>CM060905.1:300357605-300985105 GCA_030737815.1 Allium fistulosum | reverse complement strand
TTGGGTAATGACTGAACAATATGATAATACAGACAGAAGGGGTCGAAATAGTATAAAGCTTTATTATCAGTGAAAGATGATACTATAAGATAGCAATTTAGTAACAACATTTTTTTTGATTCAAAATGATCAAACCTAGTTTCATAAAAAACATAAGCAAATTAAGACCGCATGAAAATTATTTTAGCATGATGTCGATTATTTAAAAAAATACATCAAGCACTTTTTAATGGTACGTGTTGACATTAAATTTTTTTAAATGATCCCACATGCTAAGAAGAGTACATCATTGTTCAACTGCCTAATTTTGGGCCTAAATTAAACTTATCGATGATTGGTGTATTCATCTACACAACTGAGCCTAGGGTAGCATTTTATTGTATATCAACTAATCAACATGCAAGTTAATTTAACTCAAGCATAAATGGTGAAGGAAGTTGTGCCTAATAATACTGGTGAATGAAAATAAAAAAATTGCACATAAAATAAAGTGAAAATGTTTTATATTTAATTAAAATCGAATATAGAGTAAAGAAAAACAAAATTGCTTATTCTTTTTAAATTTACTTTATTCATACTTATAGAAAATATCTTTTTCATAACCTATATATAAATTTTCAAAATCAATTAACATTTGACTTCCTTTTCTTTTCAATATGATTTCAACCATCTTTACATAATATACATTTTCCAAAATAAAATTTAAAATATAGATTTTTTTTTCATAATTTATTCATATATCTTTGTTAATAAGGTTGATATCATGCTTTTTTTTCCTTAGAAAATTTATTCGCAATTCAGAATAAGTAAATATTATAGTCCATAAATTAGTTTATAGTAAAGTATACAATGTTGTCACGCCATTAATTTTATTGATTCGTTTCACCAATTGGATGCAATATTGACTACCTAGGATAATATATCAGCATTGCCTCGCCAATGACCTCAACTTCACACCAATATCTAACGCTTGCTCCTGTTGTTTAAAATATTTAAAGCTAGAAAAATAATATTCTCCATTTCCAAAAATATCATTTTATAAAATAATGTGAGATTCCAAAAACTCGGCCTTCGAAAATCGGCACCCGTACTTCACTTGTACTCAAAATGTCGTAGATTCAAACGCCGAATCTGGCTTCCCGGAGCTTATAACACAGTAAGTATAACAACACGGCGGAAAAGAAATCAATGATATCATATACAACTCCAATGAATACAATATCCAGAATGATATACATCAATGATATCAATATGATACAAAAATATCAGAGATAAATAAAGATACAGCGAAAATAACAAAAGAAATATCTCTAAATGATTTGAAAGAGAGAATGACTCCAACAACTCCAACATCAGCTCGAACCATCAAGATAAGCAATGTCAGTCATGATTTCCAAAACTGAACTAGCTCCAATGTCAACTGAACCTGATTATCTAAAAAACCCAACTCTAGACTGCCCGTGTGGAAAATTATGAGCACCCAGAGTTTAGGAAAGGAACAATAAACTCCGAGTCAGTCGTGGGACTGGTGTGAGTAACAAAAACAGTTTATCTTTAAACAAACCACAAAAGAATTTTAAACATTGAAACCCGCAATGCTTTTGGAAAATGAAACTACCATAAGACCTCCCACCACACACACAATGCAATCGCAGACTTGGAGGAGATTGCTTCTTATGATAGTCAAATATGCTTACTTTGCAAACAAACTCTTTTGATATTATTATTAGTGCATAGTGTACAAAATCATTTCCAAAAATACAATATTGATCTTAGCCAGCATAGGTACCATTATATTATGCCTACTATAGCTGCCGCCTGAGGAGACAGGTTATACAATTGCAATCGTAAAGGTTCGTATTGTTTCTTTGGATTTTCCAAGAAATGGTCAGGCTAAGGAACTTCCTACTGCCACATGGGTACGCCTCTAGCTGGACGTCTTGAGAGACAACTTCTCTCTGTGAACACAAGGCCAGGTTACCCCTGTAACTAGGTAACTCATGAATATGCCATTCCCCGGTCCTTTGGGACCTTTATCCGAGGCCTCGGTAACCAACATCACACATAATAAATAAAGTGTGTCCACATGAGTAAGTATCTGGGCTCCATACCATGATACCACCCTTTTCCAGAAGGAAATGACATACCCTAAAGGGCGCGACCCTCATAACCTTGCCGCATCATTCCTGTTTCGACCATTTCCGGTCTGTGAGGTCCGACGAGGTCTCGTCCACAAAGCTACGCTTTTTCACAAAGCCACGCTTTGATCACAAATGATCATCACACAGCAACACTCAGCATGCCACACTACCAAATTGGGAGTATACCACTGATAAATTTCAACTACATAACCTCTGAGCTCGTACGTCTCAGAGAAGGGTGTTAAGCTAAGAGAATAAATTCTCCGCCACCAAACAGAAATGTATTTGAAAGGAATCTGCTTTATATCTCAAAATGTAATGTCAGACATGTAACCATACAAATCTGTTCCGGGTTCGAACAGAACCGAAGGCACTTCCGAAGAAGCCCTTGCAATCCGGGTATTCACAATCCCGATCGGATTTCCCATCACTTAGAAAATCTCTATACCGTAGCTACTCAGTGCAGAGACAATCGATAAGTTATCCTATCGTTCTCGCAAACACCTGGTCTTCACTACCGATCTTCAAATGCTATCCATTCACGTCATATCACTATTCGGAATGGGTTATATGACACAAAGGTCCTCTTCCGGCTAGACCGAATAGTGAGCGTAATCTTTGTAAACATATGGATATTGGGATTTCAATTAAGTCACATTTTATTACCCAAAACTTTTCTTCAAATGGTTTAAAAACATTACTATTTTAATCTTTTTAAACAAAAAGATTCATTTCACAAAGTTCACCCAGTTTCACAAAGATCTATTCATAGGTTTTCAAACTGATTTCCACTTCAATTTGGATTTACTCGTTAAATCTTTTAAAACAAAGATTTAACTAGTAGCTTTCAAAACAATTCTATTTTCAATTCAATTCTTTTATACAAAAGATATATCATTCATAGTTTTCCAAACTATTTTTACTTCAGATTTGAAATTATTTTAACACAAATTGAAAATCCTTTCCTTATATGAAAGCCATTATTGTTTGAAAACAAGTACCTTTCGTTTCGGAAAAATCCGGTCAAATATACACAAGTTATAGCCCTTTTAAATTTTAACTTGGGTTGAATTCAAATTTCTAATACAATACTTGTTAAAATGTTTGAAACTCATATAAACACAATTTATAACTTGTATAACCTTTTTAAATCATAATTTCCAACCATGGAATTCAATTCCGAAGTTTGAATTCAATTTCGGATTAAGTTATTTAAATTGAAAAAACTTTACCAAGTTATTCAGAATACTTTTATCTTAAAAATTCCTTTTCAAAAACTTTTAACATTTAACCCGAATTTATTTCCAAAATCAATTGAAATTAAAATTTCAATTTCAAAACATTAAATTTAAATCATCTGTGACTTAACCGATTTCCTCGTGAAATCCATATTTGTGTGTGTAAAAGTGTGGTCCATTGGCTTTACACACAATAGTGCAACATTACAAATCATCACAGATTCAATTACAATACTATATTTGATAAGCGATATAAACTATAACGCTTATCCCCATTTACAGATTCATAGATAAAGTTAATTTATCAATCACAAGGGTTCATCATTACGATTCGATGTGGGTTTCGGATAACAAACTGGAATCCGACTCCCTGTCGCATCGAAATTCAAGTGTCGTTTTACGGGCCAAAGGGTTTCCATATTCACACAGTAATATATATCACAGAAACAGAAATCACAGCTCAACAAAAAGTAATTTATATCACAAAGCATCACAAACACAAACAGGGATATCAAACTGCTCAAAACATTTCAATAATAATCAATCTATCACAGAATTATATAATTATATATTTTTCTTTAATTAATGATTAATTATCCTTAATTTTAAATTAATTAATCCTTAATTATTAATTAAAATATTAATCACCTTCATAGATTAACTATTTCTTAATTAGTTGCCTAAATTAATTTATCTTTGATTATAAACTAATTAACTCAAATTAATAATTAATTACTCTTAAATTGATTGTTCTGTAGCTATTAAGTAATTATAATTCATCAATTATTTAGTTAACATTAATAATACATTAATTTGAATTATTTTTAAGTTAAGTTAAAAATATAAAATATTTAATCATCTCGTTAATTACTTTGTTAAATTTTGTTTTAAAATAAACGTCTAAAAATAAACGTTAAAATACTCTCAACTTAAATAATATAAATTATTTTATTTTAAAACCTTTGATTAGCATTTTCAACTTATCAACAATCATTCATTTGAAAAGAAAATTTTAAAAAAAAATCAATTTCGACTTAAATTTTAAAGTTTAAAACTAAAAAATGGAATCACTCTAGAGCTGCTTCGAGTAACACCCGAGGCTTTCCCTCACTTGCTTCGAGTTTTCCCCAAATCGACCCGGTAGCTTTAGTTAAAGAAATTTTGTTTAAGTTATATATATATATATATATATATATATATATTTAACTGAGATTTAAATTTGAATCAGATTTAAAAACTTTGTTTTAAACTTGTTTTAAAACATTGCTTTACAATTTAGACTTCAGTTTAAATTTTTAAACCAAAACAGGTTTCCTTTAAAACATGTTACAAAATTAAAACTCGAGACCACCAACCCCAACAAATACAAACTTCACCAGAAATTTGCAGTGCACCGTGCACATGCACGGTGACTTTAATCACCTCCGACCATCTCCGATGGTCTCCCCTCATCAGCAACCTCCTTCACACTCAACTACGATCATCAGATCACTATACAAATATCGAAATCGAATTCAAGTTGTCCAAACAAAACCTGGAACAGGAAAATAGGAATCACCACCAAACCTGGAACATGTCGCCATCCTTGCAACCCCGACAACCAGAAATGCTCCAACTCCGGCAATGACCTCGTCACCCTCCATACTATCATCTACCAAAGCCACGTGCAACTCGATGCACGCGCGAAGCCCCAGCGACCACTCTTCCGATCTCGTCCAAAATTAGGGTTTAGAACTCAATCGCCCTTTCGTCGATGCCACAGTGGTCGTGCACCACTTCCACCATTTTTCCCAACATCTGTGATCCTCAAACTAGCTTTAGACAATACCCCGAGTCCTCCCTATCCCTCTGTCGCCAGAGGTTGCCTCAAATAAGATTTCCAGTTAAAACCAAAATGCAACCTCAATGCTTTATAAAAAAAATTTGATTTTAGTTTTAAAAATCATAACTTCCTAAATATATTCAAGTTATAATCTGGAAACAATAAATATTGATGTTTGAATTTTAACATATTTTAGACTTTGACTGCAATTCCAAATTTTTTTCCAGAGATTTTGCTTTGTTTATCTTTGAACTATTTTTAAAATTTGAATCTTGTTTAAACTAACATCTTTTGCTTAGATTCTATTGTCTGAAATGAATTAGAGAATTAGGAAATGATTTTTGAAGTTGTTTCTTAGAGCCTGTATATTTTATCAGAGGCATATGCATACCTAAAGACATCATCAACTCTGCACATATATACACATAAATATGCATTCAAACAAGTTACAATTTTTTTTTTCATTCATCATCACTGAACACAAGATAGAAGATTTGAGCTAAGAAAGTTTGCTCACCTAAAATATTGTTGAAACAGGGAACAAATGTTGTGTTGAAGAGCTGCAATTTTGAGTTTCCTGTAGATCTTCCCTTTCTTTTGATTTTGAATGATATTTAAGTTTGTAATGATGTTTATTTTCCTTTTCTTGCTAAATTATGTTTTCTTGAACGAACTGGAACCATATAGATGTGTATATGTAGAGAGAAAGGTGTTTGTATAGGTGATAATATAAATTTGTACAAAGTGATATTAATTTGTACAAGGTGATATTAATGCCTTGTACCCTATCAGAGACTTTTTTTTGTTTTGGAGGCTGAAACATTTCTCACTATTTCGGCTGAGATGATATCCATGTGTGTTTGAGAAGATGTGGTATTAAATGTATGTGTTCCTCATTTTGTTTACAGCAAATCTATTTTCTTTGTACTTCTTTGTTTTGTTTATTTCTTGCTTGCCTAGTTCACATGCAATTCTATATGTATTTCATATGTTATATATATATTTTTTCTTTTTGTAAGTGTATATTTTTATACTTCATTTGTTTCATATATTTATTTATTATTTGAATATATTCCTTCTTATACTTACTAATTTATAATATGAGTGAATTTTCTATATTTACTGTATTATTAAAATTTAGCAAATGTCTACTTTATATTTCATCTTATATACATTGATTTATATTTTTAGCTTAAATAACTATTATTATTTTTATTTTCACTTCCATTTCTATTTTAAATATTTATTATAAATTTTACTTTAATATTTATTGTCTTATATTTCTCCATATATATTTATTTTATAAATTCAAATTGTTATTGACCATCAATTCCAAATTTTACCACTATAATTTATCTTTAAAACATTTAGTTAAAATTTATTCAAACTCAATATATATACATATATACACATATATTCAAATTATTATTAAACTATTTACTTGAAATTTAAATCCAAATCACATATATACAATATGTAAATTCATATGATTTAATACGTATTTTACTTGAATTGGGGAAACTCGCTTCAATTTACAATTTTATTTCAAAAATTACATTAATTATCAATTGAAATATATATAAAAATCCGGGGTCGTTACAACCTTCCCCCCTTAAAAGAATTTCATCCTCGAAATTGCTAGGGAGACACAAAGATAGATGAAGAATATTTCATCAAATTAACTGAACATCTATTCTGCATTTGGCTTACCAAATCAGAATATCAATAATAGACACAAGAGCGAATCTGTTTAATGTTTTACAAGATACTTGGGTTATCTAGATCTACGAAATATGCAGTGGCATTGGTTAGTACGAAGGGATAACTAACCATTCGTAGAATATACTGGGACCCAAAGAATAGATAGATATATGGATACAATTCCAAAACTTTCAGCTTAGAACTAAAGTATACCTATCAACCATAGCAATCAATGCAAACAATACATCCATACAACAATTTTGGCTTATTTGGAGTTTACATCCCATATTTATATATCGAATTTCTTCCTGTATCTACCAGAAACTATCGAAGAATTAGGAAAAGAAATGCTATCCCTTGTTGTTACAGGGTATTGACCATTTATAGTCATATTCCCCTATCCCCTATCTCATCCTCTTCTTGCACTCATACTCACTATCAGTGGATAGTAAGAGAATTTACTGAGGCATACAGACGGATATCTTAGAATTACTCATTTTAGGGTATACTTCACCCTATCTCTAATGAGATACTTAATGCGTTATACTCCTGAGCTAAAGTTTTACCCTCAGCTCTGATACCAGATGTGAGATTCCAAAAACTCGGCCTTCGAAAATCGGCACCCGTACTTCACTTGTACTCAAAATGCCGTAGATTCAAACGCCGAATTTGGCTTCCCGGAGCTTATAACACAGTAAGTATAACAACACAGCGGAAAAGAAATCAATGATATCATATACAACTCCAATGAATACAATATCCAGAATGATATACATCAATGATATCAATATGATACAAAAATATCAGAGATAAATAAAGATACAGCGAAAATAACAGAAGAAATAACTCCAAATGATCTGAAAGAGAGAATGACTCCAACAACTCCAACATCAGCTCGAACCATCAAGATAAGCAATGTCTGTCATGATTTCCAAAACTGAACTAGCTCCAATGTCAATTGAACCTGATTATCTGAAAAACCCAACTCTATACTGCCCGTGTGGAAAATTATGAGCACCCAGAGTTTAGGAAAGGAACAATAAACTCCGAGTCAGTCATGGGACTGGTGTGAGTAACAAAAAAAGTTTATCTTTAAACAAACCACAAAAGAATTTTAAACATTGAAACCCGCAATGCTTTTGGAAAATGAAACTACCATAAGACCTCCCACCACACACACAATGCAATCGCAGACTTGGAGGAGATTGCTTCTTATGATAGTCAAATATGCTTACTACGCAAACAAACTCTTTTGATATTATTATTAGTGCATAGTGTACAAAATCATTTCCAAAAATACAATATTAATCTTAGCCAGCATAGGTACCATTATATTATGCCTGCTATAGCTGCCGCCTGAGGAGACAGGTTATACAATTGCAATCGTAAAGGTTCGTATTGTTTCTTTGGATTTTCCAACAAATGGTCAGGCTAAGGAACTTCCTACTGCCACATGGGTACGCCTCTAGCTGGACGTCCTGAGAGACAACTGCTCTCTGCCAACACAAGGCCGGGTTATCCCTGTAACTAGGTAACTCACGAATATGTCATTCCCCGGTCCTTTGGGACCTTTATCCGAGGCCTCGGTAATCAACATCACACATAATAAATAAAGTGTGTCCACATGAGTTAGTTTTTGGGCTCCATACCATGATACCACCCATTTCTAGAAGGAAATGACATACCCTAAAGGGCACGACCCTCATAACCTTGCCGCATCATTCCTGTTTCGACCATTTCCGGTCTGCGAGGTCCGACGAGGTCTCGTCCACAAAGCTACGCTTTTTCACAAAGCCACGCTTTGATCACAAATGATCAATAAATGATCATCACATAGCAACACTCAGCATGCCACACTACCAAATTGGGAGTATATCACTGATAAATTTCAACTACATAACCTCTGAGCTCGTACGTCTCAGAGAAGGGTGTTAAGCTAAGAGAATAAATTCTCCGCCACCAAACAGAAATGTATTTGAAAGAAATCTGCTTTATATCTCAAAATGTAATGTCAGACATGTAACCATACAAGTCTGTTCCGGGTTCGAACAGAACCGAAGGCACTTCCGAAGAAGCCCTTGCAATCTGGGTATTCACAATCCCGATCGGATTTCCCATCACTTAGGAAATCTCTATACCGTAGCTACTCAGTGCAGAGACAATCGATAAGTTATCCTATCATTCTCGCAAACACCCGGTCTTCACCACCGATCTTCAAATGCTATCCATTCACGTCATATCACTATTCGGAATGGGTTATATGACACAAAGGTCCTCTTCCGGCTAGACCGAATAGTGAGCGTAATCTTTGAAAACATATGGATATTGGGATTTCAATTAAGTCACATTTTATTTCCCAAAACTTTTCTTCAAATGGTTTAAACACATTACCATTTTAATCTTTTTAAACAAAAAGATTCATTTCACAAAGTTCACCCAGTTTCACAAAGATCTATTCATAGGTTTTCAAACTGATTTCCACTTTAATTTGGATTTACTCGTTAAATCTTTTAAAACAAAGATTTAACTGGTAGCTTTCAAAACAATTCTATTTTCAATTCAATTCTTTTATACAAAAGATATATCATTCATAGTTTTCCAAACTATTTTTACTTCAGATTTGAAATTATTTTAACACAAATTGAAAATCCTTTCCTTATATGAAAGCCATTATTATTTGAAAACAAATACCTTTCGTTTCGGAAAAATCCGGTCAAATATACACAAGTTATAGCCCTTTTTAAATTTTAACTTGGGTTGAATTCAAATTTCCAATACAATACTTGTTAAAATGTTTGAAACTCATATAAACACAATTTATAACTTGTATAACCTTTTTAAATCATAATTTCCAACCATGGAATTCAATTCTGAAGTTTGAATTCAATTTCGGATTAAGTTATTTAAATTGAAAAAACTTTACCAAGTTATTCAGAATACTTTTATCTTAAAAATTCCTTTTCAAAAACTTTTAACATTTAACCCGAATTTATTTCCAAAATCAATTGAAATTAAAATTTCAATTTCAAAACATTAAATTTAAATCATCTGTGACTTAACCGATTTCCTCGTGAAATCCATATTTGTGTGTGTAAAAGTGTGGTCCATTGGCTTTACACACAATAGTGCAACATTACAAATCATCACAGATTCAATTACAATAATATATTTGATAACGATATAAACTATAACGCTTATCCCCATTTACAGATTCAAAGATAAAGTTAATTTATCAATCACAAGGGTTCATCATTACGATTCGATGTGGGTTTCGGATAACAAACTGGAATCCGACTCCCTGTCGCATCGAAA
Source organism: Allium fistulosum (assembly GCA_030737815.1). NCBI lineage: Eukaryota > Viridiplantae > Streptophyta > Magnoliopsida > Asparagales > Amaryllidaceae > Allium > Allium fistulosum. The sequence goes on along the minus strand of CM060905.1, from coordinate 300,974,891 downwards.
TTCAAGTGTCGTTTTACGGGCCAAAGGGTTTCCATATTCACACAGTAATATATATCACAGAAACAGAAATCACAGCTCAACAAAAAGTAATTTATATCACAAAGCATCACAAACACAAACAGGGATATCAAACTGCTCAAAACATTTCAATAATAATCAATCTATCACAGAATTATATAATTATATATTTTTCTTTAATTAATGATTAATTATCTTTAATTTTAAATTAATTAATCCTTAATTATTAATTAAAATATTAATCACCTTCATAGATTAACTATTTCTTAATTAGTTGCCTAAATTAATTTATCTTTGATTATAAACTAATTAACTCAAATTAATAATTAATTACTCTTAAATTGATTGTTCTATAGCTATTAAGTAATTATAATTCATCAATTATTTAGTTAACATTAATAATACATTAATTTGAATTATTTTTAAGTTAAGTTAAAAATATAAAATATTTAATCATCTCGTTAATTACTTTGTTAAATTTTGTTTTAAAATAAACGTCTAAAAATAAACGTTAAAATACTCTCAACTTAAATAATATAAATTATTTTATTTTAAAACCTTTGATTAGCATTTTCAACTTATCAACAATCATTCATTTGAAAAGAAAATTTTTAAAAAAATCAATTTCGACTTAAATTTTAAAGTTTAAAACTAAAAAATGGAATCACTCTAGAGCTGCTTCGAGTAACACCCAAGGCTTTCCCTCACTTGCTTCGAGTTTTCCCCAAATCGACCCGGTAGCTTCAATTAATGAAATTTTGTTTAAGTTATATATATATATATATATTTATTTAACTGAGATTTAAATTTGAATCAGGTTTAAAAACTTTGTTTTAAACTTGTTTTAAAACATTGCTTTACAATTCAGACTTCAGTTTAAATTTTTAAACCAAAACAGGTTTCCTTTAAAACCTGTTACAAAATTAAAACTCGAGACCACCAACCCCAACAAATACAAACTTCACCAGAAATTTGCAGTGCACCGTGCACATGCACGGTGACTTTAATCACCTCCGACCATCTCTGATGGTCTCCCCTCATCAGCAACCTCCTTCACATTCAACTACGATCATCAGATCACTATACAAATCTCGAAATTGAATTCGAGTTATCCAAACAAAACCTGGAACAGGAAAATAGGAATCACCACCAAACCTGGAACATGCCGCCATCCTCGCAACCCCGTCCACCAGAAATACTCCAACTCTGGCAACGACCTCGTCACCCTCCATACTATCATCTCCCAAAGCCACGTGCAACTCGATGCACGCGCGAAGCCCCAGCGACCACTCTTCCGATCTCGTCCAAAATTAGGGTTTAGAACTCAATCGCCCTTTCGCCGATGCCACAGTGGTCGTGCACCACTTCAACCATTTTTCCCAACATCTGTGATCCTCAAACTAGCTTTAGACAAAACCCCGAGTCCTCCCTACCCCTTTGTCGCCAGAGGTTGCCTCAAATAAGATTTCCAGTTAAACCCAAAATGCAACCTCAATGCTTTATAAAAAAAATTGATTTTAGTTTTAAAAATCATAACTTCCTAATTATATTCAAGTTATAATCTGGAAACAATAAATATTGATGTTTGAATTTTAACATATTTTAGACTTTGACTGCAATTCCAAAATTTTTTATAGAGATTTTGCTTTGTTTATCTTTGAACTATTTTTAAAATTTGAATCTTGTTTAAACTAACATCTTTTGCTTAGATTCTATTGTCTGAAATGAATTAGAGAATTAGGAAATGATTTTTGAAGTTGTTTCTTAGAGCCTGTATATTTTATCAGAGGCATATGCATACCTACAGACATCATCAACTCTGCACATATATACACATAAATATGCATTCAAACAAGTTACATTTTTTTTCATTCATCATCACTGAACATAAGATAGAAGATTTGAGCTTTTAAAGAAAGTTTGCTCACCTGAAATATTGTCGAAACAGGGAACAAATGTTGTGTTGAAGAGCTGCGGTTTTGAGTTTCCTCTAGATCTTCCCTTGCTTTTGATTTTGAATGATATTTAAGTTTGTAATGATGTTTATTTTCCTTTGCTTGCTAAATTATGTTTTCTTGAACGAACTGGAACCAAATAGATGTGTATATGTAGAGAGAAAGGTGTTTGTACTGGTGATAATATAAATTTGTACAAAGTGATATTAATTTGTACAAGGTAATATTAATGCCTTGTACCCTATCTGAGACTTTTTTTTTGGAGGCTGAAAAATTTCTCACTATTTCAGCTGAGATGATATCCATGTGATGCAGCAGCGGATAACAAAAATGATGAATCTGTGAAAGTAGCAATCGATGGATTGAAGAATACCAAATGCTCAAATCCGTTGATCCAAAGATGTCGGATTCTAGCTATCTCAAACACGTTGATCGCGCACGATACCATGTTTAAAGATCTACGATTCTTCGTACGTTGATCTAGCGCACTAGATACCGTGAATCGGCTTCAGCAGTCGTTGAATCGAGCGCACTCGATTACCGAAAGTGGAGATAGGAGATCACACTCAACTTCCAATTTAATGAAAGCACAAAGCTAACAAACAAAAGTTTTATTCAAAATCAACTTACCTTTACAAATGAGACCACCTGCCTATTTATAGGCGTACAATTCACAACACAAAACTGTACAACACTTAGGTCGTTTACGACCTAACAAACCAGCGACTTACGACCTAAACATCACACGCGACCTAACAGACGCGACCTAACAGACGCGACCTATGACCTAAGTATACTGCGACATAAGAAAACACTTTACAACATATATCAAATGACTTAATATATACAACACACAACATATTTCAATACAACGACATAACAAATACTCATACAAAGTACAACAACTTTTATACAACATGATTCAAGGCAGCAGCGACTCAAGAAATCCAGGTGGCATAGGCTTCCGCGACTTATCATAGGTCGTGTCTTGTCCCGCGACCTAATGTTGGTCGTATCTCGTCAAAGCTGGTATTCGAAAGTTCGGAACGACCTAAAGTGAGCGACCTATCTTCTCATATCTTCCCGCGACCTAACTTAGGTCGTTACTCGTTAAGTCGTTTGAATAACCCGGAGCGGTGAGTAACTTGTTAGGTCGTTCGAGCGCCTTATTCTTTGACTCGTTAGCTCGTAAGTCGCTAGGTCGTTCGCGACCTAAAGCAAGTGACTTATCACAGCGTGTTGCAGCCTCCTCCTCTTGCCTCTGGTTAGGTCGTAGCTCGAAAGAGTCGGAGCGATCCAAAGTGTCACTAGGTTGTGAAGTTCCACTAGGTCGTGAGCGACCTAAAATCTCACTAGGTCGTGAGCGACCTAAAATTCTGAAATGATCAGATTGCGCTGCATCATCCTCCCCCGTTAGGTGCAAATTCGACCTTGAATTTGCACCTTCCTCTTCCACAACAAGCTCATCTCCATGATACGGAATCAAATATTTGACATTGAAAACATCAGAAGTATGAACATTATCCGGCAATCTCAACTGATATTCATTCTCATTGATTTTCTTCAAATTTCCACTGGACTGATTTTTCGAGCTTTCAACTTATTGTACGTTCCCACTGAAAAACGATCTTTTGTCAACACGGTGTAAACCAAATCACCTTCTCTGAAATCCACATTCCTTCGCTTCTTATCCGCCAGTTGTTTATACTTTTCATTTGATGCAAGCAATCGTTCATGAACAGTTCTGTGGCACTCCTGCAACTCAGTCACAAAATCACTAGCCTGCTTAACAACTCCCTTCTGATCTGGCACTGTCGTCAAATCCAATGGACCCTTTGGACTTGCTGAGTATACAACTTGAAACGGACTGAAACCCGTACTACGGTTAATAGCGTGATTATGTGCAAACTCTGCTTGACATAATTTCATATCCCAACTCTTCAAGTTATCCTACACAAGACATCGCAACAAATTTCCCAATGATCTGTTTACCACTTCCGTTTGTCCATCTGTTTGCGGATGATAGGCGCTGCTAAAGTTCAACTTCGTTCCAACCGTCTTCCACAAACTCAATCAAAAATGGCTTAGAAATCTAGTATCCCGATCTGAAACAATAGACTCAGGTAGCCCATGTAATCGATACACTTCTTTAAAGAATAATTGTGCAACACGGACGGCATCGGTTGTCTTCTTACAAGCGATAAAATGTGCCATTTTGGAAAATCTATCCACCACAACGAATATAGAATCATTTCCCCTTTGAGTTCTAGGCAAACCCAAAACAAAATCCATGCTGATATCAACCCACGGTTTAATAGGCACAGGTAATGGCATATACAATCTCGCATTCGTCGCTATCCCTTTGGAAACTTGACAAATATGACATCTCTCCACGAACCTCTCTACTTCTCTTCTTATAGTAGGCCAAAAATATGATTGCGAAATCAACTGTAATGTACGGTCTCTCCCCACATGACCTTCCTCATGCAACTCCTTCACAATCTTCATTCTTAAGCTGCACTCCGGTATACATAATCGATTTCCCTTAAAAAGAAAACCATCCACCATTACAAACTCATCCGTCTTCCTCTCCTTGACTTTATCTACATACTTTGCAAAGTAAGGATCATCAACAAACAGTTCTGGTAACACATCAAACCCCGTTACTTCAACCTTCATTGTAGTCAGCAAATGATTCCTTCGACTCAATGCATCTGCCACTCTATTCATAATTCCCGATTTATGCTTCAACACAAATGTAAATTGTTGTATGTACGCAATCCACGAAGCATGCCTTGCCGCAATCTTGTCCTGTCCCTGCATATGCTCCAACGCTTCATGATCAGTATATAACACAAATTCTTTATGAAACAAATAATGTCTCCAATGTTTGATAGCTTGTACGATAGCATAAAATTCCACATCATATGTATTATATCTCATCTTTGCTCCCGATAACTTCTCACTGAAATATGCAATAGGACGACCTTTCTGACTCAACACCCCTCCAATTCCAACCTTCGATGCATCAGTATGCAATTCAAACAACAACTGAAAATCCGGCAACACTAGAATTGGTGTTGTCGTCAATAGTTCCTTGATTCTTTCAAAAGCAAATCCTGCTTCCTCCGACCATGAAAATTGCTTCCCTTTCATACAATCAGTAACTGGAGCCATCACGCTACTGAAGTGTGGAATAAACCTTCGGGTAGAATGATGCCAAACCATGAAAGCTTCTAACTTCTGTAATCGTCCTGGGTTGTGGCCAATTTCTGATTGCTTCAACTTTATTCTGATCCACCTGTATACCTCCTCCTGATATAACATACCCCAAAAACAAAACACTCTGCGTCATGAACACGCATTTCTTCGTTGCAGCATAAAATTATTCCTGTTGCAGTACCATCAACACTTCTCTCAGATGTTGCAAGTGTTCTTCTGGACTTCCACTATATATCAGTATATCATTAAAATAATACACCACTACAAACTTCCCAATAAAAGGTCTAAAGATCTGATTCATCACCCGCATAAATGTACTCGGTGCATTCGAAAGACCAAACGGCATAACCAGCCACTCGTACAACCCCTCACGTGTCTTGAACGCTGTTTTCCATTCATCCCCTGGTCTGATTCGAATTTGATGATAACCACTCTTCAAATCAATCTTTGAGAATATAGTAGCTCCACTCAGTTGATCCAACAAATCATCTAGTCTTGGCATAGGAAATATGTACCTCACTGTAATCTTGCTTAACGCTCGACTGTCGGTACACATCCTCCACGTTCCATCTTTCTTCGGTACCAACAATGCTGGCACAGCACATGGACTTAAACTTTCCTGCACACGCCCCTGTTCGAGCAATTCTTGCACTTGCCTTCTCAACTCCTCATGTTCTTTTGGACTCATTCTGTAGTGTGGTCTATGAGGTAGCACAGCTCCTGGAACAAGATCAATTTGATGTTGAATGTCTCTCAATGGCGGTAACTCCGTTGGTAGCTCCTCAGGAAATACATCATCAAACTCTCCCAGCACTGGCTTTACTTCTTCAGGGATCTCAACCAATTCATGACTCTCACGTCCAATCAACAAAAATACTTCAGGTTCCTTCTCTACCTCCTTAACAAACTCCTTCAAAGATAGAAAAGTTTTAAGTTCTTCAATCTCCTCTGACTTGCTTTCTTCTTGTTGTCGCTTCTTAGGAACTAGAGTGATCTTAGTACCTTCAAACATGAAACTGTAACTGTTAGTACGTCCATCATGTTGCACAGCCCTATCATACTGCCATGGTCTTCCTAACAACAGATGGCATACATCCATGTCTACAACATCACACCAAATTTCATCTTTGTATTTCTTCCCAATTGAAAAATTAACACAAGCTCTACGTCCAACTTTCACCTCCCCACCTTTCCTCAACCAAGCTAACTTATAAGGTTTCGGATGCTTCTTAGTTTTCAATGACAACTTCTTCACAGCTTCTATAGAGATAATATTATCACAGCTTCCCGCATCAATGACAAACTTGCAAACCCTTCCCAAGATAGTGCATGTTGATTGAAAGATGTTACTCCTCAACCAGCTAGTCTCTTCCTCCTGCTTTGGTGTTAAACAAGATCTCTTCATCATCAATGAATACCCTTCATCTCCCGACACAATTTTCTTCCTCCTCATCATGCAATGAATTAGAACATTCAGCTTCTACCTCTTCATCTTCAACCTCAGCAATCATTGTTCGCTTCTTTGGCTTTGGACATTCATTGCTTTTGTGACCAATCTCCGGACAATTGAAACATTTGATACCAATATTGATTCTGGTCTTAGCAACTTCATTAACGACCGGTTTTGCAACAGCCTTCGAAACATTCACATTGCTACTAGCCCCTTTCGTTAGATTGTTAGAATTTGTAAACACACCACCACCTCTCCTTCCTTGCTTCTCCCAAGCTAGAGCTTTCTGATGTGCTTCAGCGATAGATCTTGGATCAAACATATTCACCATATCTTGTATCTGCATTCTCAATCCTCCAACAAATCTAGCTGTTAACTGTTCTTCCGTCTCTATGATGTCGTTCCTCGCAATCAATTGATAGAATTCATCAGCATAAACATTAACATTCTTTGTTCCTTGTCTCAAGTTCTGCAAATGTTGGTACATAAGAGATTGATAATTGTAAGGTAAGAATGTAGCTTTCATCAATTTCTTCATCTTCTCCCAAGATTCAATCTTTGACTTTCCCATTCTCTCCCGTGTCAGTTTAGTTTGTTGCCACCATGCCATAGCTCTCCTTTTCAAACGAGTAGCAACTGACTTCACTCTACGATGCTCGGGTACTTCTTTAAAGTCAAAAATTTCCTCAACATTAGACAACCAATCAAGGAATTCTTCAGCTTGCATACTACCCTTGAATTCTGGAATTTCAGTTTTCATCCCCGATTCCCATCGACAATCATCCTCAACATCCCGATATGCATTTCGTCCTTGGTCTCGATCTCGATAATGATTATTGCTTCTATCACTCTCTTCATCATATTCACGTGTATTTCAATATCGATCTCGACCATCAACATCCCTTCGATCATGCATGTCTCTTCTACTGTGTCTTTCATCATCTCGATATGGCTCATACTCAAACTCTCGATGAGTTCTTCTTTCTTTATCTCTATACTCATGGTGATCTCTTCTCATCGAAACTGATGATTCTCTTCGACCTCGATCAGATTGTGGCGATACCCTTCTCGCTTCCGTAACCGATGGCGAAACTCGGTTTCCTCCATGGTTCGAGATTGGCGACCTCCTTCTTTGACTTTGATTCATATCATTCATCAATTTCTATAACCTTCCAATACCTTCATCTAACTTCTCATTGAATTTGTTACTTATGCGTTGTTCCATTTGCTCGGCATCTTCCCTCTTGTACAAATCTTCAATATTTTGATGTCGATTAGCTCTCCTCGGCGGCATTGTTAAATGAAACAAACTTCAACTCTCGGTGTGAACAAATATGATGCACGGCCTTCACTTGCTCTCGGCTCTAACCCCAAATACTTCACTTAGCTTGGTTTTGCTTGATGTAGCTCGGCTTCACTAACTCCTCAAACTTCTTCAATAAGAATTGGCTCCAAGACTCGGCTTAGCTATGATTGGCTAAGTCTAGCTCTGATACAAAATGATGCAGCAACGGATAACAAAAATGATGAATCTGTGAAAGTAGCAATCGATGGATTGAAGAATACCAAATGCCCAAATTCGTTGATCCAAAGATGCCGGATTCTAGCTATCACAAACACGTTGATCGTGCACGATACCGTATTTAAAGATCTACGATTCTTCGTACGTTGATCTAGCACACTAGATACCGTGAATCGGCTTCAGCGGTCGTTGAATCAAGAGCACTCGATTACCAAAAGTGGAGATAGGAGATCACACTCAACTACCAATTTAATGAAAGCACAAAGCTAACAAACAAAACAACACTTAGGTCGTTTACGACCTAACAAACCAGCGACTTACGACCTAAACATCACACGCGACCTAACAGACGCGACCTATGACCTAAGTATAATGCAACATAAGAAAACACTTTACAACATATATCAAATGACTTAATATATACAACACACAACATATTTCAATACAATGACATAACAAATACTCATACAAAGTACAACAACTTTTATACAACATGATTCAAGGCAGTAGCGACTCAAGAAATCCAGGCGGCATAGGCATCCGCGACTTATCATAGGTCGTGTCTTGTCCCGCGACCTAACGTAGGTCGTATCTCGTCAAAGCTGGTATTCGAAAGTTCGGAACGACCTAAAGTGAGCGACCTATCTTCCCATATCTTCCCGCGACCTAACTTAGGTCGTAACTCGTTAGGTCGTTTGAATAACCCAGAGCGGTCGAGTAACTTGTTAGGTCGTTCGAGCGCCTTATTCTTTGACTCGTTAGCTCGTAAGTCGCTTGGTCGTTCGCGACCTAAAGCAAGCGACTTATCACAGCGTGTTGCAGCCTCCTCCTCTTGCTTCTGGTTAGGTCGTAGCTCGAAAGAGTCGAAGCGATCCAAAGTGTCACTAGGTCGTGAAGTTCCACTAGGTCGTGAGCGACCTAAAATCTCACTAGGTCGTGAGCGACCTAAAATTCTGAAATGATCAGATTGCGCTGCATCACCATGTGTGTTTGAGAAGATGTGGTATTAAATGTATGTGTTCCTCATTTTGTTTACAGCAAATCTATTTGCTTTGTACTTCTTTGTTTTGTTTATTTCTTGCTTGCCTAGTTCACATGCAATTATATATGTATTTCATATGTTATATATTTTTTTCTTTTTCTTTTTGTAAGTGTGTATTTTTATACTTCATTTGTTTCATATATTTATTTATTATTTGAATATATTCCTTCTTATACTTACTAATTTATAATATAAGTGAATTTTTCTATATTTAATGAATTGTTAAAATTTAGCAAATGTCTACTTTATATTTCATCTTATATACATTGATTTATATTTTTAGCTTAAATAACTATTTTTATTTTTATTTTCACTTCCATTTCTATTTTAAATATTTATTATAAATTTTACTTTAATATTTATTGTCTTATATTTCTCCATATATATTCATTTTATAAATTCAAATTGTTATTGACCATCAATTCCAAATTTTACCACTATAATTTATCTTTAAAACATTTAGTTAAAATTTATTCAAACTCAATATATATACATATATACACATATATTCAAATTATTATTAAACTATTTACTTGAAATTTAAATCCAAATCACATATATACAATATGTAAATTCATATGATTTAATACGTATTTTATTTGAATTGGGGAAACTCGCTTCAATTTACAATTTTATTTCAAAAATTACATTAATTATCAATTGAAATATATATAAAAATCCGGGGTCGTTACAAATAATGTATAATTTTAAACAAAATATTTCTTTCATGATTTCCAAATACTATGTCGGACTGCCTTATATAAGTGTTTATGAATCTCTATCTATATTGCTGATCAGACGTATCAGATAGAATTCTTAAATCACCCTATAGACAAACTAACACCAAAACAAACTACTAAAATTTTTACAATTATTTTATAAAACCATCTTCATATTTTATTAAATAATTTGCTCGTTTGATAATAAAAATATTTATTTTCAAAATTCATATAAACATTCCATCAGTAACCATTAACAACAACAAAAATTCAAATCACCACACATCCATAACATCAATTAAGCATTCAATAAATTTAATGTAATGATGCATTCCATATTTTAGTTATATACAATATATATTACTTTTCCTTTATCAAACAGTTATATATATTCCTTTGCAATTCCTTCCTTAAATGAAGAAACTACTGTGTTATATTAATATTTGGCTCTGTCCAGTTTCAAGTAGTTATAGAAACATTTAAGTGATAACTCCTACTCAATGTCAACAATCCAGATTAAGCCAATTGAAATATATATATATACACACAACCAAATGGACACATCAATAATCAAAACAAACAAACACCTTCAGCAGAAAGTTATTTATCAGCTTCCGCTTAACACTCTGATCACTACTGGATCGTTCTACTCAACTTGCCACATAGAGGTTTATTCACCTTTACCAATGCAAACAGTCTTATCTAAAGCTAGGACTAGTGTCTCTTATACTCTGTATTGTTCTAAAGCTTGCCCTGATACCACTTGTAGCACTCCACCTCTATACCCATACTATCCAAAAGTTTTACTAAGTAATTCTATCGAATAATACGGAGAAAGAGACTATATGGGGTACACACATGAATATTCGCTTCGGCTAACAGTAGTATGTATTAAAAATCAAATAAATAACTCCCTTATATGTACATAGTATTGGCATAAAGCAACAAACAAGGGTTCCTCTAGGATAGAACAATACACAATATATGATAAATAATAGAGAACATAGAGTCAACCACGATGATAATATATAATGCAAAAATATAGATGGTATGCTAAATATACAATACAATTATATATACGCAAGAGATTATACAAAACAAAATAATTATTTACAATACTAAATATCTAGACTCCTCTATGCTTAGAAAACACAAGATGATCTCATCGTCCATGTTCCTCAAAAGTCTCAAACTGAACCAAATATTGTATAAATAATAAATGGGTCAGACTATATCTAATCCAAGGTCCATAAACATATGGAACTCTGTATATATTGGATATAAATATTATAATGTTATCTTAAACAGCTCCAAATATCATATAACGTAGAACACCACAAAACCCAGCATAAAAATGTAATCACCCATATAAAACTCATCAAATCAGAAATAATGAAACAACATCAAATGGGTGAATCATACATACCTAGAAATGATCATCGAACTCCCGAAGTCATCGATAAAGAGATATCACAATGTATAATCAGGCTAACCTGTAGCTTGCCTAAATATATGACTAAATCTCGATAAATAAAATATCCTCAATATCAATATAAATAATCATCTATAAACAAAATCACAGAAATGGACACTTGACAATAAAGGACATAATTAACGACAAAATCCTGTAAGGAATAATCGGCAACACACGTTTGAGAAAGATAAATAGCAACACGAGAGATTAACATGCAAAACATTTCAATGAGAAATATTTTTGATGACACATGTCTGAGAAGGATACAAGGTTGATCGTACTTTGGACACAGTCCAGGTATAATCGTAGCTCATCATCTCGAATATATATATATATATATATATATGTGTGTGTGTGTGTGTGTGTGTGTCTATATCACACACACCGGAACTAGATGGGAGACTGATAGACACACTTGCTCCAAGGGACTACACACATAATTTGCTAACATGACACACGTATTCCAATAATATGGCTCCTACAAACTTGGTTACCTTGACGGATATCGTGTCTCATGTCCATCGCATGTCACAAACAACTACAAGACTACGCTATGCATTATCATGACCCTACACATGCCCCCAAATGGTAACAGACCGTTGGCCAAAGTGACACATATGGGCTTTAAATTATCGACACACGACTATATATGTTGCCGACATATGGCTATTTTGATCTTCGATACATGACTATGGTGTCATAGATCCAAAGCGTGACCATAGCGATCAGGCCACTACGATGGATACCAGCCAATCTAGTTCAATTTCCACAGTATAAAGGGAGTCGGACAGTGAATAGGAAAGTACTAAGCGTATATAATATAATACAATAGCCGATACACAGCTATATAATCATGCCAACACACAGTACAATACATATACTGGCATAAGGCTAAATATGTGACTCACCGCAGCGAGCCACACCATACATAATAAATCCCCATATGAGTGTTGTTAATGAGCAAAAAATAACTGAATAGATAACACAATGGCGTCCCATACCACCACGTGTTACTACTCTATTTATTCAGAGCTCATATATCACACTTGCTCCATTAATATTCTATATAACGAGTCCAAAGAATAATAGGAAAACCATTACCAAGTGCTCTATCTCAAATGGTACTATAACTCTATTTATTCAAATTTCTCGTCACATAGAATGGAAAACAGTCAGAATATTCTATAACGACTCGCTATTTCGAACCATTCAAATCGACAATAAAGCCACACATGTCAGACTTGAATCATTCAAAACAACAGATTGTTAATTTAATTGGGGTAAATAAAATCAATCATAGACACAGAATAGCAGAATATCTCGCAGCGGAATAAATAAAACATAGTAGTTCATGAAGCTACTAAATACAAAGTCTCAAAGCAAATACATAATATCAGAGTCTGAAAGCAAATACAACTGGAAATCCAAATACATAAGTCCACTAATACATAAGCAAATAACTGAAGGGAAATAACCGAAATAGGAAATAGATGGATAGCTAAATCTCCAACAGATCTCTAACTTCAAAAAGTGAATCCATGGCTGTGATACTCACGATGACCCGAGCATAAAGTAAAACAAAACACTCGAGTCAGGACTAACATACTTATATAAGCAAATTAACTCAAGTGAACTGTTCAATAAAATGCATTAGTAACTCAAAGGATGCTTGGGATCACCCAGCCTTTAAGGATCCATTAAACTATTTATATATGTTGTAATACACGCTATATATGTAATGTCTATCAGTAAAGTATAATATTGAAAATAGCGTTAAGGCGTCACCCATATCCCCCTTAACACATTTTTATAAGTGTCGTAGTCTATACAGTACTGTAAACTCCACCACTCGTTGGGCTATCAGGGAGCACTCTATAGGTACAACACAAACCAAAATCATAGTGGGCTCGATAAGGCATATGACAAGGCACGCGAGGCTATACCCATGGTAGGATTCTACCGTTTTGTGGAACCAGGCTGGTGGTAACGCATAGCCGCAGCTATCGCCCACCTCGGAACAACACTCCCATAATCAAAGGTGCGCATCAATCGATCACAAAGTAACAGATATGGTATCGAAGAAGTATGTCCGATCGAAGGAGCGACCTCACTTGGCCTGGTTATGGCTTCTGTTTTAGTCATATCAAGCTGACCCGAAGGTCAGGGCTGGTTATTACCTCATACCAGTAGCGTTCGCTAAACCATCCTACTTCGTTCTGGATTCTCCACCACGTACACAGTTGTTAAAGTAATTCCGGTATTGATAGAGAGTATGCCAATATTCGGCCCCGGTCTCTTTAACAACCAATCGTCATATTTTTCACACCGTGGTCATTTTATAAAACATTTAAGTAATAAATCTTAAATTATAATTTGAATCAATACTAAAATATTTAACTCCAATTATATTTTAGATTTGCAACATTTATTTTACAATTCATATTAAATCAAAATATTTCATTCCAAAAATTATATCCTTTAAATTAAATAAAATCTTATTTAAATTTAAAACTTTTAAATCAGATTTAATTACAAATTATCCTTTACTTAACTTCTTAAATTTTATTTATTATAGTTATATATATAATCTATATTTAATATATTAAATTAAAACTATATTCATTAGATCAAATTAAACTATATGTATTGTATTAAAATTAAATTTAAATTATATATTTTAAAACTATAGTAAATATTTTATTAAATTAAATTTTAAATTATTTATATTATATATCTAAAACAAAGTAAAATTTTAAGTTAAAATCTTAAAATTACAATTAAAAACCATATATTAGCTTATAATTTAAACTTTAAACGTATAAAATAATTTATTTTCCAAATATAAGTTTTTAAAACAAAATCATTTAATTAAATTTTAAAAATCAAATTTATTAAATCAAACATGCTTTATAATTTTAGAAAATAATTTAAAAACCGACCACGGCGTCCGTATATAATTTTCTACCATATAGTCAAGTGATATGGATATATATATATATATATATATATATCTTTTCAACCCGCAATAATTTAAATTTCCGGGTATATATCATTTCAACCCGCAATCCCAAGTAAAATTTAAAATCAATAAAATCACTCGGGTTTATCAAATCAACCCACAACGATTTTCCCTAATCTATAAGATCATTCGGTTATGTATCATTTCAACCCATAGTGATTTTCCTAACAACAACTAAGGGAACTTACAGTGTGATAACAACATATATAATAAACATAACATTTGTCACATATCATATCACATAACATAACAAAAATCAAATTTTCATTTCAATAACAATTCAAGTGATATTAATTCACTTAATAATAAGTATGTATGTCATGAGTGATTGCTCACCTATCGTGGCTAGAAAGAGACGACTACGACTACGAAACAAGGCACGAACAAACACGAACAAGTACGACGAACAGACACGAACAAGCACGACGAATAGACATGAACCAAGCTCGAAAGTTTTTTTAAACAAAATACCTTTTTTGTAAGAGGAGAGATGAGAAAATGGTTCGGCCCTAGGGGTGATTGGGCTCGGCTAGGCTTGTGGAGGGTGGGTGTATGTGTAGGCCGAGTGTGTGTGGGTGTGGTATGTGTAGCCGAGTGTGTGTGTGGTTTGGAGGAGGGTGTGCTCGGCTAGGATTTGGTGAAGGGTGCGGTAAGGAGGTTTTCGGCCTAGGGTGGCTTGGCCGTGGATGTGGGTGGCTTGGGTAGGGGGTACGGCTATGAAGGTAGGTGGAGGGTTTGGCAGCGGCAAGGGGATGGAAGGAGAGGAGAGAGAGGAGAGGAAGGAGGGGAAAGAGAGGAAAGATCTAGGACTTGGGATTTAGGAATTGGAGGAGGAAGGAGATGGGAAGCAATGGTTTGCTGTAAATTGTTTTTGGAGCAAATGAGAAGAGATAGGAAAGAGAAGCCAGAAAAGAGAAAAGGTACGTACCTTTTCCTCCAATAGAAACTTCTGTTGGTGAAAGGCTACATAGCCATTCAGATGACCCTTGGATTCCAGCCCAATAAACCTAAACCAGGCAACACACAACCCAAACCCAAAATCCAATAAAAGAATATAGGCAAAATACAAGCAAATATTCACGCGTTTCTACGTCTAGGTTGTTCGAAGGGGATATAATTGAAAGGAAGCAATGGGCGGAGCTCCAAGAATCATGATGGAAGAAAACGTTAACACTCCACCTACTGCAAAAGCAACGGCGACAAACCTAAACTTAGGAGTAAATAGCCCACGGAAGGAAATAACAATGGCTCTCTTCGGCTCTGAAAATGACAAACAATTTGAGGAAGATAAATTGGATGAAAATGCCAACGTGCAAAACGCTAGAAGAATCTCTAAAACCAGTGCCGTAGCATAGTGCCAAGCAATGGACGAGGAACTGCTACTCAGACGTGCCATAGCACAGTGACAAGCAATGGATGAGGAACTGCTACTCAGACGGTATTCCTAGAGGCCGGAGGACCGAGAAGATATGATACAAATCGAGCTCAATTACAATTTCGAGCTCCTCTGGTATATTATGACCACTCCTAACTGACCAGCTTCCAATCCCATCATGGAGCTCACATCGTCAAATCATGAATGGTCGTCGTCGAAAATCATCAAAAATCATCAAAATGGTCATTGAAAAACTCACTTTAGGGTTGACTCGAAGTCGAACTCGAGTGATCGACTATTTGACTCAAAACAGATTCTGAAAGTCCTGACTCGAAGTCAAACTCGGGTAATCACCTATTTGACCCGAAGTAAACCTAGGAAATTCTGGTCCATAGCTTGACTCAGGTAAAACCAAGATTTTGTCCAAGCAAACAGGAAAATGGCTCCAAGCAACGTTGGTCACCAATCTAGCACTTTAAATTCTGTGACTCCAAGCGAACCATGTGCTGACTCCAAGAGAATGGCAAATTTTCTTGGGTCAGACTCCAAGTAAAATAACACCAATCCATCAATGCCAATCCATCTTCTTTTGCCCATAACTCTAACATCCGAATTCCAAATACCTTGAAATTTGGAATGCAACCTTATGTGGCCTTCTTTGTCACCCCGACCGATCTCACCTAGTTTGAAAATTTTTAGGGATTGTCATAGATCCATGACCCCATCATAAGTGATTCGCCATTCAGTCGGCATTTCCAATCATTCAAGTATGGACAATCATGAATCTATAATTCTCAAGCATTATAAACTTCTGTAACTTGAAAACGGATCGGTCTGACAACGATTACAGCATCTTCCCCAATTGAAACTCATTCACTAAAGCCGTTCAACATGCAGAATATCCAAAGAAGTTTATCATACCAACTATACCTTTTGTACAACTGATTCAAATTTTATTTGTTACAGGTATGACCAGCATATGGACGAAGCGAGGGCGACGGATGCAATCTACTGCAAGGCCCTTAGGAATCATTAAAGGATGAAACAACCTACCACCCTGGAAGAATACTAAGGGAAGGAAAACCGGTTCTAAAGACTAGAAGTAATGCAATTGGAAGAAGGCAACCCGGCAATTTGCTAAAGAACATACCAATGAAAGAGCAACAGGACCTTAGGGACCTTCTGCCCTAGCATGGCTACTAAGACCCTGTAGAAAAGCGCCCCAGCTAACTGATGAAATTAGACGAAAAGATGAATATCAAACAACACTCTAGCTAGCTAGCAACTAAGGCATGGGACAGCAACCTAAACAATGCCTTCTAATCCATCCTTATCTACTCTCCTTTTCCAAATAAGGCGTACCAGGACACTAGGGGTATTGCAGACAGCACGGCGAAAGAAATTCTTTTATGCTCTCAACGAGTCATGTCAATCCTTTTTTGAGAACTGGCATTACTGGTGGCATTGAGAAGTCTTGTCCAAAAGATCATCGAACAAACAGATTTGACAACTTAGCCTACGGGAACCGACAAAACTGCGTTCATCATAACTACCCGCCAAGTCGACGGAAGCAAATCGACTTAAACCGCTGGATCGACGGAACCCGATCCTTGCCTTTTAAAAGCCGATGTTACTTCAGCAACATCGGGAGGGCCCAAAACTATACTCCTCGCGTTGCTCGAAGATAGGAAACACCGAGGAGTACCAAAAAACCCTTCATGAATGTGAAGCTCTTTCATGAACTTAAGCTTCGTGAAGGCTAACCGGTAGATCAACGGTCGTTTGATCCAAATAAGCCTTCACGAATGTGAAGGTCTTTCATGAAATAAAGCGTCGTGAAGGCTAACCGGTAGATCAGCGGTCATCTGATCCAAAAAACCATTCGCGAACGTGAAGGTCTTTCATGAACTAAAGTGTCGTGAAGGCTAACCGGTAGATCAATGGTCATCTGATCCAAAAAACCCTTCGCGAATGTGAAGGTCTTTCACGAACTAAAGCATCGTGAAGGCTAACCGGTAGATCAGCGGCCATCTGATCCAAAAAACCTTTCGCGAATGTGAAGGTCTTTCACGAACTAAAGCGTCGTGAAGGCTAACCGATAGATCAGCGGTCATCTGATCTAAAAAACTCTTCACGAACATGAAGGTATTTCACGAACTAAAGCGTCGTGAAGGCTAACCAGTAGATCAGCGGTCATCTGATCCAAAAAACCCTTCGCGAACGGGAAGGTCTTTCACGAACTAAAGCATCGTGAAGGCTAACCGGTAGATCAGCGGTCATCTGATCCAAAAAATCCTTCGCGAATGTGAAGGTCTTTCACGAACTAAAGCGTCGTGAAGGCTAACTGGTAGATCAGCGGTCATCTAATCCAAAAAAACCCTTCGTGAATGTGAAGGTCTTTCACGAACTAAAGCGTCGTGATGGCTAACCAGTAGATCAGTGATCATCTGATCCCAAAAACCCTTCGCGAACGTGAAGGTCTTTCACGAACTAAAGCGTTGTGAAGGCTAACCGGTAGATCAACGGTCATCTGATCCAAAATACCCTTCGCGAATGTGAGGGTCTTTCACGAACTAAAGCATTGTGAAGGCTAACTGGTAGATCAGCGGTCATCTGATCCAAAAAACCCTTCGCGAACGAGAAGGTTTTTCATGAACTAAAGCGTCGTGAAGGCTAATCGGTAGATCAGCGGTCATCTCATCCAAAAAACTCTTCGCGAATGTGAAGGTCTTTCATGAACTAAAGCGTCGTGAAGGCAAACTGGTAAATCAGCGGTCATCTGATCCAAAAAACCCTTCGCGGATGCGAAGATCTTTCACGAACCAAAGCATCGCGAAGGCGAACCGGTAGATCAGCAAAATTTATGTATGACTAATATCCACAAAGGTGAATTGGAAGATCATCAATCATCTGATCCAGAGCTCCCCGAAGTCAACGAAGTCACTCTCCGGGGCTACAAATTGGCAATCATACCAGTCACTCCTCAAAACTAATGGAATCACTTCCAACGACCAATGAGACAAACAGTGCTAAATTCCAGAGCTTCAAAGTCACTTAGAGAAATTAAGCCAAAACTTAACTAACCTTGTGATCAATCGGAGGCTAACTAAAATCAAGCCAAGATTCGACACCTGGGAAAACCGCACCCACTGGACCGGGGGCAACCAAACGAGTTGTGGAGAAACCATGGATACAGTTCAAGCACGCCAACAGCCCTGTGGCATGGGGGGCACCGCACATACTTGAATAGCCATAAGGAAGGCCGAGACTAATCATACCACAGTTCTGTTATGCCCGATCAAAATATTCGTCGTTCTGTCAACCGTGGAATTAATGACCAAGCTAGTGCAACAAACGAAATACTAGCATAATACTTGCCCACTTCTTTCCAACTACTATTTTACCGCTCTTGGTGACCAATTCCTTTTCCCTTTAGACCATATGCCAGTCAAAGACCCATTCTCTAAAGGTGGTTTGGACCAAGAGCTAAGAGTCATGCCCTGAACTCCCATAGGCCCTTTCTTCAGTCCATCTTCATACGAGCAGCTATAGATCTCTCCACCATGGTAGCCTGATCTATTTGGACATGTACATCCTCCACGAACATGGAAGGATCAGCCAAGCAATGGTTACCCAAACCAAAAACTATTTAGCTTCTTGAACCAATAAAACCGTGTTCATGTAAGCAACCTACTGAGTCGACGGGGTCAAATCGACTCAAATCGTTGGATTGGCGGAACCCGATTTTTTCCTTTTAAGAACCGTGATGCTTTGCAGCATCGGGAAGGCTAAAACAAAAACTCCTCATGTTGCCCGAAGATAGGCAACACCGAGGAGTACAAAAAGCCACAAACTCCATAAGCCGCGCACTAAATTTCAAAATACCGACTACTCATGTTGCCCGAAGATAGGCAACACCGAGGAGCACAAAAATCCACGCACTCTATAAGCCACGCAGTAAATTCCAAAATAATAACTCCTCATGTTTCCAGAAGATAGGCAACACCGATGAAAACCAAAAGCCGCGCACCTCATATGTCGTGCACCAAAATAATAACTCCTCGTGTTTTCCGAAGATAAGCAACATCGAGGAAAAACAAAAACCGTGCATCTCATACGCCGCACACCAAAATTATAACTCCTTGTGTTGCCTGAAGAAAGGCAACACCGAGGAAAAACAAAAGCCGCGCATCTCGTAAGCCGCACACCAAAAATAACAACCCCTTTTGTTGTTCGAAGATAGGCAACACCGAAGAAAAACGAAAAGCCGTGCACCAAAATACCAACTCCTCGCGTTGCCCGAAGATAGGCAACACTGAGGAGCGTAAGAAACCGCGCAACTCACAATCAGTGCCAACCGCTTCCATAGCCGGGTATAGTGAACGCAATTCCAACAAAATTGGAGTGCTACAAACCAACATAACAGTTTCAACTGATGACACTTAAGGATTAAAACTACCCTTGATTAACCTATGCAATGTGCACTTCTCAAACATGCATATATTGCACACTTACCAAAATATCACAAGAAACTTGGATTACATGCTAAAGTTGCAAAACTTTTGGAAGAAGGAAAATCAAGTCGTGACTCAGCCAAATTTCAAGTTTAATATGAAAATTACCTAAACTATAAGTTACCGGTCATTTGAAGTAAACAGCCCTGTGAACTTGGGGCATACACTGGTACTTTAATAAAAACAATTGAAAACAATAAGTTCACAAGTTTTGTTACTCCAAACAAAGAATTGTTACTCCAAATAAAAGTTTTGGCGGCGATCACAAAAATTGGAGACAAGTGCATAGAACACACATGAACAAAAAAATAATAATATAGTCAGAATTTCAATGTATTGCTTATAATTTTCTTTTATAAGAATGCACGCGAACAAAATGACTCAAAAAGAACAAAAGTCAGATCGTTCTCCACACAAGCTCCTCGGTGCTTCCTTCCATCGCTCCATCTTTCCGCCCTTTGTTTGTAGTTTCTGCCTCGTTTCGGGAGTGGTGTCGTTGCCGGTAATATCAACAAACTCCTTAATGGCAACGCCAAGAAGTTCCAAACCATCCTGGGTCGACGGGTCGTATCGATCCCATGAGTCGTGCACTCTCAAAAGCCGTGCATTTTGTAAGCCATGCACCCTCAAAAGCGGCGCACTTCGATTAACAGCAACCAACTCCCACTACCCGAAAGAACCGGCATTGCTTCGGTAGTGCCGCAAAACTCACAAACCAAGTAGTCGGCAAAGAATTTTGATCTTTGACCAAAGTTAATGTACAAAATGTCAAAATTCAAGACACCCAAGTCACGAGTTCCCAAAGATAGGAGCTGCGACGTACCTTTGACTGGGGGCATCTAGGGAGCCACCCAGAACATCAAGTCTCACATCAATTGTTCAGAATAATCAGCCCTGTGGACTGAGGGGCGCATAACACATTAACACTTGGTCAGGATAAAAGATCGCTCCAACTTGTAATACAAGGAGGAACTTACCGTCGTAAAGAGATAGATGATGACGGAAAGCATTTCCAGGATCAAATCATCAACGCACCAGCTTCCAAAGACAGAAGCAGGTACTCGAATGAGGTCTCAAACCCTAACTTGCAAAAAAACTAGCTGTTATCTAAAGACAGACAATAGCAAGGAGAGAACGCTCAAAATCGAGCAGCTAAACCATTAATTCCCGAAGGTTGGAACCAACGGATAAGGAGGATATCTGCAACAACGTTAATGCCCTAGCAGAGCACATATGGCATGGAAGAAGCGAAGTTAATTGTCATAGACTCAAGACAAACATTACCAAACTCCTCTAATCCCTAATTATGATGGGACGGGTGCAAGCGTACTAGGGGCAACGTAACAACTCGCCCTACAGCATCTAATCATCTATAAGTGCTTGGAATTTAGCATTTGACAATAATGGGTTCCGCAAACGGAAGTTAGTTCGCAACAAAAATCGACGTAAGGAGATTTGATCCTACACAAGAGTAACCATGGAATTGGGTAAACAATGACCCTATACCGCCAAAAGGAGCACTTGATGGTTATAAGCAAAGCGAAGTAATGGAAATGCTTGAGACTCTCCTTTCAGAAAATGGCGTATCCCGAAGTTGAGCAATGCTAAGAAAGCAACCACATTGGGTTAGAAGGAATCTACCCAACTCTATATGATCGGATGAATGATTCAACCCTCACCAACGTGACTTTAACACTGCCCGAAGACAGGCAGCAATAAGAAAATACTTCTAATATCCAACCATTGAAGTGCTAGTTTTCGAAGGCCGAAACTAGTATCCAACTAGATTAAGAGCACCGCCGAATCGACAAGACAATCGATCTGAACCTTCTGAGTGCTGGTGTTTCCTCACCAACGCCAAGGCCTTCTTTTATCTTTTAAGTACTTGTGTTGCCCTTGCAACGCCGGGAATATTTTCTATTTCCTAAGTACAGTGTTGCCCCGACAATGCTAGAAACTTTCTACTTCATAAGTACCGGTGTTGCCCCAGCAACTTCAAGAAACATTCTATTCACTAAGTACCAGTATTGCCCCGGCAATGCCAGGAAAACTTTAATCTACAGGGCTAATGAGAAACACTCATCATAGTGAACCATCGATGCACTAGCTTCCGGAGATAGAAGAAACAACCAGAAGACATATCCTTTCGTAGGTCAGTCGGATGGTTCGACCTTTCATCATAGGAATCATCCACTACATAGGAATGAAGCAGCGTTGAAAGGAAATCCTAGGATTGAATTTCCTGTGTGCTAATTTCTAGGGAAGAAAGCTGGTGCACAACCGAATTTTCTAAATTTAACTTAGAAAGAATTTAGACACAACCGAAAGATAGGCAGCCTCGAGGAAATGTTGCTTGGAACCAAGCAGCAAGGTTATCAATTCTCAAAGATAGGAGTTGACATATGAACAAAACTTCCATGAAAACGTCAGCAACCAAGAAGAGCATGCATGGCCAAGGACAAGCGGGATTAGTCATGGAAGGTCGGAAATAAAATCCCCCAACTTCCTCAATTCCAAAATGAGATTGAGAGCCAGACTAGGGGCAATTGAGCAGTTCACCCCATATATTTCCATCTCTCACAATTGCCCGAATACAGGCATTCAAAGTAGCTAGTCCCTCAAGAAGGGATAGAAGCACAAATACTTGATCGAAAGAAATGTTTCAAAGCCCTAACACGAATAATTGCGAGGTTGGTTAGATAACGGTTCTATATCACAAAACAGAGCTGGCAACAAAATCGCCAATAAAGGAAATGAAGGATTTAACATTCAGAAATCATCTGTCGCTTATAGTCTGGCGATGAAGAGAACGATTGATGATCTACTTACGATCTAACTAGATCATTTGGTTCCAACTTGCAGGAATATACCATTACCGAAGTTTGGTGATGCTAGGAAGAAAGGCCAAAATGAAACTACTAATATATCGGCTTTCAGAAACAGAAGCAAGAGTTTGATTGAATCTTTAGCCCTACCTTCTGGCATCTCATGCTATCTGAAGATTCACAACGTCAAGGAAAAATCCACAAAGTTGAGTCATCCGTTTATAAGTTTTCGAAGGTAGAAACCTACACATGATTAGGATCTCAACATCGAACTCAGAGGAATTTACTCTAGCAAAGGATGCCAGAAACGCATCTTTCTAATACAAACCGACATCATTACAAAACTCAGATCTTGTGAACAAGCAACAAAGTCCCTAATTCTCGAAGATAGGAGCTATCATATCAATTAAACTGGGGTAATCGAATGTATTTCTTAGGAGACCTAGTCTCCCAAAACAAGTTGGTGCGGTAGTCAAAGTAATCAGCCCTATGGACTTAGGCATTTACACCAACACTTTGTTGAAACGAACTCAATTGAGCATAAGTAGGGATTAGCTACAGAACTGGCTAGACCAAGCTGCTTCATAGTTCTAAACAAAGCTATAAAATAGAATATGCCGAAATAACCGCAGAAGTATTACTTACATGTATAGAATTATGAACGAGTATGGTGCACATGAGCATAAGAAGTGCAACAACGAGAAAAAGCAATGCTCGGAATCGAGCAATTAAACCAATGATCTCCAAAGACAGAGGCTGGTGTGCATTGAATTTCAAAAAATGCAAAGGAAGGACAATCGCACCCAGACAACTCATGCGCTAGTTTCTGAAGGCTGAAACTGTGCCTGATCGAACTCCAACTACAGCTCTACAAGAGAAACCGTGCCTTGTAATTTAACAATAATCAATCATCCCAATGTGATAAGAATAATAAGCGAAGCCTAAGTTGCGAAGGACCCAGCTTCTGAAGGAGTGGAAGTCCTTCCACTATGCTAAAGATTGGAAGAACGAAAAGTCATTTTCAACAACAAAACTTGGCATTTAACCCTGTCAGGTATGTTTTACTTTAAATAATATCCTCGTAAAATTAACGCTCCGAATCCAAGGAGGTTGACGTATGTTGACCAATTGGGTCATAAGCGTTGACTGGGGCAGATGTAGTGTGTTATCTACATGAGAAGAGTCCAGTATCCTAAATACTGCAAACAAACAATCTAGTGTAGATAACTTGCTTACATCTGAAAAACAATCCATGTCGTCCTTTGAAATTATCTCTTCCACACTTACCCGTTATCGATCAACAATCGATAACTGAGTCGCTGTCCGAAGTGACGCAGGAAGCTTTTCTTTTCAGGATCACTGGAATACAGAAGTAGGAAGAGCGATACGATTGAATCATTCACTATATCCGATTTTGGAATAAATCATCGCATTGGAATTCAAAAACATCGACGGGATCTTAGCCAAATTCTCGAGAAGAAAAAGCCAAAGACAAAGAGCAGGACTTGGCTCCAGAACGGCGTACAATCATTTAGGACAAAACTATGCTTCACCGCAAGTCGAATCAAAACTATATAGGACAACTCCAAACCTACATCATGCACCCACTTACTGACCTAAACCATTTCTTAAACTACAGAGCAAAGATTGCATCATCAATACCAGGAATTGAAATTCAAATTGAAATCAAAAAACGAACGGCTGTCAGAAGTCAGTCAATTGAGAACAACACCTTGAGGTGTACTCTAACGATTCACATCGAAAATTCAACAGTCAGAGCTTAATTTGCATGGTGATCTCGACACGATAAACTAGAATTCACAAAATGAAGACTCAAAAGAAGTTACTTCCAGAGCATGCCTTGTTTTAACGAAGGCATACTCTGGGGGGCAAATGTTATCCGGATTTTTAACCCGACAAGATGCAATAGTAGACAGAACAATCTCGTATTATCAGAATGGTTTAGAACTTAACCAGAAAGGCTAAGGAAAGGGGTTAACGAGAGCCAAGCTATATGGCTAAGGCAACGACTGGGATCGACGAAGCTGAGTGATCATCATTCCTTTAGTCCAATCAGCCACTGAACATAAACAGTTAGTGACTTGCCATCAAAACGTAACAGCAGCGATAAAAGGCTATGGAAACATCTTCTCTTCCAGACTCCAGAAAAATCCTAAGTGGTCGAATCATCAGTGACCTATGCTTCTTCCAAACCTTCAAACAAACCGGCTATGGAGCACTACCAAAAAAGGCAAGACATTGGCCCGCAAAACGAACCAAGTCTATGGGTCGCTAGCAACCAATAGGCCATGTGTCACCAGCGACCCATGGTTTTGGCTCGTTTTACAAGCCAGAGTCCCCCAGGTCATCTATTACTTCCCTACGAGCTGATGAAGACAGACCTGGCCTAGAAGCTCTTTGATATCTGTAAATACCATCCTACCTGCAACATAAACAGGATCTTCACCGGACTGGTTGTCGAAGCTCTGCTGGAAACATTCTTCACTCTCTATCTTTCTCACAACAGTTCCAAAGCAATTCACTATGATTCTCCAGTGGATTCCAACTCTGGGGATTCAATCTAGCTAAGAATAATCAAAATCCTTATAATCAAACATCTCTTGTAACAGCAATCAGTCTATAGTAAATCTATAAAGTGGATGTAGGCTTCATTAACAGCAAAACCACTATACAAATTCTCTTTCTTCTTTCTTTTACTGTTCTTTTTCTATATTTATTAAAAGTGATATTGCTCTGTCAGAATAGGGCTGGTGCTTTCAAACTCAAACCAGGGTGTTGGTCCATTTTTTGGGTCAACACAAACCCAAAATCCAATAAAAGAATATAGGCAAAATACACGCAAATATTTGCGTGTTTCTACGATGTATCTTGTAGATTCAAAGCTGTAGAAATCGGATTTTAACAAAACGAAAAGTGGAGTGGAGATTAGAATTCAGTCTAGTATCATAAAAAAAGAATAAATTTAAATTTTAAAACTTTTAAATTTTCACCCAAAAGTCAACCTTTGACTAATTTTGACCAAAATTTGAAATTTCACAAATTTTTTCATTTTATTGAATTTGGAAAAATATATTACTCAATGTCCCAAAATCATTATTTAAATTCAAATTTATTTAAATTTTAAAGTATTTAACTCAAATTCAAATAAAATTTCTTTTAAAATTTGACTGAATTTACGGGTCGTTACACAGTCAAATGTAAATTTAGAAAGAGATTATATATAATGATATAACAAAACTTCTTAAATCAATTTTATAGTTAGAAAATAATAAAACCTTTAAAACACTTATATAAATTGAATAATATATTCACTTCGTTTATTTGATCCTCATATAGATTTAATTAAAATAATCCATTCCAAATCCTTTTATACTTATTTTTTAAAACTTCCAAAACCACTTTGCAAATATAGAATAATTATAGAAACTATTTCATAATTTATATTATTAAATGTTCGTTTAAATTAAATTTATAAACCTTTAACATAATTTATTTTCATTTCAAACCATAATTCACTGTATACTGAAAATCTCAAATTCCCTAATAGATCATGTTACCCGGCTACTTGGCCAGGCTACAAGACGATAGTTGCAGAAGATATGATGGGGCTCGAATAAGGATCGAGTCAAGAAAGGATTGGGAATATGAGGGATTGATGTAACTTGTTTGGGTCAGCTTATATATATGGGTTGGTGGGCAGCTATTATGGAAGGGTATGTATGGGTCGACATTCATGTATGGTTCGGCCTCTTTTCATGGTTCGGCCTCTTTTCATGGTTCGGCGCGTATGGGTCATTGTGGGCAGCTCGGTTAAGAGAGGAGACCATGCATGGCTTGAGCTATATGGTTCGGCATATATCGTTCGGTCATGATGAGAAGGCTAAGGTGGGTCGGTCGTACATGGTTCGGCATATATCATTCGGCCGTAGTGAGAAGGCTAAGGTGGATCGATCGTGCATGGTTCGGCATTTGTCGTTCGCCTATGGTGAGAAGGCTAAGATGGGTCGGTACCTTGGACCCAGTCTTGGTGGCTCGGCATACTTGGTTCGGTATACATCAAAGAAGACAGCAAGTTACCACAGGGGATACGGTCGATGCTTCTATGCTTTGAGTCACGCCATCACTTGCTTCGAGTCATTTCAGAAGGTGCTTAGAGTCATCCTCAGGGGACCCATGGTTCGGCCAGAGTGCCTCGGTGTACCTGGGTCGGTCATCCTGGGGCATCACTTCTGGGCCGAGTTGTCTAGGTCATAGGCTTGCACAGGGGATCTAGCATGTCTTCATCTATAAATAGATGGGGAGGGGTAAAGTTGAGAGGACCTTTATTCGAGAACTTCAGAGGGACTTTGCCATTTTCTGTACTTGCTTCTTTCCTATTCAAACTTGTATTCAAGTTGTTTGTTTACGAATTGTATCTGTACTCAAGTAATTGGAAAAGTAATAAAGATCATATTCAAACTGGACGTATGCAATTATGTTGAACCACTATAAATCTGGTGTTCGCGTTTTTGTTGTTGTTTTTGCACTCAATTGTGTTACTTTCCTGTTTTAATTTACTTTCTTCATTAATCTCTCTACATAATTCAATTCAAGGGTGTTTGTAACTAATTTTGGTGCTAACATTTTGGTGCTTTCACTTAGAATCGAACTCAGGCTGTTAGGATCTACTTTCTTGCTACTGGATTGAACAAATCCCCCGAAGGAGATCCAAGTTCATTCTCAAGAGTTCATAGATTCTACTTAGAGTTCCTACAAATAACTCTAAGATGGCAAGACCGCGTACCAGATCCGCCTCCCAAAACGCTGATACTAATGAGACCGCCAGCGTCTGACAAGTGGGATCCAGCAATCAGCAAGCTAATGCAGGTGCAGAGCTTACCACCATCCCAAACCAACCAGAAGTTATCACCAGGGCAGAGTCCAATGAGCTGATGAGGGAGCTCGTGGAAAGTAGGAGACAGCTTAACGAGCAGATTCATACAAACGCCAACCTAATGACCTAGATTGCTCAGCAGCGGCGTCACGATGCTGGAGGAAGCCCTACTTCCTACTCATCATCTGACAGCTCCGCTTCATCAGATGAACACCCCAGGCATAGACGTCGTAGGATTGAAATAGCACAAACTGGTGCAGCAGAGCAACTGGTCTAGCCAAGAGCAAACCAACAGAAATCGTCCAGATTCCTTAGCTGGAACCGTGGCCCCTCAACTGCACTTTGGGAGTCGCTCCCAACCTGGAGTGGAAACTTAGGATCTGGACGATGCTTGGGAGCTGGTCCACTACCTCGCCAGGGTCATAGTGAAGCGGGTCCTCATAATGCACATTTAGGTGATCGCCTACCGAGGAGGCACTAGCCGGAGCAATCACGCAGGACAGATATCGACTTGCCACCTCCCATCCAGACTCCGGATTTATCAGCTATGGTCAGGCAACTGATGAGGGAGAATCAGGGCTTAACCAGCGATGATTGGGGTATATCGAAGAGCCATACTCCGTTTACAGATACCATCCTTCAAGCTGAGTACCCCCGAAAATTCAGCATGCCTACTATTCCAGCTTATGAAGGGAAGACCGAACCCCGACAGCACATAATGAGATACGAGTAGATGATGGACTCGGCTAGGGCAAATGATGCGACCAAATGCAGATGCTTCCCAATAACCCTATCCGGAATTTCTACCAAGTGGTTCACCAGACTTCCCCCGCGAGGATCTCCAGGTTTGATGAGTTAGCGGCGAAGTTCGTAGAGCAGTTTAGGATCCATGCCACTCGTCCAAAGGACATGATGTTGTTGTCCAGTGTAATCCTGGCTCCGGGGGAGTCGTTGAAGGATTATTTGAAAAGATTTCACATTGCAGCTACCGTAGTTAGCAATCCGAATGACCATGCTATCCTTATGGCCGTGATGCGTGGAGTAGATCCAGACTCAGAGTTTGGTGATTATCTAGCAGACAAACCACCGACTACCCTGGAACGCTTTTATTCAAAGGCGAACCAATTCATGAGAAGGGAAGAGGCCAGGTGGTCAAGACGGAGCAGTGTGCCAGGGCCCAGCAAGGAAGCGGTGCAAAGCCACATTGTGGTAAAGCAATCTGGCAAAAACTCTGATAATGTCCAAGTCAATGTTCAAATTAAGCCGGAGCAGTCTAAGGGATCCGAAGGAGGAAATTCCAGACAAAAGAGGGAAGCAGGAAAGTGGAAACCAAGAATCCCAACCTATAGAGAATATACGCCTCCGAATACATCTTTGGAGATTATTTATCTATCAACTTGTAATACATTCCAATACTAAAAGCCACACTCAAAGGAATCGACTAAGGAACAAAAGCAGACTGGAAAGTATTGTTGGTTTCACCAGACCTACGGGCACAATACTGAAGAGTGCAGACACCTCCATGATGCTATTGAAAAGCTGAATCGCTAAAAGAAGTTATAGCAGTTTGTTAAGAATCCACAGGAAGGCGGACATGGGACATCCGACCCCAATCATGGACAAGCTTCACATCTACCTGAGGAGCCCGCTCGGACCGGAGGAAGGCTGGTAATAAACACGATAATTGGTGGACCTCATCCGGCAGACAAGAGTTGGCAAGAAATGGAACGCTATGCTAGTTCCTTGAGGCATGCGGGTTTCGAATGCTGCTCAAACACAGAAGACGGGACTCCAGCGAAACAGTAGCGAATGATGACCGATGATATAGTATTCAGGATTAGGGATGCCGATCAGGTGGAGGCACCTACCATTGACCTGATGGTTATCTCAACAATGATTGAGCCGGCGCTTGTGAGAAGGATAATTATTGATTGTGGAAGTTCTATTAATATTATCTTCAAAAAGGCGTATGATCAAATGAAGATGGAGGCGAAGGATCTGAAACCATCTAAAGCCCGCATTCACGGCTTTAATGGTGCAGCTTATGATGCAATAGGTTTTGTTGAATTACCAGTTGAACTAGGATAAGGTGAATGCAGGAGGGTATGGATCCTACCGTTAATTTTTGGATGTTGATTCCCTGTATAATGTTTTTCTGGGCCGACCGGCCCTGGCGGAGTTTAGGGCAGCTTTGGCGCCATGGTGTTTGACTTTGAAATTTCCAACGGACAGAGGAGTTGGTGTAGTGCATGGCGATCAAGCGACTAGTCGTGCCTGTTATGTGGCTGAGCTAAGAGAGGCCCAGCGAAGAGAGAAGGGAAAGGGGTGGACAACCCTGTCCGCATCCATGTTGCTGAAAATTGACAAGTAGCGTCTGAGCCTTGGCTTAGGCAACACAGTCGGATCTATAGAGACATAAATCCGAGGGATGATGATGAAGAACCCAAGGAGGCCGAGGCAACACCAGCTGAACTAACGATTGACATTCCAGTCAGCCACGATGACCCGTCATGGGTGCTTAAGATTGGATTACAGCTCAGCCCCTCGATGATAGGGCATCTTGCTGATTTCCTCCGAGCGAATCTAGATGTTTTCACTTGGACCCATTCTGATATGTGTGGGATTTCTCCCGCCATCACAAGCCATATGTTGAACATAGACCCATGTTCCAGTGAAACAAAAGAGAAGAGGCATGGACCCGGAGAGGTCCGCTACTCTCAAAGAGGAGGTGGATAAACTCAAAGCCAATAGGTTCGTCCACGAC
Organism: Allium fistulosum; assembly: GCA_030737815.1. Classification (NCBI taxonomy): domain Eukaryota; kingdom Viridiplantae; phylum Streptophyta; class Magnoliopsida; order Asparagales; family Amaryllidaceae; genus Allium; species Allium fistulosum. Next base: position 300,944,098 of record CM060905.1, on the reverse strand, counting down.
GCTCTCTATCCTGAATGGATATCTAATCCCGTACTGGTGAGGAAGGCAAACGGGAAGTGGAGGACCTGTGTTGATTACTCGGACCTTTACAAGGCATGCCCTAAGGATAGTTTTTCATTGCCCAGGATTGATCAGCCGGTCGACTCGACAGCAGGACACGAGTTGTTATCATTTATGGATGCATATTCGGGATACAATCAAATCCCGATGCACATTCCAGATCAGGAGCATACCAGTTTTGTCATGGACATTGGACTGTACTGTTATGTAGTGATGCCTTTCGAGTTGAAGAATGCAGGGGCCACTTATCAGCGTTTGGTGAATCGGATGTTTAAAGACCAGATTGGTAAAACGATGGAAGTCTATGTGGATGATATGCTTGTGAAGTCACGATAGTCAAATGACCACATTCGAGACTTAGCAGAGATGTTTGATATACTCAGATTTTACGGAATGAAAATTAATCCATTGAAATGTTCATTTGGCCTTGCGTCGGGGAAGTTTTTGGGTTTCATTGTCAACAAGCGGGGAATTGAAGCCAACCTAGAAAAGATTTAAGCTATTCGAAACATACAAGCACCCAGAAATATAAAGTAAGTACAAAGCCTGAATGGGAAAGTCGCTGCATTGAGTCGATTTATATCCAGAGCAACCGACAAGTGTATTCCTTTCTTTCATGTGATAAGGAAAGGGAAAAGGAATTTTGAATGGACGTTGAATTGTGAGGACGCGTTCCGAGCTCTAGTGAGACACTTAGAGAGGCCCCATGTTCTGTTAAAGCCCATAGACCATGAGGATTTGTACGTTTACTTGGCTATATCCCAGCATGGCATCAGTGCAGCTTTGGTTCGTGAGAAGGATCAAATCCAAAAGCCAGTGTACTATGTTAGTAAGCATTTGGCGGGGGCAGAGAGAAATTATCCTAAGATTGAGAAGCTAGCTTACTATTTGGTGATCGCATCACGCAAGCTCCTCCCGTATTTCCAAGCACATCCAGTCAGTATTTATACCGATCAACTTTTGCGGCATGTACTCCAACGACCAAAGACCTCTGGAAGGCTACTCAAATGGAAAATTGAGCTGAGTCAGTTCGACATCACCTACCTCCCACCAAGGGCAGGCGCTAGCAGATTTCATTACAGAGTTCACCATATTAGATGATCCAAGTGGAAGTGATGTGATTTCCGCTGTTCGATGGAAGCTATATACCGATGGGGTATTCAACGACCATTGTTCTAGGGATGTTGTTATTCTTGTAACTCCCGAGAACCGCTCGATTTGTTGTGCTTTGAAATTTAATTTCTTCGCTATGAACAACAAAGCCGAGTATGAAGCGTCGATCGCTGGACTGAAGTTTACCAAAGAACTTGGAGTAAAATCGGTTGAAATCTTTGGTGACTCACAGTTGGTGGTGTACCAAGTACAGGGAGACTATCATGCAAAGGGACAAAGGCTTGCCCCATACTTCGCTCGGGTTCAAGAATTGTTGGCGGACCTCGAATACTATGATATTTCGCACATTCCACGCGAACAAAATGGGGAAACCGATTCCTTGGCAAAATTTGCAAGCACTGGTGCTGCACAGTAGATGGGCTTGGTTTCCGTTGAAACTTTACATGCTCCGAGTATAAATGAGATGGAGGTAGATTCAGTGTCAGAGATGGAAACTGAAAGGGAGTTGTGGATGACCCCGTTCAAAGAATACTTGCTACATGAACCTTGCCCGAGAGAAAGAACGAGAGATGACAAGTCGTTCGCAAGGCGTCACGGTATATAATGCAGGATTGAATGATGCATCGGATGGGATTCTCCATTCCCTTGCTTAGGTGCATCGCTCACGATGAGATAAAGCGGGTTTTTAGAGAAGTCCACAAAGGAGAATGCAGCGAGCATACTGGGGGGCAGACACTAGCCAAAAAGATACTCAGCTATGGATACTATTAGCCGACCGTGAATCGGGACGCCGTAGACTATGTAAGGCGATGCGAAAAATGTCAAAAGTATGCAAAGATTCTGATACCACCGCCAATGGAACTCATGCAAATGGTTAGTCCACGGCTATTTGCAATATGGGGGATTGATATAATCAGCTCCTTGCCAATCTCCAAAGGTGGTGCGAAATACGCAATCGTTGCGGTCGATTACTTCACCAAGTGGGCAGAAGTGGAGCCATTAGCTACGATCACCACCAAAAAGGTCGTTAACTTTGTTGTGCGAAACATTATATGCCGCTTTGGTTTCCCACGGACTATCATTACTGACAACGGAACTCAATTTGAGAGTAGAGGATTCAAAGAGTTCTGCCAAAAATATTGCATTGAGAAAAGTTTGCAGCAGTCACTCACCCTAAAGCGAATGGGCAAGTTGAAGCCGTAAATAAGATAAGCAAGTCCATCTTGAAAAAACGTTTGGAGAAGGCTAGAGGAAAGTGGGTGGATGAGCTTCCAACAGCACTCTGGGCCTACAGAACCACCCACAAGTCCACGACTGGCCACACTCCTTGGGCCTTGGCATACGGCAATGAAGCTGTTATTCCCGTGGAACTTGAAGTTCTTTCTCACCGAGTAACTCATTATGATCCTATAACGAACCAAGATCTTTTACTGGAGTCGTTGGACTTTATCGACGAGAAACATGAAGGAGTTGATTTAAGGGCGGCCGCATATCAGCACCGAGTCGCCCGACATTATAATGAAAAAGTTCGACCAAGAACTTTCGATGTGGGCGACTTTGTTTTGAAGCGAGTTTTTTAGGTCCCGTCACATATGAATCCCACATGGGAAGTCGTCGAACGGAGGCTTGGAGAAGGAACCTTAAAGCTAGTGACAATTGATGGCATGACACTCCCCAGAGCATGGAATAGCGAGCATTTGCGCCGTTATTATACTTAGTCTATTTCTTTTGCAATTTAGTAGCAATTGTTTCCAGTATATGTTTCTTTTGTCGTTCTCTGTTTCCGACATGTAATAATACAATTCGGTTTGTCCCTATTTTTTACAATCAATAAAGGCTTGAAGCTGTTTTTCTATAAACTATTCATGTTCTGTGTTTTATAATTCCATGGCAAAATTATATTGCATTAATCTGTCTGGCGTATGAACGTATGCACAAAACTAAAAGTCGATCAGCAAACGATTCAAAAAATCTCCAAGTCCCCAAAGCACGGACTAGAGTACTCTGAGTCTCCAAAGTGCGGACTAGAGTATAAACGATTCAAAAAAAAATCTCTAACTCCCCAGAGCGCGGACTAGATTACTCTGAGTCCCCAGGACGTGGACTATAGTATAAACGATCCAAAAAAATCTCTAAGTCCCTAGAGCACAGACTAGAGTACTCTGAGTCCCCAAAGAGCGGACTAGAGTATAAACGATTCAAAAAAATCTCTAAGTCTCCAGAGTGCAGACTAGAGTACTCTGAGTCCCTAGAGCATGGACTAGAGTATAAACGATCCAAAAAATCTCTAAGTCCCAAGAGCACAGACTAGAGTACTCTGAGTCCCCAGAGAGCGAACTAGAGTATAAACGATTCAAAAAAAAATCTCTCGCGGACTAGAGTACTCTGAGTCCCTAGTTTGCGGACTAGAGTATAAACGATCCAAAAAATCTCTAAGTTCCTAGAGTGCGGACTAGAGTACTCTAAGTCCCCAGAGTGCAGACTAGAGTATAAACGATTCAAAAAATCTCTAAATCCCCTGAGTGCGGACTAGAGTACTCTGAGTCCCCAGAATATGGATTAAAGTATAAACGATTCAAAAAATCTCTAAGTCCCCAGAGCGCGGACTAGAGTACTTTAAGTCCCCAGATTGCGGATTAGAATATAAACGATTCAAAATTGCCAAGTCCTGTGAAAGCGGGCTAAAGTTTACATGACCCACAAGACTCTGAATTTCAATTACAGATTAAATTATAAGCTAAGCGATGAGTCTGGGAATAAAAAGAAGAATATTTTTATTTATTAATCGAAAAAGAAGTTTCATTACAACTTCTCTGAAGTCTGGAGCCAAAATCTATCTACGATGAATATAAAAAAAGATGAAAACAACTACATGGTTCTAAGTTACTTGAATTGAGCAAAATATGACTGGACGACAACTACTTCTTCGGCTTTCTTTCCTTCTTCGGCTTCTCTGAAGTCTCCTCAACTGAGCGTTTTCTTCTGGACCCCTTGCTCCCAAGCAACGTGGTATCCGAGAAAGGAGGGGGAACTTCCAGAGGTGTGGTCCCATCGGGGAGAATGACCTTCAATGGTCTATTTAGGGGATCGTCGAGTTCCACCACCTGGGGTTCTATCTTAACTTTGGATTTCTTTTTCTCCTCCTCCTCGAGTTGCTCCTTCATGCTAAGCTGGGAAGTATGCTTGGAAGCGCCCGTGATTTTGACATCATCGTGTCCCTCTACAGGGGTGTCGCCAGTGCAGAGTGCTTCAGTCTCTTTTCCTTCCCACTTTATGGCGACATCGCTCCTTGGAGTTGGTTCAGGGCTAGAATGACCTGTACGAATTCATGAAAAGTGAATGTTAAATGCATGGCTATTAGGGTGTAGTTGTGATGGAACAATCCCTATATACTGTAGCACTTCATGGATGAATGAATTGAAAGGGGCACACTTCCGGCCAAGCACATAAATTTGTTGCACGCAGTATATCCGGCTGGGGGCAAGTAAGGCCGATCTTGTGCTGAAGGAACTAGAACGTCTACGAAGGGGATTCCGTGGATAGAACACAGTCGACGGAGAGAAGATTCGCCATTTTTCGAGGTTTGAGAGTCGATGGGGTCATTCAGAACGACGGCCCCGTCTACGGCGTCGGGAGCCGGGTCTATAACTACAACAGGTGGATCTGGGATGCCAGGTATGGGGGCTGACGATGGACTCAAAGCCCCCACTGCTTCCTGCCGAGAACTTGGCTCAGGCTTGTCAAAAACAGTAGTGGAGACTGATTTTTTTGACATCTCCAAAAGGCGATTGGTGTGAATAGATACCTGTTTAAGCTATACTTGAAAGATAATAGATATCATATATAACAACAAAGTATTCCCCCATGTTGTGTGTGAACTAGTGCGACGATTCAGACATGAGTGCAAAGAAAAAATTAAAGTTCTAAAGACAAGTGTGGCGTTATTATGTTTTAAGTTGTCGTCCATGGAGGCCGTCATCGCTGACCGTCTCCGGCAGTTATTCATGCGATCGGTAACAGAAGTCCTGGAACCGGGCATTGGCATCATAGATTGTAAAGGCAGTTACTCGTGTTTGTTGGGTTAGATTCACGTTTGGAATTACTTAGGCTATGGAGTTGTTAGTCCGAATTAAGTCCTTGGGTTTATATGCTTTGGTCCTTGTCATTTTTCAGTATTTTATGATCAGGCGTGAGAGTATGTAATCCTGATGTATGCGGTGTTCAAGTTAGAATGGTCCTGATTGCCAATGCCGATCCCGACACTCATTACCGACCCAAACAATAAACTATTTATACCGACCGACCCTCTAAACAAAAACAACCGATCCACTCTCCTACAGACAACCGATCGCTTCTGTAGGCAAAAATAACCGACCCACACTCACTCCCTAGTCACCGAACGACCTTACCATGACATGTACCGAGCCACTCCTTCTCAGAATACCGACCCACTCTATTAACCAACTCCTACTGACCCATACCATCTTCCAAACTACCGACCCACACTGTCTCTCAAATCACCGATCCACTTTATTGCCAAAACCCTATTGACTCACTCCTTTACCAAATTCCTGCCGACCCACTTTATTGCCAGAGTTCTAATGACCCGCGAACATTCAGAGTATTGAACTCCTCCTCCTCACAAAAACACAAACTCTCTCTCTCTTCCCCAAAATCTCCGCTCTCCTTACACATACTGTCACTACCACTATCACTCTCTTCTTGTTTCCATCAGGAAAGATCGAATACATGTGCGGCTCGGATCCAAGACAAGTTTAGAGGGACGTGGGCAAGGAAATTATGCTAGAACTCAGATCCTTACCTAAAAAGTTAGTTGGATTTGAGCCGCGTGCACTCTAAAGTTCGAAGTCGAGAGGATGCTGGAAGGTATTTGGGAAGACAGTGGAAAGGGGAGAGAAAAAGAGTGATGGCAGTTTTGTGGAGAGGGGTTTCTTTGTTTTGAGTAAAGCTGGAGAGGATAAGTTGAGAAATAAGAGTGAGAAGAAGGAGAAGAAGTGTAGGCTTTTATATAGTGAAGGAGGGAGATGAACGGGCACTCTCCTATAGACCCGGTCACCGAGCATCACTGGTTTGGCAAGTAGAGATGCCGAACGTTATCCTAGTGAACCAACCAAGTGGGTCAGCCTCCGTATGCCAATCCACCCCTTATTCACAAAATATATATGTGTGTGTATATATATATGTATATATAAATAAATAAAATAAGATGGTAATAAAATAAAATGTATCTACATGGATACATACACATATGATTGTAATAGAGGATGGTAGTGTGATAAAGAGACGGATACTACCGGATAAGTGGAAGAGTGTGGGTTCGGAAAACCCACCACGATTCGGCCTTTGAAAGGTTGTATACATTCAGCTTTAGAAAAGTTGTATCAGGATTTTTACGAGTTTCTTCGGGATTCAATTAACGCGTTCCGGCGACACGAAGCTTCGTAAAAGGCCGATAAAAGTGACAGTCAATTACCATTCAAAATGGGCTAGCTTCTAAAAGCATGAATTACTCGATGATTCAAAGTGCGTCATGTTGGTTCACAAAACGCACTTTAGGGGGCAAATGTTACCCGGCTACTTGGCCAGGCTACAAGACGATAGTTGCAGAAGATATGATAGGGCTCGAACGAGGATCAAGTCAAGAAAGGATTGGGAATATGAGGGATTGATGTAACTTGTTTGGGTCAGCTTATATATATGGATCGGTGGGCAGCTATTATGGAAGGGTATGTATGGTTCGGCACTTATGTATGATTCGGCCTCTTTTCATGGTTCGGCGCGTATGGGTCATTATGGGTGGCTCGATTAAGAGAGGAGACCATGCATGGCTTGAGCTATATGGTTCGACATATATCTTTCGGTCTTGGTGAGAAGGCTAAGGTGGGTCGTACATACATGGTTCGGCAGATAACGTTCGGCCGTGGTGAGAAGGCTAAGGTGGATCGGTCGTGCATGGTTCGGCATTTGTCGTTCTGCTGTGGTGAGAAGGCTAAGATGGGTCGGTCGTACATGGTTCGGCATTTGTCGCTCGGTACATATGGGTCGGCACATTGGACCCACTCTTGGTGGCTCGACATACTTGGTTTGGCATGCATCAAAGAAGACAGCAAGTTACCACAGGGGATACGGTCGATGATTCTATGTTTCGAGTCACGCCATCACTTGCTTTGAGTCATTTGAGAAGGTGCTTCGATTCATCCTCAGGGGACCCATAGTTCGGCCAGAGTGGCTCGGTGTACCTGGATCTGTCGTCCTGGGGCATCACTTCTGGGCCGAGTTGTCTAGGTAAAGGGCTTGCGCAGGGGATCTAGCCTGTCTTCGTCTATAAATAGAGTGGGAGGGGTCTAGTTGAGAGGACCTTTTTTCGAGAACTCCAGAGGGACTCTATCATTTTTGTACTCACTTCTTTCCTATTCAAACTAGTATTCAAGTTGTTTTTTTACGGATTGTATCTATACTCAAGTAATTGGAAAAGTAATAAAGATCATATTCAAAGTGGACGTAGGCAATTATTGTGAACCACTATAAATCCGGTGTTCTCGTTTTCGTTGTTCTTTTTGCACTCAATTGCGTTACTTTCCTGTTTTAATTTACTTTCTTCGTTAATCTCTCTATGCAATTCAATTCAAGGGTTTTAGTAACCAATTTTGGTGCTAACAGTTCATATTGAACATCTCTCAATCCTGCTTCAAACTCATTTCAATTTTTTTACTATAAAATACCATTTCAAGATAAAATTTTAAATTATAAAATAAATTACATTTATTTCAAACCATAGAATATAATTTTACATCTTTCCTTTATATTCAAACTGCTTAGATATAAAATATTTTCCCTTTAATAAATACCATATTTAAAATTTCTTGTATTATAAAAGGAGATTTTTATTTATTTAAAACATAACCAAAATCATTTAATTATTTCATAAAAAGAATTTTATATTTTTCCAAGATTTGAAATCTCTTTCAATAATATTTCAGTAACCTTTATAATAAAAATCACTAAAAACAATATTGTAATTTTCATATTATATTTTATTAAATATCAATATATATATTTTCCTTTAAAACAATTCCAAAACTTACAGTATATTATAGCACTAATTTTTAAAAGGGTTTTATAACCATTAGAATGCTAAATCTATATTATAATCCAAATTATAGTTGTAAGGATAGAATAACTAATTACACAAAATTTAACAAATGATTTATAAAATACTTTTAATAAAATTTTAAAACCCTTAAATAAATTTTCAAAACTTTTAAAATAATAAAGTAATTAAATATCTAGATATATAAATTAATATAAATTATGGAGTAAAAGTACTCCATAACCAACAATAAAATTTACGTTGTCGAGTCGAATTCCATCGAATTCCGGCCATCCAAATAATGAACACATGACATAAATAAATTACACAAATTAAAATGCAAACGGACGACATCTCCTTTGCATTTTTGATAATCCAACATATACAAATTTCCCAATCAATCCACTATCATTTCAAATTTCATACAATCAGTCCAGTGCCCCGAATAAATAATTCATCCAAATAATTTAAATCGATAATTTTAATCAATTCAACCGAGCAATGAAATCAACTATTGGGATAAATGTATGTAGCAGACAATGAAATAGATATAGTTATATGGGGAAACTTACCAAAATTCCAAGCGAAGATGTTTACTACCAAAAACTACACACGGACACGCATCATCGCACCTCCTTCATCATTAATTGCCATGCTTCCTTTATCGCCAAACCAGCCTTCATTGCCTCAGTCAGCAGCATCCCCAAGTCATCAGCACAATACCATAGCATGTGTTATCCCCATCACAAGGTTAGTCTCCTCCAATTTGTAACTACACGGCCTCTAACTCTACCCGCTCGACCACGTCCTTGGGCTCCTCCAACCCACGCCAGCCCATCACCACGAACGGCACCAATCACACAACCACCTGAACCAAAAATCAATTGCATCGCCTAGACCCAAGCAACCTCCCACTGATCACACGACATCCCAGTCGTTCACCAAAAGCAACCTTCGATCGCACTCCTCCTTCGCGTCATTTTCCTGTGTCGCGATTCAACTTTTTTTCCTTTTTAATTTTGATTGCGGTTTTAAAAAATAAAAATTAGGCATAGAGCACCAGCCAGAAGAAGGCATGTTCGAGCAAAGATAGAAATGAATAAGGAAGTATATGGTTTTCTAGATTTTTAAAGTAGTGGGCCTGCTTGAATTAGTTTAGGCTCTTTTTATTTTATCTAATTTTTTTCTTCTTTCTTTTTTTAAATAATACATGTACTTAAATAAATTCCAAATCTAATTTAAATTTCATTTTATGCAATATATTCCAATAACCGTATAATTTCTCTCAATTCAATACTTCTTTATATTATTATTATTATTTAATTTTTCATTGTATTAATGGAAAATAAATTTATTTTCCAACTACTTTAATCATATAAAAAAATTATTTAAACCTCATAATATTTTATATTGATTAAAACATTTTATTCAATTTCAATAAATTATCCGAAAAGAATTCCCTAATTTAATTTAATTTATTAAATCAAAATCTTATATTAAATAAAATTTAATTAACTAAAAGTTTATTTTCAAAATACAAATTATTACAAATTTTAAATTCGAACACTTTTATTTTAATTAAATTTATTTAATTTATACATCGTAGAAAGTAGGGTTGTTATAGAAGCTTTCTAGAAATTGTTAGAATATATGGAAAGACTACCAATACTGTCGAAGCCTTTGGAAGGAGAAGATCTATTCATTTACTTAGCGATATCCACTCATGCACTGAGTGCAGCCTTGGTGCATGATGAATCAAAGATCTAAAGGATCGTATACTATATCAGCAAGTGGCTTACCAAAGCAGAAAAGAACTACCTAAAACTGGAAAAGTTGGCATACCGCTTGTTGATTGCCTTAAGGAAACTACGACCATATTTACAGGCTCAGTCGATAAATATTCTGACTAATCAGCCGTTAAGACAAGTCCTACACTAACCCAACACATTCAGAAGACTATTAAAATGGAACATTGAATAGAGCAAATATGATATAAAATATCATCCCAGAAAGGCGATATGAGGTCTAGTGTTGGTTGATTTCATCGCTAAGCTCATCGTTTGGGATGGAGAAGAGGAAGTTGATACGGTCGGAGTTTCCTAGTGGAAGTTATACCTAGATGGAGCTTCTAATAAAAGAAGCTCCAGGTCAGGAGTGATTCTTGTGACCCTATAAGGATGGTTAATATGTTATGCACTAAAGCTAAAGTTCCCAGTGGCGAACAATGAAGCTGAATATGAAGCATCTATTGTAGGGTTCAAGATAGCGAAAGAACTAAACATCAAGATGGTTAGAACTGGGCCAGCCCGCAGCGGAGGATATTGGTGAATTTCAAAAAATTTACCATTTTTGGATCATTAACGGGCCTATGAAGTCTAAATTCATTTAGAACTATTCTAAATTTCTTTTAAATAAAACCAATATTTTATTTTATTTATAAATAAAGTTTTACTTTATTTTAATGTGTATGTAAATTAGAGTATATCAAATATACTCTTATGTACATATTTATATGTAATGGAATGAATGTATCAAATACATTCATGTTGTGAAATAAAAGAGTAACATATAAGAAGTGTATATTTGTGTAACTAAGCATGAGAAATTTTAGAGAAGGAAAACCTTTGATTTTCTTTCCCTTGACATGTAAAATAAACTGAGGAAAGATAAGGCTATAAATGTAGAGAGAGAAACCCTTACATTTCTCTCTCTTTTTAATTACATTGAATGACATATTAAATGGAATTTACAATAGAATTTGCATATGCCTTTGTTGTCCAAGTTTTTTTAAGTAATAAAATATAAATGTATAATAATTGATAAGTTTACACATACACATGTTAAAATAAGTTTTCCTATATATGAGTTTGTCAAAACAAGAATTAACAATTGTAACAAAGGTTTCAATTAAGGAAGAGCTTGAAATCAAATTCTACAGTTTCACAAAAAGGTCCATTTTGATTTAGATTAAAATAAGGTAAACACATGTATATCTATAAGTATAAATAATTGCAAGTTATGTATTCATTTTAAAATAACACATATATTTATATATATGTATGAAGATTGCAAAAAAGTAACATATATGTTTAAATTTAATTCTAACAAATGATTCAATCTTTTAATCTTAGGTATGAAATAAAAGTCTATAACTTTACATAAGAGACAATTTATGAATTCTAAAACAAAAAGGAAAATTTTACTTTTATAACTAAAACAAGTAGAATTAAATCATTGTGGAAATTAACTATGAAACATTGGAAATTAATTATACAGTATTAAACCACCAACGAATATAGTTTATTAATGTTTATGTATACAGATGTTACAAAATTTTATATACAACATTACAACATAATAAAATATTTTCACATTCCTTTTTTTTACAATTCCAAAACAATGACAAAAAAAATATCGGATAACTTGGGCATATAAAAATTTGTTGTATGATAAATCAGATCTGACTATACAAAAGGGACACACAATAAAATAGATAAAAGATTTGAAGTCAACCATAGTAAACATATAGTCAATGGATATGTAAATAAGGAGAGATTCAAATTAAATCTACATAATGATCATATAATTAAAAGAGATGAACAAAAGGGGATTTAAGTTATATTACAAGATGAATACACAAGGTAGAAGAGATATAATATGAATAAATCTAAACCTTTTAAACTTGATGAGATAGAAGATATATAATATGAATAAATCTGGGCCATTTCAACATGATGAATATACAAATAAATGAAATTAGAATTACCAAAAATAAAGCCAATAATTTGCACCTTGAATAATGAATAAAATCTCCTAGATTCAGAAATCAGCCTCCAGATGTTGCAAGGATCAAGTGGAATAAATCACTTTTCAAAATTGATTTTATTTGTATTTGATTTTAGGAATAATTGAAGCCATGGAAGATCTCATATTTTTAGCCACTAGAGAAGAAGAGAACCAGAAAAGTTACAGAACAAAGAATGTAAATGAAAAACTCAATTGTACATATATAATGAATTAGAGAATATGTTTTATTTGAAAGAATGAAACCTTTCCCATTCTTATATTAAAACTTCTCTAATTAATTCTCTTGATTAACTTTCTCTTTTCACTCATATTTCTTGACATGGTATGGCTGAAAATTACGTGCTATCAAATGACATAAGATTCCATAAATTAACGCACATAATTATCTTTTATTTAATTACAATGATATCATATATCAATGCGCACAAATATAACTTTTATGAATGCATTCAAATAATTACAAATAACTCCTAAACATCAAATAAAATAAATAATAATTAATATTTCTCAAATACTAATTAATTTAATTAATTTACAATTTTTTATAAATTAATTAAATCAAGTGGTTTTTCGAAGAATTCATCATTATGGTTGTGCGACCCAGAGGTGTAAATTCAGTCAGCGATTAATATTGAACAATTCAAATATTAACATTCACACGTCACTTAGCAGGTGGTGTGACATTTTGGCTGAATTCATCGCTTACACATCTTTTGGTAAAATCCAATTTTACTTATTATAAGCGGTACCTAATAGTGACAATTATTTACACCAATTCTCTTCGTCAAAACTGTATCACTTTGGATTTATGGAATTTGGTAAGTGTCAAAATTCCAATATCATCCACATTCAACTTTATAGTGTAAACACGAAGTCTTTGGTTCAATGATGACAATAATTATTAACCGAAATGCTCTGGCCAGAGACTTTGACTTTGAGTTGACCATGATACTAACCCCATATAACCGAGGAGATGAATCCTCTTTTGAATAGTGCTTCACTTCCAATACTTCCAATCGACCCAACTATAGTCACTCGATGGAATGCCATGCCATGATTTGACTGTAATCAAAGCGGAGCTTTCATATTGAAGATCCATGGTATTCTCAAGTCGAGAGAACTGTGTAAATCAGTCACATCGATATTTTTTGTTTGACCTTAGTTATATTAACCAACAAAAAACTATCGAGTGAGTTGTTCCATAGTTATTCAATAACTATCAGTACATAACCTATAGGTGCCCCCAGTAGTCATGAGTAATACACTGCCCAACATTTGGAGAGCGTTACATACTCTAGTCTCAACGGATACATCGATATGCAGTCTCGATGCATCTTGACTAGGAACATTTAAAATGCTATATTTGTCTTATTGTGATAAATTACTCACGATTACAATACTTTGTAACTACTATCACAAAATATGACATTTATGGATTTTCTATTAAGTATACTTCTAATTAAATTAATTAATTAATATAACCACATTATATCAAGTATATAATAGAAAGAAATACCTTTATTATGAACAAGATTGTTCAACGAGTTAGATATATGTAACAAATTACATAATTGCCCCTAAGGCATACCCTTAACTATATCAATCTCCCACTTGCACTTGGGGTCAATTATGGAATCTTATTCCAACTTCTCCAATCGGTTTCTCAAAACCAGTTGGGTCAGTCCCTTTTTGAACGGGTATGCTATTGTGTTTTAATTATCTACTATATCAATCTACTCTCTCCGACGGTGATAAACTGCTTTATCACGTTGACCAATTCGGAATATGTCTCTCGACCTCTAATGAGCTCTGATTTCTATTACAAACCATATTGCGACATTGTTATCATATAACAATGTTATGAGATTCTCAACATTTGTAATTGGCTCAAGTTATAAATTTGTGCACTTATAATTTTATATACATTATTTTTATTGCGGCAACATTCAAGTCGATGTACGTAGCCTTTTTTCATTTAATAAGCCATAATCTTTTATTTGGAACATTTCTAATTTAAAGATTCTTAACTTGAAATTATTATTGACATACTACACCCAATATGACTTGTGAAGTTTGAGTTCGAACACTCCTTCATAAGGAGTTTTTGTTTCTATAAACAATTCTCTAGTGTTTCATAAATACATGAGAACACTTCTAACAACCATTTAGTGATATCAATTTGGATTTGATATTTCTACATGTATCAAATACATAAACAAATCATGGTATCGTAGACAACACAACATGTATAATAATTCCTTTTGCCAATGCAAAGGAATCAATCTTACATGTTTCATATTAAACATTTTAATAAGGTGTCCTTGCGTATCGTTTGGGACATTCCCGACATCTTTTATAATTACTATAAAAGACATCATTTATTTATCCAATGTTGAGTATTAAAACAAGTAAGGCTGATTTTAACACAAGTACACCGTTAAAATCACAACGTGTTGTTTACTTATAGTTTAGAAATATCAATGTACCTTTTAACGTTCTTTCTTATGAACACACGCTTCCTCTACACATTGATTAAAAATAAAACTATTTGATATTCTGTGACGCCCCACCTCTAGACTCACGGTAGCCAAGAACACTACTGGGTAATGCTGTCGACTAGCACGAGGAATAAGGCTGTTGAGGACGACCATCTGTGTAATTGCTTTGTGCGAGTACCGATATGTCAGATAATATAATACGTATTTCATTTCAAGTGGAAACCCGGCATACCGATACAAACTCAAAGCTACCACACAGTGGCTAAGTGGCCTTCAGAAACAAATATAGAAATAAACATAACACAAATCAGTCACAGATATCCATATCAGAAAGGCGGAAACAGATATGAATATATCACATAAAAGTGTACATCAAAATAGTGGTCAAACTAGATCCACTACATCACAAAAGAATAGAAACAAGTGCTAGGCAAAAGAATAAGTATACAACAAGGAGTCTCTTTCTCAAAATGTACACTAACAAAAAAACTATTGTACTAAAGTAGTTAGCCAAAAGTCAGGCGAAGGACCCTGATAATAAGTCAAGCAGGAGCACCTGAAATACCTCGGTTGTCAAACAGACCAGTCTAGCTATAAATATCGAATAAAATGATATTGGATAAGAGATATGACCAAAAGTGTATGATAACAAAAATGTCATACCATAACAAGTATATATCAAATAACAAAAAAAATCATACAATATCTCAAATATTCTCAAACACCAAAAGAATGTCATATTCTTTAAATTATTCACCAAACACAAATATTGATAGAGCTTATCAATGCAACCCACGAAAATTGGTGAAACACAAATTCTAGAAATCATCAATTAGAAATCCAAACCTCACAAAAAGGGGGGAGGACTATCACAAACGGGAGCATGAAAACTCACCAACACATGTATCACAAATGGAACGCTATTCCATGGTCGCTAACCATCAATTTTGAGCCGAAGCTCCACAAACGGCCCGAAGACCACGGGTCGCTACCCCGCCAATTTTGAGCCGAAGCTCCACAAACGGGGTTTTTAGTCCCCATACAAACAAAAGACATCGCACATTGCTAGTCTAAATCACAAATGATCATCATCGATCGATAAAAAGTGTGAATCGCACTAAGCTAGTAAATAGATGAGTTTAGCTTCATGTCCCATAACCACTGGCTTAACTTAAATATTTACGAATAGATTGTAGATTTCCACTCGAAAATTGTCACAAGAGTTCAATCGAACAAGTCCAAGAATTAACCGACGAAGTAAACGCAAGCGTTTCATACCACTTGTTTTACTAAGCCGTTTAATTAGATTTCTCATACCAATGAGGTAAAGGTTTATATATACTAATAGATTAGAATATGGTTTTAAAAGAGAGCTTTTTATTTAAAATAGTGTCGAAATCGTTTTGATGGAAGAGTTTGAGTATTTACTACTAGTATAGAAACCTTTGTATTTAGAAGTGACAAATCACATAAATGATTGTAGAAACAATCAGTCACCAAAGATTCACATCCGAAGACGTGAATCAAAACCATAGAAATCGATATCAAATCCATCAAAATGGATATTCCAAAAAATCCAAAGAAAGAAGTCATCAAAGTCGATAGTAAGTGATAACAACTATCTGGATCAACTAAAATCGATTAAAATTGGAAACCCACACAAATTAGGCAAACTGGGCCTAGACAAGCAGATTCAGACGTCTGAATTTGATATTTCAGACGTCTGAACCTGATGCTCCGGGCAGTATTATGCCTAGGCCAATGATGGCCAAATCATATCGGAAACGATCGGATGTGTGACGATCGCTACGGGTTTATGCCAAACGACTACCCAACCTTAAAGACTCACCAATACACTCCGACCAACATGCCCAGACATCCATATAAGGATTTTCATAGACTTTGATTTCAAGACACCAAAAATTGGAATATTCATCAAACCAATTCAATTCAAAGGCAAATGGAAAAGAAATAGATGTTAGGAATTCATACCCAACAACTATCAAAGATATAGACATAGATGTGAGTTCCAAAAACTCAACTTTTAAACCCACACAAATTATAAGCTCTAGAACAAGCAATAGGTTGATCTCTCTTCAACACCACCTCTAGAATCATCAATCTAATATCAAAGGTGAAGTTTTTCCTAAGTTAGGTTATAGGAATTTCTGAAAATTGAAGAGGGATTGAGATGGAGAAGATGAAGAGGATGCTTACCTAAGCTTTTCTTTGATTTCTAGCTTGAAGTTGATAATTCCTAAGAGAATTAGAGCTTAGGAATTTCTAATTTCTTTTCTCTTCCCCTATTTTTCTTTTAGCTTGAGTGTTAGGAAATAATAGAGTGAGTGAAGAGGAGTTGGATGAAGGGTTAGGTTATTAGAAGGTTGATGGGCTGAAACCCAAACCCAAAGCCCTAATTGAAAATCTCAAAATTTTACCCAACTCAAAACATATCGATGTTTATACTCAAAAAGGTCGCAAACACTATTTTGGACTCAATGGAAGTGGTCTTGAGTCCAAATTGTTGAATCTCAATTTCAGCCTACATTCAGACGTCTGAAATTTCCAATTCAGACGTCTAAATCTGGAAAAACAGATGTTGTCTAGTACAATATTCAGACGTCTGAATTGTTCATTTCAGACGTCTGAAAATGGCAATTTTAGCCTATTTCCTTTCTGGTTTGACTCGAGCAATTTCAGACGTCTGAACTATTTAATTCAGACGTCTGTATATCTATTTGCCTGTTTTTTAAGTAGACACTTCCAAATTGCACGATCCACATTGTCTTTTCACTAATTTGACTGTTCTTTTACGAAATAGTGACATTTTGGGACTTAAATTCGACTAACGATGCTATATTTAAATAAAACATTTAAATATACAATCGTAAAATATGCGGGTTGTTACAGACTCCCCTTCTTAAAGAAATTGCGTCCTCACAATACTTAAGAAAAAGAAATAAAAAGTAACAACCATACAAAGGCATAACAACACACAAAAAAGAAGAAATTTTGAAATGAGAAGTTCACCTAAAGGAGCACGAGAGATTAAGTCCGGATGTGTTCGCTCGATGAATTCTCTGGATTCCCAAGAGCAATCCTTAGGATTTGTGGACCATTGAACTTTTAGAAGGGGAACATCTTTATTTCAAAGGTGTTTAACCTCTGAAGCAATGATACGGATAGGATGTTGCTCATAAGTCAAATTAGGTGAAACTTCAATTTCTTCAATAACACCGGGCTCAAGAATAGAATCAGAATCTCGAAGGCATTTCCGTAATTGAGAAACATGAAAGACGTCATGAATAGCAGAAAATTGAGCCGGTAATAAAAGGCGATAAGCCATAGAACCAATGCGTTCGGTGATGGGAAATGGGCCAATATATTGAGGTGCTAATTTTCCCGATCGACTGAAACGCACAGCACCCTTCATAGGTGAAACACGAATAAACACAAAATCTCCCACAGAAAATTATAATTTCCTTCTTCGATTATCAGCATAGGATTTTTGTCTACTTTGAGTTTTCTTTCATCCTATGACGAATAAGGTCAATTTTTTTGTGGCATCACGAATAATATCTGGACCTAAAACCAGCTTCTCACCGGCTTTAAGCCAACACGAAGGAGATCGGCATGGCCTTCCATAGAGTGCCTCGAAAGGAGTCATACCAATACTAGATTGGAAGCTATTATTATAGGAAAACTCAACAAGAGAAATATGATCTTCCCAACTACCACCAAAATCAAGAACACATGCACGAAGAAGAATTTCAAGAGTTTGATTCACACGCTCAGTTTGTCCAGCGGACCGAGGATGATAAGCGGTGCTAAAATTAAGCTTCGTTCCCAAAGCTTTTTGAAGACCTTTCCAAAATCCACTAGTAAACAATGGATCACGATCACTAACAATAGAAGTAGGAACTCCATGCAATCTAACAATTTCCTTGACAATGAGTTTAGCCAAAATAGGTACGGTCCGATTGGACCGAACAGGAAAAAAAATGGGCGGATTTTGTAAGTCTATCTACTATCACCCATAGGCTATCATGGCCCGAACGAGAACGGGGAAGACCGTCAATAAAGTCCAAGGAAATTTGATCCCACTTCCATATTAGAATTTCCAAAGGTTTCAATAACCCACCAGGCCTTTGATGCTCGGCCTTTATGAGTTGGCAAGTCATGCAACGCTTAATAAAGTTAGCAATATCAGATTTCATTCCATCCCAATTTTGAATCGCTTCAATCTTTGAAGGATCCACAGAAATTCCGGATTCAGAAATAATATGCCCCAAAAATTTCACATGAGATTGCCAAAAGTGGCATTTAGAAAATTTTGCTTTCAATTGGTTGCTCCTAAGAGTTTCTAACACAATCCAAAGATGATTTTCATGCTCTTCCTCGGTTTTAGAATAAATAAGAATATCATCTATAAAGATGAGAACAAATCGATTGAGGAAGTCTTTGAAAACTCGATTCATAAGGTCAACGAAATAAGCCAGAGCATTCGTTAAACCAAATGGCATAACTAGCCATTCATAAGATCCATAACGAGTACGGAACGATGTCAAAGGAACGCTATCCTCTGCAGTACGGAGCTGATGAAAACCGGTTGCTAAGTCTAACTGTGAAAAGACTTTAGCACCACTAAGTTGATCGAATAAATCATCAATCCGTGGTTAGGGATATTTATTCTTGATGGTGAGATCGTTAAGCTTGCGGTAGTCAACGCAAAGCCTACGTGTACCATCGGACTTCTTCACAAAAATAGCTGAAGCTCCCCATGGAGAGGAACTAGATTGAATAAATTGCTTCGCTTCCAATTCGGATAATTGTTTACGCATCTCCTCATTTTCCTTATTGGACATACGATAAGGAGGACGAGTAATAGGTAGAGCTCCAGGGATTAGATTAATTCTGAACTCAATTGCTCGCTTAGGTGGTAATCCTAAAACGGGCTCAAATATGTCGGGAAATTCACGAACAATGTGAATGAGAGTAATAACATCTTCCTCATCATCATTATCGTCATCATGAGGATTTAGAGAATACAAGGATGCTTTCGAATTGGAATCAGGACCTTTCAAAACAAGAGAAATCTGCTTAACAGATTGAGGATGTCGAAGGTATATAGTCCGCTCAGGACATATGATATGGGCTTCATAACGGTTAAGCCAATCCATTCCCAAAATCATTCTGAAACCAAGGTAACGCATAACATGCAAATCGGCTCAGAAAGCATAATCACATAAAATAATTTCGACATCTTTATAAAGTAAATTGAGTGTTGCGGATCCACCAACCGGATTCGCAATCCTTAATGAAGTCATCAAGCCAATAACATTCAAAGACAAAGCATCAACAAGTTCTTTTGATATAAAAGAGTGAGATGCACCCGTATCAAAAAGAACTCGAATAGGAAAATCATGAAATATAATAATGCCATCAAGGATAGAATGAGAAATACCTTGACCACGAGAAGTGTTAGTAGGGGCTTGCACAACATTTAGGTTGCCTTCCTTTTTGTTTTGAAGTTTGGGACACAAAGATATAGTATGACCCGAACTCTTGCAATAGCGGCAAGAAAGGGGCTTCGGACACTTGTTTGCATAATGGTCCTTAGAACCACAATTGTAACATTCTCCATGACTAGAGGTAAGAGTCTTTGTTACCGAAGTTGCTTGCTTCCCTTTCTTGTTGGGATTAGGCTTGAATTTAAAAGGCCTCTTCTTGTTGATGTTTTGTTTGACTTCAACATCACTTTCTTTATCGCCTTCTTCGAGTCGAAGAGCGATATCAACAGGCTGATCAAAAGAAACTTCCAGTTTTAGAAGTAATGGCTTCTTGAGATTCTTATTCAACCCGTAGACAAATCTCTGATTTTTCTTCAATGGGGCATTAATATACTCGACCCCATATTTAGATAGAGATTCGAAAGATGCGACGTAATCTATCATAGAAGATTCACCTTGAACAAGGTCAATGAAGCGCCGAGCTAGAGATACTTTTTCAGCTTCCGGCACAAACTTTAACTCGAACCTTTCCCAGAATTGCTCCCAAGTAAGATCTGCTTCAATAATTTCTGAGATCAGAAGCTCATACCAATCTAATGCTCTTTCTTGGAGCATACTAGAAGCCACTTGGACTCGATGGAGATCAATAAGATTCATGCGAGAAAAGATGCGATCACATGTTCTAAGCCAAGCTTGGACTTCTATAACACTTTCGAAACCTTTTAATGGCCTTCCACCCAAATTGGTGTTATCACTACACAAGTGTGCAAACCCGAATTTAGGATGTGTAGGCTCTGGAATGGGTCTGATAGCTTGAGCATTTTTCACAAGATCTAGAAGTTGCTGAGCAGACATAAATACTCCGTCCTAAGGAGTAGCACCGGATTGACCGGCGTTGGGACGGCCTGGTCTAACCATTTCTCTTCTTTAAGAAAGAAAGAAAAGAGGAAAAAGGTTATTCACATAATGAATATCGAACAAACTTGATTGATAAAACAAGGCATCATAAAAAGAACTAGGATAGAACAGTACAAAGACTCGAATTAAATCCTATGGCACGATCCCTAAGAAAGACTTAGGACAATGATTCTTGCTAGATTATTCTACATTGTTCCGAAGTTTGGCTCTGATACCAAGCTGTGACGCCCCACCTCTAGACTCACGCTAGCCAAGAACACTACTGGGTAATGCTGTCGACTAGCACGAGGAATAAGGCTGTTGAGGAGTGACCATCTGTGTAATTTCTTTGTGCGAGTACTGATATGTCAGATAATATAATACGTATTTCATTTCAAGCGGAAATCCGACATACCGATACAAACTCAAAGCTACCACACAGTGTCTAAGTGGCCTTCGGAAACAAATATAGAAATAAACATAACACAAATCAGTCACAGATATCCATATCACAAAGGCGGAAACAAATATGAATATATCACATAAAAGTGTACATCAAAATAGTGGTCAAACTAGATCCACTGCATCACAAATGAATAGATACAAGTGCTAGGCAAGAGAATAAGTATACAACAAGGAGTCTCTATCTCAAAATGTATACTAACAAAAAAATTACTGTACTAAAGCAGATAGCCAAAAGTCAAGCGAAGGACCCTGATAAGAAGTTAAGCAGGAGCACCTGAAATTGGAAGTGGTCTCGAGTCCAAATTGTTGAATCTCAATTTCAGCCTACATTCAGACGTCTGAATCTAGAAAAACAGATGTTGTCTAGTACAATATTCAAATGTCTGAATCGTTCATTTCAGACGTCTGAAAATGGCAATTTTAGCCTATTTCCTTTTTGGTTTGACTCGAGCAATTTCAAACGTCTGAACTATTCAGTTCAGACGTCTGAATATCTATTTACCTGTTTTTCTAAGTAGACACTTCCAAATTGCACGATCCACATTGTCTTTTCACTAATTCGACTGTTCTTTTACGAAATAGTGACATTTTCGGACTTAAATCCAACTAACGATGCTATATTTAAATAAAACATTTAAATATACAATCGTAAAATATGCGGGTTGTTACATATTCTATCAAAATACTTATTCAATCTTGATGCTTATAAAATGATACTTTCGTATCATTTCTTGAATCATATCCAAAGACTCACAAACTCAATATCGCTCCCACTGACTTTGAGACATTTTTGGTTAATATGTGTAAACAGCTTACTCTAAATCATTATTTAAAATTTTCTATTTCAATTCATGTGTACTAAAACACTAGGACTTATCAAGCGATAATTTATGAGTAAATCCGAATTGAATTGACCGTGTTGAATATCGAATATATTACGCTAATTTCAACAACTGAAATTTACGATATTATTCTCATCAACATTGCTCATTTAATTCCAACTGCATTAGTCTTACTTATAAAGACACAACCGTGGTCGATGGATCATATCCCTTCAGTTACGACCACCAAAATCTATATTTTGATAGCGTACTTGGAATTCTTTCGGATTTACGCATCATACCACATAGTGTCAACACACTCAATGGTTTAATTAAACAAACTAGGATTATATATTTTCGACATTAATAAGAAACTCGTAGTTTCTCTTAGATGTGCAAGAATACTTATCAGCCATTCTAATGTTGTGTGTTCATTTAGGTTAGTTAATTTCATTTCATTTCATATAATCAGTTCTACCTATGGATTGTATCCAATTCCATTTTACTACCAATAATTCCTTAAAGATATTTCTTCACAATGAAGTGGTATATCTTGAAACAACAATTGTTTCTTAGTGCAATAGACTAGGTATTCATAAACGTTTTATGAATTTCTTTTTTTATAAAACTAATTTGGTTTTAGTTTACAAAAATTATGTTCAAAACATAAATATGTCAACTAATGACAATCTTTAAAAATCCTTTTGGGGAGATTCATACAAGATCCCTCATAAACAATTATTATGTGCAATCTTTCGACTCGCATAACCTGCCAACTCCTTGACCTATGATATGTTGGAGTTTCTTATAAACTCTTATCTTGTACAATTTTGTAAACTGTTATTCAAATGAAAAAATATTAATCTTGTGTACTACCCTTAAGTACATTACTTCATAGAATGAAACTAACTTAACTTCACTCACAATTAATCGTACATTGTCCAACAAAGTTCGATTACTTCATATCGATGCATCATTATGTATCACATGGAGGAATAATTTTGAGATTCAATCTTTATTCATTTTAGGTACATTCCGAACATTTTTCAATATACTCACTCATTCGATCAAATCATTTCTATCGCATGTTATTTTATTTACTTCTGTTTTATATTCTATAAGTTTACCATAGACATACTTCACGTGTATCAAATACACATGCCCATGTCGACGATAGCTCATCAGTGAATATGACGAAGTACATGTAACCGTTTTGGCATACATCTATATGTATCAATTCGAAGAGTTCATCAACTCTTATGATACACCCACTAAATGGGTGCATAGCCCTTTATTATTTGAGAAATAATTAACAAGTATCACATGATTCAAAATCATACAATAAAATTATTTTTCTAAACTATGGCTTAGTCTATAATTCAAAAACAACTATAAATAATATTAGATACTTTTTTATTATCCAATGCAACACTTTTGTTATAAAAAATTACCACATTATAGTTTTATTTCACAAAGAATATTCATAATATTAATATTTAAATATAGCTGTCTATTTTTTTCAGTCGATACCGAAAAATAATCATTATTTCATAAATAATGTATGGTAAATTTTATGAAAATAATTTTCGTACTATGATGCAATTAATAAGTGCTATATGGCATGCTTCCACTATTTCTACTATCACTATAATAACGTACTAAATTCAGAGGTCCATTATTCACTTAATACAATTTATTTATTTCATACATTACAACTATTTATAGTAGAGAGTTCGCTGATCAAATGTCATGAGCTCCTTATAGAAAATAATTTTCTATATGAAAATACATTCGGAATAGAAATCATATTTTTTATTCCAATATTAAGTATCGATTATTATTATAATTCTCGTTTCCAATGTTTCTCTATGAAACAGAAGTGACTATTCATTCTCATCATCCCAATTGTGCCTTAAATTACATCTATTCTTATACATTCGTTTTACTTTCAAAACGGTCAGACTATTCAAAAGAAAACCTTACTACAATATCACAACAAACTTTCTACAAAAGCACATTCGATTATCCTTAACAATTAAGGACATCAAATATGTTGCACTTTACGTAAACCGATCAAAATGACATTTCCACGATCGAGTTCTTAGATCCATCTTGTTGTTTTGGTCTTGTGTTACATTAACACAATATGATCCCTATTGTAATCAATCAAGTTGAATGCATGATCTCAAAAATACTGTCTATTGGCTTATTTCCAATGAACTATATTCATTGAAGTATCATACATTACGAACTGTGACCGTTCACCATATAGCATTTATAAATGATAGTATATGGATCAAATATCCATAGACTTATATTGCTTTTAGAGTTCGAAGCTCATAGAGTGCAATACACATTCTTAACCAACTAAGCATGTAAGTGACCACTTTACAAATGTATTAAGTAATTGTAAAAATTAGACACTTGCATGGGTATAGAAAACATTAACACGCAATAGGCATTTAATAATGGGTATTATATTTCCATTTGTCAACTTTCAATTCAATTTGTTTGTATATGTTAATTGAAAAACATTTTATCAACCATATTAAATGCACAAATTTATCATTGTAGATAATTATAATATTACTTAGCATACAACATTAGAAAAGTTAAATGTTACCATTTCATTTTTCTAATCAGGCTCCCACTAGTCTTTTATGTTTCTCCAAACCCTAAGATGAAACATAGAAGTCTTTCGACTTCACTAGTGGGTGTTAGGACTCGTTTGTCTTGGTATTCTGGCCTTGAGTTTGCTCAACAAATCATAGCCCCACAAACGATGGATAACTCATTATCGGTTGTATCACATACAACTCCTAACCTATTTTTGCTTGTCCTAATCTCATTTCGACCTTGAGTTTGCTCAACAAATCGAAAGAGAATATTCACTCATACCTACCACATCGCGACGGCCTAAATATAGTATATGTACCTTGAGTTTGCTCAACAAATACATATAGTTATCTTACCTCGTCTATTCAATATATTAATAATACTACACATAACATCCCTGGTTTGCATTTGCTCAACAACTAAGGAGTATGCAAGTAATTTATTAATATATATATGGTAGAGGACAACATTATATTAAAGATTCATAATCTTCAGTATATTATATTGAGTGATATCGACTTATGGAATAATGTATTTCGTATGAAATAACCCCATGATTCAAGTGCCAAACACATCAAAAATCACATTATACGTAAATTTACATATGTGTTTATTCCTTAAGTCTATTTGGGTTTCTTTAATTTTCCACCTTTAGTTTATACACTCATATTATATAAGTTTAATTATTATATAACTTTTATATTTTAATTAACTTATACAATAATCTTATGTATACATTTTATTAATTAAATCTTATTTAATTAATTTTAATTAATTAACTTTTTAATTAATTTTAAATTAGTATTCCAATACAACTTTTATATTGGACATATCTACTATAACAGTTATAGTAAGACACATATATCTTAAATATATGCATATTTTTAGTTAATTAACTAACCTTTAATTACTTTATTAATTAAACAATTTTAATTAAATTATATTAATTTCGAAATTTATCTTATATACAAACATGTATGCTTATGTTATCTTAAACACTTTAAAATAACATAACATATATGAACATACATAATACATGCATATAAATATTGATTAATTAACTCATTTAATTAATTTATATTATTAATCTTATTAATAATTCTAAATTTTGAAATTAATATTTACATAGTTTCAAACATTTTGAACTTTTCGATACATTTTCAAACATTTTGAAAATTTATGTTATATTATAACCTTTTATAATAAACATTTTTTATTTTAAATTTAACTTTTAAATTTAAAATCTTATCTTAATTTTCAAAACCATTTTGAAAATTAAAATTGGGTCTTTTCTATTAGGGGTAACCTTTGGGCTTACTCCACCTTCCAGGCCAAGCTGGTAACCAGGTAGGACAAAATACTTGATTACCTTATTCCAATCCTAGACATGACCTTTTTAGACACCGTACTTAGTGGTCAAGCTTAATCAGTTAGCCCTAACATGACTAATTAAGACCGCATAGGTTATTAGGTTCTGATACCATTGTTAGAACTGGGCCAGCCCGCAGCGGAGGATATAGGTGAATTTCAAAAAATTTACCATTTTTGGATCATTAATGGGCCTATGAAGTCTAAATTCATTTAGAAATTTTCTAAGTTTCTTTTAAATAAAATAAATATTTTATTTTATTTATAAATAAAGTTGTACTTTAATCTAATGTGTATGTAAATTAGAGTATATCAAATATATTCTTATGTACATATTTATGTGTAATGGAATGAATGTATCAAATACATTCATGTTGTGAAATATAAGTGTAACATATAAGAAGTGTATATTTGTGTAACTAAACATGAGAAATTTTAGAGAAGGAAAACCTTTGATTTTCTTTCTCTTGACATGTAAAATAAACTAAGGAAAGATAAGGCTATAAATGTAGAGAGAGGAACCCTTACGTTTCTCTCTCTTTTTAATTAAATTAAATTACATATTAAATGGCATTTACAATAGAATTTGCATATGCCTTTATTGTCCAAGTTTTTTTTAAGTAATAAAATATACATGTATAATAATTGATGAGTTTACACATACACATGTTAAAATAAGTTTTCCTATATATATGAGTTTGTCAAAGCACAAAGGTTTCAATTAAGGAAGAGCGTGAAATTAAATTCTATAGTTTCACAAAAAGGTCTGTTTTGATTTAGATTAAAATAACATAAACATATATATATCTATATGTATAAATAATTGCAAGTTATGTATTCATTTTTAAACAACACATATATTTATATATATGCATGAAGATTGCAATTTAAGTAACATATATGTTTAAATTTAATGCTAACAAAATGACTCAATCTTTTAATCCTATGTATGAAGTAAAAGTCTATAACTTTACATAAGTGACCACTTATGAATTCTAAAGCAAAAGGAAAATTTTACTTTTATAACTAAAATAAGTAAAATTAAATCATTTTGGAAATTAACTATGCAACATTAGATATTAATTTTACTGTATTAAACCACCAACAAATATAGTTTATTAATGTTTTATCTATACAAATGTTACAAAATTTTATATACAACATTACAACATAATAAAATACACATTCCTTTTTTTACAATTCCAAAAAACAATGACAGAAAAAAATATCGGACAACTTGGGCATATACAAATTTTTTGTATGATAAATCGGATCTGACTATACAAAAGGGACACATAATAAAACAGATAAAAGATTTGAAGTCAACCATAATAAACATATAGTCAATGGATAGGTAAATAAGGTCAGATTCAAATTAAATCTACATAATTATCATATAATTAACTGAGATGAACAAAAGGGATCTATGTTATATTACAAGATGAATACACCAGATAGAAGAGATATAGTATGAATAAATCTAAACCTTTTAAACATTATGAGATAGAAGATATATAATATGAATACATCTAGACCCTTTCAACATGATGAGTATACATATAAATGAAATTAGAATTACCAAAAATGAAGACAATGATTTGCACCTTGAATGATGAACCAAATCTCAGATTCAGAAATCAGCCTCCAGATGTTGCAAGAATCAAGAGAAATAAACCACTTTTCATAATTGATTTTATTTGTGTTTGATTTTAGGAAAATTGGAAGCCATGGAAGATCTCATATTTTCAGCCATTAGAGAAGGAGAGAACCAGAAAAGTTACAGAAAGAAGAATGAAAATGAAAAACTCAATTGTACATACAGAATGAATTAGAGAATATGTTTTATTTGAAAGAAGGAAACCTTTCTTATTCTTTAATTAACACTTCTCTAATTAATTATCTTGACTAACTTTCTGTAACGACCCGTATTTTTACGGATCAAAATATCGTAAAACAGTTATCATTTGGTCGCATTGTTGATAAGTTGTCCAGGGTCTAAGTCTTAGGTCGTATAGTGGTTAGGTCGTAGTAGACGACCTAAGGAAGTAGAGCGACCTATAGGAAGTTGGCGACCTAAGAAGTAAAACGACTTAAGGAGTTAGGTCGTGTGTGATAGCTTAGGTCATAGAGTAAGTTAGGTCGGGTGAGCGACCTATAGGAAGTTGGCGACCTAAGAAGTGGAACGACCTAAGCAGTTAGGGCGTGTGATAGTTAAGTCGTATAGGAGTTAAGTCGTATGGTGGCTTAGGTCATGGGGTAGGATTAGGTCGGAGGAGCGACTAAAGAGGTTGGAGCGACCTAAGAGAGTTGGCGACTTGTAGGATTGGCGACTTAAGATAGTGGCGACTTAAGAAAGTTAGCGACCTATAGAATGTAGCGACCTATAGAATGTAGCGACCTATAGAATGTAGCGACCTATAGAATGTAGCGACCTATAGGAATTAGCGACCTAAGGGTTAGTAACCTACAGTAGTTAGGTCGTAGACGACCTAAGATGATAAGTCGTATCCTAGCTAAGAGTTAGGTCGTGAGCTACTGTGTAGAGTTAGGTCGTGAGCTTCTGTGTTGAGTTAGGTCGTAGGCGACCTAAGATAGTTAGGTCGCGTGTGCGTTAGGTTGCAGGTGTGTTAGGTCGTAGAAGCGGTCTGTGTTAGGTCGCTAGGCTACATCCTCGTTAGGTCGTAGGTCGGGAGGAAGCGCGCATATGCTAAGTCGTTAGGTCGTATAGGCGCGCATGTGTTAGGTCATAGGTCGCGTGGAAGCGCAGATTCGTTAGGTCGTAGAAGCGCTTGCGCTAGGTCGTAAGTCGCAGGGTTTTGTTAGGTCGTAGGGTTTTAGGTCGTAGGTTGTGGACGACCTAACTCCGAGTGAGCGACCTAAGGTGGATTTCAGCCTATAAATAGGAGGGTTCTTCTTCATTTTTGGGATCTGGATTTTGAAGCGATGAAGTGCTGCCATTTTGAGAGCTCGACTTCTACACTTCTTCACTTCTTTTCTCCACTCTAATCTAGTGATTCCTTCCATCCAAATCGAAGATCAAATTGAAGATTCAAGAGCTTAGATTGAAGATCTTCATCCTTCGAAGAGAGATTTCATCGTTTGAAGCGGATTGGTGATAGATCGAGTTAGATCCTTCGCTGTCCAGATCTGAAGTGGGTTTCTTTTAAGGTGTTTAGGTGATTTGGTGAGTGGTGATTATCTCTCACACGGATCCAAAGGAGTATATCGGATCGTTGGCTTGATTTTGAGTTAAAGTAGTGATTTCCATGCATTTTCCTAATCCTAAGTATAGATCCATATAGATCCATTGTTCATAATGATTTGGCATCCATTTTACTACATGTTAACCTATGCAAGTTCATTCATCAAGATTATAGAGATATTGCTCATGTTTTCATGCTTATTAGACTTTTGACCCTTTAATTACGAAATTGCCATTATTGTTATAATTGTCTATTTAGATCATATTTGAATGCTTGTTTACTTGGATTAATGTTTGATTTGATTGATTGCTATGAATTAGATGATTGATGATTTGATTTAGACAAGATGGTCAAAGATGATTCAAAAGCTAAGAGAAAGGCTCTTGAATTGGAAAAGCTGCTCGTGGCATATGTAGCGGATGATGAAGCTCATATGGATAGATTTGATGATGATGATGTTGAGATGAAGCTTTGCTATGATGATGATGAGGCGAAGTATGATATGAGATAGCCTTGGTCTAATCCAGACGGGATCATTCCAAGCAGATTGATAACTCGGTGATATGGTTCGGGTTTGAGGATAATGGTTTGCTCGAGAGGCGCTTGAGCTAGTATGGAAATAGTCGTCGAGGAGGATGACTAGAAGGCTGAGATATCATCGTTGTTAAAGGTTCTAGCATGCTCAAAGCAAGAGTACGTTGGGCAGATTCGATAGTCCCTGAAGGCTTCTGATTGGTAGTCAAGTACTCTGGGAAGATTCGATAGTCCTAGGCACGGGTCACGATGACGTGCGGAGTTATGTCTAGAACCGGGGTTTCCATTAGCCCTTGATGGACGGATGAAATAAAGAGCCGGTCATTCAATTAACGATGATATCGAAGCAATGATAACAGTGATAGCCAGAGTCATGGATGTTTGGTTATATCGTCATTCGGTCTCAAGAGCGGTATTTTCTGGGTGCTTATCTGATCTTGGTTTAGGCCTTGGGGGTTTGTACTTGGAAAACATCGCCCTTGACTCGAGTGATAATTGCTTTATTTTAAATTGTATGCTTTGCTATGTTTGCTATGTTTGCTTCTGCTTAGTGTGTGTCTGGGGGCTATCACTGTAGAAAGAGGTGGAGTGGGAGGGTTGTATTCCTATTCCTTTTTCCTTTATGCTCTTTTGGTATGTTGTTAGTTAATTTACCGCTCACTAAGACTGTTGTCTGACTCAAGGCTTTATGTTTTAACTCTTATTGCCTTGGGCTGTTCGTCCATTTTGGGACGGGCAGACTAGGTAGCAGGTGACAGGTGTTGTTCTTGCTTTCCACGGTGCTGATGTCGAAGACGAGCTAGAGGGTTGCATATTATCTTCTTACTATATGTACTGGATGTTCCGCTGCTTGTATATTCTATGAGTGTTATGTAGTGAGGCTTGATGTATTGACTGTTCAGATGTTTGTATTCAACTATTATGAAGTTTTATTGATGAGATTCTATTCTGTGAAGCTTCACTATATATATATTCTATTGTATTTTTTTCATGCGCTGTGAGTAATACGATAGATTCTATTGTTTAAATTTACCTTGACAATCGTCCATGGTCGCCTGGCACACTTTACAGCGCACTATCTCTAGGTTCGGTGTAGGGGTCGTGGGCGGTCGTCACATTTTCTCTTTTCACTCATATTTCTTTACATGGTATGGCTGAAAATTACGTGCCATCAAATGACATAAGATTCCATAAATTAACGCATGTAATTATCTTTTATTTAATTATAATGATATCATATATCAATGCATGCAAATATAACTTTTATAAATGCATTCAAATAATTGCAAATAACTCCCAAACATCAAAAAAATAGTAATTAATATTTGTCAAATACTAATTAATTTACAACTTTTTATAAATTAATTAAATCATGTGGTTTTTCGGAGAATTCATCATTACAGTTGTGCGACTCAAAGGTGTAAACTCAATCAACGATTAATATTGAACAATTCAAATATTAATGTTCATACGTCACTTAGCAGGTTGTGTGACATTTTGGCTAAATTCATCGCTTACACATCTTTTGGTAAAATCCAATTTTACTTATTATAAACGGTTCCTAATAGTGATAATTATTTACTCTAATTCTCTTCGTCAAAACTATATCACTTTGGATTTATGGAATTTAGTAATGGTCAAAATTCTAATATCATCCACATTCAACTTTATAGTCCAAACAAAAAGTCTTTGGTTCAATGATAACAATTATTATTAACTGAAGTGCTCCAGCCAGAGACTTTGACTTTGAGTTGACCATGATACTAACCCCATATAACCGAGGAGAAGAATCCTCTCTTGAATAGTGCTTTACTTCCAATACTTCCACTCAACCCAACTATAGTCACTCGATGGAACGCCATGCCATGATTTGACTATAATCAAAGCGTATCTTTTATATTGAAGATCCACGGTATTCTCAAGTCGAGAGAACTATGTAAATCAGTCACATTGATATTTTCTGTTTGACCTTAGTATATTAACCAACAAAAAACTATCAAGTGAGTCATTCCATAGTTATCCAATAACTATCAGCACATAACCCCTAGGTGCCCCCAGCAGTTATGAGTAATACACTGCCCAACATTTGGAGAGCGTTACATACTCTAACCTCAGCGGATACATCGATATGCAGTCTCGATCCATCTTGACTAGGAATATTTAAAATGCTATATTTGTTTTATTGTGATAAATTACTCACGGTTACAACATTTTGTAACTACTATCACAAAATATGTCGTTTATGGATTTTCTATTAAATATACTTTTAATTAAATTAATTAATTAATATAACCATATTATATCAAGTATATAATAGAAAGAAACACCTTTATTATGAACAAGATTGTTCAACGAGTTAGATATATGTAACAAACTACATAATTGCCCCTAGAGCATACCTATAACTCTATCAAAGACACTACATATATTCAGCGACTCCCGATGGTGGTCAACCAAGTCAGGAAAGACTTTTAGGCTAAGGGAGAGAGACTTCCCCTTACATGACAAAGACATTGGAATTGTTGAATGGTATTGAACACTATAAAATCATGCATGTCCGCATAAAAGAGAGTATAAAAGAAGATTCACTAGCGAAACCAGCAAGCTTTGGGGATGCACAGCTTATGGGACTTATTCCAGTGGTGGTTTTATTGGCTCCAAGCATCATTGAGATAGATGTTGATTAGATTTTGGAAACGGAGGAAGAATATAAGTCATGGATAACTCAATCAAAGATTATATACAGAAAGGAACTCTCCCGAATGGCAGGAATGAATGGAAAACACTCCTTCGTAAAGTACCATGATTTATTATACAAGATGGAGTGATGTGTTAGAGAGGTTTCTCAATCCCTTCTATGGTTTGTCACTAAGAATAAAGTAAAGAAAATCCTTCGGGATATATACAAAGAAAGTTGTAGTGATCACACCGAGAGGTGGAATTTGGCGAAAAAGGAACTTCATTATGGATACTTTTGGCCGATAATCAACCAAGATGTAGTTGATTTACCCAAACATTATGATAGATGCCAAAAGTTCGCAAATGTACCAAGAGCCATAATTATAAAGCTTACACAAATGGTTAGCCTATGGTCGTTTGCGGTTTAGAGAACTTACATCATCGATTTGCTACTAATGTTGAATGGCGGAGCAAAGTATGCTATTATAGCTCTGGACTACTTAACAAAGTGTGCTAAAGTAGAACCGCTAATCCCAATCACAATGAAGAAATGATCAACTTTGTTGTGAAGAAAATCATACGTGTTTTTGGACTTCCATAGAAAATCACTACCGATAATGGAACTCTATTTGAGAGTATCGAGTTCAAAGACTTTTGTATTTGGTACCGAATTATGAAAAGCTTCTCGGTGATAGCACATCCGTAGGCGAATGGATAGGTAGGGGTGGTGAAATAGATCATCAATCCATCCTAAAGAAATGATTGACAAAATCCCAAGGCAACTAGGTCGATGAATTACCACTAGCATTATAGGCTTATAAAACGACCCATAAGTCTGCGACTGGGCATGCTACATTCATTTTGGCCTACGGAGCTATGGCCATGATTTCGATAGAATTGGAAATTCCTTCTCACGATAGAAAACACTATGATCCCAAGATGAACAAGGGACTCTTACTTGAGTCCCTTGACTTAGTCGATGAGAAACAAAAAGAAGATGAATTGAGGGTAGCTGCTCACTTGAAAAGAGTAGCACGACACTTCAACGATAATGTTAGAACCGTACCTTTGAGGTATGGACCTCATTTTGAAATAAGTCCTCGGTATGGGGGCACATGGTTCGAATCGGGAAGGTCCCTATACAATTGAACAGAAGCATGGAGATGAAACTTTCAAATTAACAACTATTGATGAGATCCTGTTGGACGAAGTCCCACTGGACCGAGACCACCGAATCAATCCCAACTCCACTTCCCTCTCATCATCGAACCACACTGCCAAATCAAAGCTACCTCCATCCACTACCGAACCAGCTACCTCCATCCACTGCCGAACCAAGAAGCGAGGGAAGCCACCACCGAACCAACCCCACATCCCTGCATAGCCGAACCAACTCCAAAATAGCACTACCGAACCAAAACCAATCTCACTCACCACCGGACCAAATTCCACCGGACCAAGGCATTCCGGACCAACTTTGCCAGGCCAGATTGCACCAGCCCAAGCCCACCAGTAGCTATACACATCCAAGACCCCTACCCCCAGCCTCACTCTATAAATAGAGGGGTAGGGGTACAACAATGGGGGACAAGTTGGAGAGCTCAAGCACGGATAGAACTTTCAAACAACTTTCATATACTTGTATAAAAGCTTTGTACTTATAATCTGAATAAGAAAGGAGAAATAATATATAAAGTGGACGTAGGCACATTCTGGCTGAACCACTATAAATCTGTGTGTCTTTTACAGTTTAGTCCCTGCTTTTTACATATTTGCATAAATCATCCAGATCACTAAAAACAATATAAAATCAACTAAATCATACGACTTGGAGGTGTTTGCCTATTTTTTGTGCAAACATTTTTGGTGCTTCCATTGAGAGGGGCTGAACCCCGGACTTCAGCTTCTCCCACTTAACTTTCTTCCTAACAGCATCGCTCATTGCTTGGAAGACATGCCTCCCAAGCAGAAGAAAGATGTTAACAAAGGAAAAAACATCGCAACCAGCAGTATTCCAGATCCAGTGGTCACAGATCAAGTAAATCGTCCCATTCCAGCAGTAGTACCAAATGAAGGTCAGGCAAATCCGACAACCCCTGCCACAGAACAGCCGGCAGCAGTTACTAGGGCAGATCTAGACTGGGTTGTGGCTGAAGTGACTAACCGCTTCACATCCCAGCAGGAAGCCTTGGTGGACCAACTCATGTCACGCTTAAGGGATGCTGAAGAGTCCAACCGCAACACTGAATCATGGGGTGAGTCCCAGTCTGGAGGATCTCAGAGACAACAAAGATCTTCCTTCTTCGAAGGAGCTAACGACAGAAGTGGCCATGGTAGGAGCCGAGACCGAGCTCAGCCCAAAGTTAGACCTGAGGAAATGCTTGCAACCGAACCCAACGGGGGAGGTACCGGGCGGAGGTCAACTGTAGCCGAGCCTGTCGTACTGCCTAACCACGGAAACACCAATGAACGGGGCCGAGCTAGAGTCCAGCCCGAAGTTGGACCCAAGGAAGTGCTTAGATCAGAACCCAGCAGGGGAAGATCAAGGCAAGGGCCAACTGTAGCTGACCCTAGCGTGCTCCCAGAAGACCAAAGACAGCCACTGGAAAATATTAGGAATGATAGATGATACCATCCCTACAGGTCATCTGGATGGAATCAATCCCACAGAGCAGAACCGAACTCATTTCTATCTGCTCCAAATTCTGATGAAAGGATGGCACGCTTGTTCAGAGAGTGCATCCAACGAGATCAAAGAGACCGAGGAATAGGCGCTAGGGTAACCAGCCCTTTTGCCCGCAATATCGAAATTGACATCACCCCCCTAGAATGGAAAATGCCAACAATGGAACCTTACAAAGGAACCTCTGACCCCGTTGTACACTTACAGAGATACACACAGCATATGCTCATGAGTGGAGCAACAGAAGGAGTGCTGTGCAAATGCTTTCCGCTATTCTTAGCAGATCTAGCTACCTCCTGGTTCTGCCATCTACCCCAAGGATCCATCAGCTCATGGGAGATGTTGAAAGAAAAATTCATCAGCCAATTCCGCATTCATGTGGAGCAACCCAAGGACGCTTATTCCTTATCCAGTATCAAACAGAAACCTGGAGAGAAAGTGCAACAATATCTAACTCGATTCAATGCCGCAGCGGCCGCAGTCCAAGATGCCGATGAAAAGCTTATCTTAATGGCCCTCTGTAGTGGTGTGCATCCGGATACTAAATTTGCTAGAAGATTAACCAAAGAAAAACCAGCTACTTTACCCGATTTCTTCCATGAAGCTGGGAAATATATGAGACTTGAAGACGCTGCCACTAAGAGGCAGACAGGGCTACAAAATAAGGCAGCTCATGGCAACACGCCCGCTGTAGCAAAGGACGTTCGAACAAATGATTCTAGAGAGAACGCTGGGGGCAAGAAGGGAGAGAAGCGTCTATATCGGCCAGGACCGAGATTTGACGCTTACACCCCGTTGAATGAAACGATCGAAAACATCTTCCTGGCCACTCAAGACGAAGTTAAATACAAACGCCCCCCGCACAAGAAGGAATCAGATAACGCAATCAAGTATGGAAAATTCTGCCGCTTCCACGAATCCCATGGGCATGATACCAACGAATGCCATCATCTCCGGGACTTGATTGAAGAACACATCAGAAGAAGAATACTAGAACGCTATGTAAAAGGCCAGAACAGGACTCCAGTTCCTGCCGATGAGAACCCAAGGCTACCCTCCCCAGAAATAGGCAGAGGAAATCGCAACACCAGCGGCTCCAGTCAAGAGAAGATAGTGGTCCATACCATCTCGGGAGGGCCACACATCGCCGACGGAAGCTGGGCAGAGATGGAAAGGTACGGAAAGTCACTTAGAAACAATGAAGAATGCGTCAATTCCATTATAGAAGAATGCCACCCGAAGCGGATAGAGAATGGAGACATCACATTCAGTAGGCGTGACCTGGAGGGAAGGCAGTACCCTCACACGGATCCCATGGTTATCTCTGCCCGGCTCGGTCCAGCCGAGGTTTTTCGAATTCTAGTAGACACTGGAAGCTCAGTGAATATCCTATTAAAGCATGCATTTGACAAAATGAAGCTGTCATTAAAGGATGTTCTTCCCTGCAATAAACCACTACACGGTTTCATAGGAAATGCGAAGATGCCCCTCGGGCGACTGGACCTCTTTGTTGAAATTGGAAGTCATCCCCGCTTCGTTGTGCGGAAACATACATTTGTGCTGATAGAAAACCACTCGGCCTACAACACCTTCTTAGGAAGGCCAGCCTTGTCTGACTTCCAAATTGTCCTGGCCCCATGGTGCCTGAAGATGAAATTTCCAACGGACAATGGAGTAGGGGAGGTAGAGGGAGACCAGGACATTGCTCGAGATTGCTATGTAACTGAACTTCGCAATAACCACAGAAAGGATAAAGGGAAGAGGGTAGAGATTGCCCTCTGCACAAAAAGTTTGGAAGCATAGCAACTAAAGAAAGCCCCTCCTCTTCGATATACCAGCGACCCTTTCAATGAATTAGACCCCAAGGACAGAGAGGATGAGGCCACCGCCGAGCCTACAGAGGCTATGGAATTTGTATCTATAGACAGACATGACTCGAGTAGACTATTGAAAGTCGGGTCCCAACTAAAAGCAGAATTGAAGGAACAACTCATTGATTTTCTCCGCCACAACTTGGATGTATTTGTATGGTCACACGCTGACATGACCAGAATCTCCCCTGACATAGCATGCCACGTACTAAACATTGATCCTACCAAGGCGCCAGTAAAACAGAAAAAGAGAAGTATGGGGATAGAACGATCAGCAGCCCTCGATGAAGAAGTAAAGAACCTACTTGCCAATGACTTCATACGAGAAGCCATCTACTCAGAGTGGATCGCCAACCCGGTGCTGGTAAAGAAGGCCAATGGGAAGTGGCGAACATGCATTGACTTCTCCAACTTAAATGACGCCTGCCCGAAGGATTGCTTCCCACTTCCCCGAATCGATCAGCTTGTGGACAGCACAGCCGGGCACGAACTCTTATCTTTTATGGACGCATACTCAAGATATAACCAAATTCCTATGCATGCTCCCGATCAAGACCACACTAGTTTCATCACTGACCGGGGATTGTACTGCTACAAGGTAATGCCTTTCGGACTTAAAAACGCAGGAGCCACCTATCAGCGCCTCGTCAACAAGATGTTTGCAGGGCTAATAGGACAAACTATGGAAGTTTATGTGGATGACATGCTGGTAAAGTCAAGAGAAGCCGACGATCACGTAAGCCACCTGGATGAAATGTTTCAAGTACTTCGCCAATATGGAATGAAGCTGAGTCCTCTAAAGTGCTCCTTCGGAGTATCATCAGGAAAGTTTCTAGGATTCATCGTCCATGCCAGAGGAATCGAAGCGAACCCTGAACAAGTCCGAGCTCTGAAAGATATTAGGATACCTTCTACCCGAAAGGAAATGCAAAGCCTAAATGGGAAGGTGGCCGCCCTGAGCAGATTCATCTCTAAAGCGACCGACAAAAGCATCCCCTTCTTCGAAGCTCTAAAGAAAGAGAAAGGAAAATTCGAATGGACTGACGAATGCTTAACAACTTTCCTTAACTTAATTGAACACCTCCAGAGACCACCGGTACTCTCAACTCCGAACAAAGGCGAAGAGCTATACCTATACCTTGCTGTGTCATCACATGCTCTAAGCGCCGCATTGGTGAGAGAAGACAAACGCACGCAGCGGCCAGTATACTTTATAAGCAAGAGGTTTACAGGGGTGGAAGCCAGATATCCTAAACTTGAGAAACTAGCGTACTGCTTACTAATCACATCACGGAAACTGCGTCACTATTTCTAGTCCCATTCCATCAGAGTTCTGACCGATCAACCACTAAGGCAGGTACTCCATCGTCCCGATACTTCTGGGCGACTACTTAAATGGTGCATTGAACTAAGTCAATATGATATCACCTACCATCCTCGCACCGCCATCAAGGGACAAGCCATGGCCGATTTCATTGCTGAATTCACTACCAACGAAGGTAAGGAGCGATCGGAAATAACAGAGGACATCAAGTGGAATCTCTTTGTGGATGGTGCGTCAAACGAACAAGGCTCGGGGGCAGGTGTGGTAATAATCACTCCCAGGGGGAATAAGCTACACTATGCTATAAGGTTGGAATTCACTGCCACCAACAACGATGCAGAGTATGAAGCAGTGATAGCTGGATTAGAACTTGCCTTAGAAATCAGAGCCAATTCTTTGTGTCTTCATAGCGATTCTCAACTTATTGTAAATCAAATACTAGGAGAATTCCAGGCTCGAGAAGAACGACTCATAGCATATTTAAAGAAGACCAGGTTGCTTCTCAATCGATTGGATCACTATTTAATCAAACACATCCCTCGGGAAGAGAACCAAGAGGCCGACGAATTGGCGAAGCAAGCTAGCATGAGAGACGGCACTATTTCCGGAGCAGTAGCCATCTCAAAGCAACTAACCCCAAGTTTTGAGCAAGTGAATCTGATAGCTGCAACCGAAGAAGCAACTTGGATGACTCCCATCCGAGACTACTTACAAAGTGGCACACTGCCCAACGGGCGTAACGAAGTCAAGAAAATCTTGAGGAAAGCCTCCCGCTACACAATACAAGAGGGCACCCTCTATCGGCGCGGCTTCTCTAACCCCTTATTAAGGTGTGTCGTTGGAAGGGAAGCCAAGGAAATCTTATCCAACATCCATCAAGGAAGCTGCGGAGATCACACTGGAGGGCAGACTTTGGCAAAAAAGATACTCCGATATGGATATTTCTGGCCCACCTTAAGCAAGGACGTCTTAGATTTCATCAGAAAATGTGACAAATGTCAGAAGTTTGCTAAGATTTCGCGGCTACCAACAACTGAGATTACTCAAATGACCAGCCCTTGGCCCTTTGCAGTATGGGGAATTGACTTGATTGGCGAACTGCCAATAGGCCGAGGCGTGGCCAAATATGCTATAGTGGCAGTCGACTATTTCACCAAATGGGTGGAAGCAAAACCCCTAAATAAAGTATCTTCAGCAAAAGTTATAAACTTCTTGATCAAGAATGTTCTATGCAGGTACGGAGTCCCATTCAAAATCATATCGGACAATGGACTTCAGTTTGACAGCGAAGAGTCCGCCAACTGGTGCCAAGAGCACGGAATTCACAAAAGCTTCTCATCCGTAGCTTATCCCCAGGCAAACGGACAAGTCGAAGCCGTCAACAAAATTTTCAAAACTCTAATAAAAAAGAAACTCGAAAAGTCAAAAGGCGCTTGGGTGGATGAACTTCCTACGGCACTTTGGGCCTATCGCACATCTTTCAGAACATGAACGGGGCATACTCCTTTCTCTTTGGCATACGGATCGGAGGCTATGCTCCTAGTTGAAACTATAGTGCCTTCCCACCGTAGGATCCACTATAACCCAGAAGAGAACGAAGAGCTCCTCCACATGTCTTTGGATCTAATTGAGGAAAGAAGAAATGATGCAGCCCTCAAAGCAGCAGCTCACAAGCAAAAGGTGGCAACGCAATACAACTCCAAAGTCAAGCATCGTAGCCTACAAAAAGGAGATCTTGTCCTCAAGCGAATCTTCCCACGCCCCGGAGCACTAGATCCAATCTGGGACGGACCATATGTAATTCATAAAGATCTCCACAATGGAGCTTATATTTTGTCAACAGTGGACGGGGAGGTGTTCCAGAGGGCATGGAACATCCAACACCTTCGTCGATACTTTTCTTAACTTGTACTGCCCATATGAAGTGAATTAACAAAGAGAATCAGTGGACGTAGGCATTTTCATGCCGAACCACTTTAAAAAACTTGTCTCCTTTTAACTTGTTCCTTTATATCTTGGCTGCTTGTTAACTTTATCCTTTTCTGCTGAACAAAATCCTATGTAATGACATTCCTGTTCAAGACACATCACGGCGCAACCTCACCTGGACAAGACCTAACAGGTACTATGCGAATCTATGCCCTCGCCAATGAGACACTTTTGCTCCAGCATCCCTCTGCTGCGAGTTAACTCATTGCTCGCGATCGGCCCTTAAAGCCAACTGTAATGAGCCGATTATAAGCCACCGAGAAGGCCGACTATAGCCGAGGCAGCTCATTACGGCGTTCGGCTCGCCAGCAACCATGAGCCTACTTTAAGCCCCAACATAAGGTGTGGCCAGCCAGGGGTAGTTCACGGTTGACGATCGGCACCCACGCTAGCCGGCCACGGTAAATCGAATAATACCCACGATTACGAGCCATAATAGCCCGGGTAATTACTGTGCGCGATCTCCGCTCCGAGTGTCTTAAGTACGGCTGTGGTAAAAAAAGATAAACTCCCCACAGAGGCGTAAGATGGGTGACAAATGTCTCCAAGACCCACAGTTAGGGAAAGTGACTACAAAACCCGTTTGCCACGAACTTAAGCACATCGAAGGCCTTCCGTGATTGGAAGTTTTACTATTTCTCATATGTCAATTTTATTTAAAGAACTTTCCTCCTATCCTCTATAACGATTCCTAAAGTACAGGACACGGAATAGGAGACACTCGCTAATGGGAATAGGAACTCACAACGGGACACTAGGCCGCATTCCATACTCAGTCACACAAGACATTCAAAGCTGCCATCTACAAGTAAAATATGAAGGGCGGTATTTTGTTCTTTCGTGTATAAATACGTGGCTATAATTTATTCACACATCACATTAACATTGCAAGATATGAAATTACGTTTTAAGCAAGAACTTGACATCAAACCCGATAGAATCACAGGCGTACGCCCAGCTATACTTCTTATGCAACACATCAAAAATAACGAAAGCATTCAGACACGACAGAATCAGCTTAAGTTAAAAATTACACGCCAAGAATAAAGTCGTTTATTACAAGTAACATAATTATAACCTAAAAGTTACGTTACTGCTATGAGACTAACGTAGACAGCAATGTCAAGTGAACAAAAAGATATCCAGGTCAAGTTAAGGAGTCGGCTGCATCGAAGCTTCCCCTTGTCCTGCTTCCCCTCCGAAACCTCCTTAGCCACGGAGTGGGAACTTTCAGCATGTTGACCAGAGATATTTGGTGCTCCAGAAGTCCCGCCTGTCCAATCAAGGAAAGGATTCATTAATAATAAGCAACCGAGTTACGAAAAGCTAAAAGGGGAGACTTACCAGCATCTGCTCCTTGACCATCATCCTCCAACTGCACACCAACCTCCTCAGCAGCAAGCAGCCGCATACCTTCTTTCACCGCCACCTTCTCCTCCTTGGTGAATTGAGCCGTAACCACATCCATTCTAAAGGCCATGCCACCCTCCTTATCTGCATCCGACCTAGCCTCCTCCAGAGCCCAGAGATAAATCCTGGCCATGACTCGGGGATA
Organism: Allium fistulosum; assembly: GCA_030737815.1. Taxonomy (NCBI): domain Eukaryota; kingdom Viridiplantae; phylum Streptophyta; class Magnoliopsida; order Asparagales; family Amaryllidaceae; genus Allium; species Allium fistulosum. The sequence goes on along the minus strand of CM060905.1, from coordinate 300,901,994 downwards.
ATCATCCTTCCAAGATAAGTTGCCCTGTTTCCAAGTGCGAAAGTATATATCCTGAAGCATCTCATCCATTATCCCCTCGTTCTCCTCAAACTCCCTTACTCGGTCCTCAGAAGCCAACAACTTTGCAATGGCAACATCCCTCTCTGATCGGTATCGCACGTAGTCAGCCTGGAAGGTTTTCCTCATCGCATCCATCTCCTCCTTCAGCCTGGTTTGAGCAAGTTCTGCGGCTTCAAGTTTCCCGGACAACTCCTGTATCTTCTCGAGATCCGCTTTCCGAACCTCATACACCGTTGCAATCGCCATGTCAATCCGTTCCTTACAGGCAGCTTCCATTTTCCATAGCTCTGCTCTGCTAGCCTCCTCCATCTTTTTCTTTAGTCGCCTGGAGGGGGCCTCATGTTGGGAGATCTGGATGGCCTGATCAGCAAGCTGCTTAGCCTGGTTGGAAACTATTAACCGCAGTCAAATATTAGCACACCCGATTTCTTCTCCGACCTTGGCCAGTCGGGCATGATGCCCCATCAACTTCCTGGCTTCCTCAACAACCCGGTCGATTTTTGCCTTAGCTTCGTCCCCCAAAGTTGCGACCCGAGTGGTAAGCAAATCAAGGTCCAGGGACTTTGCCTCATCAAGCACCCTTACCATAGGATTACGAGGAAGAAGGTGCTCACCAGTAACCTCATCGAAGGAAATATCGTGAGAACCCAGATCCAGATCTGGATGACCCGCGAATGGATTACGAGCCAAACCAGGGTGATCTATTGGGGTAACAGTAGGATTTTTCAGACGGGTGCGGGGAAGGAATAAGCTCAGCATTCTCCTCCGTGACATCCTGAAGAGGCTGAATCGGGGGCAGAGGGCTAGGTGAAGATTCAAACAAGGAGCGACTCCTCTTCTTCCTTTGAATATCCTCTTCGATAACTCCAAGAAGGTGACGGTAGCCGACTACATCTCCAGGACGGTTTGTCGGAGGTTTTGGTTTAGTAGAAGCCTTGAAGAGTTTGTACTGTTCAAGACGGTGCCGAACATCTGACACCTTGGCCACTTTACCCGCTCCTATAATAAAAGCCAAGTATTACGAGCATACATTGAGCTATAATTCAAGAAATATACCAAGTTAAGAAGAAAAAAAAAATTCACCTTGAATCGTAGAAGTTGCCTCAGCTGAAGCACTCCTGGAAGATAAATCGGCACTAGTCCCGGTCTTACCAGCTTTCTTGGGCTTCTCCGCCAAAGCCGGTCCTTCCTCCAACCCTTCGAAGGCTTGGCGGAGAGCGTCATCTGTCCACTCTTGAATCACGCCTGCTTGCCCAGGAGGTAAAGCCCCGGTGCAATCACCGCTCTGTCCTTCGCCACCATCATCGCCGTGACGATCACCATCACCTTCTCTACCACTTCCACTCTCCGCCTCACCTCCTTCCTCCTCCACATTTTCCTCCTCCGGAACATCTGAACATGTGCCGGGAGAGGGTCTATCGGACTTCTTGAGTTTCTTTCCCCCGGCGACTGGATGTATCGAGAAGGGTCTCCTTTTGCTGCTCTTCGCCGCAGCCCCTCCTTTAGCTTTGGCAGCCCTCTCCTCCGCCGTGTCTCTCTGCTTGACCACAGACTGATGTGGTAGAATCAGGTTGTGCCCCAGAAGTGTAGCGTTCCTGATCAAGTAAGAAGCCGACCTATCTCTTCCCGAAATGGCTTCAATTTCCGCAGCCATCTGAACCAGGCGATCGTTCTCCACGACCGCAAAGCCACCTGTCGCTAGCAAGAAATAAAAACACATAAGAAGAAGCGTTGCAGTTAGAACGGAAATTATAAATGAGATTCAACATACAGCCAGAAGTGAAGCGGTGGAAAGAAACAGAGTCATCTCTGATAAAAAACCATTCTTTCTTGAACATGCTGAACTTCGAGTATAAATCCAGGACTGGCTTGAAGGACACGGCCGACTCCAAGCTAATATACGGAGACCCCTTCTTGTAGCCTCTTAAATTGTACAAATATCGGATTTCCCGATTGGAGGGAGGACGCCCGTATCTCCTCTGGAAGATAACAAACATGCTCACCAAGATGGCGTAGGAGTTAGGCTGAAGCTAGAAAGGAGCCACCTTCAGGTATGTGATGAAGCTGACTATCCAAGCATTAAGAGGTGGGATGGCACCACACATGCAATGATACCTGCTATAAGCAAAATAGCCTTCAGGGGGGTTATACGGCATCACTCCTTCCCCCGGCAACAACATATGCGCTCTGTCGATCCCAAAAGAGCGAGAAATAACATCAAGCTGTTCGTCTTTGAGGGAGCTAGGGGAGCAATCAGGAGGTGAGTTCAGAAGCTCTTGAGGACTGTACCCGTCCACTAGCGATCTCGGGGTGGGTCCACATCATTCTGGATTCGGCTGGACTGAGGGCACGACGGGGGACTCTCTTCTGTCCGTAGATTTCTTCTTGTCGGAACGGGTTTCTGCTTTATGAGACATTGTCTGCAACACGAGAAAGCACATTGTTAGAACAAGGGATGTAGAGATATAAACAAGGCAAGTGATTCATTCGGCACATAAACACATCCGGTATAACAAGGCAAGTGGTTCATTCGGCACTCAAACTCATTCGGTATTTCCAACAAAAGGCCCATTCGACAATCGTAGTCCCCACGGTCATTCGGGAGTTCAAGGCCAAGGATTCGTTCGACACACATGACTCTACGATCCCATTCGGTGACCCAGTCATACAAGATCATTCGGCAGGAGAAAACCCACTGGTTCGACAATTAAAATTGATTCGGTACTTGGCTGATTCGGATGTTTCGAACAGTCAAGTTTGATCCGGTACTCGATTGGTTCGGCTATCTCAAACGATAAAGGGTAAACGAAGGCATGGAGCCCATACTTATAGGCAAACATGGACGACCGAACCAACCGGCTCGACACTTGAAACCGAATGAACTAAAACAAAGCGAGACATATGCTGGCATATGCCCCACTTTGGGGGGCAAATGTTAGACGAAGTCCCACCGGACCGAGACCACCGAATCAATCCCAACTCCACTCCCCTCTCATCACCGAACCACACTGCCGAATCAAAGTTACCTCCATCCACTACCGAACCAGCTACCTCCATCCACTACCGAACCAAGAAGCGAGGGAAGCCACCACCGAACCAACCCCACTTCCCTACATAGCCGAACCAACTCCAAAATAGCACTACCGAACCAAAACCAATCTCACTCACCACCGGACCAAATTCCACCGGACCAAGGCATTCCGGACCAACTTTGCCAGGCCAGATTGCACCAGCCCAAGCCCACCAGCAGCTATACACATCCAAGACCCCTACCCCCAGCCTCACTCTATAAATAGAGGGGTAGGGGTACAACAATAGGGGACAAGTTGGAGAGCTCAAGCACGGATAGAACTTTCAAACAACTTTCATATACTTGTATAAAAGCTTTGTACTTGTAATCTGAATAAGAAAGGAGAAATAATATATAAAGTAGACGTAGGCACATTCTGGCTGAACCACTATAAATCTGTGTGTCTTTTACAGTTTAGTCCCTGCTTTTTACATATTTGCATAAATCATCCAGATCACTAAAAACAATATAAAATCAACTAAATCATACGACTTGGAGGTGTTTGCCCATTTTTTGTGCAAACAGATCCCAATTCGGCATGCATGGAATAGCAAACTCTTACAATATTATTTCACTTAGATTTATTTTACTTTTTGCAAATAAGCCATCATAATGACTTGAGGGTAATGTGATAAGGAAGGACTTTCCATTTCCTTAATGTATAAATAAATCTAGATTTTGGACCAATGGAACCATGTTCTTGTAAGCTAAACCTTCTGTTGCATGATTAGCAGTGCATTCTGGTAACCGGAGAAAGGTACTGATTGATGCTTCCCCTAGTCTAATAATCATCTCTCCGAGCTGTCTTCCTCGATGATCGTCTAGTCTAATTTTTCTAGTCGATCTGAATATAGCCAGGCCAAAAGGCTGGATAACACTTGCCCCCCAAAGTACGTCTTGTTGCGTACATGATGTGCTTTGAATCGAAGCAAGTTAGTGTCGCCAGAAAGAAATCCATCCAGTTTCCTGAATAGTTGTTATCCTTCCGTTTTATCTTCCCAAAGTGTTGTATCCATCTTTGATCGTCATGACGCTTGGTCGATTTCCAATAGTATAAATTTAGGATTGTATTCCATCAGTTGTTATCTCTGTCCGGTTTTACAGGGCTTGTAAGCTTTGGCTATCTAATCCAGTCTTTTCTTTAATAACTCCAAGTAAAAATTAAATTTCTTTCGATTTCAAGAAGTTGAATTTTTTGAATATACATTTGCACGTTCAGGTACACGTTCTTGTCATTGGCTCTTGGATGCGTTTGTACACTCACGAGTCATCACCAATTCCTTTTAGTTTAATTGCAATTGGATTGCAATTCCTTGTTTATATATTATTTTATAATGAAATAGGGGATGTAATAAGTCACTCGATGAGAGGGGACTTTAAGTTCTATAGGAAGGACGGCCTCAGAGCCGTAAGCAAGGGTGAATGGTGTATGGCCAGTCGTAGACTTGTAGGTGGTTCTGTAAGCCCATAATGTTGTTAGGAGTTCATCCATCCACTTGCCTCTAGCCTTTTCAAAACGTTTCTTCAGAATGGACTTTATGATTTTGTTAACAGCTTCGACTTATTGTAACAACCCTGTATTTGGTAATTATTTTAAATTGAATTTCCTGATTTAAAAACTTTATTTTATTTATTAAAATGGAAATTTTGTTTTATTTATGAAATGAAATTTAAATTTAAGTGTAAAGAGAAATTGTTAAAAATGTAAAGAATAAGAAATTTGTACACTTGAATTCAATAAATGAATTGTTGAAAAATTTGATAATTATTGTAGGATTTTCCTTTATAAAATTTTTAATTAAAGGGAAATTAAATGACCATTTTAAAGTGAAAAGTATGAAATTTTATAAGTTAAATGATTTAAATTGAAGATTATTTATGGTTGGAATTCTATTTAAAATCAGGAAATTCAATTTAAAATAATTACCAAATACAGGGTTGTTACACTTTATTGGATGTAATTTGTTGTATTTAACAAAATTGTTATTTTAATTTTATATAAATAATATTTTGTTATCATGTCATGTTCTAATTTATGTTTACATGTGTATCATGATGTTATGTATATATATTTTAGTTTTAAAACATTTTAAAAAGTGTAATTGAAATTTTCTAATGTCAGTTGTATTTGTTTACAACTTTTAATTTCTAGTTTCAATTAATTAAAGTAATTCTTTATTTATTTTTTTCTATTTTCTTAAAACCTTATTTTATTTTCATTTCCACTTTATTTTGTTCAGCATTTATTTTATTTACTTGATTTTTTTTATTTTTTTAGAAAGGTTGTTATAATTTTCCAAAGTTAATTGCATTTTGTTTGAAATTTTAAGTCTAGTTCCAATATATATACATTTTTGATTTTTAAGGCATATCTTTAAAAGGTATTTATTTAATGTTATTGTATTTATTGGATTATGAAAGCTTCTTGTATACACCTTTCTTTAATATATAGGTAACACATCAATTAGGATACGTTATCTATTTTTAAGTGGAGGCATACGTTACGTTTTGATTTATTACCTCTTTAGCTTTCCATCCATTGATTTCATACCATAACTCCTCAATATTTGCTGTCGTTTATTTCCTTGATTCCTAGCTGCCTATATCATGTGAAAAATCTCTTCCCATCTTCATTTTTGCAAGGCATTTTCAGATCTAAAAAAAAGGTAATGGCCTCTTCTCCTTTTCACTTTTCTTCTTCTTTTTCCTATTATTTTTCCATGTTTTTTCCTCAATCCCCTCTTGCTTTGCTCGGCCACATACCTCCACCATCTCTTCCACCGACCACCACCGCTTCTTTCCCACATCATCCACAACCTAACCCTCCACCACCTCTCTCCATTTCAGGCCATGACCATCCCTTGATCCAAACATCACAAAACAATGTCCAAAACTCCATAAAAATGCACATAGCCGAGCCTAGTCCAACTTCCACCTTCATTGTTGACCATAGACACCACCACCAGCAAGTGCTCCACCTTTAGACATCTCTTTCCCCTCTGTCCAGACCTATAGCGACCTTTGACCAAGCCTATAGACCCCTAGGTCGAGCACTTGGTTGATGAAAGCATGGCCAAAGCATTTTGTTCATTGTTGCTCTTAAATTCAAATTGTTTCATTGTATATTTTGTGTTGAATCTATATAGTTATATTTGTTTTATTTTATTTGGTTGTTACAAGATCAATAGCTTGGCTCTCTTCTCCATCCAAATCTAGTCGTGCTTTCGTGCTTTCTGGTTTTCTGTTTGAGTGTTTTGTTTGCGAACTCCAGCTTTATAGAGGTGAGTAATCACACCTGACATTCATACTTATATTATTGTGAATTGATAGCAAGTGAAAGTGTAGAAATTATTATATCATATTATACCTGCCTGTGATGTAAATTATATGATGTTAAACCCTGTTATTAACTTGTCACATCATCTATTATGTTTTATTTTATTTTACTGTTTATTTTATTCTGTTTATCACACTGCAAGTACCCTGTAGAACAGAATCACTATGGGTTGAAATGATACATACCCGAACGGACTTTGGAATAGGAAAGATCGTTATGGGCTGAAATGATACATACCCGAACGGACTTTCCTCATTTCAGCCCATAACGATCTTTCCTATTCTAAAGTCCGTTCGGGTATGTATCATTTCAACCCATAGTGATTCTATTCTACAGGGTACTTGCAGTGTGATAAACAGAATAAAATAAACAGTAAAATAAAACATAACAAATGATGTGACAAGTTAATAACAGGGTTTAACATCATATAATTTACATCATAGGCAGGTATAACATGATATAATAATTTCTACACTTTCACTTGCTATCAATTCACAATAATATAAGTATGAATGTCAGGTGTGATTGCTCACCTCTATAAAGCTGGGGTTCGCAAACAAAACACTCAAATAGTAAACCGGAAAGCACGAAAGCACGACTGGATTTGGATGGAGAAGAGAGCCAACCTATTGATCTTGTAACAACCAAAAAAATAAAACAAATATAACTATATAGATTCAAGACAAAACATACTATGAAACAATTTGAATTTAAGAGCAATAATGAACAAAATGCTTTGGCCATGCTTTCATCAACTAAGTGCTCGACCTAGGGGTCTATAGGCTTGGTCAAAGGCTGCTACAGGTCTGGACAAAGGGGAAAGAGATGTCTAAAGGTGGAGCACTTGCTGGTGGTGGTGGCCGTGGTCAACAATGAAGGTGGAAGTTGGACTAGGCTCGGCTATGTGCATTTTTTTGGAGTTTTGGACATTGTTTTGTGATGTTTGGATCAAGGGATGGTCATGGCCTGAAATGGACAGGGGTGGTGGAGGGTTAGGTCGTGGATGATGTGGGAAAGAAGTGGTGGTGGTCGGTGGAAGAGCTGGTGGAGGTATGTGGTCGAGCAAAGCAAGAGGGGATCAAGGCAAAAACATGGAAAAACAATAGGAAAAAGAAGAAGAAAAGTGAAAAGGAGAAGAGGCCATTACCTTTTTTTTCAGATCTGAAAATTCCTTGCAAAAATGAAGATGGGAAGAGATTTTTCACATGATATATGCGGCTAGGAATCAAGGAAATAAACGACAGCAAATATTGAGGAGTTATGGTATGAAATCAATGGATGGAAAGCTAAAGAGGTAATAAATCAAAACGTAACGTATGCTTCCACTTAAAAATAGATAACGTATCCTAATTGATGTGTTACCTATATATTAAAGAAAGGTGTATACAAGAAGCTTTCACAATCCAATAAATACAATAATGTTAAATAAATACCTGTTAAAGATATGCCTTAAAAATCAAAAACGTATATATATTGAAACTAGACTTAAAATTTCAAACAAAAATGCAATTAACTTTGGAAAATTATAACAACCTTTCTAAACAAATAAAAAAAATTAAGTAAATAAAATAAATGCTGAACAAAATAAAGTGGAAATGAAAATAAAATAAGGTTTTAAGAAAATAGAAAAAAATAAATAAAGAATTACTTTAATTAATTGAAACTAGAAATTAAAAGTTGTAAACAAATACAACTGACATTAGAAAATTTCAATTACACTTTTTAAAATGTTTTAAAACTAAAATATATATAAATAACATCATGATGCACATGTAAACATAAATTATAACATGACATGAAAACAAAATATTATTTATATAAAATTAAAATAACAATTTTGTTAAATACAACAAATTACATCTAGTAGTGTAAAAGGCATAACTTTCACAATATTAATCAGATTTCAACGAAACGAAAAGCAATATACTTGAAATTTTATTTACTTTCATAATAAAAGATAAAATTCAAAAATTAAAACTTTTAAATTTTTAAATTAAAAGTCAAAGTTTGACCACATTGACAAAAATTCACATTTCAGGAAAATACTCTATTTATTCATGTTTAAAATTATAATTCACATAAAATCAAAATTTATATTTAAAATAACAAAATTTCCATTTTAATAAATAAAATAAAGTTTTTAAATCAGAAAATTCAATTTAAAATAATTACCAAATACAGGGTTGTTACACTCTCCCCCACTCAAAGCTTTTCGTCCCCGAAAAGGAATGAGGTACGGGAAAACATAGAAAAAGATAGAATGAAATAGGATTAAGACAAGATGACAAGATGATTGAAATTATACCTGATAACTGTTGTTATAGGTAAGTTAACAAGGTGGAGATGATCTTCCCAAGATCCTCCAGAATCAAGAACACAAGCACGAAAAAGATCTTCGAGAATTTGATTCACCCTTTCCGTTTGACCGTCGGTCTGTGGATGGTAAGCAGTGAACAGATTCAGAATAGGGAGAAGTAAGAACCACAGAAGAGATAGAAAAGTTAAATGATGAAGGAAAAAGAGAAAGAAAGAAAGACTAGAACAACTTATTAAGCACAATACAAAAAACACGATTCATCAAATCAACAAAGAGAGCAGGAGCATTTGTCAAACCAAAAGGCATGACTAACTATTCATAAAAAAACCATTCTCAGTATGGAAAGCAGTCTCGGGAATACTTTCCTCAGCAACCCTGAGTTGGTGAAAATCAGAGGCAAGATCAAGTTGAAAGAGAACAGTAGCTCCAAGGCTAACCAATTCGAATTTGATTTCCTACTTAGAAGGTAGGAGAATGGAAACAACCAGAAAGAAAATAGATTGGAAAACAGAATAAGATAATAAATTTAAAACCTTGAAAATTTCAACTTACATTAATAATTAATTTCATCCATTTGATTTCACTTAAGTTAAATAAATCTTAATTATTTTTAAATCTCATTATCTCATCATCAGATCAACAATTTATAAAGTCATGAATTTGAACAATCATTTATTATATTTCATCTTTATTTATTAAATTTCATTCTTCTTTATTCCAATTTATTCTTAAATTTAGTCCACTTAATATATCAAATCCTATATATATTAAGTTTATTTCACTTATTATAACTATTTCAATTTATTTATAATTTCTTTTAAATATCATTATATTATAAACTATTCAATTAACCCCTTTTTCTCTATTTACCTTTATTGATCCTTTATAAATAAAATTTGAGTGTATAACATTTATTATAACCACTTAAGTTTTATTTATAAAAATTCTCTTTATTTTGTATTTTCCAATTACATATTCAACTTCTGAATAATTTAGCTAAGTTATATTGGAATGCAAGAGAATATTATACAAATAAAATTTTCTTAACTCAATCATCCAAGCTTAAATATTTATTCAAAATTGTAAATTTCATCTTATAATTGACCTTATCCTTTAAGATAAAATTTAGAAATTAAACTTCCGATTAACTTCAAACTATTTAGAGAAAATAAATATATACTTAATATATATCAAATCAAATTTAAAATCATATACCAATATATATTATACATCAAGTCATATTTTAGAAATCCAAATAAATTTATTTTCAAAACAAAACTGTAGCAAAACTACAGAATAGTCCCTTCACTTTGAAACCCAAAAATGAATGTTGATGATGCTGCAGTCATCACCGAAATTATTTTCCAGTGACAAAGAAAAGAGCACCGATTTACAAATTAAAAATCCTTTGAAACAATTTCTACTACAAATACTTTTAAATAATAAATCCGTTTAAAACTTTCAAAACAAAGTTCAAAATCATCGGAAATTAAATTCTCACATTCTTGATTTAAATCCATTTAAATTTCCAAATTAATTTATAACCATGTTTAATTATTTGGATATGAAACTAAAGCCAATGATTATAAAAATACATACAACGTTAAATATTATTTCCTAACACCCAATTCCATTAATTGTCAAAATTCAAAAAATTAACCTTATACATATTATAATTATACAAAATTTATCCATCTACTAAATTAAAAAACCATATTGTGTCAGTTTGTTCTGTTCAAGTGTTTTGAAGATCCTATCGATAGCGTTGATCAGACGAATCGATCGGAAACCCAAATCAACATCAACAACTCAAACAACACAATATATAAAACATCTTTAAAATATAAAATTTTCAAATACAAGATTAATTTCCAAAATAAGGATAGGGATTCAGATTTGATGGACTCAAATTAAAGAGATTCTGATTTGAATATAAGTTGGAGACAAAAGATAAGATGATTAAACAATAGAATAGGGAGTATGGATAAGCCTATATAAATCGCGGGTAACCTTAACCAGGTCAACCGTGACTTAACAAAAAAGATCGTTGTGGATTTTCTATGGTAAATCTACATTCGATCTTAAGAGATAAAATTCAGGCATAGCAAGAGATAGTAGCATTGTAAACCAAGGATACAGAAGTCTTCGGTGAATCAATGCTTTTTGTAAGAAGTTTCACCCCTTTACAAGTCATTGGAACATTGGCGGGACCCCCAATTCATTAGAAAGATTATTCGGAGTGGAGTTATGGGACACTCCAGAATAGAGAAGACACGAATAGGGGAGGACAAGAATGGACTTTGGAACCGAAGGGAACGTTCCAAAATTCAAAGGAAACCGAATCGAAGAATAAGGAATTCAAGTTCAAACGAAAGTGATTCTATAATTAAATTTACCCTATATGCTGAGTTTGCCTAAAACCAGAGCTCTGATACCACAGGTAATGACCCGCTATTTTCAACCATTCGCATCCGGACATGTCGGACTTGAATTGCTCAAAATACCGCGTTGTAAATAAAAATTTGGCAAACTCATCATATACAGTAAATAAATAATCACAGATCACAGAGTAATATAATGCAGCGGAAACAAAGAAATAGTAGTTCATGAAGCTACTATATAAATACATCAGAGTTAATTAAGATACAATAGGAATACCAAGATATAACAGGAGTAACAGTATGATAATCAGGTACAACTTAGAATATAACTGGAGTCAAATGAATAGATATCTGGTTCTTCAAAGCGAAACTCCAGCTCCAAAGGTGAGTCTCTAATGCTGTATCACTCAGTCTGACCCGAGCGTAAAGCAAAACACAAAACACTCGAGTCAGGACATACATACTTATACAATGTAAACCAACTCAAGTGAACTGTAATAAAGGTACAAGTAACTCAAAGAATGCTTGGGATCGCCCATTCTTTAAGGATCCGTTAAACTATCTACTATGTAGTAATATTCGCTATTATAATAATGTCTAATATAAAATAAACATACTTTTAAATAGCGTAAAGGGGTTACCCATATAGCCTTTAACACATAATAGTGCCAATAGTCTATACAGTACCTGCATACCTCGAAAGGCTATGAGAAGATACTCCATAGGTACGACACAAATAGAAACTCTTAGTAAAGCTCGATAGGGTAGGTGACACGGCACAGAAGGCAATGCCAGGGTAGATATACCAATTACACATTCGGACTGGTGGTGACGCATAGCAGCCAATACCGCCCACCTCGAACAACACTCCCAAATCAAGGGGTGCACCCAATCAATCACAAAGTAATAGAATGGTATCAAAGAAGTGTGTCCGATCAGATGTGCTACCTCATTGGCCCGTCGATCGCTCCTGTTTTAGCCACCTTATGCCAACTCACGGGAGTTGGGTTCACGCATATAACTTTAGGATCGTCGCCACCATCCTACTTCATTTTGGAAACTCCACCGCGTACATAGTTGTCAAAGTGGTTTTCGGTATCGATAGAGAGTATGTCCATATCCGATCCCGGTCTCTTTAACAACCAATCGTTATTATAACCCGTGGTTATAATTTCAAAAATCCTTTATACTTTAAAACCAGAATATCATATTCATTTCAAAACTAAATATTATATTCATTTACAAACCCAAATCAATATCCTTTCCATTTAAATTCCAAACCAAATAAATATATCATTTACATATTTCAAAAATCAAAGCAATAATATATCATTTAAATTCCAACACCAAATTAATATATCATTTATATTTCAAAAATCAAAGCAATAATATATCATTTAAATTCCAATACCAAATCAATATATCATTTATATTTCAAAAATCAAAGCAATAATATATCATTTAAATTCCAAAACTAAATCAATAATATATCATTTAAATTCCAAACTAAATCAATGCATTTCTTTCAATTTATTTAACTTGAAATATTCTTTTAAATCATATTAAACCAAACCACCTTATAAAGTCATATCCTTGAATCTTCAATTTCAACAAGTTTCAAATTAATATATAATTAATGACAATTCTTAATTAAATACAATTCCAATTAATTTCATTTCCAAACCATAGTACTTTCAAAGTCATAACAATTCTGAAACCAAACTTTTTGAAACCAAAATACTTGGAAATCATAACACTTGAAATATTGTCATTAGGACCTCATAATACTTAGAAAAATCATAATACTTCTAAATTAATATTCATTACCAAAGTCATAACATTTTAAGTTCATTCATTCAATTATACCAATTTCAAACATTGTATTAACTCATAAATTTCAAAGTCATTTATATTTAAATCAAAATAATTCATTTACACCATTAAATATGAAGTCATTATACTTACAAATCAAATATTCAATTCCTAAAAATTTAGCCTTTTCTGAGCTCATTTATTCACTTAAATACTTCGAACAATTTAAATTTCAGCTTTCGCAGCACTTAGAGAATGCTACGGTAAGTTACATTTAAAACAATTCAATTCAGCAAAGACAGCATTTAAAAACTGCTGTAATAGTTCAGTTTTAGTTGAAAAATAGTTCAATTCAGAAAAGACAGCATTTACAAAACTGCTGTAATAGTTCAGGGTTCTATTTAAAGATTTTTGTTCAATTCAGCAAAGACAGCACTTACACAGTGTTGTGATAGCCCTTAGTTAAATTTCCTTTTAGTTTACTTCCGTAACTACAGCACTTACAAAGTGCTGCAGATTCTATTTAGTTCAGATTTTAGTTCATTTCCAGAAACGATAGCATTTTTGAAGTGCTACTAAATGAATTTCTAGATTTTAAATAGAATTCCAGCCATAAATAAACTTCAATTTAAATCAGTTAACTTATAAAATTTCATACTTTTCACTTTAAAATGGTCATTTAATTTCCCTTTAGTTAAAAATTTTATAAAGGAAAATCCTACAATAATTATCAAACTTTTCAACAATTCATTTATTTAATTCAAGTGTACAAATTTCTTATTCTTTACATTTTTAACAATTTCTCTTTACACTTAAATTTAAATTTCATAAATAAAACAAAATTTGCATTTTAATAAATAAAATAAAGTTTTTAAATCAGGAAATTCAATTTAAAATAATTACCAAATACAAGGTTGTTACACTTATCCATTAGCTTGATGGTGAGCAATTGCTGCAAATCTCATTTTAATATGATGCCATCGACAGAAGTTTTTGGATTTAATGATGTCGAATTGGGTTTCATTATCAGTTACAATGGTTTGTGGAAGGCCAAATCGACAGATGATGTTCCGGACAATGAAATTGATTACTTTTTTTGCTGTGATCGCGACTAAAGGTTCAGCTTCAACCCATTTGGTAAAGTAATCCACTCATATGATGGCGTATTGTGCACCACCTTTAGGAACAGGCAAGGAGCTAAAGATATCAATACACCAGGTGGCAAACGGCTATGGAGTGACCACTTGAGTAATTTTCGTATCGGAGTTTTTGCAAACATCTGGCACTCGTCGCATTGAATAGTGTGATCAACTGCATCTCGATTGAAAGTTGGCTAGTAATACCCAGAGCAGAGTATTTTTTGTCAAGGTTTCCCCCTGGTGTGATCATCGCATTCTTCTTCATGGACTTCTCTCGAAACTCGTTTGATATCATAATAGGTCATACACCGAAGCAGAGGAATAGAGAAAGGCCTTTCTATACATGATTCTTTCTTAGATGATGCATGCAGCATGAAGCATGAAGCATTGTGGAGGATCTATTATTTTTCATTCCTCCATTCAGGAAGAATTCCCTATTGTAGATAGTCTTTGATAGGAGTCATCCATGACTCCTTTTCTAGCTCTGTCTCTAAGATCTAGTCGATCTCCATCTGTTAATGCTTGGAATGTTAAGTACTTCAACCGGGACAAGTCTGTTTGCTGCGCATCCCTAGAACTGGCCAGCTTAGCCAGTGACTCGGCTTTTCCATTTTGTTCTCTGATGATGTGTGGAATGGTGTAATACTCGAAGTCGGCGAGTTGCTCTTGGACCCGGTCGAGATAAGGAACAAGACGCTGCCCCCTAGCAAGATTAACTTCCCTGACTTTGCATGCTACTAACCAAGAATCACAAAAGATATGCAAAGTTTCCGCTCCTAGTTCTCTAGCAAGTTTGAGCCTGGTGATCAAGGTTTCATACTTAGCTTCGTTATTTTTTGTAGGGAAGTCGAGTTTCAGGGCGTAGTAAATCGATTGTTCCTTAGGATTCATTAACACAACTCCGGTGCCACAACACCGATCATTGGATGCTATATCAATGTACATTTTCCATCGATTTGTTAGTTCTCCATTGCTCTTCAGATCGTCATCTGATGTAGTGTATTCAGAGATGAAGTCTGCTAATGTCTATCCTTGGATCGCTCTTTGAGGGAAATAAGCGATACTGAATTAGCTTAGTTCAATATTCCATTTGGGAAACCTTCTAGATGTCTAAGGTTGCTGTAGGACCTGTTGTAACGGCTGGTCGGTATAGACGTTGATGGGGTGAGGTTGGAAGTAACGGCAAAGCTTTCATGATGCAATCAATAGGTAGTACGCGAGCTTTTCCAGCTTTGAGTAGTTTTTGTCGGCACATGTCAATCACTTGCTAACATAATAAACTGGCCTCTAGATCTTATTATCTTCACGTAATAGTATGGCACTTATGGCGTGTACTAACACCGCTAAATAAACATATAAGTCTTCACGATCCAGTGGCTTGGATAGGATGGGAGGTCTATTTGAGTGATCTACCAGAGCTTGAACCACATCTATGCAATCCAACATCCATTCAAAGTTTCTCTTCCCTCTCCTGGTCAAGTTGAAGAAAGGTATACACTTATAGGTGGCCCTAGAGATGAAGCGCCTTAGGGTGGTAACCTTCTCATTTAAGCTCTATGCATGTTTAATCGTCTTTGGTACCTAGATGTTTCGAATTTCTTGAATCTTCTTAGGGTTGGCTTTAATTCTACGAGAGTTGAACAATAAACCCAGGAACTTCCCTGACGCAACGCTGAAAGAGCATTTCAAGGGACTGAGTTTCATTCCATATATTCGAATAAAACTGAACATCTCCGTTAATTCAATGATGTGGTCGTTTGATCATCATGACTTCACAAGCGTATCATCCACATATACTTCCATCGATCGCCCGATCTGACTTTTGAACATCCGCTTGACTATTCTCCGGTAAGTAGCTTCAGCATTATTTATTTCAAATGGCATCACAACATAACGATATAACCTTAGATTAGTAATGAAGTTGGTGTGCTACTGGTCGAGCACGTGCATCAGGATCTGGTTCTATACGGAGTACACATCCATAAATGAAAGCAGTTCATTTCCAGCGGTTGAGTCTACCAGCTGGTCGATCCTTGAAAGTGGAAACCTATCTTTCAGGCATGCTTTGTTCAAGTAAGTGTACTTGATGCATGTGTGCTACTATCCATTAGCTTTTCTCACAAGAACTGGATTGGATACCCATTTCAGGTTGAGGGCGTTATGGGTAAACCTATTGTTTTTGAGTTTATCCACCTCCTCGTTAAGTGCAGCAAATCCCCTCTGGATCCATGCTGCGTTGCTTTTGTTTTACTAGGACATGCCTCGGGTCGATATTTAATGCATGGCTCGTGATAGTCGGTGAGATCACATGCATGTCAGAATGGGTCCAAACGAATACATCAAGATTCTCTTAGAGAAAAACATCTAATTCCTTCATCATCGTTGCACTGAGCTGTGATCCGATCTTCAGTACATGTGATGGGTTGCCATGGTTGATTGTAATGTCGATTATCAGCTCAACGAATGCAGCCTTGGATTCCTTGAGTTCAAACGTAACTATTTTGCATAACAATCAACGTGAAATCTGGTTGGGACTTTCAATGATGACGGTTACTCCGGTCGGATCCCAAAGTCTTGTCATGAGTTGTTGAGTCTGATAATGAAGGGCTCTATGTGCTTTGAGCAATTATATGCAACTGGCCAAAGATCAGGCTTAGAAGCACACTGAATCAAGTGTCGAGTAGGGTTCAGCCTTAGGTCGCGCGTAACTGCATAGCTGGCTCTTGCTTTGAGTTTGAATCTGCTTGTATATTCGAGTAATGCGCTTTCCACTCAATTTACTCATAATCCATTACCCATTGTTTGGGTTGGAGTGATGGTCAGTTGCCAATGAGCTTGGGCATCGATACGATGATTCTATCTCTACGAATCCTTTCGGTCGTAGCCTCAAGTCGTTGTAAACACCAGGTACGAGTCATAATATTGAGCTATCGTATTCAGTCTTTGGATGTTCACACTTTTACTCCTGGTCTCGGGTTGATAAATGTATTGCATGGATGGTTGAGTCTCATCCTATTTGTTTTTATACTCCCACCTAAGCTCTGAAGACTTATAGTAGATCGATGAATGGTCGGTTCACATTCATCTTGTTTCTCGCTCGTGCCCCCAAGTCCGTGGCATACATCAATAATTAGGATGGCAAGTCATGTCCAATCAGTGATTAATGCTCTCCATGCCAGACCAAAGGCAAGGATCAATGTGCGGACGGTCGAGTCACATCCATTTCATATTGCTCTTTTAGTCGGATCATGGTAAGAGTCAACGAATGAACAGTCGTGTCACATTCATTCAAAGCTGGACGATCAATCGCGTCCTTTTCTGATTTATATTCTCCCGCCAGATCTAGGGATAGAGTTGGCTCAGGTGCAGTCGATTCATGCCCGTCTGGCTTCAAACTCTTGACAGATCAAAGGAGGGTGCTGGAGAATTAATGATCAAGTCGCAATCATTCATGGTTTATTCTCTTATCTATGCTTTGGTGGCTGGAGTTAAGTGGACGTTCGGGTCACATCCATTTGTGGTTGGTGCAGATCAATATTGACCCATGTTCTGATGGTATGATGTAGTTGGTCACTCGTAACTTTGGATGTCATTCCGATTGGTTTTGTATTAAGGCCTCCTTGCAGTCGATGCCTTAAGCTATAAAGAACACTAAGCCAGAGCTATAGTGAGCTGTCGTATTCAGCTTTCAATGATTTGTACTCCCGCCTCAGTCTTGGGTTAATGAAGTTATTTCGTGGATGGTCGAGTTCCATCCGTAGAGAGTTTATATTCCTCCCATCTATTTCAGGCCGGAGTTTGTGGAACAGAGAATGGTCAAACTCCACTCATCTATTCATTCATGTTTGTATCCATGCTTTGGGGATATGGTTCAGTTGATGGGTGGTCGGTTCGCACCCAGTTTGTGTTTATACTCTAGTCCGCACTTTGGAGACTCAGAGTTATCTCACAGGCAATCAGTTTCCACCCAGTTTATGTTTATACTCTAGTCCGCACTCTGGGGACTCAGAGTTATCTTGCGGGCAGTCGGTTTCACCCAGTTTATGTTTATACTCTAGTCCGCACTCTGGGGACTTAGAGTTATCTCGTGGGTAGTCGGTTTTCACCCAGTTTATGTTTATACTCTAGTATGCACACTGGGGACACAAAGTTATCTTGCGGGCAGTCGGTTTCCACCGAGTTTATGTTTATACTCTATCTGCTAAGTCAAGGTAAGAGTTATCGAATGAACGATTGAATCACGTTCATTCATGGTATAGAATTCTGCCCCCAACGTCAAGGACGGAACTTGGCAAGTGAGGCAATCGATTCGTATTCGCTTGGTGGTTGTAGCTCATCTTATCAAGTAAAGGAAGGGAGTAGGAGATGGATTGTTGGATCACAACCATGCTTGGATTGGACGATCGGGTCACATCCACCTCAAGCTACACACGTGTCCACGTGTTGAGGGCGGTGGTTGATGAGTTGGCAGGCAATCACGCCTACTTTAAGTCGAGCTTTCAAACTGCCTCCTATGCTTAGGGCAGGAGTTAATTTGTGGACGGTCGAATCGTTTCCACTTTAGTTGGACCTCGGTCATGCTGAGCTTCAGGAGAGGCATAAGTATTTTAGCGAACTTCAAGTATGAGCTGGGAAGTGGATGGTTGGATTGCATCCACTCCAAGTCTTTCTTTGGTCTCAAAGTCAGGCACGAAAGTTGATGAGTGGACGATCAGTCGTGTCCACTTTTTGCTAGATCCTGACAATGTTAAGCTTTTCCATTTTGAGTCCTTGGCCCTAAGTTAAGGGCATATGGTAGCTGACGAGCGGTTGAATCACGCTTATCTTGATGAAACTCCAAAGTTCCGATCATGATCCGTGGAGATTGGTTGGCACCCAACTCTAAGTACTTGGTCACCTCCATCGTTTGGAAGTAGTTTAGTTCAAGTTGGTCGTAGTTCACAACACAATTGAAATTGAAATAGAAAAATTCAAAGAAGATCGGAATAAATCTCATTTATAAGTGAAGCAGCATCGTGTGCTCGCTATTCCACTTTGCCCCTAGCTCCTTTCAGCGGGATGTCGACCGCCAGCGGTCCAATTGATAATCAGAGTTCTTTACTAATAGGGTTTGGATGTTCCCTGCTCACTATTTTGTTGGGCTTGTGCATATTGTCGAAACTTTCCATTTTGAATCAGCTTTTTATTACTTCTCGAAGGTGTTTGCAATCGCTAGTGTTAGGACCGTGTGCATCATGGAATATACAACGTTCCCTGGATTTTCTCTGGGCTTCGGTGGACTCTCTTAAGGCTGGTTTTCAATACTGCTCCGAGTCATGAGTCTCCAAGTAGATGTTATAGATTGATCATTCAAAAGAGTATATGAGTCGGATTTTGAGATTCGGGGTCGTCTCCTAGAATCTGAGTCCTTAGCCAACGGGCATGTATTGTTCTTTCTTCTAGTCTGTTCTACCTCCTCCTTGCTTAGGTTCTGATTCACTTTGTAGTAGAAATGATCTAAGGTCGTAGGAGGCTCTCCATCTAACTAGCTGCCAAATATGTCTAGGGGTCGATTCCCCTCATCGACGCCACCAGTATGATATCGTCGCTGGGATTGCTCACTTTAGTGATGACAACGACGAAATTGAATCTCTACAGGAAGTCTTTAAGTGGCTCACCTAGCATCCAAAATAAATTGGATAATTACATCACATCCTTGGTGTGAGTCGCATGCATTCTGAACTGCTCAACAAACTTCTGATCCGGTTGATTAAATGAGGAGATGGATTTGGGCGATAATCGCATAAACCGCATGATCGATACACCTTTAAGGAATATAGGAAAGCATCTGCATTCGATGGCACATATCGCTTTGGCAAAATTCATATGCCACTTGAATTTCATGAGATGTTGTCCAGGGTCATTTTTTCCTGAGTAAACCAATATGATAGGTACATTCAATCTCCTCGGATATTCTGCAAACTGAACGGCTTCGACTGGGGGAGATGCTTCAGTCATCGTCAATCCGGTTTGTTTTTAAGTTACAGCTACTTGTTATGCTTGTAAATGATGTATGCATGCCCGAGATATGAGAAAAGAAAGATGGACCAGTATTGATGGATCAGTGGTAAGTTACTTGGAGTCGAACCTGAGAAAATCTGTTATTTGCTTGGAGTCGTTGAATTCGAAGTGTTGGGTCAGTGAAGAATGGTGCTTGGAGTCATCTTGGCGTTTGCTTGGAGAAAATCTTGGTTTTACCCGAGTTTGGCTTTGGGCCAAAGTTTCTTGGGTTTGCTTAGAGTCACATCACTTGTGTTCTCCAACCTTTGGGAGTATCGTTTGAGTAGCGGTTGTTTGTCCGTTCTTAGTAGCAATTTAGAAGCTGCCGCTTGATCCTCTATGCCCCGGTCAGTCACAGGACGAAAGGGAAGTGGATAGAATGCACCGTCTTTAAGTTGAGTTCCGAATCCAGAATGTGGGGGCACCGCGCTGCGGCACGGGTTTAGGCATGGATAGAATGCACCGTGTAACGATGTGGAAATTTTAACGGTTTAAATAACGTAATTAACTAAATTTTCATGAAAAATACAAAATAAGATTTTAGCAATGAAAATTTGATATTTGGTATGCGTCTATTTAAATATAGCAAGTGGTAGATTTTCATTGGAAAATATGTAAGTTTGTTTGGTTGTGAAATTTCAATTTTAAAATTTAAAATCAGTTAAATTTGTTGAAAATAAAATGTTCTTGAAATCTGAATATTTTTACATAAGAAAAATGTATATCATTTTCTGAGAGAGACGCCATATTTCGTTTCACCAAATTTGGATTGCTCTAGCCCCGTTTATCTTATTTCGGCGTTTTATCAGCATTTTTGGCAGCGAGTATCGAATTTTGATATGTGGATCGTATCACTCATATATGTATACCATCTTGTCCATCTCATCTCGCTGATCTCTGTAGTATATTCATTTGTGTATTTCGGCGTCTGATACACGCCGAAATCTGTGAAACGGTTAGCCGTATCGGTACCCGTTTTGAGCCTTTTGGTTTCCTATGTCCTTTCGTTGTCCTCCGTGAGAAAGCTAATAGCCACTAGTTATTAATAATTCCCAAAATTTAACTATTGGCTATTACTATTCCACCATTTCACTTTATTAGTTCCTACACGTCCTCTTTCTCTTTTTTTTCTGTTCGTTCTCTTCTTGCTTTATATTTATAAAAAAATGAAAAGTATATACACTTGAGAAGCCTGCTCGTTGCCAACCCACCCTCTCCCTCTACCTTACTCACGTGACCACCACTCCATCTCTCCACACCACCTTCCCTCCATCGTTACCCTCTTTTCTTCCTCCATTTGCCACATCCTCTTCCCCTCTGCCAGCCTAACCCCACTAATTGCTGCAACAACCGCCTGTGTAGCCATCCTCCACCACATCACATGCACCGAACCCACCCATACCCTTTCAACCACCGCCAAACCCCTCTTATATTTTCTCCGACCCTCCGCCAAGCAAACCCTCCACCAAAAACACGAAAAATAGCCTCCCCTAGCACCCTTCGACCACTGCTCTGACCAAAATCCTTTGCCCTGCCGACCCGCCACCTGATCTGACACGACAGCCTTCCTCCTCAACCTTCCGCCTCCTTGCTCCCTGTAGCCGAGGCCACGCAACAACCGAGCTTCAGCCCGCCCCTTCCTCACAACCAAACTTCTCCCTAACAATCCCCTTTCCTACACTGCCGAACAAGCATAACCCTCCTCCAAGCTTGTCGCGCATGTCAAGCTTCCTCCCCTGACAGCCTCCGCTCCACATTTATGCCACCACAACCCCGAGCAGCACACTCGAAAGCCCCACAGCAACTTCGCCTCCCTCTCCCCGACCAAACCTCCACCCCCGACCTTGCCTACCACCGAAGCCACACAACCCCTAGCACCATTACGGCCGATAGTAGCAGCCACCTTTGACAGTTCACCTAGCAGCCTCTGCCACGCCTCGCTTCCCTGGCCGAGTAACCAGTAGCCTTCTCCTCTTTATGAAAAAAAAGAAATATATTATATATATAGATATATATATTTGAATTCTCGAATACAAGCTCTTGTTGCTTTGCTTGCCGCTGTCCAGTCCATCAATCGTAGCATTTTGGCTTTTCGTTATTCCATGTGCATGTCTGTGTCACTCTCTTCGCCATCATTGTTTCCATAGCCTCGAAAGGTGCACGATCACTCATAATTAACATTCTTGTGTCTAGTAAATTGATTTGACATGAAATGACGATTTAAATATGTTGTTAAATTTGAATTGATTTGTGATTTGATTCATTGAATATGATATGGTAATATTTAAAATTGTTTACCTATGTTAATTGACATATGACACCATAACATGTTGTAAATATATTATATTTAAATTGTTAATTATGATATATACTTGTAATTGATATGTTATGCTATTTTATATTATTATTCTATTTTTCTCACACTTTAAGTTCCCTGTTAGTTTAGGAAACCCCCATGGGTTGAAATGGTACATACCTGAACGATCTTATAGATTAGGGAAAATCGTTATGGGTTGAAATGATAAACCCAAGCGATTTTATTAATTTTGGAAATTTTGGGATTGCGGGTTGAAATGATATAAACCCGTAAATTTAAATTACTGCGGATTAAAATGATAAATATCCGTATCACTTGACCATAGGATAGAAAATTATATATGGACACCTTTGGTCTATTTTTAAATGATTTCCAAAAATTTTGAAAAGGAAAATATATGTGTTTTATTTTAAAATGTAATATAAAGATTTTATTTTAATTCTAATATGTGTGTAAAATTAGATTTTTGAAATTATAGGTTTTGGAAATTTGAAATTATAAGTTGAGTTTTGGAAAATGTAAATTTTAAGAATTTACTTATAATTTTATTATTTTAAATATATATAATAAGATTTAATACAAAATAAAATATATTTAATAAATAATATTTCATTTAATAATAATTAATACAATAAAATTAAACTAAATAAAACTTAATTTAATAAAGATATATATATATATAATATGTTTAAATATTTATTTGAATTTATATTAATATTTTGAAAATAGATTTTGCAATAACTTTAATAAATTAAGGTTGGAAAGATGAATTGAAATTGATTTGAAATTATATTTGTTTAAGAATTGTATTTAAATAAAAATTGATTTGAAACTTATTAATTTTGAGATTTTAAAGATATGATTTTTATAATTTGATAATTGGATTTTTGATTAAAGGTGATTAAATGAATATTTTCAAATTTTAATAAAACTGAAATTTAATATTTAATATTGATTTAAATTTGTAATTTGAGATTTTATTTAAATGTTATTAAAAATGATTAAGTGAACATTTTCAAATTTAAATAAAATAAAAGTTGAATTTTGAAATATAAATGAAATTTATCAAAATGAGTTATTGTAAATTGTTTGAATATTTAAACTTTGAAACTTGTTGAATTGGAAGTGGTTTAAATTTGTAGTTCAAACCTGGATTTGAAATCGATATAAATTAAAAGTGGTTTAATGAGAATTTTAATTGAACCTTTAGCCTTTTTAATTGAAATTGTTGAACTAAAATTGATTTAAATTGAATTTTTGGAACTAAAGTTGATTTGAATTGATTTGTGAAATTGGAAGAAATAATTCTAATTTGAAACTATTTTCGATATAAACTCCTTTTAATATATAAACTATTTTTAATATACAAACTAATTTAATCTAAAACCTATTTTAAATATAAACTATTTTTAATGTATATCTATTCCAATATATAAACTACTTTCAATATTCAAACTGTTTAAGTTGGAACTGTTATGATTTGGATTTTAATGGATTTAAATGCGAATACTTTGATATGATGGTTTAAAGTGTTTTGTGGTTATGATTTTGGAAGTGAATAATGATTTTGACAGTGAATATGATTCCAAAAGTGATATGATTTCGAAAGTGAATATGATTTCGGAAGTGATATGATTTTGAAATGAATATGATATTTCGATATAAAGTACGAACTGTTTGAAATGAAAATAACCACGGTGTGAAATAAGCGTTTGGTTGTTAAAGAGACCGGGATCAGATATTGTCATACTCTCTGCCAATACCGAAAACCACTTTAACAACTATGCACGTGGTGGAGAATCTAGAACGAAGTAAGATGGTTGGGCGAACGTCTGTATGAGGTATGAACGCAGCCCTGAATCCTTTGGGTCAGCTTGATATGACTAAAACAGGAGCCACGTCGGGCCAAGTGATGTCTCACTTCCGATCGAGCATGCTTCTTCGAAACCATATCTATTACTTTATGATTTGATTCGGTGCACCTTTGATTATGGGAGTGTGTCTCGAGGTGGGCGGTAGTAGCTGCTATGCGTTACCACCAGTCCAGATTCGCAAAATGGTAGTATCCTACCCTAGGCATTGCCTCGCGTGCCTTCTCATATGCCTTATCGAGCCTATTACGAGTTTGGTTTGTGTCATACACTATGGAGTGCCCTCTGATAGCCCTCCAGTTTACGGAGGAATTACGATACTGTATAGACTACGTCATTATATAAAATGCGTTAAGGGGGATATGGGTAACGCCTTAACGCTATTTTAATATTTTACTTTACTGCAGGCATTATCTATGTAGCATATTGTATTATGTATGTAGATAGTTTGACGGATCCTTAAAGGATGGGAATCCCAAACATCCTTTAATTTATATTGCATTTCACTTGGGCATATCACCTGAGTTGATTTACTTGCATAAGAATGTTAATCCTGACTCGAGTGTTTTATGTTTTGCTTTATGCTCGGGTCAGCCTGAGTGTCATAGCATTTGAGACTTACCTTTGGAGCTTGGAGCTTTGCTTAGAGATCTATCTTTTACCTATTCAGCTTTCCAGTTATTTCTAGTTGTTTATGTTCAGACTTATCATTTGCTTATGTATTAGAGATTCCTTTGTATTTGGATTTCTGTTGTATTTTGCTTTAGACTCTGATGTTCTGTAGTAGCTTCATGAACTACTATTTATCTATTCCGCTGCGTTTGTTGTATTACTTTGTGTCTATGATTCTGTGATTGATTTATTTGTTGTATATGCTAAGTTTTTCCAAATATAAATAACAATTTGTTGTTTTGAGCAATTCAAGTCTGACATGTGTGGATTATTGTCGATTTTGAATGGTTCGAAATAGCGTGTCGTTATAGTTGGTATCAGAGCTCTGGTTTAGGCAACACTTACCATATGGAGTAAAAACTCATTAGAGATAGGGTAGTAATACCCTAGAATGAGTAAAAATTAATTATAGAATCATCTTCGTTCGAGCTTGAAATTCTTTATTAGGGTCCTCTTTGATTTGGATTTCTTTTTAATTTTGGAACTTTACCTTTGTTCTAAAATCCATTCTTGTCTTTTCCTATTCGTGTTCTTCTGGATATTGGAGCAGCCCATAGCTTTATTTGTTGATCTCTGTAATAAAGTTGAGCACATCTTGCAACCTCAATTGGAAACTCTTCCTTATGTGTGACTAATCCCATCCGCGGTCCCGCCAACCTTAGTATGATTTGTAAAGGGGTGAAACTCCTTTACAACAGGCGTCAATTCACCAGAGATTTCTATGTCCTCGGTTTCGATGCATTTAATATCTTACTTGGAGGTGATTGGTTAAAGCGATATGATGCAGTTATCTCTTGCAAAGCACGAACCGTTTCTCTTGTGGATGACCTGGGTAATTCTTTGTGATTGAATGTCGAATGCCTCAGGATTATGCAGGCAGTTTTATCTTTTCGCTTGATTCTCAGCCTAATGATCTTGACTCCACCCCTATAGTCTGGGATTATCCTGATGTTTTTGGTGAAGTCACTTCTCTGCCACCTAAGCGGGAAATTGAATTCTGCATCGATCTTATCCTGGAGCTCGACCTGTTGTTCTTCCTCCCAAACGGATGGCACCCAAAGAGAAAGTCGAGTTAAGGAAGTAGATTGAAGACCTGTTCTCCAAGGGTTTGAGACAGAGTTTTTCTGAATGGGGAGCAGTTGTGGTCTTTGTTACCAAATCTGATGGTTCTTTAAGGATGTATGTTGATTATAGAGAGCTGAACAAGCTTACTCTTAAGAACATTTATCCTATGCCTCGTATCAATACTATGTTTGATCAGCTCTACGGAGCTAAAGTATTCTCTCAGCTGGATCTTGCTACCGGTTTTCACCAGCTTCGTATAGCCAAGGTGAGCATTCCCAAGACAGATTTCCGAACGGAAAATGGTTTCTATGAATAGTTAGTCATGCCCTTTGGATTAACCAATGCTCCTACCTTCTACGTCGATCTCATGAATCACGTTTTTCCGCGATGTTCTCAACAAGTTTGCCTTCTTAGTCATGCCCTTAGGAGTCATCAGTTGAAAGTCAAATTTTCTAAATGCCATTTTTAGAGGGATGAAGTCCGATTCCTTAGGCACATTGTTTCTGAAAATGGAGTCTCGGTTAACCTAGTTAAGGTCGCCGCGATTAATATAAGTCTACCCATCTTTCCTCTTTTGTAATTTAATCATCTTATCTTCCTTTCGAGCCTATCTTCTTAGTTAGAATTCTCTTTGATTAGTGTCCCTCTAGATTTGAATCTATATCCTTGTTCTTAAATCCATTCTTGAATCATTCTATGAGGATGCGTATTTGTAATTGATATAAAAATGTTTTATATTGTGTTGTTTGAGTTGTTAAGTTTAAATTTTGGGTTTTGATCGATTCGTCTAACTTATGCTATCGATAGGAATTCCAAAACACTTGAACAGAGCAAACTGACACAATATTGTTTTCGAAATTGGTAAATGAAATAATTTTATGTATGATTATATTTTATATGTAAAAGTATAATTTTCTGAAATTGATAATTAAATGAATTGGTTGTTAGAAATGATAGTACTAGATTATCATTTATTGTTTTGTCAACATTCCTAAACCATTAACTATTGTTGTATGTTATAAGGAGATGAAATTTTATAAACATGGTTTATAAATCTGATTTGCAAATGAAATGAATTTAAATTAAGGATTTGAGAATTTAATTTTCGGTGCTTTTCAAAATTTGGTTTTCAAAGTTTTGAAAAATATATTATTTATAAGTATTTTTCGAATGGAAATTGTTTCCAAAGAATTTTAAAAGAAGCAAGTCAATACTCTCCTCTTATGTCGTTGGAAAATAATTTCGATGATAACTGCAGCATCATCGACATTCATTTTTGGTTCTCGAAGTGGGGAGACCACTTAGTAGCTTTGCTACACTTTTGTTTCGGAAAATGGAATTGATTTGGATTTCTTGAGTATGATTTGATGTACAAAATATATATATGTATATATTTATTTCAAAATGGTTTGAAGTGAAACCGGAAATTTAACTCTAAAGTTTTATGTTAAGTTATGGTTTTCAATTATTGAAATGAAGCAAATTTTTTGAATAATTGGAGTGTCTAAATTGAGAAATGGAATTGAAACAGCTTGAAACAGTTGAACTAGGATAAAATTTATTTGTATAATACTCAACTGTATTCTAAAACATATATAACTTACCTGAAATATTCAAAAAGATAAAATGTAATGAGAACATGTAATTGAATAGTATACAATATAAAATGTAAGTAATAAGATGTCCAAAAATGAAATTTTATTAAGGGAATTTATAAATAAAAATTGAATGGTTATAATAAATGTTTATACACTTAATCTATGTTGCAAGATATGTTAAGTGAAATAAATTGAATAATAAAAAGAGAATGTTATTTAAGTAAATAAATATGAACTTAAGAAACTAAACAGGTAATGTAACGACCTGGCATTTCGAACCATTCAAATCGACAATCATCCACACATGTCAGACTTGAATTGCTCAAAACAACAGATTGTTAAATTGTATTTGGCAAAACTCAACATATACAGTAAATAAATAAATTACAGAATCATAGAAACAGGGTATTACAATAATAAGCAGCGGAATAGATAAATGGTAGTTCGTGAAGCTACTAAAATAAACAATAGAGTCTGAAACAAAATACAACAGATATCCAAATATAAGATAGTCTCAAATACAAAAGCAACAGACAAGTCTGAACATAAATAACTGGGAACAACTAAGATAACTGCAAAGCTGAATAGATAAGAGACCGATCATCAATCAAAGCTCCAAATTCCCAAGGTGAGTCAAATGTTGTGACACTCAGTCTAACCCGAGCATAAAGCAAAACACAAAACACTCGAGTCAGGATTAACATTCTTATATCAGTAAATTCAACTCAATTGAAATGTCAACTAAAATACAAAGTAACTCAAAGAATGTTTGGGATTCCACCCTTTAAGGATCCGTTAAACTATCTACATACATAGTATAATATGCTACATAGATAATGTCTATAGTAAAGTAAACTAAAGTAAACTATTAAAATAGCGTTAGGGCGTTACCCATATCCCACTTAACACATTTTATATAATGTCGTAGTCTATACCATACTGTTAACTCCACCAAACCGGTGGGCTATCAGGGAGCACTCCATAGGTACGACACAAATCAAATTCGTAAAAGGCACGATAAGGCATGTGACAAGGCACGCGAGGCAATGCCCAAGGTAGGATTCTACCGTTTTGCAGATCCGGACTGGTGCTAACGCATAGCAGCTACTACCGTCCACCTCGAGACACACTCCCAAATCAAAGGTGCACCCAATCAAATCACAAAGTAATAGAATGGTATCGAAGAAATGTGCCCGATAGGAGGAATGACCTCACTTGGCCCGGCATGGCTCCTATTTTAGCCACATCAAGCTGACTTACGGGAGTCAGGGCTATGTAAATACCTCATACAGAATCGGTCACCAAACCATCCTACTTCGTTCTGGAGGTTCCACCACGTACACAGTTGTTAAAGTGGTGTTCGGTATTGGCAGAGAGTATGACAATATCTGATCCCGGTCTCTTTAACAACCAAACGCTTATTTCACACCGTGGTCATTTATATTTCAAACAGTTTGTACTACATATCAAATTATCATATCCATTTCAAATCATATCACTTTCGAAATTATATTCATTTCGAAATCATATCACTTCCAAAATCATATTTATTTCTAAAATCATAACCACAAAATAGTTTAAACCCTCATATCAAAATGTTCGCATTTAAAACCATTAAATCTAAATTATAATTGTTCCAACTTAAATAGTTTAAATATGGAAAATAGTTTTTATATATTGAAATAGTTATAAAATAAAAATAGTTTATAGATTTAAAATATTTTATATATTAAAATAGGTTATATATTAAAAATAGTTTCAAAGTAGAATTGTTCTTCCAACTTCACAAATTAATTCAAACCAACTTTAATTCCACAATTCAATTTAAATCAATTTCAGTTTAATAATTTCAAATTAAATTCGAATTATTAATAAAACCGTTTTTAATCTATATCAATTTCAAATCCAGGTTTGAACAAAAATCAAATCATTTCCAATTCAATAGGTTTCAAAGTTAAATATTCAACAATTTACAATAACTCTATTTTATAAATTTCATTTATTTTCAATTTCAACTTTAACATAATTAAATCTGAAATATTCACTTAACCGATTTTAATAACACTTAAATAAAATCTCAAATTGCAAATTTAAACCAATATAAAATTTTAAATATCTAACTTCAATTATATTAAATTCTAACAATATTCATTTAATCATATTCATAACATTCAATAAAATTCTCAAACTCAAATTTAAATCAAAATTAAATATTCAATTTCAATCTTATTTAGATCTGAAAATATTCATTTATTCACCTTTAATTAAAATCAAATTATATGGTTATAAAGTTATATATTAAAATATCAAATTAATGAGTTTCAAATCAATTGCTATTTAAATACAATTCTTAAACAAATTAAATTACAAATCAATTTCAATTTATCTTTCCAACCTTAATTTATTAAAGTTATTACAAAATCTATTTTTAGAATATATTAATATAAATACTTAAACATAATATATATATTAATTAAATTAAATTTTATTAAATCTTATTTATATATTCTTAAAATAATAAAGTTATAAGAAAAATCTTTAAAATTTTATTTTTAAAACTAACTTTTAAATTTAAAATTTTCAAACATATAATTTAAAAATCTAAATTTACACATATATAAAATAATGTTTATATATTATATATTTTAAAATCAATATTTATAAAACCCATATATTTCCTTTCACAACTTTGAGAAATCATTTTCAAAATATAGAACAACGGTTTCCGTATATAATTTTCTATCCTATGGTCAAGTGGTATGGATATTTATCATTCCAATCCGCAATTTAAATATCTACTGGTATATCATTTCAACCCGCAACCCTAAAATTAAAAATCAATGAAAATCGCTTGGTTTTATCATTTCAACCCATAATGATTTTCCCCTAGTCTATAATATCATTCGGGTATGTATCATTTCAACCCATAGGGAATTCTAAACTAACAGGGAACTTGCAGAGTGAGAACAAATATGATAATAATATAACATATAACCAACAGGCATATATCATCAGTAATAAATTAAATATAATATATACAATAGGATATGGTGTCATATATTATAGGTGAACAATTACAGATAATGACATATCATATTTAACAATTAAATAACTTAACAATTCAAATCTAACAGCATATTTCAATCATCATTTCATGTGAATTAAATTTATTAAATATAAGAATGTTAATCGTGAGTGATTTCTCACCTTTCGAGGCTAGAGAAAGCAGGACAAGCAAACGGATAAGCGACAAATCAAAGCAACTAACTGTTGTGATCAATTTTGGACAACGGCGAAACCAAAAGCAAAGTACGACACCTGAATCGATGAATTCAAGAATCAAAACTAGTTTGATATAAATGGAAAATATATAAATTATATTATTATATTTTTTTCTCTAAAATCGATATTTAATTAACTACACATATCAAAAATAGAATCCTCATATTATATTTTCAAATTATTATTTCTTAAACACATATTAAAATCATTATATTTCATATTTATTTTCAAAATTTTAAAATAAATATATTAAACATATTATATACGTATAAGAGTTATTACAAAAATAATTTTTGAAATTATTAACATTCATTTTTTCGGAAAGCACAAAGCAATGTTCTGAAGGAACACATCTATATACACATGACCTATATATATTCAGAGAGAGCTTGTTGTATGATTTCCAAAAAGCAATATATATATATATAACCTTATATATTCTTCAATATTTAATAAAGCAAATATATTACCTTAACATTCAAATTGTAATACTTTAAATACATAATAAATATACCTTTTCTTTTATAAAAAGAGAAGCCGAGAACATTCGATACATGTCAGAAAGATTCAAGCAAAGGAAAGGGTGAGAAACGCATGCGTGCTACAGCGTTGGAAGGGAGAACAGACTTATGTGGTCGAGAAGAGTGGAAGGTGGCAGATGTTGGTTCGAGGAGAGGAGATGAAAGGCGGGCTACGTTCGGTTGCGAGGCTGCAAGGGTGTACGACGGCTGGGGTTCTCGGCTATGGCGTTTGTGGTGGTTGTCGTGTTTCGGTCGATGGCTGTATGAGGCTGTAACAGAGGTGGAGCGCTTGATTCATGTGGAGGTGGGGCTCGGATTGCACAAGCGGTGATGGGTTTGTAAGTTTCGGATGCAAGGCGGAGGTTGTGCAGGCGGTCGGGCTGAGGAGGAAGACCACGTGTGGGCTGCTGCTATTCATTTTTTTATATATATAACAAGAAGAAGAAGAAATGGTTGGCAAAGTTTGCGGGGTGTGCACGTGCATGGTGGAGGGGATAGGCTCTGTTGTTTGGCGAGGTTTCACGGCAAGGTTTGATGTTGGGAGATGTGTGAAGGGAATGAAGCAAGACATGGCATGGTGGGGAGGCAAGCAAGTTTCGGCAAATAAGAGGAGTAGCTTTCTTCTGGAAACAATATACAAAAAAAAATTAAAAGCATGAAATGACAGAAGAAATAAGAAGGGAAAGAGAGAGGTCGGCATTGGAAAAAGGAAGGGAAGGAGACGCAAAAAGTTCAGGAAGATAAGCAGCCTATAAAGCAACACATGTATTTATTTTATATTATCTTTCAAAAGCACGTAGAGACAGAGTAGTAAACGAACCAGAGTATATTGAACCCATGGGGAATAGTGACGGTCAAAAATTAAATTCAGGAAATAATATTAAAAGCTAATGGCCGTTTGGTTGTCTCAGGGAACAACGAAAAGACACAGGGAACAAAATGACACGAACGGATACCGATACGGCAAACTGTTTTGCAGATTTTGCTGTGTACTGGACACCAAAACACACAAATGAATATACAATAGAGATCAACACGACGAGATGATCAGAACGGTACATAGATATTAGGGATACGACCATCCTATCAAAAGTCGATATTTCGCTGTCAAACTACTGCCAATTCACTGAAAATAAGATAATCGGGGCTAGAGAAGTCCAAATTTGATGAAACGAATTGTGACGCCTCACTCAGAAAATATTTTATATTTTTATTATATAAAAATATTCAGATTTTGAAAATATTTTTATTTCCATCAAATTAACTGATTTAAATTTAAATAAAATTACATAACAAAGTAAACTTCCATATCCTCTGATGAAAATCTGACATTTGCTATGTTTAAATAGACGCATATCAAATATCAAATTTTCATTGCAAAAATTTATTATTTATTTTCAAGCAAATTTCAGTTAATTACGTTATAAAAATCGTTAAAAATTTACGGGTCGTTACAGGTAATAAATAAAATTGAATTTTGAAGTGGAATTAACTTAAGTGAAGTCAAATGGATTAAATAAATGAGTTAAATAAAATAAAAAAATTTGAAAAAAATGAACTTATGTTATAAAGAAAAGGCAAATGTAAATAATGGAAACAAATTAACTGAATGAAAATACATTGAATTTAAATCAACCAAATGTGAATACAATGAATATTTATTGATTTATTGAATAAAAATGGATTGAAACCAAATTAGTTGAGTATAAATCAATTAAAAGCGAATGAATTGAATATAAATTCATTGAATGGTTAACGAGATGAATAACAATAAGTATATGTTAATCAATTAAGAAGTCAATAAGTTGAATTGGATATGAATGTAAATTAATTGAAAGTGAGTTAGTTAGAATGATAATAATAAATGGATGTTAATAAGTAATGAGATGTATAATGTTAACACTCAAAAATGAAATTTATATGGTTTTGAATTAATTGTTGTATCTGGTACTATGTATTTCGAATATATCTTTCCTTTCTGTTGCTTCTATTCTCCTATCTCATTCCTTTTCGGGGACGAAAAGTTTTGAGTGGGGGAGAGTGTAACGACCTGGAAATTTTAACGATTTAAATAACATAATTAACTAAATTTTCATGAAAAATAAACAATAAAATTTTAGCAATGAAAATTTGATATTTGGTATGTGTCTATTTAAACATAGTAAGTGGCAGATTTTCACTGGAAAATATGTAAGTTTGTTTGGTTGTGAAATTTCAATTTTAAAATTTTAAATCGGTTAAATTTGTTGAAAATAAAATGTTCTTGAAATCTGAATATTTTTGCATAGAAAAAATGTATATCATTTTCTGAGAGAGACGTCATATTTCATTTCGCCAAATTTGGACTGCACTGGAGCCGTTTATCTTATTTTCGGCGTTTTAGCAGCATTTTTGGCAGCGAATATCAAGTTTTGATAGGTGGGTCGTATCACTCATATATGTGTACCATCTTGTCTGTCTCATCTTACTGATATCCGTAGTATATTCATTTGTGCATTTCGGCGTCCGGTACACGGCGAAATTTGCAAAACGATTAGTCGTATCGGTACTCGTTTTGAGCCTTTTGGTTTCCTATGTCCTTTTGTTGTCCTCCGTGAGAAAGCTAATCGCCACTAGTTATTAATAATTCCCAGAAATAAACTATTGGCTATTACTATTCCACCATTTCACTTTATATTTTCTGGTACGTACACATCCTCTTTCTCATTTTTTCTGTTCGTTCTGTTCTTGCTTTATATTTAAAAAAATGAAAAGTATATACACTTGAGAAGCTTGCTCGTTGCCAACCCACCCTCTCCCTCTACCTTACTCACCCGACCACCACCTCATCTCTCCATATCACCTTCCCTCTGCTGCTACCATCCTTTCTTCCCCCATTTGCCGCATCCTCTTCCCCTTTGCCAGTCTAACCCCACCAATTGCCGCAACAGCCGCCTGTGTAGCCATCCTCCACCACATCACGTGCACCAAACCCACCCATAGCCTTTCAACCACCACTATTTCCCTCTCCTATTTTCTCCGACCCTCCGCCAAGCAAACACTCCACCAGAAACCAGAACAACAGCCTCCCCTAGCACCCTTCAACCACTGCTCTGACCCAAACCCTTTGCTCTTCCGACCCACCGCCTGATCTGACACGACAGCCTTCCTCCTCGACCTTCCGCCTCCTTGCTCCCTATAGCCAAGGCCACACAACAATTGAGCTTCAGCTCGCCCCTTCCTCATAGCCAAACTTCTCCCTGAAAATCCCCTTTCCTGCACTACCGAACAAGCACAGCACTCCTCCAAGCTTGTCGTGCCTGTCAAGCTTCTTCCCCTGACAGCGTCCGCTCCACATTTTTGCCACCACAACCCCGAGCAGCACCCTCGCGAGCCCCGCGGCAACTTCGCCCCCCTCTCCCTGACCAAACCTCCTCCCCCCTGACCTTGCCTTCCACCGAAGCCACACAACCCCTAGCACCATTCCAGCTGATAGTAGCAGCCGCCTCCGATAGTTCACCTAGCAGCCTCTGCCATGCCTCGCTTCCCTGGTCGAGCAACCGGTAGCCTTCTCCTCTTTATGAAAAAAGAAAGAAATATATATATATATATATATATATATATATATATATATATCTTTGAATTCTTGAATTCAAGCTCTTGTTGCTTTGCTTGCTGCTGTTTAGTCCATCAATTGCAGCTTTTTAGCTTGTCGTTGTTCCGTGTGCGTGTCCATGTCACTCTCTTCGCTGTCATTGTTTCCATAGCCTCGAAAGGTGAGCGATCACTCACAATTAACATTCTTGTGGTTAGTAAATTGATTTCACATGAAATGACGATTTAAATATGTTGTTAAATATGAATTGATTTGTGATTTGATTCGTTGAATATGATATGTTAATATTTAAAATTGTTTACCTATGTTAATTGACATATGACACCATAACATGTTGTAAATATATTATATTTAAATTGTTAGTTATGATATATACTTGTAATTGATATGTTATGTTATTTTATATTATTATTCTCACACTGCATGTCCCCTGTTAGTTTAGGAAATCCTTATAGGTTGAAATGATACATACACGAATGATCTTATTGATTAGGGAAATCGTTATGGGTTGAAATTATAAACCCAAGTGATTTTATTGATTTTTGAAATTTTGGGATTGCGGGTTGAAATTATATAAACCCGTAAATTTAAATTATTTTGGATTGAAATGATAAATATCTGTATCACTTGACCATAGGATAGAAAATTATAAACATACACCGTTGGTCTATTTTTAAATGATTTCCAAAAATTTTGAAAAGGAAAATATATGTGTTTTGATTTTAAAATATAATATAAAGATTTTATTTTAATTCTAATATATGTGTAAAATTAGATTTTTAAAATTATAGGTTTTGGAAATTTTAAATTATAAGTTGAGTTTTGGAAAACTTAAATTTTAAGATTTTACTTATAATTTTATTATTTTTAATATATATAATAAGATTTAATACAAAATAAAATATATTTAATAAATAAGATTTCATTTAATAATAATTAATATAATAAAATTTAATTCAATAAAACTTTATTTGACAAAGATATATATATATATATATAATATGTTTAAATATTTATTTCAATTTATATTAATATTTTGAAAATAGATTTTGTAATAACTTTAATAAATTAAGGTTGGAAAGATGAATTGAAATTGATATGAAATTTTATTTTTTTTAAGAATTGTATTTAAATAAAAAATGATTTGAAACTTATTAATTTTGAGATTTTGAGGATATGATTTTTATAACTTGATAACTGGATTTTTGATTAAAGGTGATTAAATGAATATTTTCAAATTTAAATAAAATTGAAATTGAATATTTAATATTGATTTAAATTTTTATTTTGAGATTTTATTTAAATGTTATTAAAAATGATTAAGTGAACATTTTCAAATTTAAATAAAATTAATGTTGAAGTTTGAAATATCAATGAAATTTATCAAATTGAGTTATTGTAAATTGTTTGAATATTTAAACTTTATAACCTGTTGAATTGGAAGTGGTTTAAATTTGTAGTTCAAACCTAGATTTGAAATAGATATAAATTAAAGGTGGTTTAATAAGAATTTGAATTGAACCTTTAACCTTTTTAATTGAAATTGTTGAACTGAAATTGATTTAAATTGAATTTTGGAACTAAAGTTGATTTCAATTGATTTGTGAAATTGGAAGAAACAATTCTAATTTGAAACTATTTTAGATATAAACTATTTTTAATATATAAACTATTTTAATCTATAACCTATTTTAAATATAAACTATTTTTAAATGTATAACTATTCTAATATATAAACTACTTTCAATATTCAAACTGTTTAAGTTGGAACTGTTATGATTTAGATTTAATGGATTTAAATGCGAATACTTTGATATGATGGTTTTACTTGTTTTGTGGTTATGATTTTGAAGTGAATAATGATTTCGAAAGTGAATATGATTCCGAAAGTGATATGATTTCGAAAGTGAAAATGATTTTGAAAGTGATATGATTTTGAAATGAATATGATATTTTGATATGAAGTATGAACTGCTGAAATGAAAATGACCACAGCGAGAAATAAGCATTTGGTTGTTAAAGAGACCGGGATCGGATATTGTCATACTCTCTGCCAATACCGAAAACCACTTTAACAACTGTGCACGTGGTGGAGAATCTAGAACGAAGTAAGATGGTTGGGCGAACGTCTGTATGAGGTATGAACGCAGCCCTGAATCCTTTGGGTCAGCTTGATATGACTAAAACAGGAGCCATGCCGGGCCAAGTGAGGTCGCACCTCCGATCGAGCATGCTTCTTCAAAACCATATCTATTACTTTGTGATTTGATTGGGTGCACCTTTGATTATGGGAGTGTGTCTCAAGGTGGGTGGTAGTAGCTACTATGCGTTACCACTAGTCTGTATCCGCAAAACGGTAGTATCCTACCCTGGGCATTGCCTCGCGTGCCTTGTCATATGCCTTATCGAGCCCATTATGAGTTTGGTTTATGTCGCGCACTATGGAGTGCCCTCTGATAGCCCTCCAGTTTACAGAGGAATTACGGTACTGTATAGACTGGCATTTATATAAAATGTGTTAAGAGGGATATGGGTAATGCCTTAACACTATTTTAATATTTTACTTTACTGTAGACATATCTATGTAGCGTATTGTATTATGTATGTAGATAGTTTGACGGATCCTTAAAGGATGGGCATCCCAAACATCCTTTAAGTTATATTACATTTCACTTGAGTTGATTTACTTGCATAAGAATGTTAATCCTGACTCGAGTATTTTGTGTTTTGCTTTATGCTCGGGTCAGCCTGAGTGTCACAGCATTTGAGACTGACATTTGGAGCTTGGAGCTTTGCTTGGAGATCTATCTTTTACCTATTCAGCTTTCCAGTTATTTCGGTTATTTCTAGTTGTTTATGTTCAGACTTGTCATTTTCTTATGTATTAGAGATTCCTTTGTATTTGGATTTCTGTTGTATTTTTCTTTAGACTCTAATGTTCTGTAGTAACTTCATGAACTACTATTTATCTATTCCACTGCGTATTGTTGTATTACTATATGTCTGTGATTCTACGATTGATTTATTTACTATATATGCTAAGTTTGTTCCAAATATAAATAACAATCTGTTGTTTTGAGTAATTCACGTCTGACATATGTGGATTATTGTCGATTTGAATGGTTCGAAATAGCGGGTCATTATAGTGTCTTCCGCATCTAAAAGTTTAGCCTTCATTTATTCTTCAATAATACCTTCTTCGCCCATAGCTCCTCAATTAAGTATTTCCTCCCATGCATCTGCCAATGTGATGGCATAGTTATCCCCAGCTATTATTTTCAATGACGTTAGCAAAAAACCGCTGAAGGGAAGCATTCCTCTCCTCTTGAATCTTATCAGTCTAGGCCTTAAGCTCCATGATTTCATCAGCAGCCACAACGAGGTCAATTTTAATGTGAGCCTAGGAGCCTATTTCTGCCTATAACTGGCCTTGAGGCCATCGACTTTGTCTAGAAGTGCATTTAACTCTAACTCTTTGGCCTGTAACTTCTCATTGTTGGCCTTTATTTATGCCATAAGCTCGTCATTCTCTTGGTGGGCGATTTTGATCCGATTGTTCATTACGTTCTTGGCTTAAGTATGGACTTTAAACAACTCCTCGTTCAGTCTTTTCAAAAGCTCGGTGAAATTTACAACTTCATCCCTCTCTTGGTGATGTTGGCAAGTTCAGTTTTGTAGCCCTCAACTATTCTATCGTGATTCCTCCTCTCGATTTCAAATGACTTGATCTCCATCTGATTGATTCTGTTAAATTTTGAAAAGGGCCTTTGGTATCCACTCAAGAATTGACCTTACTATTTCATTGACCTCGATGACCCTATGGATGGCCTCCTTGTAAGGCATATGTTTGATTTTATAGTCGAACTTGACCACCGTCGGGTAATAGTCGGGCAAAGTGGCATGCATCCTAGTATTGATGACGGTGGATGGGCCAAAAGAGGTCGAAGGTGAAGCATTATTATTGACGCCAAAAATGGGCATCAACATCCAATAGAATCTAGTAGAGATTAAATGAAGAATGAAATTATAACAAAGAAAAAATTATAAAGGAACACACAGATTTTTATAGTGGTTCAGCAATCTTGTCCTACGTCCACTTCATATTTTTATTGATCTTTCACTTCATTATGATTACAAGAATGTTTGGATAAGCTGAGATCCATTAGTATAAAAGTAAAGAATAAAAATGGTAGAGCCTCGGTAGAGAAAGCAGGATCCCTAGTCTGATGTCATGCCTATTGTATTTATAGGGGAAGACGCGCAAGGATCAGACCGAAATTTTGACAGAAGGTTTGGGAGACCAAGACGAGGCTACCTAAAAATTTGCAAGCCCATCAGAGCCCACAATAGGGATCGGTACCGATCCCTATTAATGCATCTGAATGGGCTGCAATCCCTATGAGGGATGCCTCATGATGTTAGCTACTTGCTCCCTAAATTTCGTGCAATTCTGACGTACAGTTTGTGAGATATCGCATATTCCGTGAAGTGGTGTTGCTTGAATTTTAATTTCTGCTGATCCCTCTAGAAGGATAGGGACCGATCCCTCCAACCTGCTCCAAATTCCATGTGATCCTTATGGGGTGTTCCACATGTCTTAATTAGCTTATACTCTAAGTGTCATGTTGATAACATCTGTAGATTTTGAGTTATTGACCGATCGTTATTGCAATATGTAGTGAAAGCTGAATATGGACGATCCCTTTTATACCGATCCCTTTTAATAGGTGAAGTAATTTTCCCATGAATTGAGCATACGAACTCCAAATGACTTGAAACTTGAAATATAGTCTCG
The DNA here is from genome assembly GCA_030737815.1 of Allium fistulosum. Classification (NCBI taxonomy): domain Eukaryota; kingdom Viridiplantae; phylum Streptophyta; class Magnoliopsida; order Asparagales; family Amaryllidaceae; genus Allium; species Allium fistulosum. Next base: position 300,862,123 of record CM060905.1, on the reverse strand, counting down.
GGGGGCTTCCTTGTCACTCTATATCGATCTTACCAAGTTTGGAACAAACATAGAGGATATGTACTAATCCCTTAAGGAATGGGATAGGCACTGATCCCCCACCTAGGGGACGCATTATTCCATACTTAGAATATTCTAGAGAGTCTATCTATTAGCCTCGGTTGATCGCCCCTTCATATCATCGCATGCGCTTGATCTTTGAGCCTAATAATCATCTCTTAGGGTTGTTTTCCTCGATGATCGTCTAGTCTTATTTGTCTAGTCAGTCTGAATATAACCAGGCCGAAAGGCCGGGTAACAATTATGAACTGCATCTTCTTTAGATTTACAGGGAGATGAGACCGTGGTTATGAGAGGCTGGGTTGTCGGAAGTTGGTTCTATGGAACCTAGGATGAGGTATGTGGCTAAGAAGAGCTAGAGGCATGCCCGGATTGATCATGGGAATCGTGTAATCTCTTCTCCAAATCATGGCACTCCTTTTCTTCTAAAGGCACCTTTTCATTCCCTCCTCATCTCAATGTTTCTTGTCCTTCCTTCTCCTTCTCACCTCCTTCGACTCTCGGTGTAAGCTCTAGTGATGTGTGTAGAGGCCAGAAGTCGAAGAGCGAAGTTGGCTAATGCCTGAACAAAGATAATTCATATGATCCCTTGTCATTGTACCTGAAAAAGAAGAAAAAAGTGAATTAGAACAAAAACACCAGATTAAGAGCGAATACAGAGTGTTGGAGTTCATGATCCTAGAAGTATATGAAGTTTGGATATTTCCTTAGTTACTTTGGACCATTCTTGGAAAGTTACAAGGATGGTCATCAGCCTCATCAAGGATGTCCCCGGATGGGAAAGTAAAGTCACCAGAGTTCTCGTTAAAGATATCTTCAAAGGCAGCGCCTCTAGTAATGAAGGCCGAGAGAACGTCGACATTACTCGGCGAGTTGAATATGTTCTTTGAAGAGGCCATAGGTGGTATTAACTCGCCGACCGGTGCTAGACTTAGGTTGGGAGCTTTTTTTTTCAAAGACCTGATAACTTATCATGTCAGGTAAGATGGATCTATATCACATTTGGTGGATGTTTCCTCGTATGATTAGTTCTCTCCCAAGCCATAATCTTCATCGTTGTCATCCCCTGGATCCTATTCTTATTCTCCTTCCTCTCCTTCTCTTTCTCTTTCTTCTTCCGCTCCTTTTCCATCTACTTCTCTTTCTTCTCCTAATCCTTCCTCTCCTTTAATTACTACATTCTCTTCCACCACCCTCTCCTCTCCTTCATAGACGTTCACTTCACCGCCTTCTCCATTCGATTGATTGTCGTCATAGAATCGAGGATGGGGCAGAAGGTTCGACGGCAACTTGAGATTTCTTAAATGGGTGTGGTAGAGGAAAAGCATGTTTATCGAGTTGTAGAAGGCCATATTAGCATAGTCTTTCATTGGTGAGTAAGTAGGAGGTGATGCGAAACTGGAATTCGACTTCCTTCAAGAGCGTTAAGGTATCAACATGTTCACTACTATCATGTCGATCAGGAAGGTTTGTAAAGAGCATAGAAAAGGAGTTAAGTGTTTTAGTAAAAAGTATCAGAAAGGAGGGATAATGATAGAAGCAATGACTTATGTCTGGACAACTAGACTCAGTTGAAACTATAAGGACAATGAATAAAGGAATATTCGGTCTGGAATAGCAATACTTATTGTGAAGTGGCTCAATTGCTTTACAGCGGTTCCAAGCTTCGACGAACAATAAAGAAGGCAAGTCTACTCAATTCTTGGTGCTTAAAATATGTACCAACTCCTTGAAATTTAGGGTACGATTCAGCCTCCTCATGAAGAGGATATATAGAGAATCGAGTAGAGCGTATCCATTGGATGCATGAGTCAAAGTCAACCTAAGTTCTTGTAGTAAAAATTTGAGAAATTCGTTGAAGGGCAGAAAGGCTCCACCCAAGCACATATATTTATTGCAAATGGTGTATCCTTAGGGTGGATCGTGGGCTTATCGACCAATTTTGGGAAGCAGAACATCACTTTCTGGGATTCCACGATGGAAGCAGATGGTTCAAAGCGACTCATAGCTAACAAAGATGGTGTTTGGTCCGTAGGGTTGTCCAAGGTTATCGAGGCACGTTACTCGTTCATTGGAGGAGGCTGACTTTGAATATGTGCCGCTGGAATGATTTTCCCTTGGAGTTTATCTGTTATTGAACGTCTTTCTCCGGATGGAGCAAACATAAAGGCTTGAGCGGTAGAAGAGCTAGCTTCAGGAGGAGTTTTGAAATTTGGATAGCGAATGATAGATATGTTTTATTTTGAAATCTTAATATCGAAAGACAGATATGTTTTATTTTGAATTTATTTGAAACCCATGTAAGCGATGTGTAGAATCCAATGGATGTCAATGTGTGTTGACCAATCGGATTTTGGACATCGAATGGGGCAATATGAAGTGTCAATCTATGCAGTATGCATCCTATGTCTGGAGCACAATGTACAAAGCACTCTATGTAGATAGCCCGCCTATGCTGGCAAACAAGCTCTATTGCACGATGGAACTGTGTGTCGGGTCTTAGCTATTATCGTGAAGTGAATGATAATAGAACCATTGTCCAGAGTGACTCGGAGCATTCATTGCAGGGACATAAGACTATGCACTGACTTGAAATATTAATTGATAAAGCCCATTTGGATTCCTGAGTGTGTTCGATGCAACCGTTGTTTAGAATCGTATCATCGAAGCTCACTCTTTGGTTCATGCTCGACCAACACTTAATAAAGCTAATCGAAATCTGTACTATGAGTGGTCATAACTTGAAGCTAACACCAAGTATTAAAAAACCCAAGATGAATTCAAGGTTTTATGATGTTAAATTCGAGCTCAGCCGAGTATTCCCCGAGGCAAACCTAGGTGTTGAATTAACTGTTAAAAGCGAGGTGTGGAGAAACGGTCGGCGAAGAATCCAAAGAAAAATCTCTTCAACGGCTGTTGATAAATGAACGGTGATAGGCGAGGCATGGCGATGTCATCTCTAGAGCAACCATGGCGGTGCTACTCTCCAGAGACCTACCTCAATTTGGCTTAGATTTGGAAATAGGAAGAAGGAATCAATGTCGAGTTGATGGAGATGGCAAAGAGATTGCCTGAAGTAACGGGGACAGCTGACGTCGAAGTGATAAAGGCGGCTACTTGAAGATGGTGTTGAAATGCTCGAGTGGCAACTGTTGAAGATTTGAAATCACAGGTGGAAAATAGCTTGGTGCTGAGAATAAGAGCTAGTGGGATGAAAAACGCTAAGTTCCAATTACTTATAAAAGCAAATTTACAAAAGAAATCATGTTGGTACCAATAGGATTTGGTACTAACATGATTCAATTGCTATTATTTAAAAAAGGAAGAAGGAAATGCTATAGCAGACTGGTTCGTACTATGATTCCCAAGATGATGGGAATCTCTACTCGATTTCAAGGAAAGAGATGGTATGCTAGCTACTTGAAGTGATGAATGGTTGCCTTCAGAACAGATACGACGCTACAAAGATGATGGTTGGCTACCTAGAGATCTTGGGAAACTAAGATGATATTACCTATCTTGATCCAAAGCATACTTTGCTTTCAACAGAAGTATACTTCTGGGGTCAAGTATTCTCCATATTTGAACAGAGTAGCTTTCAAGTGAATCTGGACGTCGAGATGAAGAAGAAATGGTCTAAGAACTTCGGGGAAAGCTTATAATGGTTATGGGAGATGGCATAAGAAGAATAGAGTTGGGATGGACAAAGATAAAATGATCAATATCGAGATGATGGCCCTATGAAAATCTTTCCTTTTTCTTGGATTCTTTCTATCTGATTAAGGAATAGAATACTAAAGCAATCATATCGGTGTCCATCACTGAAGAAGTAGGTGAACAACTCAAAAGCTTTACAGAAAAGGAGAATTTCCATATGAGGTAATTCATATCGGCACGAACATAATTTGATGATTAAAATTATGTAAAAACTTTAACGACATGAAGATATGGACAAGCATAAGAGGGAATATAAGCTACTTCATATTTCTGAGAAGATCATTGTGGTCAGTACCTACAGACATGATTTTTAGGCATGGAAGACTTGTTCTTCCCTCCTACTTTCTCGGATTTGGATTCTTACATGATCTTCTATGATTTGGTGACTATGGTGAATGATTTTCTATAAATAGAAGCACCGTGGCTACTGAAAAAGGATCTTTAGACACTTTGACCTCCATCTTCTTAATCTTCAATTCTCTGCTAAACCTTTATCACTTTGAGTCTACTCTTGTTGTTTTAGATTTGAAAATGATTGTAAAGCTACAAATCCAATTGTAATAAGATTAATGTGGATGTCATATAATTTGCCGAACCACTACAAAATTCTTTATGCTTTTACTATTTTACCGATATATTTAGATCTATCTCGTTTTTATTCGATTGGAGATGTTGTGCCAGATTTTGGGTCCATAGTTTCCCCCATTCCAATGTTGCTTCCCCATTTTTCCTACCCGACTGAACCTGACTTTTAGCATACATACAACATCCATATCAAAATTCAAATTCACGCCAACAATCAACGTTTACTACACGTATATGAAGGGTTTAAAAGTTTACTATAACGACCCTAATTTTGACTAACATTATTTAGGACATTTAATTAGATAAATAAAATAAAATAATGTAAATTGTTAAGGGATTGGGATTTGAATGATAGAGGGTAGTCGTGCCTAAGTGACCAATAAACAAAAGAAAATTAAAATGAAATAGGTAAGGGTAATAAGTTAAGGTCAAAATAGGAATAATATCCTTATATAAACCCTCATGCCATTTTCATTTACAACGTTCATAAACAAAATTAAACTAAAATAAAGGTCGGCCACTATTAGAAGAAGAAAAGCAAGATTTTGAGAAAGAATCTTAATCAAATCAACTCAAGAGCAAATCTCAAACTCCTTAACAATTAGCTACGGTGAATAATTGATTACATCACTATTATTTTCGGTTTCTAGATCAGATCCGAGTATGTTTTGTAAAGCATTATGCCATGTTTTGATTGTTAAATGGATATATATGCTTGTTGATGATTTATGTTGCTTCATATAGATTTTATGATAAGATTTGTATTGAAAAACCTATCAAATGACATCCCATTGCCTTGTGTTTTAGATATAAGGTCAGAAAAATTATTTTAGAGGTGGGTTTCAAGTGTTATAATTTTCTGAATTAATGTGGACTTATTATGAATTTTCTAGTAAATAAAATGGTTAAATTGGGTTTAAATTAATTTCGACTATCATATGTTAGCTTTGCGTCAGAAATTTAGATATGCTAGAAAACGTATAAAAAGTGATTTATGGGAATTTTTGGAGAATTTTCCTAACTGTTTTGTTAAAGATATAAAATTATTTTAGGTATGAGACTTAAATGTTTTATATGTTTATAAAAGGATAAGAGGCAATTTGTAAATGTTTTAATTTGTTAATTTCTGAAATTCGGCGGCACTTTTAGAAAATATTTTGTAAAAGTATTGGTAACCAATTATATGTTGACAAACAAGGCAAATTAGTTGGAAAGAAATTGCTTTAAAAGGTTAAAATTCGGTTTTAGAAAGATTTACTACTTCGCCACTTATAGTATCCACCTTTTGACCCTATACCTCCGCCTCCACTAGGTCGAAATGAATACACATGGTATTAGCTTTGGTACGTAGCAGATTGGAGTTGGGCGAAAGGTATGGAGTCGAAACAGGCTTTCGAAGTGGTAGAAGTAGCTCTTTAAAATTTAGAACTATTTTGGTTACAAATGAAGCTTTCAAAGGAACCAGCTTTCAACTTGGTCAATTGTTTTTGAAAAAAGGCTTCCGAAAGAGGTTGCCGCCTTTTTTCTTAAATAATGCTTTTGAAGTGGTTGAAACCTCTGCTACCGCATTCAACCTTTCGAAGCAATGCCTTCAAAGGGGTTCTTTTGCTTTAAACTTAGAAGCCGCTTCTCCATGCTTACAAAGGGGTTGGTTTCGACACCATCCGCTTTCTTGTATTTAGGAATAATGCTTTCGAAAGAGATGCATTCGTCCCAGTTCTTTTAAGTTCCTTTGATATATTGAAAGTTAAACCCAAAGGTTTCGAAAGGAATGGTTTTAAATGTTTTCGAAACTATGTTCCACAAACTTTTACTTGAACCCAATGCTTTCGAAAGGTTTGTTTTAAGTAAAGGACTTTAATGCTTTCGAAAGGTATCTAATGAACGTTTCGAAGGGGAGGTTCGCCAATGTTTTCGAGAGGTTTTCTTTTAGTAATTGAATGGAAGGTTTCCAATGCTTTCGAAAGGCAAGTTTGAAGTGTTTTGAAAAGAGGTATAAAGCTTTTGAAAGGATACTTTCAATAGTTTCTTGGTGATGCAATCTCAGAGAAAGGGTTGTATGTAGATCCGACTAAGATCGTGGCAGTGAATAATTGGAAGAGACACGAGACAGTGACTGAGATAAAGAGTTTTCTTAGATTAGCTGGGTATTATCGGAGATTCATTAAGGATTTTTCGCGGATAGCGGCACCGATGACCAAGCTAACGCGAAAATATGTGAAGTTTGTTTGGACCGATAAGTGTGAGGAAGCGTTCCAGAGATTAAAACATTTATTGACTAATGTACTTGTGTTAGTTGTTCCAGAAGGGAATCAGGATTTAATGGTATATACAGATGCATGTGGAAAAGGATTAGGAGTTATGTTAATGTAAAGGGGTAAAGTGATTGCCTATGCATCTCGACAGCTTAGACTGCGTGAGGTTAGATATCCAACGCACGATTTGGAATTAGCTATGGTAAATTCTGCATTGAAGATGTGGAGACATTACCTAATGGGAGTAAGATTCGAATTGTATATGGATCATAACTCACTGAGGTATTTATTCTCTCAGAAGGAGCTGAATATGAGACAGCGGAGGTGGTTAGAGTTTTTAGCCGCTTATGACTTTGGTATTGAGTATACACTAGGAAAAGGAAACAAGGTTGCGGATGCACTTAGCAGAAAAAATCAGAAATGTAGTATTGGTAATGATAGCTGAGTGGAAAGATTTAGAAGCATTGACTACATGTAGGATACAGTGGAGAATGGAAGCTAGGTCTAGTAAGGAAACTACTACGTTGTCATGTTTAGAAGTTCGACCGGTGATGATCGAAAAGATTGCTTCTAAGCAGAAGGAGGATCCATTATTAGTTGAATGGATCAGAAAGTTAGGGGATGGAATAGAGAGCAATGACTTGAAGGATTTCGGTCTTGACTAGAATGGGTGGTTAAGGAAGACTATGTGTTCCGAATGTGAGAGACATTAGGAAAGAAGTTCTTGAAGAATACCATCGTTCAAAGTTCATTATTCATCCAGGAGGAACTAAGATGTATCAAGATATGAAAAGAAGTTTCTTCTGGGAAGGTATGAAGAGAGATGTAGGCTTGTGGGTAAAGCAGTGTTTGAACTGTCAACAGGTAAAAGTTGAACATCAGAAACCAAGTGGGTTACTTTAGCCTTTAGACGTTCCAGTTTGGAAATGGGATTCTATCTTAATGGATTTTATAGATGGGTTGCCAAGGTTGAATTGAGGAACTGAAAGTATATGGGTCATAGTGGATAGATTGACCAAGAATGCCCATTTCATTCCAGTTAAGTCGGCCAGGATGGCACCTGTTTTAGCTAAGTTATTTATGAAGAATATTGTTAGGCTAAATGGAACTCCTAGTAGTATAGTAAGTGATAGAGATTCCTTATTCACTAGTGAGTTCTGGAAGAGTCTACAGGAGAATTTGGGTATCAAGCTCAAGATGAGTACCGCTTACCATCCGCAGACAGATGGGCAAATGGAAAGGATTAACAAAGTCTTAGAAGATTTGTTACGAGCTTGTGTGCTAGATTTTAGAGGATCATGGGAAGACCATCTACACTTAGTAGAGTTTTCGTATAACAACGGTTATCAGGCTAGTATAGAAATGGCACCGTTTTAAGCTTTGTATGGAAGGTCATGCAAATCTCCCATTTATTGGTTAGAAATCGGGGATAGGTTAGTTCTTGGTCTGGATTTGATTAGAGAAGCTGCAGAAAAGATTGAGTTCATTCGAGCTAGGATGAAGGAAGCTTAGTCTAGGCAGAAGAGCTATGCCGATAGAAGATGGAAAGACTTAGAGTTCACAGTTGGAGATCATGTTTTCGTCAAGATATCACCGATGAAAGGTGTAATCAGGTTTGGAAAATTAGGAAAATTGGCGCCGAGGTTCATTGGGCCATTTCCTATTGTAGAAAGGATTGGGAAACTCGCATATAGTGTGGTGTTACCAAGTAGTTTGGCAGGAGTCCATAATGTTTTTCATATTTCTCATCTAAGGAAGTATATTCGAGATCTAGAGACTACTATAGCACCGACTGTGTTCGATGACTTAGTAGTGGAACCGAATTTGACTATAGTTAGAAACTAGTTCGTGCAATCGCAAGAGATGAGAAGAGATTAAAGAACAAGACAGTTAGATTAGTCAAAGTCCAGTGGAGTGATAACGAGAGAGACTGTATTTAGAAAATTGAGAGCAGAATTTGAGATACTTATCCTGATTTGTTTCATGGTATGTTTTATCTTTATGATTGATTTTGAGGTGTACCTTATCGTAATTTCGAAGACGAAATTCTTTAAGGAGGGAAGTTTATAACGACCCCAATTTTGACTAACATTATTTAGGACATTTAATTAGATAAATTAAATGAAATAATGTAAATTTTTAAGGGATTGGGATTTGAATAATAAATGTAGCTATGCCTAAGTAACCAATGAACAAAAGAAAATTAAAGTGAAATAGGTAAGGGTAATAAGTTAAGGGCAAAATAAGAATAGATTATATCCTTATACCCTAAAGCCTCATGCCATTTTCATTTACCACGTTCACAAAAAAAATTAAACTTAAAGAAAGGCCGGCCACCATTAGAAGAAGGTAAGCAAGATTTCAAGAAAGGAGCTTAACAAATCAACTCAAGAGCAAATCTCAAACTCCTTAAAATTAGCTAAGGTGAATAATAGATTACATCCCATATTTATTATTTTCGGTTTCTAGATCAGATCCGAGTATGTTTTGCAAATGGATATATATGCTTATTGATGATTTATGTTGCTTCATATAGATTTTACGGTAAGATTTGTTTTGAGAAACCTATCAAGTGACATCCAAATGCCTTGTGTTTTTGATATAAGGTAAAAAATATTATTTTAGAGGTGGGTTTCAAGTTTCATAATTTTCTGAATTAATGTGGACTTATTATGAATTTATAAGTAAAGAAAATAGTTAAATTAGGTTTAAATTAATTTCGGCTATCATAAGTTAGCTTTGGTTCATAAATTTAAATATGTTAGAAAACGTATAAAAATTGATTTATGGGAATTTTTGGAGAATTTTCCTAAATGTTTTATTAAAGATATAAAACAATTTAAGGTATGAGACCTAAATGTTTTATATATTTATAAAAGAAGAAGGGGAAATTTGTAAATGTTTTAATTTGTTAATTTCTGAAATTCGGCAGCATTTATAGAAAAGATTTTATAAAAGTATTGGTAACCAATTATATGTTGACAAAAAGGCAAATTAGTTGGGAAGAAATTGCTTTAAAAAGTTAAAATTCAGTTTTATAAAGATTTACTGCTTAGCCACTTATAGTAGCCACCATTCGACCCTATACTGTCGCCTCCAACCTATCGAAATCAATACCCATGGTATTAGATTTGGTACATAGTGGATTGGATTTAGGTGAAAGGTATGGAGTCAAAACAGGCTTTCGAAGGGGTAGAAGTAGCTCTTTAAAACTTAGAACTATTTTGGTTACAAATGAAACTTTCGAAGGAACAAGCTTTCGACTTGGTCGATTGTTTTTGAAAAAGGGCTTTCGAAAGAGGTTGCCGCCTTTTGTTTTTAAATAATGCTTTCAAAGGGGTCGAAACTTCTACTGTCGCATTCAATCTTTCGAAGCAATGCCTTCGAGAGGGTTCTTCTGCTTTAAACTTAGAAGCCACTTCTCCATGCTTTCGAAGGGGTTGGTTTCGACACCATCAACTTTCTTGTATTTTGGAATAATGCTTTCGAAAGAGATGCTTTCGAAAGAGATGCTTTCATCCCAGTTCTTTTAAGGCCCTTTGATATATTGAAAGTTAAACCCAAAGGTTTCGAAAGGAATGGTTTCGAAACTATGGTCCACAAACTTTTACTTGAACCTACTGCTTTCGAAAGGTTAGTTTTAAGTAAAGGACTTTAATGCTTTCGAAAGGTATCTAATGAAGGTTTTGAAAGGGAGGTTCCCTAATGTTTTTGAAAGGTTTACTTTTAGTTATTGAATGGAAGGTTTCCAATGCTTTCAAAAGGCAAGTTTGAAGTGTTTTGAAAAGAAGTATAAAGCTTTTGAAAGGACACTTTCAATGGTTTCGTAAGGTCTATTTTAAATGATTTCGAAAGGTATGTTTTGGCCTTTTGGCCTAGAGTTTCAAGGTAAAGTAGTTTACTTGTTTTGAAAGGGGTACTTTAAAAGGTTTCCAAAGAGATTGATTAAAGCATTTAAACAACTCGATGGTTTTCATCAACCATGCTTTGTGTAAAGCATATATCATGGCAAATAGATTTGAGTAAAGCAAAAGTATATTTTCCTTGTTTAAGTATAATTTGAAGGGTTAAATCAATTTGAAACAATGATTTTCATGGAAAATTTGATGGGTAGTTAACCCTAAGTAAATGATTCAGATATTTGAATACCATGTGGGACTGGTATAAGGTCGCGCCGTATACATTAGCTATAACCCCTAGCTAATTTAGTCAAAAATTCCAATGTGTAGGGCTTAGTCCCAAGTATGACTTAAATGATGTTACACACCGAAAGGAATATACAGAGAAGGAGGATAGGTTATTGGTGAGCTCGCAAAACCATTAGGATCAGTTGACCCTGGGAGAAGTAAGTTAAGGACAGAACGTTCAGAAGTGTGCCTAACAGATGTTAGATTATTTATTTTGTCTAGTAGGCCGAGTCAGCCAATGATTAGTAGTTAGCCAAACAAAACTATATTGTTCAGACAGATAGTTCATTTGTTACCCGATTTATGAGCATATATGATATTGCTATAATTGTTTTAATCTGTTTGATTGCAGGATTCTGATTTGCAAAAAGATATGTTTTAAAGGGATATTAGTGAGGGGAAACCCATTCCGCTAAGCGGCGTGGTCTCACTTAATATCAGTAAACCGAAATGTAATAGTATTATTCACACCAGGACTTATGTTTGACTCGAAGTTTATGTTTTCCCCTTAAACTCTCAGGAGCTCAAAATTAATTTGAGTAGATTGAGAGTCGGGGTTTTACGGGTTTAGTAGGTGGACGAATAACCTTCCGAAGACGTGTAGGAGGCAATGCTAGCTATATTTAGGAGTTGTTATTTTTTTATTTCCGATGTGTTGTATTAAGACTGATTGTCTATTTGGTACTCTGATCATCAAAGACGGCATCTTCATATGTCGCTTTTGGCGTAATTTGTAATAATTTTATTTGATCAAAAACTTGGGAATCGATTATGGGATTATGTAATTGAAAATGAAATATTATTTGGAATGTAATCGGAAAAGTTGTTTTAATCTGTGTTAATTTTATTTCATATTCATGTGCTTTTGATATTATGGATACCATCAACATTACCGTATTTTATCACCGGAGGTTAATACTATGGATGATTGCAGCATCTGTAGTGCTTAGCTTCGGGCCTCAACATAGAGGATGTTGCATTTACAATGACGGGTTCCTTTTCATTTTAATTTAACAAAGTAAGCACACTTCATTAACATATCCATTTCAGGCATAATCAGTGATTAACAATAGACATTCACACATTAAACATCACTATAGACATTCAGACATTAAACATTGCATTTAAACATAAATGTATGAGAAAAACATCACTCACCTGAAGCAGCAGCAAATTCCTTGCTTAAAATCTCCCTTAGCTCCAACTTCTTCCCCTTTCTTCACTCACTGTAAATTTCCACGACAAGCCTAACACTATCAAAAGTCCACCTTTTCCTTCCCTAATGGTGTAGATCCATGTTGAGAAGCTAATATCTTGATTTGATAAATTTGGGATTTTATTTTATTTTGATTTTGAATGAAGAGGTTAGGATTTTAATTATTAGGGGAAGTTCAAAACAGTTTTACTGTAAGTGAAAAATGAGTTACGAGAAATATATTTGATAAAGTGTGTAAGTCTCCGTACTAAACAAGAGAAATCCCTTGGCTACGCATTTTTTTGCAAGTGATTTTCAGGCAATTTGAGCCTTAATTAAACCCCTAGTCCCATTTTTATTCATTCTTTAATTTTGCAATTAATTCCGTACTTAATTCAATTCAAACCACCAAATAAATATCATCTTTGCCTTCAACTAATTTTTAAGCAGCTTTATATTTTCCACTATTTGACTCATTTTTTAGTTAATTATTTCCTAATTACATTTTGAGCCCTTTTGCTTAATAAATCAAAAACTCCTTTTACAAATGACATAAACATCCTTTTCTTTTGTAATAAATTTTAATCTCATTTATTTTTAAATTTTAATTTTTAAAAGAATATTTAACCACCTTTTAGTATATTTTATAAATATTTTTTCACTTCTAAAATGACTAAACCATTTATAAAAGCCGAAGATTACCCAAATAAAATATTCTCTCACTCTATAAAAATATTTTACCATTAAAATACCAGTTTACCTTTATTTATCCATATTTTAATGTTAAAATCTTTTTTAATTGTTAAACTTTCATATGAAATCTCATTTAAATGCTTCTCAACAACCCGTTGTTACAGATTCCCTAACTTAAGAAAATCGCGTCCTCGCAATTTCTCCTTAAGAAAATTCTATAACCTAGCCAATAACTTCTTGTTCGTTTACATCATTTACCCTTTAAATAAATAACCAATCCAATAAAACAAAAGAAAGCAAACAAGACATACCAAACTTATATGCATTAGGAAATAGCTCAGTATATGTCCATGTTATATGCCCTTTAGTCTCCCAAGTACAATCCAACAGATTGTCGAACCATTGCACCTTCACCAATGGGACCTTCATACTTTTGAGCTATCGAACCTTCGAGTCAACTACACAAATAGGATGCTACACATAAGTAAATCTGGAGAAATATCGAGCTCCTCAATGTGCCACGGCTCTAAAACTATCTCGGTATTCCTTAAACACTTCCTCAAATGAGAAACATGAAAGACATCATGAAAACTAGAGAACTGACCATCGATATGCAACTATACCAATATGCTCAGTAATCAGGAATGGACCAATAAAGCAAGGTGCATGCTTCATTAATTTGCTGAACCTCATCACACCCTTTAGAGGATATATCTCCACAAACACAAAATTACCAACCTCGAACTCAATATGCTTCCTCATTTGTTCAGCATAAGACTTTCGATGATCAAGAGCTTCCTTCATCCCCTGTCTAATCAATGCTATCTTCTCGAAAGTTTCTCTGATAGAATTTGGACCAAGAACAAATGTGTCTTCGGTCTCAAGCCAATAATAAGGTCAACGATTCAGTCTACCTTATAGAGCCTCAAACGGTGTCATGTCGATACTGCACCGGTTGCTATTATTATAAGAAAATTCGACCAAATAGATATTATCTCCCGGCTATCTCCTAAATTAAGAACATAAGAATGAAGCAAGTCTTCAAGAACCTGGGTAGAATGCTCCATCTGACTATTATTCTATAGATGAAATTTGGTATTAAAGTTCAACTTTGTACGCAAAGCTGTCTAAGGACTCTTCTAGAAGCCACTTGTGAATAAAGGATCTCGGTCACACACAACCGCACTAGAAACACAACAAAGTGTCACTACTTCCTTCACATAAAGCGTTGATAAATATGGAGTGGTCTTACTTGACTTCAGTGGTATGAAATGCACTGATTTGATCAAGCGATCAACTACTACTCAATGCTTTCATGGCCACTTCTAGATCGTGGTAGGCCATCAAATAATTCCATAAACACCAGAAAAGACCATAATGTTAATTGTATCCAAACCTGATCTCATATATGGATATATATAAGTAAATTACTATAAAATATTTAAATCCACTTATACCTAATCCCCCTTCCATAGTATAGTCTCTAAAGGCTGAAGCACTAGGCCATTGATGTTCAGCTTTGGAAAGTCGACATATCATGCATTCCTTCCCATACTTGCTAATGCCAGCTTCATCCCTTGCCAATAATAGAGATGTTTCAAATCCATATATATCTTACATCCTCCAAGGTGAGTGGTATAGCGCAAATGATGAAAATCATCAATTACTTCCTTACGAAGATCATCTAGGTCGAGAACAAAATATCTATCTCTTTTCCATAAGTAACCATAAGCATTAAGAACTTAACTAACCGGATCAAAATATCTATCTCTTTTCCATAAGTAACCATAAGCATTAAGAACTTAACTAACCGGATCAAATACATCCTCAACTGACTCCAATACCTAAATAAGAACAAGAGCATTCAAATCTCTCTTTTGGGCATCAATGATACAATCAATCAAGGATGGTCGGGCAACAAGACTAGCCAACTTTGCACTTGTACCAACAACAGAATCTATATCTCGAATATCGCACATAGAAACTCGAGATCCTTCCACTCTTCTACCGTCATAGAGACAATGATTGATTCTTCTGCTCAATGCATCAGCTACTCTATTCCTCTTCCCATGGGCATATTGAACCTTAAAATCATAAGCAGCTAGAAACTCAAGCCACCACTGATGTCTCACATTAAGGTCCTTCTGAGCGAACAAATACTTTAGTGGCTTATGATCAATATACATAACAAATCTCTCTCCTAGCTAATAATGGTGCCAAACCTTCAGCACTATAGACATCACTATTCACACCCAGAATTGTTTCCTTTGGAAAATGTACCGTATCGCCTACACTATTGGAATCACCATCGTTAGAAGTCGTCGATTACACTAAGAACTCATTTCTTTTGGAAAAATGTACCTTAATGCCTAAGATATGACTCATTATTTGTAATCGCCAACCAAACAGTACAAACAACTTATAATGAACCTACCCAAACTAAGACACTTTTCTGAAGCATCTTCAACCACAGGAAAAAACATGCAAAAACATTACTCCTCTCGCCATGATCCCAATGTCATGACCCATGCGTCAGACGTTGATCATATGTGGGAGTTATAAACGCTTAAAGATAAGTGTATTATTTAATTAATTTGACCACTATTATATATTTATTTAAGAAATACTAGTATAAACTGCACATATGTGCATTTAGTAGTTAAATGTATTTATTTTTACTTAGTAAAATTTAATGGGGATGTATGCTAGTGCAAAAGTTATGATGACCATAACATATTTATTTTAAGAAGTCATGTCGGTGGTGTTGGATATAAATTGATAGTGAAATTATGTTGATGGATGACTGGGAAGGAAGTTATGGTGGATACCGCAAACCGATGGTGATATTCCTTTGATGGGTAGCCATGAAAGGATATCATGTAAGGTATTTTTGGAATTTCAAAAAAACAGGATAGAAATCCTATTGATCGAATTTCATTATTAATAGTGGGATTTGTTTGAAATAATATGTCTGTCCATACATGTGTCTTTAACCCCATAACCTAACTGTAGTCCTCGTCCTTTACCTGTCATCGTCGCCACGGGGCTCAGTTCACCAATCGAAGGGTACCGCCAGACCCGTCGTGTCACCATCTTCCATTCTGTACCCATGTCATCATCCTACCAACCAATGATCAACTTCGCTGTGTCGCCCTAGTTCATTAGATCTATGGGTGATACCTCTGATGGATGATTAGGAACCGATGTGAGCACTAGTACATCCTCCACTTCAGACCCATCTTAAGTTGAGTTATGTTGCATAAAAATCGAATGCGAACGAGGTACCATGATGTCTCACATTAAGCAGCTAGACACTCAAGCCACCACTGATGTCTCACATTAAGGTCCTTCTGAGCGAACAAATACTTCAGTGGCTTATGATCAATATACACAACAAATCTCTCTCCTAGCTAATAATAATGCTACCAAGCACTAAATCATGAGTGGCATATGCCCCTATGGGACTGGAAATCCTCAAAGGTGTAACAAGGCAAACAACATCAAGATCAAATCTATCAATTGGTTCTTTAGACATGAATGAATGAGACACACCCATTTCAACTATTTTCTAAAAGGGGTTTTATAAGAAAAATGTCTACTAATTGAAATCAGTTGAAATGAAAAATATACAGATATTTTCTTTGAAAATGTGATGCAAGTAATGAAATCTCTACATAAAACACATTCCACTAGTAATTTTTCTATCAACTAGATTACCAGTGTAATCTGCATCCGAATTTCCCATTGACTCAAGATTATCATTAGTTGGATGTCATAGACCAGACCATGAATTTGCAACAAATACCTTAAAATCTTTTTACAGCTTTTAAATGAATTTCTTTGGAATTTGAATTGAAACCGTGCAAATAAATAAAGAGTGAACATAATGATAGGTCTAGAATCAGTAAAATAAACAAATATATCCACAAAACAACATCTCTTATCACCTAACTTTGCAATACAGTTAGTCCAAGAAAATCCATATGAACTATTTCACGGATGAAAAGATGAGTGGTCAACATTTTTGCATAAGTCAGAAACAAAATCAACATTTATTTCCTTAACACATAACTGGCTGAATTAAATCATATTATGGTGCAGATTTTCACATTTAATATATTGTTCAAGGTAAGTGTACCATTACCTATTTTACCTTTGCCGATAATTTTTAGTTGTTGCCCATTGTGATTCTGCCACCTTTGTATTAGGCTAAGGAACACTGATTTGTCGCCCGTCGTATGCCTAGAACAGCCAGAATCCAGGTATCACTTTTGTTGTTCCTTAGCCTGCCACTACACCTACACGAGAAAAGATTTTTGTGACCTATTTGGTTTTATAGGTCCATGGTTGTCAGTAACAAAAGATTTTGAAAAAAATGTTCGAGTAGACCCAAGACAATTTATATTTGTTCCTTTTGGCACCCAGATTTGTTTGAATATAAGGGATTTTATATTCGTGCCTTTTGGAACCCAAATTGGTATGGTTTTCACGTGTTTGGGTCTATACCAGCAAATATTGTGATTGTGTCCAGTTTTTCCACAAATCGTGCACTTTGAATTGACTTGATTATTTTTGCTTCTAACATGTTCGGATTGATTATACCCAAGTCCTTGTCTAACAGTATTAACAGTTTGTTTCCCTAATAGCATATTTAACGATCTTTCTCCTTTGGAAAATTTTCCTAAAGTTGTAGACAATTGTTGGACTTCTGTTTTGAGAGATTCATTTTCATTCAATAATTCAGTGCACCTTTTAATAGAATTTTCCCTCCTAGTATTTTCACTTTCTTTCAAAATCAAAATTTCATTTTCAAGTGATTTAATTTTAATTTCTGATTTTTTAATCTCTTCTTCAAATGATGGACACTTATCACACTTAGGGCACTTGTTTCGATAGTTTTTAACCAATTGATCAAGCTGTTTATTTAATTCTATCAAACTATCTCTTTGTGATTCAATTTTAGCGTATTTCTCCCTATGTCTTTCAAAATAGCCATTTACTTCGTGAAAATATATAAGTAATTCTGAGTGAGTAAGTTTTGATACCTCGCTTGGCTCGTCATCATCACTGTAAGTTGTTTCTCCTTGAAGGCACATATTTCCTTTTTCACTCTCACTGCCACTGCTTTTATCATCTTCATCAGTTTCATCCCAAGTGGTTGCAAAACATCTCTTTTTCTATTTCTTTCCTTGGCTGAGTCGATTCTGAGGACAATTGGGCTTGATATGACCGGGTTTATTGCACTTGTGACAAATGATCTCCTGCTCTTCTGGGTTGTCTAGAACTTTGACTATTCTGCTTTTCATTTGATGATTTAGAGCTAGATTTCCATACTTGTGATTCAACCTTATGAATTTCTTTATTAATAGTGCCAATTCAGCTGCTCCATCATCATCTTCACTTTCAATTGATCCTTTGAGAGCTATCGATTTCTTTCGAGTATCACCTCCTTCACGTTCTTCCATGAATTTCGTGTCTAGCTCATAAGTGGTGAGATTTCCAATAAGTTCTTCGACTTTAATCTGTTTCAAATCCTTCGATTCTTGAATAACAGTGACTTTGGCTTCAAAATTTCGTGGTAGAACTCTGAGGATTTTCCGGACTATTTCCAATTCTGTGTATGGTTTTCCAAGAGCTTTTGATTTGTATACGAGATTAGAAAGTCGTCCGTACATCTCTTTGACATTCTCATCCTTGGCCATTGTGAAGTTCTCGTATCCGCTAATAATCATGGCAAGGCGAGATTCTTTGACTTAGAAAGTTCCTTCGTGAGTCACTTCAAGTGTGTGCCAAATTTCCTACGCAGTTAGACAATGTGAGACACGGTTAAATTCAATTTGATCCAATGAACATATAATAGAATTCGTAGCTTTAGCATTAGCATTATGTAGTTTATTTTCAAGATCTATCCATTGATCCATCGGTTTTTCAATTTCCTAATTATCTACCACTATAGTTTGTGTCCTATAGTCTGTCTCGACTATATTCCAAGCATCAATGGTTTTCAGAAAAATTTTCATTCAATTTTTCCAGTAAGCATATTCACCATTGAACATGGGTGGTCTAACTATGGACTGACCCTCAGCAAAAGCATTATTAAAAGAATCCATTTTAAAAAATCAAATTTTTAAAACAATAATTTGTTTTTTGAAAAATCAAATTTTTAAAACAAAAATATGGTTTTTGTTCCTAGCGCTAATACCACTTGTAGGATCGATTTCACCCTAGAGGGGGGGGGTGATTTGGGTGATACTAATAATAATAAAAATTAATTGCGGAAATATATATAATAATTGTAGCACAGATAATAACAGAATAATAAAAGCAGAAATAGAACAACACAGATTTACCCACCTTCGGCAAAACCCTGCCTACGTGCCGCCTCTAAGGTTTCTACTTAAAATTAAGTAGTCAAACGCTTACACACGTAAACTCGCGACACACTAAAAATTAAGTAGTCAAACCAACTTCCTAAAACAAATATTTAAAAAGAGAATTTCCAAACTAGCTTTAATATATAAACTATTATTTTATTTGGATGAGGAATTCAATTAAACGATCTAGTAAAAAAAAGTGGCATGGAACGCTTACATTTACTTCATCGGTTAATTCTTGAATTTATTCGATTGAACTCATATTTTCTTATAAGTGGAGTCTACTAAGTTGAAGTAAATATTCGAGTAAACCAATGCGGTATGGGATGTACGGACATTACTCGACTAGTCACTATTCGAAAGTGCATAATAGTTACCTTGAAGAGTTTACAGGCTTGTCTTCTATGTTTATCCGTTTACGGGCGGATCTGTGGATTATGGGTCATATGCCCATCTACTGAACTATGAGCTTTATGCTCATCTGTGGTTTATGGGTTTTCATGCCCATCTATGGGTCTTCAGGAACATCTGTGTATAACACGCGTGTTTGGTAAGTTTACATGCTCACCAATCTGTGATAATTTTAGGCACCTCCCCCCGTGTATTTCTAGAGTTCTGTGATTGATTTCTAGATTTTATGAGATTTTCATTTCACCAAATATTTCTTGAGAATTGCTTTTTATAAGCTAAAATTGATTTGGGATTTGGTGAATGAAATTTAAGAATGATAATATTCTTCTGAGATATAACACCATATGGCTATGTATTCTTATTGAGATTTGTTAGACCATTATCATTACTATCTCACATTTACTTTAATTATAGTTAGACTGACCCGTTTATTATTTTTATATAATACTGGAATCAGATCGAGGTGTTTCAGGTACTTCGGCATGATGACCTTAGAGTTGGATTAGCTTGGTGTTATTTTATATGCTAAAGTAGTCAAGTAGTTGTGTAGTCTATTATGTATGTTGAGATAGAGACTCATTATATTGTTTATTCTTTTGGGTTGTCTTATGTGTCTCATATGTATATCATGGATCTTTTATGACCACTCTTTTGTAGTTCACTCCATGAATTGTATACGTGTGTCTTTCAGCTTTATGAGATATGTATATTTCTTTATTGTATTTTATGATTATATGATCTGTAATATTTTATATTGTTCTAAATTATTTTAAGCCATTGTATTATTGGTTTGCACCTGGATCGGATACGTCGAGTCCTCTCTAACAAAGAAAGAAAATACCTAAGAATGTACACCTAGTTCAACATATCGATACTTGCCTAAAGCAATAATACGGATGGTCGCTCCTAACCAAACGTATTCTCCCCATTAGCAGATGATATTACATAGTAATGTTCTTTATTAATGAGGGTCTAAAGGTGGGGCGTTACAAGGCATTACAAAGTACGGTGATCCCCTTGTTTGTACATCTTTTTTTTTACAATCCTTGTTACTTCAAACACTACACTTTTATTTGTATTTCAGATAATTTATAAAGATTCAAATTGTTACACAATTCGTTCCGACATATTAAAATATTATCTAATCTCAATTTAATTTATCATTATTCTAATTTATATTTAGCAACAACATATATGAACTAATCAAATTTGGAATCCCAATATGTATACAATATCTATCGAGTTTATAGTTTCCATAACATATAGGCATATTCATCATAATCATTATGCATGTACAATTAAATATCCAAATCGTGATTTATATTTATTCATTACACATATAAAATTAAATATCCAAATCGTGATTTATATTTAGGAATATATGAAATAGATCTACAATGATATAAACTCAATATTATTACAAAAATATGTAATTTCCCACTCATCTCTTTTTAGCCTTCCAGATCCCTGGATCTAACCCCTGTAATTACAGTTTGACTCCCTTTATCTTCCTATTCTGATATCTGTCACAAGCATATATAGGTCTATTAGAAATTTAGATAATTCGTATTCAAGATCCAAATTTATAGTTTACCTTGGTTTTGATGATTTGATTTTTGACCCTATACCCCTTCTTTATTCTCTTCTACAATTCTCCAATTATTTGTATACATATAACTAGAACTAATTTAAGAATTTAGAAATTTTTGGAGAAGATAAGGTGAAAGAGCTTCCACGTCCAGTAAAAAATATGAGTTTGGAAGTGGGGGTCTAGGTCTATAGTGGTTCAACTAATGCAAGCCGTTCGATTAAACTGTTTAAATCCGGGTCATTTAGGCCATTGTTCAATATTGATTCCAAAGCACCATGAGTTGACCACTTACCTTCTACGTTCGACCACTACCAATCGACCATAGTGCTTTTTGGGCCAACCGTGTAGTTGTTAAATTTGTGAATTATGTGCATTATTTGATTTGTTAGTTTAATTATATATTTAACCAACCGTTATCATTTCTTTCTTGTTAACCATTACTTAACATCTAAGCCACCATTAATTTTAACTATTTTTAATTAGCATTAGTTAATTCTTATTTGTTTCCTTAATTGCATGCATAATTATTTCTGATTCCAAAACTTCAAAGGTTAATAATTTTTTCGTTTGAACTCTGATCGGAAAATTTTATGTAGGAAAATTGAATAGAAAATCGCCATAAACCCAATAGTGTAAGTTTCATAGCCAAATTTTGACATTTGTAAATGTTCAATTTTTCAGTATATTATTTATTAACTAATTTCTTTTAAATTAATCGACATTAAATTTACGGGGAGTTATAAAGGAAAAACATATCTGTTAAAAAATAAGTTGAATATGTATGAATTACTCTAAGAAAAGAAAAGAGTGTAGGTATAATGATGAGTGTGCACTAGAAAGAAAAGAAGGGAAAAGTATTTATGTGCACAAATACGAAAATGCTTCAAAGGGGAAAACATAATTATGGCTGTACTTAATGGGTTGAATATACTAAAGAAAGAATATATCAATATTTTAAAAAGAGTAAAATTATGTCAATGAATATTAATAAATAAAAGGAAGGTATATAACGCAAAGAGAGAGAGGGCATTAGTTGAAAGTGCACTGGGATCTCATATAATATGGCTTAGATGTGTATTCAAGTGTATTTTCAAAACTAAGTAATACTAACTAGCAGAGTATAGTAAAGTACCACACCAGAGTTTTTATCTAGTCGGACCTTCCATCCTACGTCTAGTCCCGAAGCTTCCCTATGGAATTTCCACTAACCAAATACCCTGACTTTCCCCGAAGGAATAGGTAATACAGTAGAGTTTCTGACTTGATAACCTTTTGTTCCTTCAACATAGATTTTGACCGATGGTACAAGAATTCCTATAATCTCCTTGATGATTCAAAATGCGTGATTTGTAATTATTATAAGTGTATTGAGTGATTCTTAAGTAAAGAATATAGTTTGAATGCAAGAGAGTTCAAGAGTGCTCAATAGAGAATAAAGATCAAGAAAGTAAGTTAAGAAATTTAAATTGATTTCTGAATATTGATCTCTATTTATAGATATCAAAGAGTTGCATCAAAGAGTTGTAATAGTTTGGAACAACCATTACTATTCGCAGAGATGCTCTTGAATGATAGCAATCATTCTAGGTGACTTTTTAGAAAATAGCCATTACAGGGTGATCAGTCGATTGAGGATAAAAAGTCAGTCTATTGAATATAAACAATAAATTATGCGACAAATTTAAAAGTAAGATTGTACAACAAAATATGCATGTTCAGTCGACTGGAAATATTTTCAGCCGACTAAAAATATTTTTAGCCGACTGAACTATATAAAATTTGTTTTTTATATAGATGACCGAATTTAAATTGTTTAACTCTTTGATTTTTCGAAATCTGTGTATGCAAGTGTGTGTGTGTGTGTGCATGTGAACAATCAAGGATATTTTATAGTATATCTAAGACCAAATACATACATTTGACTTGACGATCAATATTACCTTGGCTATTGATATGTAGATATCTGCTTTCTTTTCTCCTTGATTCTCTGGTTCAATATCTTTAACATTACTTACTATTTAAAGGAATTTATTGATGTAATTAATATATGTTACACGTGTTAAAAGGAGAATATAAAAAAATACTTTAAAAGGAGAAGAATACATCTACTTTTATATATTTGAAATGTCAGAATAACAATGTATGCATAAATGTAAAGAGTTATTTTAAAAAGAAAGACAATGTAACAAAATATGAATAAAAAGAAGGCATTTAATAAAAGTTACTTATTTTGAAAAGAAGAGGATACGTCTAAAATTGTATGTTTGATATATATATATATATATATATATGAAAATAAAAGATTATCTTGGGGAGAATGTATAGATAAAAACATTAATTAATAATGGATTTATTACTAAACATAAGTAGCTTAGGTTAGAATGGAGGTGCAGCGATATGTTTAAGAAGGATAAGAATGCATGCAATGTTATGGAAATAAAGATAACAAAATATGGAAGTGAATCGTTATTTAAAAAAATATATGATATTTATTTATTTGTAAAAGGATAAGGCCTTTAATTAATACATGTATTTACACATTTGAATAGAAATCTAGGGTTCCCTACAAAGGTTATTGTGTGCGTGTGTGTAATATAAACTAAAGATACTAATTGGGATTATAACTTTTAATTAACTGACTTAAAGTATAATTAGTAGAAGGCAATGTGACTGTTACATTAACATGGGAAAATGGAAAGAGTTTATATAATTAAGGAATAATTTTTATAGAAATAAACTACACTTAAATTCCATCTATAAATAAAAGGCAAACAAAATCCAATAATAATAAAAGTGAAAAATATGAATGAATAGCATTGACTAGTTTGAATGAACGGCTATTAAGACATTAAAGGGGGAGAGTAAAGAAATTACCTTCTTTAAATAAAAACAAAAATGAAATAAATTTTCCTTAAGCAAACGTAAATAATATAAGGATTTGAGTATATCTTTTGATGAACGCTTGGATGTGTGTTATATCTTTTTGGACGTAGCTGATGATTCCATATCTTTTTGTTAATGGTCAAGATTAAAAACATAACCTATGAATATACCCTTAACCTTACCCTAAATTCTCCACAAAGCTTGTAGCACCAAAACTCTATCGGTTTCTTCTCTCCTCCAACATAATTTCTTTAATATAAATTAAAATAAAAAAAGAGAGATAGATCAAAAATTAAAAGAAGGAATTTGGTCAAATCAACCAAGTGAAATCCACACGTGTAGACAAAGACGATTCCAAGTAACCAAATAGGAAGAGCTTAGGCTTTAAGGTGGGTGGAAATAATTTTAGTAAGATGATTATACATTTAGATTTACACTATTTTAATTGATTTATGGTGTTTGAAACCTAATTTGAGACCTGTAAAAACCTCACCTGAAAAATGCAAATTATTTTAGAGTTGAATCCATGTAAATTGTTAGAACCTGATTTATATTGTAAATTGTTAAACCTGATTTGATATTGTAAATTGTTAAACCTGATTTGATGTTAGTATACCTATTTTAGGAATAAATTGCAAAACCTTAAAATCAGTAAATCCTAAATCAGTAAGCCCTAGATTTAACAAATTGGCATTGAAATTTGAATCATGAACTGGTCAACCTAGTAATTAGAGTTCACTATTAATTGCTAACGACACAAACCAAATGTGAAAAACGAAGAATAATAATCGAAAAAAATATACGTAACGCTAGTTTTTGACTACAACCGGTTGACCTTAGAACCCTAGCGGTCGATCGATAGCGATTGACCAGAAAGGTCCAGTGGTCGTGTAACAACCCGCATATTTTACGATTGTATATTTAAATATTTTATTTAAATATAGCATCGTTAATCGGATTAAAGTCCGAAAAGCTACCTTTTGTAAACAATCGAATTGGGACTCGAGACCACTTCCATTGAGTCCAAAATGGCGTTTACAACTTTTTTGAGTATAAACATCGATATGTTTGGAGTTGAGTGAATTTTGCAATTTTTCACTTAGGGCTTTGGGCTTGGGTTTGGGTTTCAGCCCACTAACCCAACTCATCTTATATCCTAACTCCACCCCCACTCCCTCTTCATTCATTCTATTCTTTTCCTAACACTTCAAGCTTTAGTAAAAATGGAGGGGATTGGAAACTAAAATTCTAAGCCCAAGTTTCCTTTGCAAATTCTAGTTCTAGCTCTAAAATCAAAGAGAAGCTTAGGTAAGCATCCTCTTCTTCTTCTCCATCTCAATCTCTCTCCAATTTCAGAAATTTCCTATGACCTAACTTAGGAAATATTCATTGTAATCTTAGATTGGAGCTTGTAGAGTTGAGGTTGAAGTGTGGTTGATCTTTCTTTTGATTTCAAAGCTTCTCATTTATGTTTGGGTTGAAAAGGTGAGTTCTTTAACTCACATCTACGTCTATAGCTATCATTGTTGTTAGGTATGAATTCCTAACATTTGTGCATATTCATTTGGTTTTGATTTGAATTGATTTGGTGAATTTTCCAAATTTTGGTGTTTTAGTCCAATTTTATGAAATCCTATTATGGATGTTTGGACATTGATATTCAGGGTGTATCAAAGAGCCTATAAGGCTGGGTTATCGCTTGGCGTAAATCCCTAGTCTCCGTCGCTCGACCGATCGCTTCCGAACCAATTTGGCCATCATTGGCCTAGGGTGATTTTTGCCCAGCTGAACCATTCAGACGTCTGAATGGTAATTTCAGAGGTCTGGATTCAGACCTGGAGCAAAAATATACACGGTAGAAAAATAAAAATGGCAGTGACTAATTTCATACGTCTGAATTATATGATCAGACGTCTGAAAGGGGGTCTAGACGTCTGAGTTGTGCTTTCAGACGTCTGGTTGGTTTTCTGGAATATTTCCAGAAACCAAATCCAGACGTCTTGATTAACCCCTCAGATGTCTGGAATTGCCCAGTTTTGCCTATTTGCCTATTTTTGATTGAATTTCCATTGTTTATCGATTTTAGTTGCTCTGATTAGTTGTTATCACTTTTATCGACCTTGATGACTTCTTTTTCGGGATTTTTGGGAATATCCATTTTGATGGATTTGGTATCGATTTCTTTGGATTTAATTCACGTCTTCGTATGTGAATTTTTGGTGATGGATTGTTTCTACAATCATTTCTGTGATTTGTCACTTTCAAATACAAAGGTTTCTATACTAGTAGTAAATATTCAAACTCTTTTACAAAGATGTTTTCAACACTATTTTAAATATAAAGCTCTCTTTTAAAACCGTTTTCCAATCTATTAGTATATACAAACCTTTACCTCATTCGTATGAGAAATCTAATTAAACGGCTTAGTAAAACAAGTGGTATGAAACACTTGCATTTACTTTGTCGGTTAATTTTTAGACTTGTTCGATTGAAACTCATGTGACAATTTTCGAGTGGAAATCTACAATTTGTTCGTAAATATTTAAGTTAAGCGAGTGGTTATGGGACATGAAGCTAAACTCATTTATTTACTAGCTTAGTGTAATTCACACTTTTTATTGATCAATGGTGATCATTTTATGGATTAGACTAGCAATGTGCGATGTCTCTTTGTCCACGTGGGGGACTGTACCTCGTTTTATTGAGCTTTGTCTCATTTCTTTTATAGGCTAACGACCTATGGGTTCTTTGGAGTTTCGTCTCATTTTTATGGGCTAGTGACCCATGTTCATTTATGGTGTTCGGTTCATCGGATGTACCGTTATTGTACTACATCGATGTTCCGGCTTATCTGGATCAATGGATGTACCGATATTGTACTACATCGTTGTTCCGATTTATCAGGTTCATTGGACGTACCGTTATTGTACTGCGTCGATGTTCTAAATTATTGGAGTTTCAGGTCATTGGATGTACCGTTATTGTACTGCGTCGATGTTCCGAATTATTTGAGTTTCAGGTTCCTCGGGCATACTGTTATTATACTACGTCGTTGCACCGGCTTTATGGTTAGCGACCATGGAATAGCGTTCCGTTTGTGATACACATGTTGGTGAGTTTTCATGTTCCCGTTTGTGATAGGCCTCCCCCTTTTGATTTCTGGATTTCTAATTGATGATTTCTAGAATTTGTGTTTCACCAATTTTTATGATTGGCATAGATATGATGTCAATATTTGTGGTTTGGTGAATAAAATAAAGAATATGACATTCTTTTCGGTGTTTGAGATTCTTGAGATATTGTATGATTTTGTTGTTGTTTAATGAATACTTGTCACAGTATGACATTATTGTTATCATACGTTTTTGGTTATATCTCTTCTTATATCTCATTTTTATATGATATTTGTAGCTAGATTGATCCGTTTATTATTTCCTTCTTAAATAATACTCGGGTCAGACCGAGATATTACAGGTGCTTCTACTTGACTTCTTATCAGGGACTGTCGCCTGATTTTTGGCTAACTACTTTAGTTTAGTAGTTTTTGTTGTTATACATTCGAGATAGAGACTCCTTGATGTATAATTATTCTTTTGTCTAGCACTTGTATCTATTCTTTTGTGATGTAGTGGATCTAGTTTGACCACTATTTTGATGTACACTTTTATGTGTTATATTCATATCTGTTTCCGCCTTTGTGATATGAATATCTATGACTGATTTGAGTTATGTTTATTTCTATATTTGTTTCCAAAGGCCACTTAGCCACTGTGTGGTAGCTCTGAGTCTATATTTGATATGTCGGATTTCCTCTTGAAATGAAATGTAAGTTATATTATCTGACATATCGGTACTCGCACAAAGCAATTACACATATGGTCGCTCCTCAACAGCCTTATTCTTCGTGCTAGTCGATGGCATTACCAGTAGTGTCCTTGGCTAGCGTGAGTATAGAGGTGGGGCATCACAGGTCGACCGTTCGAGATGGAAAATGCAGATCCTGAACCTCGACCTAATGCCTAGGTTAATAATTAAAAATTGTATAATTTTAGATAAGAATTATATGAATATAAATTGTTGTTTAAGGCTACTTTGGGGTTAAGTATGTATGTTAGGGATAGTAGGGAAGCTAATTCCCTATCAGAGATGCTATGTCATTGCAGTGTTGGATGATAGTTAAATACCCAATTTAGAGTCATTGGCAATAGTTACATATCTAATAGAGAGTGGAGTGTTCGACTGGGACGATGTATTTCACAATATAGGCACTCATGAGAAGATTCTACAGTAGTTGACAAAGGCATGGTACTAATGGAAGTTCTTGTATGCATGATTATGGCGCGACGTGATATAGGTGGACACCGGTGCAGTAAGATAAGTAGCCATATAGAGATGAAAAAGAGTCCAGTGCTAATGGTGGATTCTATACAGACGGTCAGGCCCAGCGCAACATGATAAGTGGCTGTAGAGTATAAAGGAGCATGGTACTAACGGGAGTCGTTGTACGCACGATTCTGACGCAACATGGTATGGGTAGACACCAGCGCAGTACGATAAGAGACATTCACCACTAGATCGAGATATAAGCATGGATACATACAATGAGTCACTATGCGAGTTTGCATTTTAGGGTTCTCCCTTTCTAGATGTAGTGATGGTTATAGGTAATTTTGGAAGAGCAGTTCCCATGGTAGCCTTTGAGCGATGTTTTCACACTGGATAGCTCTAGGAGCATTGGTCAATCAATAGCGTGAGGTTCGATTTGTAGTTCAACCCTTTTGTGTTAAATAAGAATCCTTAGGTATTGGATCTTAGGAGTTCACGGACACTTGTAGCACACCCTATGTCACTTAGAGTAGTATTAAAGTTAACTGCTCATTATCATGCATATTAAACCTGTACTCATTCACCAGACTTTTTGTCTGACCCATTTTCATTTTCATGTTAGAAGATGATTGGGCATAATACGTGGAGAAAGTTGCTTCACGTTGAGTTTTCATATCATTTATTATTCATCTTGTAGTTACCTATTATATTAAAAGTTTGTTAAACTTCTGTTGTACTTTGGAAAACAGTGAATATGCATATCAAGTATTTTGGAGATTATTTTTCTAAAATGTCCATTTGCTGTATTTATATTTTAATTTCTTCCGCTGTAAGATCTGAAAGTGTAGAATGTCTTAGAACTTACCCTGTAATTATGCTCTTTAAGGATTTTAAATCCCAACAGGTCATATTTCTCGACATGACGTGTTCTAAAGTCACATTAGGCTTTGGATCTATGTATCGGGAGGTGTGGGTTGTTACAATATGATTTGTTGACATCTCCATATAAGAAATTGCGAGGATGCAATTTTCATAAGGGGGAGTCTGTAACAACACGGCTTTCTACGCTGTATATACAAATAAATTTAATTAAAAAAAATGTTTGAATTTGTTGATTTATAGTAATTATTATTTTTGAAAATAAATTTTTACTTAAATTGAAATTTATTTAATTGAAGATTTTGTTTTAACAACTTGAATTAAAATGATAGATTCTTTTTAGATAATATATTAAAATTGAATGATTTTTTTAATAAATACGATATATTTTTATATAGTAAATGATTTTCCAGAAGATTGAAATAGTTGGAAATAAATTTACTCTATGTTGATATGACGAATAATTAAATAAATAAAAAATAAATAAACAAGTACTGAATTTAAATAAATTGGTAATTATCGAAAAAATGAAGTGTGAATTAATTTAAATTAGTTTGAAATAAATTTGAAGATTAATAAAAAGTTTATTTGAAAGAAAATAAAAGGAAAATTAAAATAAATAAGAAGGTGAACATGTTTACTCTCAAATTCTAGAATACTCTTCTATCTCATTATTCAAAATTAAGCCCAAACCCAAAGGAATCCCATATTCTCTTACAATTTCCCAAGTTCTAAAAGTAACCCCTTCAGTCCTAAATTTTGCCTGTAAAGCCGAGCCCTAAATCTTTCAGAAAAAATCCTTAAAATAAGAAAGAAGAGAACCGTGTGACTTTGTGTTTAGCTTGCATCGATGACGAGGCCATAGCGCACATCGAATAGTGGCCGCGATGAGGCTGAAAGCGACGTAGGGGGAGGAGCGACTGCGATCAGCGATGGTCGATGATGTCATAATTGGAGGAAAATGTGCGGTGACATGTGTGGTGATCGGCTATCGTCACTTGGTTGCGTGCGTTCGTGTGGAGGTGTTCCATGACACCATGGAGCCAGGAGCACGGTGGCTGGTGACTTGAAGGTGATCATTTATTAGAGGCTGAAGGTAGCAGAGCTTGGAGGTGAGTGTCGGCTGTGGTGGAAAATGAATGGAGAAAACCATGGCCTTTGAATTAGTTTATGCAAAGGTTACAACTAAGAGAGTTGTAGTTGTGGTGGCAGCGCACTTAAAGCCATGCAAGAGTTTTAGGGGTGAAATTGTTTGGAGATTTAGGTGTAGGTTGAAGCTAATTATGAAGTCAAAGGCAACAATCGCTTAAGGTCAGTTTCTATACTTACAACCATATCGTTTTAGCTATTCATAGTAGGTAGCAATCCCATATATCATTTGAATTGTTTGATTTAATCAATTTGTTTGAATGATTGTTCGGTATTGTTCGATGTTTAGATTGTTGGGTTTATTGGTTTTGGAATTGGTTGATGTTGTTTTGGTTGGAAGTGTCAGTTTGCAAATGAAAATCTATCAGTTTGTGAATTGGACACTATATATATATATATAAATTGATGTTTGGTTGATATTTTTATGGAGTAACTATACTCCATAACTTTAAATTTGGATATTTATTTATTTCTTGTTTAAATAGATGTTTAAAATGCTTTGAAAAATTATTCAAGGATCATAAAATTTCATTAAAAGCATTTTATAAATATATTACTAAATTTTATTCAACGTAGCTATTTCAAATTTATAAATATATTTTTAATTATAAATATAAATATAGTTTTCTTTTTGTTATAAAACCCTTTTAAAATCAATATTATAATATTTATAAGTTTGGAATTATTTTTAAGGCACATAAAATATAATGTTATTTTACAAGATATATTAAGAAAATAATATTATTATTTTGTGTGAATTTTATTATGAAGTTTATTTAAATATTTTTGAAAGAGTATTCAAAACGTTGAAAATAATATAGAATTCTTTTTATGAAATAACTATAAGGTTTTAAATATATTTTGAATAAATAAAAATTTCTTTTCTATAAAATGAGAATTTCAAATATAGTATGGTTTAAAAGAAAATATTTATTTCTAGTTAGTTTGTGTATAAAGTGAAAATATTGAATTATATTCAATGGTTTGAAATAAATATAATTTATTTTGAAATAGAATTTAACTATAGAAAATTATATAGTAAATTCTATAAATTATATTTGATATGTTAAATGATTTTGAATGTTTTATAAGTATATAAACAAGAATCTAAAAGTAAATTATTAGGATAAACCTATATTTTTGGTATTTTTTAAATGGTGTGAAAGTATTTAATATATATATGTATGTATGATTTACTTGTGTTATTAATTCTACACTATAAAATTGATCGAGGAAATTTTTTATTTAAAATTATTAATTTATTGAAAAGTAAACTATAATTGGTTTTAAATAGTTATTTAAGAAGTTTATATAATTTCTGAAAATAAGGAATATTTTCTACTTAATATTGAAAGAATTTTAAAAGTAATTTTATAATTAATAAGTACAAATAAGAGTATAAGATGTTTATTTTACATATTGGTTTAAATGATATTTTACTACACTTTTATGATTGCTTGTTTCTTTCGCATTGATTTTTATGGTTATGAATGATTCACCGTTAGGTATTGATTTGATTATTTGCTTTTGATGCAATTTCATATGGTGATAACATCCTTCTGCTTGGTTTTGTAGTATTTTAAATCTGAATAAATAAAGTTATAATACCATTTGGGATGGAGCATTTTGTAATATTTCTCCGGTTATTCTTTGGGCTCATCATATAGAATATTTGGAGATTGAGTGCAGTTTATAAGCAGTAAAATAAATGATTGAGTATCACGTAGTGGTGTGGAATACTGTTGTGATATTTATTTCATTATCATCGTAAGTAGGTGACACTCGCGTAATGGAAATAGTTTTATGATATTGTACTTACATAAGGAGATGCTCGTAGGTATGAGCAAGGTAGGTGCCCTTATATTTATTGGCATTGTGTGCCACTATTGTTGGCATAAAAAATAGACGCTAACATCTAAATAACGTGAAAGCACCAAAATGTTCAATATCCAATATCCAAACAAAATGAAATAGAGAATAAAATATGAAGAATGGTAAATTAAAACAGTAAGAAATGAAATGAACATGAGATTTTATAGTGGTTCGACGTACTCCGGTCTACATCCACTCCAAAGTTTTCCTTTTTATTTATACTGCTGATTATAGGTACAATGATTTGAATTTGAGTAATGAAAATGGCATAGTGTGACTAAGAGAGAAGAAGAAGAGAGCCTAAAAGAAGATCCATTTCCTTGAGCCAATAATCTTGTATTTATAGGAGAAGACGTGCAAAATCTAGCTGAAAATCCGTGTGCAAAAGACTGAAAAACGGACCGATCCAGAAAAAATGGGGCTCATCTGGGGCCATATAAGCGATCGGCACCGATCGGTCATGCATCCCTTGTGGGGCTTGACGATCGCCTGCGTGGGTCCCCCTCTGTCTCTTCTTCGTGTTTCCATGGTTGTTTGCTTGATTCCTCTGGTATTTGTTGACTTATTGAGCAATCATCGTTGAGTTGAACTGCCAATCCGAGTGATCAATGGCTATAGTGATCTGATTGGATGTCCTGCCTATAGGAAGCTCCAATCCATACTTAGCCAATTCTGGGATGTCATTTGCCTAAATCCACTTGACTATCATAGCCTTTCTTATAACTGATCTCCGATATTCATCTCTTCGGGATGCCTGCCTCGATGACCACGAAATCCATTTAGCCAAATCCATGGTATCACGGTCTTGCCAAAAGGCGGGATAACATATTCTCCTCAAAACATGCCTTGCGATAGGAAAGTGTGTTTTGAACTGCCATAAGTTTGAAGTCCATGAATCTTCCAATCCAGAATCCAATCTTTTGCCAAATTGAATGCCGTAATCCGCGACCGCTCTGAGTCGATAGCCAATTCTGAAACCATTCCAAACCCTTAGCCGAATCCATATCTATCCAAAGCCAGTAACCAAATCCATGATCACACCAGATCGTTTTCCAATTCCAAGGTCTCGCCAGACCAATATCCTGGTTCATAGTCTCTCTGGACTGATCATAGCCTCTTCGAGCTCTTGCTGAACCCCATCCAATCACTCTTCAACGAAAGGGGGAACATCGATAAGTAAGTCGATTCTCTCGCTTTCCGGCGAAGCGGCATTACTTCCTGCATTCCAGTTCAGTATCCTTGAATATAAAGCGATGTCATGGCCTTCCTAGACCGTTCATGGTCTCTCCGTACCCTTACTAGATCCTACTCACTCTCCGACGAGAAGGGCACAACTATAAGCAGGTCGATCCTGTCGCTATCTAGCGAAGTGGCCTACTTTTTGCTTCTCCGGTTTCGTCTCTCCGGTCGGAGCATAACGCGATCTATGGGGTATTATTCTTCAACCTCGATCCCCCAGTCGAGGACTTAATCCATGTATGAGTCCATCCTATCGCTCTTCGACGAAGGGACTCGCACCTTGTGTTCATTGCCCCGTCTCTCCAGTCGGGACAACCGTGACCTGTTTCATTTATTACTTTTAAATGCAGATTTGAGCATTCCAAAATCCATTCATTAAATTATTAAATTTAAGTTCTTAAAACCAAAAAACCATAAAACTAAAAACAAGAAAAACCAAATACAACCTCTCCGGGTATGACGGTTTGTCGTCATCTTAGAGCATGCCTCAAGACCGATCTCGACCCCATACATGTGTAAGCGACTCAGCCATTTCACTGTGGAGTTTATTATATATTTTGTTCATGCTATCCCGATCAAGAGATGAGAATTTGTGACCTCGATTCAAGGCTATTTCCATTTGATGCAAACGGTGGTTGCTCCTATTTTACCACCACGGTCCGAGCCCTTATGTATTGTGGTAGCCTGCCATTCCTGATGTGTTCCTCAACCATATCCTTCAAGTACCTGCAATCATTGGTAGTGTGTCCATCCAGCTCATGGAATAGGCAGTATTTTCCTAATGCCCGCTCACGCTCAATGGGCTCTCTCCTTGCCGGCCTTTGATATAGAAGGCGTCCTCGAATATCCAAATAAATCCTTTACAAATTCACATTCAAATCGGTATAAGAAGAGAATTTTGATTCTCCCCTTTGCTGCTTTGATCTACCGAAGCTGTCATCCTCTTTCCACTTTCCTTTGTATTTTCCTGAACCTTCCCCAGAGGGTCCTCCATCCCTCACTGCATTTATGTATTCTCTACCTGCCTTAGCATCCTACTGCCGTAAGAACCTCTTGGCTTCATGGAAAAATTCTCCAAGGTCCATTGGTGGATCCCGCTCCAACGAAAATTTAAATTCCCCGTCATCCGCAATCCAAGATATCGCCACCATTAAGACCATCAATGGATCCGACGATCCACCAATGCAACTGTCGCATTAAACTGTGTCAAGAAACTCCTCGAGGACTCTCATGCCCTTTGCTTTAGTGTTTCCAATGATATTACGCTCTTAGGTCTCTTGATGTGGGCCTGAAATTGCCTCATGAATTTATCAACCAACTCCGTCCAAATACCAATAGAACCATTCTCCAATTGCCTAAACCACATTACAGCTATATCCATCAAGTAAAAGGGAAAACATGATGCCATCACTTCCTTTGATCCCCCTAGCACCTCCATATGCCTCATGTACCTCATCAGATGAACAGTAGGGTTTGATTTTCTGTAATATTCCCCTAGTGTCGGTAACTTAAATTCTGATGGATTCTTAGCACGCCTGATGTTAAGAGTGAATGGACTCCTATTCACATCTTCCAAATCCATGTTCACTAATCCTCCTCTCATTGCTTGTGTAATCATCTCCGCAAACCTATCACTGCCATTCAAAGGTAGTCTCCAATCACCATTTCTGGCCAGCCCCCCATCTCTATGAGAGAATCCCGAAACATGCTCCTCTAGAAACACATCCGCATTCTGATCTGCACCAAACCGCATAGCATCGACTGTTGGCCTACCATGAACCGATCCAGCTTGACCCGAGGGCATGTCCCCTTGCCATGGGTGACCAGTGCCGATCCCTATGAAGGATCGATCTGATCCCTCCTTGTCGACCGGGGATTGCCTCCGGCTGCTTCGTTCCGTTCTCCTACCTATTGGCTTCGACTCCATGCTCCCGATTATAATTTCTTATGGCTCCTACTACTCCAATTCTTTGATCCGATTGCCAGTTGCTCAAAATCCTTGGTTTTGTGCTCCAATTTGCCTGAGGAAATTCAACATCGTCTTCTCTTGCCTCCTCATCATCCGCTCATGCATAGCATCCATCATAGTCTCCATTTCGTTCTTAGTGATGTAGATGGATTGTTGATTAGTTGCAGCTCCTGAGGAAGCCTCCTGACTTCCCTTATGATGACTCCTATCTACCATTGGCCTCCTTGTTGATTGCCAAGAAATTGATTCCAAGATCTAATTATCCAAGCTTCCAAATTCGTTGGTGCAAGTAATTCTCGGTGAAAGCACAAAAATGTTGGCATCAAAAATGGATGCCGACACCCAAATAATGTGAAAGCGCTAAAATTTTCAATGTCCAATATCCAAATAGATGAAGTAAAGAATAAAATATGAAGAACAATAAATTAAAACTGTAAGAAATGAAATGAACACGAGATTTTATAGTGGTTCGGTGTACTCCAGCCTATGTCCACTCCAAAAGTTTTCCTTTTTATTTATACTGCTGATTGCAGTTACAGTGATTTGACTTTGAGTAATAAAAATGATAGAGTGTAGCCAAGAGAGAAGAGAGCCCAAAAGAAGATCCCTTTCCTTGAGCCAATGATCCGGTATTTATAGGAGAAGACATGCAAACATCCAGCTGAAAATCCACGTGCAGATGACCGAAGCCAAGACGAACCATCCAGAAAAAATGGAGCCAATCTGGAGCCATATGAATGATCGGCACTGATCGCTATAGGGGGATCGGCACCGATCTAAAAGGGAGTGCGGATTAAGGATCTTAAGGCTAATTTAACACTAAAGGGGGGTGAATAGTGTTTAATGGATTCTAAGACTTATATGGACTAATTTAAAAATTATGATATAAACAAATGCAGAACTTAATCACAGAATCAATCACAAATGCAGAAAGTAAATAAAAAGCAGTAAAAGGAAAGAACACACCGGATTTTATACTGGTTCGGAGTTACCCTACGTCCAGTCCTGCACCAAGGCAAATACCTCGTACAGATTTTTATTATACCAATGTCGAGATTAGAATCCTCAATTTCTAAAGGACTTGAGGTACCCTCTTGTCTTCGAGTCGAGGCAAACTCTCTTGATTTACGGAACACAAGACCACCCAATTGATTTCTAGGCACAACCACACCTTATAGAGAGACTCGATAAACTTTTGATTACAAATTGATCCTATAACTCTTAATAGCACTTTGATCTTTGAGAGAGGGCAGAGAATCAAACAAGAATGAGATTCTAATTTGATTCACTTGAGAATTCGGTAGAATTTCTGCACGATCTTAAAAATATAAAAATTTTAGAATATGGATTTGTGGAGAAGAAGGAGTGAAGAAAAATAGTTAGTTAAAAAATTCGTTTGTGAAGGCTATTTATAGACCAGTAACGGTCATAACCATTCGTAAAGAGATTTAAATGAATAGACTTCTTTTGAAAATTGAAACTTTTGAATTTAACGGCCACCATGTCGACATGGGGTATCCCATGATGTCGACATCCCTTAGTTAAAAACAATGTAAAATTTGTTTTGAAAATGGTATTGAAAGGAAAACAAGATGAAATGATTCTGGAGTAAAATAAACTAATTTTCCTATGATTTAAAATAAAGAAGAGTAGAAAAATATATTTTTAGAATGTATATATAAATTTGATTTTAAATCTCAAGTATATATATATATATATATTATAAAAGAATTTTTTTTAAAAATCAGAAGATAGTTTAAAAACAAACAAAGTTTAAAACAAGAGTTTATTTAAAAACAAAAACAAAGAATATTTTAAGGCTAAAACATCTTTTTGAAAATCATTTGAAAAGATAATTTTTAAGGCTAAAACATTTTGAAAAGCAGTTTTGAAAATCATTTTAAAAAACCATTTTGAAGTAGTTTTGCAAGCTTCTTCCTGCAGAATATTTCATCACATCGGGACTCGAGAACTTGTACAAAACCAGGATGTTCGTGGGTTTGTAAGCCACTTGTCGTAGGTTTTTAAGTTACTTGTCATGGGTTTGTAAGCCACTAAGAAGGTAGAAATGGGTTCCATCCCAAATGAAATTTGGAATGAAGATTTCCATGCTATTATGAAGTTTTAACAAAACTAGACACTTATCTTGAAATCTTGATCTTGATATTTATGAGTCTTCAAACTTGATTTCTTCATTCTTGATCTTTATACTGTACAGTCTTCAATAATCAGTTCCTGCCTTATATATATCCTGCATAATAACATTCATATATATCTAGACACTAGTGTTAGTATATAAGTTATAATAAAATAAGTTACAAAGGTTGTTGTCATCAAAACCACTATCTCCAGTTCTTAACATGATCGATCATGCATGCCTTATAGGGCCCAACGGTTGCCTGTGTGGGTCCTCTTCTATCTCCTCTCTGTGTTTCCATGGTTGTTTGTTTGATTCCCCTGGTATTTGTTGGGTTATTGAGCGATCATCTTTGAGTTAAACTGCCAATTCAAGTGATCCATGGCCATAGTGATCTGATCCGATCCTCTGCCTAGGGAAAGCTCCAATCCATACTTAGCTAATTCTGGGATGTCATTCGTTTGAATCAGCTTGACTATCATCTATAGCCTTGCTTATAACTAATCTCCGAACCTGATAATCATCTCTTCGGACTTCCTGCCTCGATGACCATGAAATCCATTCAGCCAAATCCACAGTATCACAGCATTGCCAAAAGGCAAGATAACAACTATCATGGTGTACTCCTTTATTTGCGTTGGAGAGGACTAGATGGTTAGAACTTATCATAGCGGCCAGATCTTGGGGTCATGCCCTAGATCCATGACACCTCTGTTGGATATTTTATTTGATGTGCATCATAGTATTTAGGTTAGGTGCCCCACATCACATAGTTTAGGTTAGGTGACCCATAAGGTAGGTGCCCTATAGCCTCTTTATTATGTTGCATAGGCCAACAGTCTGTTACCTATTCGGGAAATGTAGGGTCATGATTAAGCGACTACGCATTGACGAGCCATTAATGGATATGAGTCACGATGTCCGTTGAGGTAACCAAAGACGGTAGGAGCAGATCCGGTTAGGTGACCCTAGGCTCCTAGAGCGGGCATACGGCCATTAATCACCCTTTTGGTTCTAACGGAGTAGTAGAATGGCATATTTTATTAATACATCTCACTTTAGTATAGATATGGGTTATGTGACCTATATATTGTTATATATATAACTCTGCTTGGGACTTCGTGCCTATCGTACTGTCATTCCTCATCACGATTTATTCTAATATATTCACATATGAGGAGATGAGGCTATATCTGGATAGGTGTTCAGAGTATAGTGGATTCTCATATCTTTTATTACATCTAACCAATGGGTAGGTGCCCTATATTTTACAGTCAAATAGTCTATTTTACATTGATGACTTCGAATTTTGATGATGATTTTTGGATATGCATGATTCGCCCATTCGATATTGATTCTGTGATTTTTTATTTGATGTGCTTCTATATATGGGTGATGACATCTTTATGCATGGTTTTGTGATATTTGTTGTTATATGATGCCTTTGGGATTGTCTACGGTATTTTAATTGTATACACCGTGCATACATTACTACATATTTATTGATATTATAATTTTATATATTATATACCTTGCATACATTGAGTTACCTATGTATATTAACCCTTGATTTAGATATAGTATGAACTGTGTGTTATTTATATAATACTTGGGTCAGTCTGAGACATATTAGATACAGAGACGACAAGACCAGTTGTGTATTCTTGGCGTAGAGGAGACTAGATAATTGATATTATAGATTATTATCTTGTGATGTATAGTCCCTCTGTGTGTATTACTGTGGTGAACATTGGGCAGATTTTGTATATTGTATATTATATACTACAACTGTGATTGACTCTACAATCTCTGTTATTTACTATATATTATGTATTGTTCTATTTTGGAGACATATGTATTTATTTATTTGTGCTGATACTATGTACATATAGGTGAGTTATTTATTCAATGTTTAAATACGTACCAGTGTTAGACCAAGGGAATATTCACGTGTGTACCACAATAGCCTTATTCTCTTTATTATCTAGCAGTATTACTCGGTAATACTCTTGGATAGCATGGGTTGAAGGTGGGGTGTTTTCACCTATTTTCTTCAATTCATTTTGATTAGTTAACTATAGACAATACCTAAAGATAATGATCAAAAACTAATTTCTAATCTATTCTATACAAAGCTTTAAACTCTCCTCGAGAGTCTACATAGCCCTTTTTACTTTATTATCTCCTTTGAATGTATTTAGTGAACTTTCTCACAATTTCTTTATGGAAGCGACATGTCCTATCTTCTTAAAAGTGACATCATATATAGTACTTCTTGATAGATACAAAGCAAAGCTTGATGGTCTTTCTTTCTTGATCTTCTAAGATTTTCCTTTTTAGCTTGTGTTAATCATTCATCATTCTCATTTATATGTAAATTTTTATAGCAATCTCCCAATCTTCATGAAATCCAAGAACTTTCATTTGGATTGGTTAATTGAGGGATAAAGATAAGTGGAACAGAGTTCACTTTTAATAGCCGTGATACTAATTTATCAAAGTAAAAGAATGTATGTTCAAAAAGAAGATGGTATGGGATAAGAATAATTTTGGAGAGCACTTTTCTTTATTTCACTTCATAAAAAATAAAACAGGCACATACGTATATGTATATGCATGTGCATGCACATATTTATTTGTGCATGTACACATGACTGGCATTTATGCTAATTGATTGACAAATTGAGAAAGTAAATATTAATATGATCATATTAATATTTTATTAGTGGTCATAGTACTCTTCCCATCAATATTAATGCATGATTAATTTTGTACTAAATTTTTTTTATGTTTCCAAAAATGCTGATAATATTCCCATTAATGCATGATTGATTATGTATCAAAATTTGTTTATGTTTACAATAATGCTGATTTTGTCAATTAATGCATGATTTATTATTGACTAAATTTTGTTTATGTTTCCAATAGTATGGTCAATGAAATAGTGTTAGTACCTTAGATACTGGTTTTGATGACAACATTCATTTGAGATCATATAAAATATAGATACTAATGTTTTATCAAGTTATATATAGTGTATAGTGCAGGATATTAGGCATGTGTTGATTAAGAAGACTATACAGTATCAAGAGCAGACTCAAGAGGCTAATATAAAGATTTAGGAGGTGAGTTTGAAGATTTAAGATATCAAGATAAGTTATTGAGTCATAGATTATTTTGTTAAAGCCTTGGTAGCACTTCTTTGATCTCTCTTCATTTTTTTCAAAAAGGTTTTAAAAATCTACTCTCTAATTTTAATGATTTTCAAATAAAATGATTTTGAAAAATCCTTGTTTTCAAAATGATTTTTCAAATATCTTTTCAAAATAGCTTTCAAATGATTCCTAACCTTTTAATTATTTATTCACAAAATTATTATATTAAGTTTTTAAGTATTTTATATTTAAATATATACTTTTAATTTATTATATTTTGATATAGATTTTGGTTTTATATTTTCGAAATGTTTATGGCATTTAAAAGTATATTTTGACATTCATTAATACTTTACTATATATATATACACACACATACATACACACACACACACATATTCACTTATAATTTATAATTATTTTAATTTTCAAAATAAATTTATATTTAAAACCTTTATATATTAAAATATTTCAAAATAATTTTATAAAGTTTTCTTAAGTTTTATTATGATTAAAATGTGTATAAACTATGCTTAAATGATTTTAAAGTATTAAAATATTTTACAAAGCTTAATATTTTCAAAACAATCTTTATAAAGTAATTTTTCAAATACAAAAAGATATGTCATATATCCTCCTTATGTATGTCGACATATATGTCGAGATTTTCAAAATTCAAATTCTGAATGGAAGTGCATTTTCATCGTATCTCTTCACAAAAGGACATGACTGTTATTTCTCTATAAATAGGGGTTCTCTCAACGAGTTTTAAACAACTACTTTCGTATATTTTCTCTCCTCTTTCACTCTCTTGATTGCTAAAAGAAATTCTACTCAAGACCTTCTCAAATTCAATCAGAATCAAATTCAAACTCTATTGATTTGATTCTCTATTGAATACTCTTTGATCTCTTTCATTCCTCTCACTTAAATCACGGTCAAAGTGCTATTCAAAGGGCTATAGGATTATTTGTATTAAATGTCAAGAAATTGATTTTGTAAACTCTATCAAATCATACTCAAATACTCTTGGGTATGCTTAGTGTCCCTAAAATCCAAGTGGGTGTGCTTGGCGTCCCGTTTGAATCCAAGTGGGTGGCTGGTGTCTCGTCTGAATCCAGTGTGTATACCCAGAGCTCGAAAAATCTGGAGGGTGTGCCTCGTAGCCTTGAATCGAGATTGTATAAACTTTGATATTTGAAATAAAATATGTAATAAATTATACATGACTGGATGCAGGGTAACTCCGAACCAGTGTAAAAATCCTAGTGTGATCTCTCCAACTCTTTACCTTTTACTTTTAGTGTGCTTATATTTATCTATATTTGCATATGTCATTGTCAATTTGCATTGTTTAAACTATAATATTAAACGAATCCAAAAGGATTCATAAAAGTTAGTAAACACTATTCAACCCCTCTTCTATCCGTCCCTTCTAGTGTTAAATTAACCTTAAGATCCTTACTTTTACAAACTAAGAAATATAAAATGATTGGAGATCTTTTGACGACCATAACTAGTAGGGCTCTTAGTGTGCTAAACAGATTTAGAAAAGAAAAAAATATGATGTAGTTTTTAGGCAATCACACAGTTACTAAGTAACTGACTACTCCGAAACGGTTGTCGAAAATAGTAAAAAGGCTACATGTCCTTGTTTTTTTATGTTGTTATAAGAAAAATCCTTGTAGTAGTAAATTACAAATTAGGTTATTATTTTTTAAAATATAAAACACTAGATATCTTGTATTTTTCTTAAAAAAAATGCAAGTTGACTTGCAATTTTCTAGAAAAAAAATTCTATACAATTCGATAATGGTAAAAATTGTAGTTATGTACTAGAATTATACTTAAGTAACAATTATTAC
This sequence comes from Allium fistulosum, assembly GCA_030737815.1. Classification (NCBI taxonomy): domain Eukaryota; kingdom Viridiplantae; phylum Streptophyta; class Magnoliopsida; order Asparagales; family Amaryllidaceae; genus Allium; species Allium fistulosum. Next base: position 300,819,581 of record CM060905.1, on the reverse strand, counting down.
TATTTATGGATAAGAAACTTAATTTTTCAATTTTTAAAAATCTTTTCGAAATGCGCAATTTAACTTGAACTTTCTATTGGAAAAGTGGAAGTTGGTTTGCGTTTTCTAAGTTAGAAAAATATGGAGTTAGCTTACATTTTAGTTGCTACATAGACTTTACTAATAACAACATAAGAAATAAGGATCTGATGTGCAAATGCCTTATTGAAAAACCACTATACCTAGGCGGGTACTTAATAGCCATCTTTTTGAACGCCAAAGGAAAGTTCAATCTCAAATTATAGTATATTTAAGGGCCCAAATATCGTAAACCTAAAATATAAGAATGTGTTTTTTGCGAAGCGAAATGGAGCACGTGGAAAGCATTATTTTGAAAGGGGAACAGATAGAGAAAGTTCAACGAAAGAGGGATGTATTTTTGTGCTACAAAAGAAGCAGCGAAAAGGTAATGTTCATTCTATTTTTTTCGTTTTAAATATTTTTGAATAAATGTTAGAAATCGATGCGAAAATTTTGAAATAAAGAACAGATACATTTGAAAAGAAGTTGGTATACCAGGATTGGAAAAAATTCGATAAACATAATATAAATAAATGAAAAAAATACCGGACTGAAAGTGAGAAGTTTTTTAGAAAATGTTTATTCCTACACAATGTTGTCATCATGAATATGGTCTAAAAGGATGGCGACCATATAGGTTATGGTGCAGGGTCAATGCCCTTGTGGACGACGGCCGTCCAGACTAGTCAGACCGTGGGCATTTAGGGGGCTACTTATTATTTATAAACTATGAATATTTATAAAAAAATTAAAATTTAAAATTTTATTACATATTATTTATTTTTAAAATTTTAAAATTTATTATTTATTTTTAAAGTTTTACTGTTTATTATTTATTTTTTGTTTTCTAAAGTTGAAAAGCAAATGAACGAAGGATCCTGCCCATTGTGTTTATTCATTATTTATTTATTTTTTGCACGGAGGAAACGGGGCAAATTATGTTTCTGCCCAGTTCCACGTTATCCTTGCACCAAATCTCATCTCTCAAAATTGTGGCCTCAATATGAAATGTTGTTTCATCAGATTTCTGCTTTCCTTCCATAACTTCACTCTAACTCTACAGGACTGCCCCTACAAATCTCATCTCTCTAAATTAAGACACTAAACCCTGTACGGGATCCACTAGACTGTATAATTAAAACTTAACAGGACTGCCCCTACAAACCTGCGGTAAGCTGATTAAAGCAAGAAAGACACTAGGCAACAGAAATACCACTGCTGACCTTTTCTTTCTGCATCTCATGCAATGTTCAATCATTCAAACTCTCTCTCTCTTTCTCTTCTTTTACATCATCACCACATATTGCTTTTAAAAGATGTGTTTGCTTTTACTAATTCCATGAAAGGTTACGTTCATTGAGTCTTCAACTTTCTATACTCAGCTATCTATTTTTTACAAAGAAAATTAAAATGGGAAGAGGCAAAACTGAGATAAAGAAAATAGAAAACCAGAACCAGAGGCAAGCAACTTTCTATAAAAGAAGAGACGGTTTGTTCAAAAAAGCTAAAGAACTATCTGTTCTTTGTGATACTAATCTCTTATTGGTTATATTTTCCAATTCTGGAAAGCTTTATGAGTTCCACCCTCCTACCGCGTCTTGGTATAATCGTTTACATTTCTATATCCATTATTATTATTATTTATGTATTTTCCTATCTACTTTGTAAAATTGTCTCATGCATTGAAAGCAGCAAAGAGTTGATAGAAAAATTTGAGATGGCGACTGGAACACAAGTTTGGAAGAATTGCACGGTAAAATTAAGTTACTTATATCTTATGCTTAAATTTAACATACATCCCTAGTTCATTAGATTATTCTCAAACAGGATCAAGCTGCAGAAGCTGAAAGAGTTGGAAAACTTTGCGAGTTCTTGGAGAAAGAGCTTAGGTATGTCATTAGATATTTGTATACTCTAAATGCCAAAATGTCCAAAGGAACTACATACATATAATTAAAACAAGCCATAATATGTTCAAGAACCTCAGTTCAAGTTATGTTTTTTATATGAATTGGAGAAACAGGTTCATGATGATAGATAGAAACCAAGAATATACAATGCCCGTTTTGGACATTTTGGAACATAATTTAGAGTCTGCTATTGGCAAAATAAGGTTCGAGAAGGAGAGAAAGATAATGGGAGAAACAAGCCATCTGGAAAACAAGGTATACTATGTATTTTGTATATAAGTGCTAACATTGATTTAGGTACATAAGCTTTGGCCTTTTGTAACTGATGAAGTTGTTGAATGATGAAGGTGAATTATCAACTACAAGAAAGATACGGATTATATGAAAAGGTAAGGATCTCATATTTGAAGTTTCATACTTACTGCACATATATCATTATATCAAGAGTGTGTGGTTGAACATTTGATGTCCAACCAAGTGTCCATGGGTCTGTCCTTTTAAATGCAGCTCCATGTGTTGTTTTTTGTTCTATAATATACCCACGTTAAACACTGTCCTTTAAATAGAACAGTATGTACTATGTACTGCTTAGGTGATTAGGTTAAAAAAAATACTGCAGACTATTTCATCTCTCATTGATATCTTACACGAGCAAAATAACTTTTTGTGTATCTATTCTGACCACTTTCATTTTGGTAAAATATATAGATTTGAAGAAGAATCAAAACATATGACCCCATTTTGACAAATAGTGCATTCCATTCAACTTGGCATGGAAAAAGAGCACTCAATTAATACATTAAGATGATTGCAGGCATTTCTTTATTTTGTTAAATGAAAGTAAAGTAAGATAAATTAAACACGATACTAATTCTTGAATTCCAAAAATAACAATAATCAGAGTTGGGGGTTTAAAACATAAGGAGTACTAGTCACACTACCCATACTATTCTAAGAGAGTGGGAATAGTATTTTTCTTTAAACATTATTATTTTAGAACCAAAGGACAAATATAAAGAACTGCCCTAAATGATGGAACAGATGGAGTAATAAACCAAAGTTGGTACAAGTTTGCAATTTATAAACTTGAAGAATTTGAAAAAGGAATCTAGGGTTATCTCACATCATCCTGTGACCCTGTCTATTGTCTGACCATGTCCTTGTGTCCTAACCATTTTGGCAGTTGTGGGCTAAGCTATACCAGCTCATTTTCTCTACTATTGTTATCTTTGAAAAATATATCAAATCAGGCCAGACTAGTAAATTTTAATGAAATATTCGTTTATCTCCCCCAACTTATTCTAAATTAGCAAAGAAATTTATGTACTCTCAATTATTAGATTTTTCCTCTTCCCGTTTCTCTTTTTTATTCTTTTCATTTATCATTGCAAATTTGCAATGCTTAATTAATAAATTCTTAATAGGAACCAGTTTCCTTGTTGTTTGTTACCTACTACCATTTTAGTAGTTTCAGTGTTGGAACTAGTAGAAAACCATGTAGGTGTTTAGTCATTGATCCTAACCATTAATTAAATTGAATATTAAGTGTGGTTCAGATCTATTGATGCGAGAAAAACCTGAATTAATCTTGATCAAGTAAGAATGATGCGTATCATAAGAAAAGGGTTAATATCTTACCGTTCCTTTTGCTCACAACATGTGAGACACTTGTTTCACTTTTCATATTAAAATAGAACCCCATCAATTCTTGTCCTCATAATGGCGTGTCCCCTGACCTTGATACGTGAGTCCCATTAATTATTATTTTTTATGAATATTGAATGAGTGAGATTTGATTAGGGACAGAAGGACTCGGAAGGAGGGGAAATAGAGTTAAGCGTTTTTATAATAGTAAGATAAATTACTATTATTAATTACTTCTCATAAAAGATAATATGCTGCCCATTGCAAATAATGTGGTACATAAAGGAGGACCATAAAATCAATTATTTTTGCAAAGCCATAGTTTACATGTTTCTAACCCAAGAATGATTATAAATCCATAAATATAATTTTTTATTCAGATTTCGAACAACCAGGGAATGCAGTATGCAAGAGGCGAATCAAGTGGTAATAGAAACGAGCTGGATCTCAAATTAGGTAAATAATACATCCTCTCCAAATGTCTTGAATTTAGGGAGTATTGGTGCATTTTTAGTTTGGTTTTGGAAGTGATGATATTCAAATGCAGGATTCAACTGACTTCAAGTCGTTGGTTATATCAACGATAATGCATTCTAGATGTAGCTCAACAATGATGTAAGTAGCAGGGTGTTGTACACTGTATTTTAAATGGTTTCAAGCTGCGTTGTATAAGATAATTTTCATTGGAAACTTTGATTTTTTGTGTAATCAAACTCTGTAGAAGAAGCAGTGTGTAGGTAACAATTTGTACTATGACTTGCGTAACGATCATTTCACCCAACAAGTGATATTATTTCGAAGGCTGTTCACCTTGACCGATGAATAAATATCTCACTATTTTGCTATATTACTATCTTACAGAGTGCAGGTTTTCTTTAATAAAAAAAGGGGGGGGGGGGGGGGGAGGGGGAAAAGAAAAGGCACAACTTTTCAATAGTTCGATATTTCTCAGTCAAAACAAAATTTTCAACAGTGTCAAAATTTATGGGGGAAAGATGAAGAACAAGAAGTCTACTTCTGTCAAAAATATTACGTTGGTGTTGTGTTGATTATCAAAAGAATTATAGAAGGAAATAACGATCGATTTGGAGGAAGCGATAAAGGTAGGGAAGATTCAGGCGATAATAGAAAATAGAACATGATTAGCGAACTAGTGATTACTCCAATGTTGGATGATTAATTTCTTAACCGATGTCCAATGTTGGATAATTACATCAAGGAATAACCGTCAACTCCCAAAAATTAAAAGATGATGGAAGAATAGTCCCTCCTGAAAAAGTTATGAAAACCTAAAGTATTTCTCCTAAAGTATTTGATGAAGCTATGACTTTGAATTAGGCTTCTCAATGGTAAGGTTTTGGCTTGAACCCAGTTCAAAATGCATATGCGTTTAGCGTTGACTAATCAAAACCGGATCTAAGTCCAATTCAGTAATTATTATGACAATAACGGTTTCATCATTATTCGATCCACTTAAGTCCAACCCGATATAACTGTGCATGATAGTTCTGTATCGGAATACCCATTGTTTGTAAAGTTTGTTTATATATTACGAGCGTTACCGCATGCGCTTCGCGCGTAATAAAGAAGACTGAATTGTTTTTCAACAAATTGTGTTTATTTAATATGTTCAAAAAAAAATGATTTGCACGAATATTTAATCATGTTTTGTGTTGAATCACACGTGGTTAATTTGAAATTTTATTTCTAAGTCGCAATATCTAATTTTTAGTGAGTTTAAATTTTTATTTATATTATTAATTTATAAAAAACAAATGTGTAAAGTAATTTATTTGATAGATTCTATTTGTAAGTGATATTAAGACTTGGTAAATATTTCTAGAGGAAATTCTGAATTTTTAAAAGAAGCTTAATTGTCAGATCCTAATTTCAGACGATTCTAAATTTTAATAATTTCCGTAGAGAGGCATTTTTGGTATTTCATGCTGATACCAAAAGAGTGACTGCAAATATGTTACAACTATTAATGAAGATTAAAATACAAAGGACAATTTTGAAAGTTTGCAGTCGGACCAAAAGTTTGCGCTTCTAAGTCAACTATTAATAAAGGTTTTATAAAATTACAAGTTAAAAATGATGGTTATCGCATTACTATTCTAAGTTGAGTATATAGTTTTTATCCAATGGATCTTCCACAGCTAAGGAGAGTCTAAAATACCGAATGGGCCCGTTCTGGGGCTTGATAAGATTAATATTTTAGTAATTGGGCTTGGATTAGGGTTTTCAACTACGCAGACCAATTATGACCTATTTTTGTGTGAAGGCGAGCAGGGTAAATCGGGCCTTTATCGATTGTTGGTAGTGTAACATCCCATATTTTTTAGTACGTCAAATGTGAAAATGTTATAATAAATAAATAATTTGATTTAAAATGTAAAGTTTAATTGCTCTAGTGATAAAATGATTAATAGAGGGAGCTACGTTTAAATGATTAATTAAATTAAATATTGGACAATGGATTAAGATGCAATGAAATAAAATTTTGTGAACGAAAACCAAATTTTTTTTTAAAATAATTTTGGGTCACAAAATATTACTTAGTGGGATGAGATGAATTTAAATGTAATAAGAGGTTAAGAAATTAATAGGTTAGGAAAAGAATTTTAGTCCAAAGCCCATGAAATTAACTCTCATGTCCCTTAAAACAATTCTATTCTCTTCATTTTATTATACAAAAAATAACCCTAAAGTAAATCATGGTCGCCATGACCAAGAGGAAGAGAGAAGAAAATCAAAAACAAAGTAAAGCTATCATTTTTCGAAGGAAAAGAAGATCTTGATCAATTTCCTTTTTCGGACAGAGTAATATTTCAACCTTTTATTATCCGATTCCGTTTAGAATTGGATCTAATACCTATTAATGTTTGTGTTGAGTATAAACATGTTTTTATAACGATGGAACAGATCTATGCTAATTATCTTTATTAGTAGTTCGAATAAAGCAACAACATTTTAGTCCGATCACGAAGTTTCAAAAATACCATTATTGTATAAAGATGAAAAGCATGAGATCACGAGTTCGAATCCCGCTCTTGGCAAAATTTAATCTTTGTTATTATTTGTAATTTTTTTTGTATAATTTTATTATGGTTGTAGATTTGAATTTCAATGTTGACAATTTTTAATATAAATTTTTGTTTTTGTTTTTAAGTTTTGTAAAGTCTTTTCCGCTTTAAATATCAATAAATATGTATACATTTTTCATTTAGTCCAAAGCCACATTGAATGCACCGATTTTATATAGTTTTAACCTACTTTGTGAAATTTTTTAATACTTGAAAGGAGAAAATCATTTCACTTAATCGCAGATAAAATCAAATTTATAAGTTATATTGTGTGTTTTGTTCATTTTTTTTTCATACATAAAATATTTTTGACAAAAACTATTGTAACAGAAAGTTTTTACATACGTACATTGTTTATTTGTCTGTTGTGTGTGCGTGCGTGTGTGTGCGCATGTGTGCGTGCATGTGGGGAAGGGGTATGTGGTGTGTGGTCTTACATTATGTTAGTCTAGAATTAAATATTTTGAAACCATTGCTAACTATAATTTTTTTATTAAATTAAAAACAACTAAAACTATGAGTAAAATTTTGATTATTTCAATTAAATATGTATTTTTTTCAAAGACATCTTTTTGAGAAACATGTGTAATGCGTGTGTCAAAGTATTCACAACCTAATAGAAAGTATTAAGTTTTTTTTCCAGTGCAGTATGGCTAAGAATGTTGATGCAATATGGATGATGTACAACATTGTCAACCTGCATATTTATAGAGATGCAGCTATAAATGTCCTATTCATGATAGCAAAACTCTGGAGTGCTTAGAATTGTGCAATTTATCTATAGGGCAGTTTCTCATTATGGTTTCACCTGCACATGTGTGTAGTTCATTGGTTGTTGCATTATGAAATCATCAGGTCATGGTCAATTTAGAATTGGATTTTCCCGCCTCAATTTCAAGCTTCCCGCCAAAATTCAAAATTCATCAACTACAATAGTTGGTTAAAATGTTAAAACAAGTTAGTGTAACGATCTGCCTTACTTACACCTAAAGACGACACTTAATACATCCTCGGTATTCGTGTGCCGATCATTTAATTATCCGAAAGATGGGTCGTTTAGGGTGAAAGAAAGAAAAGGCAGAACAGAATCTCACAAAACGTGATGAGTAATATATATGAAAAAGATTTTACAAAAATAAATCATCTTTATTATATACAATATCAAAGTACATTAACTTATTATCAGCATTGACAATTATAATAATCTGTCCTTACAATTTCTAATAAACACGGACAGAAAACAATGTAACCAAGATAGCAAAAGAATATAAGATACGGGAATATGTCTTGGAGAATCCAGCTCGTCTTCTGAAAGCTCCAAAGAATCCAGTTAAATCTGGAAAATATGCTCGGGCTAACCCGAGCATTATAAGAAAATAATGCCCGGATCAGTCTGGTAAAACCAGCGTGAGAAACTCAAATCACAAGGAATTTTATTTATTTAACTTGTAAAACCTTTTAAAATCAAAGGTATCCCGTAAGACTATGCCACACATAAACACGGACGATTTTTTACCTTATGATAACCAAAATATTTTCAGTAGAAAATCCAGTGATATTATAATAATGTCTAGGATACAAATAAAGATTAATCATAGCTGAAATTATTACATTGATTAAATTTCAGCATAATAGGTATATAATCAAGTTCGAAGGCTCGTATTGGAAAATGAATTCCAACCATGCAAAGGTAAGGTTCTACCCACCGAATCCGTACACCTCTAAATAAAATGTATGTGAGGCTACAACATGTTGCACCTCTGCTACTCAGGACTGGCCCTACCCCTGACTCGATAGCGCCGAATATGATCATCCCATGGTTGATGAACAACCATAATGGACCCCGAAGCATGCATAAATATCGACTTAAATATGGGATGATCATACCCTAATGGGAGCGACCTACATAGCCCTGCTACACGTCCCTGCTTTAGTCATTTCCCGATTGATGAGGCTAGACTACGATACCTTTTTATAGCAAACCATCTTGGAATGCTAACACTGCCCTCTAGGCAGAAATGCAATGCCAGCATTCATCCATACAAGTTCGTTTTGGGTCTGAACGAAAGCGAATGCACTACCTCTACTACATCCATTTTGGAATCACCCTTAGGATTAATACCTAGTAGCTCTTGCACTTTAAAGAACTCCGTCTTCAATTATCTTCAAGATGTCTTCAGTTTGAAACGCTTGAGTTGGATCAAAGTGGTTTTCGAATAATTTATACTTATCCAATCCCGGTCTCTTTCGAAACAACATTTGATGGTTCCGATAAACTTAGCGCTGATTCTTTTGGAAACAATCGACAATACATAGGAGCAGAGACCACCCTCTAACCGTTTAAGTGGACGGATCTCCCTATCATTTGTCCTAAGAGAACAAAACGAGATTACGCATAGTACAACATCATCGAAGATGACTTTGCCATATAACTCACGTGTTTCTCCTATATATTTCCAGAGTTATATTTTGGTCCAGATTTGATAGTCGGTAATTTAACTATCAAATAAACAAACAAGCAACAATTCAGAGATTTAAAATTACCCATAACAACCACTAAGCCTCAAAATAAATCTTTCATTTATTTAAATCTCTTTCCAAAATATTCATATATTTATCTCATTGGCATGTATATTCACAAAACGTTGTGAAAGATTTCTTATTTCAAATTTATATTAAAATGATCAAAACAAAAGTTATTTAAATTGGAGATAAAGATAACTTCAAACATTATTCTTTCGGTGTTAAGTGTGGAACGAATGTCCATACCACCAAAATTAGGAAGGTCAGTTAAAGTAAATCTAATCCCAAATTCTTTTATAATTTAGTTCTATAAATTCTTTTAATAAATCTATTTCATTTATGAAAGTCTCCTCTTTTTAAATTCCAAATCCATTTATAAAACACTATATAAATCCTCAAGTTTATTTATAAAACTCTTTTATAAATATCCAAAATCATTTACAAAACTTCATTTATAAACTTTCTTTATCTAAAACAAAACTTCCTTAATAAACTTTAATCAATAAAGTTCCTTTGATAAATAATCAATTATTAAAAAAACTTTTAAATAAATAAGTTATTATTAAACATTCTTTATTAAATTATCTTTAAATCAAATTAACAAAATGATGATTTTAAACAACCATTTTAAAAATATTAAATTATTTCAAAACATTTTTAATAAAATAATTGCTTAATTATCCTTTAAATATCATTTTTGAAATGATAATAAACTTTAAACATTATAAACAAGTAATACATTTACTTTAAAATCTTTATTAAAAATATATTAAAAATGATTGATTTCTCAAAATTAGAAAGAGGCTTACTAACCACAATAGTTCATTTAATTGAGTTTTATCCAAGTTTTAACATGGGTATTTACATAACAAGTAGATATGTAAAAGGGATTAACGACTAACAATCAATCAACATATAGGTAAATGTCCAAGTTATTATAATAGCAAATAGAGATTTATTCTGCTAAACACATGTTCAAGTTAATATTATAGCATAATGAGTTTTTATTCTGCCTAATAGATGTCAACATAATCTATTTGCTGAATTATAACAGAACGGTGATTTATTCTGCTAAACAGATGTTCATATAATTTAATTAGCAGAACGGTGATTTATTCTGCTAAACAGATGTCATTTGGTTTCATATTCAATTGGAGTTACTTAAGGGTAGTCGACAAAGAAATCCCTTGGATTAAAACATTCTTTAAAAGAGAGATGCTTTTAAAAAAAACCAAAACCGATCTTTAGAAACAAAGTGGTTTAAAACTTTAAAACTTTTATTCAATGGTTATATAACATTTAAACCTTTATTTAATAATAATTAAACCTTCAATCATTAATTAAAAAATAATTAACTTTTAAATAAATAATTAAACAATAATTATCCTTAAATAAGTAATTAAATAATAGTTAGCTTTTAAATAAGTAATTAAACCATAATTAATCTTTAATTAATTATTTAATAATAATATAAACTTTTAAATAATAATTAAATAATTATTAATCTCAATTAATTAATCAAATAATCCTTAATTAAAACTTAAATAATAAATTAAACCTTTACTTAAAATAATTAAATATAATTAAGTTTTAATTAAATCTGAACTTACATTTAAATTGATTGTAATTAATTAAACGCCTTTATAAATAAATAAATAAATTATAATTAAACTTTAATAATTAATTAAAATAGTAATTAATCCTTAAAAAATTAAATTAAATAATAATTAACATTTTAATAATCAACTTACCTGTTAGCGTCAAAATTGGCCACCAACACCCAATTGTATGAAAGCACCAATATCCAATCCAATCAAAGAAATACGAAGAGAAATAAATGAAGAATAAAATTAAAACAATCAAAAAGCAAGTAAAAGGAGACAAGATTTATAGTGGTTCGGCTAACTTCGGCCTACGTCCACTCCCAAATAATCCTTTTTATTATACTGAAGTTTGAATAAAATTGACAGAGTGTTGCCTAGGTTGAAGATAAAGAGAAGCAAAAAGAAGATCCATTTTCTGACGTCATGCATGCTGTATTTATAGGGGAAGACATGCACGGATCGGGCTGAATTTAGATAGAAGGTTCAGGAGACCAAGACGAGGCCACCCAAAATTTTCTAGGTCCATTTGGGCCCACAATAGGGATACAGAACCCTATTTTGGTGTCCAAATGGGGTGCGATCCCTCTGGGTGGTTCCCCTTGGTGTTAGCTACTTACTCCCCAAATTCGTGCAATTTCGACATACGGTTTGTGAGATATCGCATTTTCCATGAAGTAGTATTACTTGAATTCTGATTTCTACCGATCCCTCTAGAGGGATAGGTATTGATCCCTCCAACTTGATTCAAATACCATGCGATCCCTAGGGGAGCTTCTTCATGTTTTATTATGCTTAGCCTTAAAGTTTCATGCCAATTGGACTAGTAGAACTCGAGTTGTTGATCAATCTTTGTTGCAATATGTTGTGAAGGCTAATTATAGCCGATCCCTATAGAGGGATATGTACCGATCCCTCCAACTTGCTACAAATGCTATGCGATCCCTATGGGTTATTCACATGTTCTAATTAGCTTGTCCTCCAAGTTTCATGTGAATTAGATGTATAGATGTTGAGATATTGATCGATCCTTGTTATGAAGTTGACCTTAGCCGATCCCTAAGAGGGATGGGTACCGATCCCTATTGAGGGACATATGTCGATCCCTCCACACTTCTCCAAATGCCATGCGATCCCCAGGGTAGACTCCCTAGGGTCCCCTCTTCTTGTTTCCAATGTTTCACTTCAATCCGCCTTATGGTTTTGAGTTATGGAGCGATCATCGTTGAGTTGTGCTATTGAGCTGAATATGATCCGATCTCTCTTCTTTTGCCCATAACTCTAGCATACGAACTCCAGTCGACTTGAAATTTGAAATGTACCCTCACGAGGCCTTCCTTATCATTTCATACAAATTACACCTTGATTAGGACAAAAATTAGGGATCTGATCCGAATCTGCTTGACCATCGTTCACAGTCTCGTTTATAGCCGATCTCCGAGCTTGGTAACTGTTTCTCCGAGCCTCCCGCCTTGATAACCATGATGTCCATTGGGTTAAATTCGCATATGTACTGTTTTGCTAAAAGGCGGGTTAACACTTTGCCCCCCCAAAACATGCCTTGTGATAGGAAGGCTTGTTTTGAATTTCCATAAATCCAAAATCTGAAGTCCCTAATCCATTGATGGCCATATTATCCAATCCATTGCCAATCCAAATCCATGATCTCTCTGGATCGTTAGTGAAATCCATGACCATTCTATGTCAATATCCAATTCAGAATCTATGATCTCTCCGGATCGTTTTATCCAAACCCTCGACCTCACCGAGTCATTAGCCAAATCCCAAACTGCTCCGGGCCCATATCCAAATCCATAGCTGTTCGAAGCTGATATACAAATCCATAACCTCTGGGTTGTTATCCTAATCGAAATCCTCGATCTCACCGGATCCTTGCCGAGCATGCCGATCCATCATGTTCGAGCGTAGCGACCTACCCCTTTCCAAGCATAATCCATATCTGACGACCTTGATCTCTCCAGATCCTTTCTGAGCACAATCCATACTCGATGACCCGAGTAGGTCGATCCATCTCATTCGAGCGAAGCGACCTACCCATTGCCAGACATAGTCCATACTAGATGACCTGAGTAGGTCGATCCATCCCGTTCGAGCGAAGCGACCTACCCGTTGCCAGGCATAGTCCATACCCGACGACCTTGATCTCTCCGAATCCTTGTTGTAACGAACCGGATTTTCAACCCTCGAAAATCGACACTAATACATCCACTTTATTATATGTAACGACCCGTAAATTTTAATAATTTTTATTTTTTTATTTATTTAATTAATTTAATTTTGTGAAATTTTTAATAATAAAATTTTGAAATAAAAATTTGATATTTGGAATACGTCTAATTAAACATAGCAATCGGTAAATTTTCATCAAATAGTATTGAAGTTATTTTATTGCGCAATTCTATTTCAATTTAAATTAGTTAAAAATTGATGATAATAAATTTTTTTCCAAACCTGAATATTTTTCTATAGAAAATTTGTAAATCATCTTCTGAGTAAGACGTCATATTTCGTTTCTTCAAATTCGAACCATTTTTGCTTCGTTTATCGTATTTTCAGCAAATTTGCAGCATTTTCGGTACCGGATATCGACTTTTGATAGGATGGTCATATCACTGATATCTGTATACCGTTTTGATCGTCTCATCGTGCTGATCTCCGCAGTATATTCATTTGTGTATTTTGGAATCCGGTACGCAGTGTAATCCGTGAAAACGGTTAACTGTGCCGGCGTCCATTTTTGAGCTTTTGATATTCAGTGGCGATTCAAATTTCAAACGGCCAGTAACATTCGGTTTTGACTTTTACTTTTCCACACTGGTTCCAATGTTTGCTGGTACGTTCCATCAATTCAATTTATTATTTGTCAGTTCCTTCATTTCCTGAGTCCCTTCGTTTCTTTTTCTCTGAGCTGGTTATATATCATATAGATTATTTCTAATATTTTACTCTCCTTTCTCTTTTGCCTGTAACAATGGAATTTTATATCAAAGCCTTCCTTCTCTTACTTGTGCAACGCCTGCTTCCCCCTTCCCTTCCACTTCCTTCGCCCATCACCTCGCCGCTCCGCCGAGCATCCTGCCTCCCCACCAACGCAAGTCGTGACAACCCCGAACCTTGCAGCTATCCATCTTCTCCCATCGAGCAGTCGCTCGGCCTGTAGCCAACCACCGTTCACCGCCACCCCTCCGGCCTGGCGCAAGCACACACGCCCGAAGCCAACCCGCGTGTGCAGCCTTCCTTCTTCCCAAACGCAGCCTAGTCTCGTAAGTATATATATTTCAAAATAAATGTCTGCGGTATCTTTATATATATATGTCAGTTTATAATAGAAGTTTATGATATAAGTTGTATGCAGCAAGTATATGTAGATATGTTAACTAGTTTAAAAGAAATAAGTTTTATGTCATAAAGTGTGTGTATATAGAATTTTTCATACTCTGTTTATACTCTGTTTATATAAAGTGATATATATCATGCTGTTATTTATATATATACATATTTAGTTATTTTATAAGTGTCAGTCTATATGTCTATTAAAATAAAATGCCGCAGAATATCTATATATTGGTTTACTATATATCATATTATATACTTAGGCTGAGTTTATGTGAATAGTATATATATACGTTTAAAATAAATATATTTGCATTAATCTATTTGCTTCCCTATCTTACCTGCTTGTATTATACATACATTACGAATAGGTATATTAGATAGATATGTTTATAGTTATATATCATAAGATTTGCGATGTAAATTTTAATCTGACGTTCATAATAATATACTATATTATATAGGTGATATATATAAGGTCATACTTGTTGTATATGTTAGGTACTGTGTTTAAATTTTTTTATATATATATGTGAGTCTGCATATTTTTAATACGTATATTAGTATTTTATATTATCTGTTGTTTACATTTATATTAGTTACATAGTTTGGCAGTTTATAATAAGTTTGGATATATATATATATCAGTTATATAAACTTTAAGTTCTAGTGTATATGATGCTACATATATATACTTTTATTTTAATGTATATAGTTGTCTGGAAATTTAGTATAGCTATGTCTGTTTTATATGTCAGTATTGATATATTTTTAATAATATATATTAGTATATAATACAAGTTGTATATATAATCTGGTTGTAGTATAAGTAGGTTTTAGAACCGTATATACATTTGATTGTTCGTGTATATACATATTTATTAAAATAAGTCGATATTGACTTTATGATATATATATATATATATATAGTTTTAAAATATATATCATGTGAGTAAGTTTGCATATAGGTTGGTATACCTTAGTTTATTTAAAAGTATATGTAAATTTTGAGTTTTCCAATATATATAGATACTTTATGTGTTGGGATTTAATATAGATTTGAAATTTATGTGTGTATATATATATATATATCTTATTTAAAATTTGTATTTAAAAAACAAAAAAAATAAAAAATAATTTTTTTTTGGTTTTTTGGAAATTTATAACGTATATTTATTTCAGTTTATATCAAAATTGATTCTGATTGATTCTCATCGATTCCCATTTTATCAGCTTTTGTGGTCCGGCGTGCCTGTTTCCTTCATCGAATTCGTGCCCATCTCACTTTGCTCTGGATTCATAGCTCATTTCTGTGTCAAATTTCTTTAGACTCGAAAGGTGAGCAATCACTCATGATTAACGTTCTTTTATTTATTAAATTTGATTTCAATTGAAACGTCAATTGAAATATACTACTGCTAGTTATTTACATTTCTATATATATGCTGTTATCTGTATCTGTTCACCTGTGACATCTGACACCATTATCTGTTATTTATCACTGATGATATATGCCTGTTGCTGTTGTTATATTTTTATCATATCTTTTATCACTCTGCAAGTTCCCTGTTAGTATAGAATTCACTATGGGTTGAAATGATACATACCCGAACGATCTATAAAATAGGAGAAAATCG
The DNA here is from genome assembly GCA_030737815.1 of Allium fistulosum. Lineage (NCBI taxonomy): Eukaryota > Viridiplantae > Streptophyta > Magnoliopsida > Asparagales > Amaryllidaceae > Allium > Allium fistulosum. Next base: position 300,803,766 of record CM060905.1, on the reverse strand, counting down.
TTATGGGTTGAAATGATAAACCCAAGCGATTTTCATTGAGCGGGTTGAAATGATATATACCCGTACATATTTAAATTGCGGATTGAAATGATAAATATCTGTATCACTTGACCATAGGATAGAAATTTTATACAGACACCGTTGGTCTATATATAAATATTTTGGAAAATGCTTTCTATGGTTTTGAAAAGAAATATATGGTTTCAATCAATATTGATTTTAAAGATTTATTAAAGTTGATTTAATAAAGTTGATAAATAATATGTTAAGTATTTATTTAATATCTATATTTTCAAATATAGAGTTTATAATGATTTGAAATTGATTCGAAATTATATTTATTTAAGAATTATACTTAAATAAGTTTAATTTGAAATTTATTTAATTTGAAATTCTAAAGATATGATTTTATAACTTGATTTTTGATTTAAAATGATTTAAATGAATATTTCAAGATTAAATAAATTGAAGGAAATATTTAGTTTATTGTAATTTAGAGTTTGTTTAAATGATATTGGATTTATTAAGTAAATATTTCAAAACTAAATAATAGAAAAGTGAGTTGATATATATATAGAACTATCGAATTTAGTTTTGAAATGTGGAATATTTGAAGCTTTGAAATATATTGAAATTGAAATGGTTTATTTATGGTTCAAATCGGTATTTGAAATCGATATAACTTGAAAATGTTTAATTGAATTGGAATTGAAATTGATGATTTAGATTTGATTAAATTTGAATTTGGAATTCGAATTGATTTGAATCGATTTGTGAAAGTCGAGGAAACTATTTGTATATGATGGTTTTGATGACAACAACCTTAGAATAAGATTATAAAATATAAATACTAACATTATAGTTTAGATATATATGTATATGCAGGATTTAACCATGCAAGTACCAAGAATGAAGACTGTACAGTATAGAGATTCAAGATATCAAGATTGAAGACTCATGAGTATCAAGATTATCAAGAGTTCAAGATAAGTATTGAGTCTAGAATTTTGTTAAAACTTCACAATAGCACTGAAATCTTCACTCCATTTTTCTTTTGGGATGGAACCCATTTCTACCGTTTTAGTGGCTTACAAACCCACGACAAGTAGCTTATAAACCTACGACAAGTGGCTTACAAACCCGCGAACTTCCTGGTTTTGTACAAGTTCTCGAGTCTTGATATGATGAGATATTCTGCAGGAAGAAGCTTGCAAAACTACTTCAAAATGATTTTCAAAACTACTTCAGAATGATTTTTAAAATTGTTTTTCAAAATGTTTTAGCCTTAAAAATTATCTTTTCAAATGATTTTCAAAAAGATGTTTTAGCCTTAAAATATTCTTTGTTCTTGATTTTAAATAAACTCTTGTTTTAAACTTCGTTTGTTTTGAACTATCTTTATACTTAGATTTAAATATAAAACTATAGTAAAATTTTATATATATTATTCTCTATATTTATCTATGTATTTTATCTATAGTCAAGTATATTTATAAAGTTTAAAATAGTTTTAATATAAGATAAACGTTATTTTCAAAGAAAAACAAAACATCAAAATTTCCTTTGGGATGTCGACATGCCCTAGTACCCCATGTCGACATAGTGACAGTTAGATTCAAAAATTTGAATTTCAAAAGAAGTGTCTATTCGCCATAACCTTTCACGAATGGACATGACTGTTGTTCTTCTATAAATAGGGGTTAGTTTCAACGAATTTTATATCAGATTTTCTGGTTTTTCACTTCTCTTCTTCTTCCACATTTTCTTATTCAAAATCCTATCATCACTCTGCCGAAATCAACATTGAATCTAACTAGATCATCTCTGGTTTGATTCTCTATCACTATCTCAACAAGACCCAAGTGCTATTCAGAGTTATAGGCTTCTTTGTAATCTATCTAGCGACAAAAGGTGTGATTGTAGCCTTGAAAATTAATCAAGCGAGAAAAGGTGTGATTGTAGCCTTGGAAATCAATCAGGTGAACTTGTTGCCTCGGAAATCAAGTATCTCTACCCAGAGGATTGTGATTCTGGAGGGTGTACCTCGTAGCCTTGAAACCGAGGGTTATAATTATTGAATTGCTTTTGAAAGGAAATCCGTACTTAGTTGTGCGGGACTGGATGTAGGGTAACTCCGAACCAGTATAAAATCCGGTGTGTTCTTTCCTTTACTGCATTTACTTTATTTCTGCATCTGTGTTTGTTTCTGTGATTATATCTGTGTCTGAATATTACATACAGTTGTGTTCAAAATAACATAAACTCAAAAAGATTTAGTAATTTCTTATAAACACTATTCACCCCCCCCCCTCTAGTGTTATTCCAAGCCTTAAGATCCATATTCCGCATTCCTCACATTTGGTATCAGAGCAAGGTTTTCAAAAGTTTCATAATATGATTTTTGAAAAGTTTTCAAAATGGCTACCAACACTGGTACTGTTATTAACACTAGTATCCTTGTCACCAGTTCATTTGTAGAAGCTCAGTCTACTACCATACCACCACTTTTTAATGGCAGTAACTATGCATATTGGGCATGTAGGATGAAAATATATTTACAATATGTAGGATTAGATACTTGGAATATCACACAAACTGAATATTCTGAACCTACAACTAATTTTGCACAGTGGACCATTAAGCAAAAGACTTTTGCACAAAATAATTCTAAAGCAATGAATATTCTGTTTTGTTCACTTGATAGAAATGAATTTAATAGAGTGTCAGTTTGTAAGTCTACATATGAAATCTGGAAAACTTTGCAAGTGACTCACGAAGGAACAAGCAAAGTTAAATAGACCAAAATTTCCATGCTCACAAATCAGTTTCAGTTATTTAAAATGAATTCTAATGAGTCTATTTCTGATATGTATAGTCGATTTCAGGATATTGTACATTCTCTCATATCCTTGGGGAAAGTGTTTTTCGAAGAAGATCAAGTCAGGAAAATTTTAAACTCTCTCACTCCAGAATAGGATCAAAAGACACTTGCAATTGAAGAGGCAAATGACATCAGTACCTTAAAGATAGAAGAATTGATTGGAAATCTAATGTCGTTTGAAGTCCAAATGATCGGGAGAAGAGAAAGCAAAGCATCTGAAAAGAAATCAATGGCATTCAATGCATTAACCGACGGATCAGACTCAAACATTGATAATGATGAAGAGATAGCATTTATAACCAGGAATTTTCGGAAATTCCTAAAATACAGAAAGATGAATAATCTCAAGAGAAACAACTATAAGAATTCTGGAAATCAGAATGCAGTGCCAAACATGTTTCAACTGTGATGAACCAGGCCATATGAAAAGAGACTGTCTGTATCCAGATAGGCAGAATCCTCCTATAAACAATGATTCAGTAAAGAAACAGAAGCGTGCATTTACTGCTACTCTAGATGACTCAGACTCGTCCTCAAGCAATGATGATCAGAAGACAGATAACTCAAATTTGTGTTTCACGGCAGTTCACGACTTCAACAAATTCAAGGAAACGGATTCATAAAAAGGTACACATTTACAGTACAATTAATTGATATTGCATGCTTAGAATTAGATGATTGATTGATTTTGAATTGGTGTGTTGATTAATTTTTAAATTTATTTTTATTTTATTATTATTTTATTTTTATTATTTTAATAATAATAATATTTTCTAGAATATACTATAATAATACTCTAGATATATATATATATATATATTAAAATAATAAGTATATATATATTAGAATACTTAGGAAAACTAAATCATAGACATTCATAGGCATATGTCGACATGGTCCCTACCGTGATGTCGACATAGGTACCAGAATTTGAAATTCAAAATTTGAATTCAAATGGTTGAATTTCCCTCCACCTTTTCACTTCATTCAATACTCTAAAAAGGCATCTTTTGACCAGAGAACATGTCTTTCAAAAATCTATTTATTCACTATCTTTTATCACAACTTTTCACTTTCATTTTCAAATTCAAACTCTCTCTTCAAAACTTCAAGCTCTCCACTCTCTACTTTAATGGCTTCTTCAAGCAACCCCTCCACCATGAGACTTTCCAGAAACTTGAAAGAGCAACTTCTCAATAATCCGGAGGCAATAAAAGCATACATCAATTATGCTAATTATGGAAAAGTCCATTCCGGAAAGTTTGCTATTTTTCAAGATTTTGCTTCTTATGAAATTGATACTCCTTTTGCAAACAATCAAATTCTTAGTCTTGTTGATTCTTCTCAAAATGATTTTGTTTGTTACCCAAATCTTGTTAAAATTTTCTATGCAAATCTCAATCGAGAATTTTATGAAGGAAATGATAATGAAATTTGGAGTAGTGTCAAAGGCACTAAAATTGTTTTGAATTGTGATCTTTTGGGTACCGTTCTCAATTGCAAAAGCACGGGAATGGATATTTCTAGTTTTCAAATCGATGAACATGATCGTGAGACATTTCATCATATTTTTGAAGGAGATGAAAACTTTGAATTTAAAAACCGAAACTTTAATCCTAAAGCAAGAATTGTCAATCTTCTTTTACAACATACTTTGACCCCAAGATCGGGAAATTTTAACAATCCTACTTCAAAAGTGTGCAAAGCACTTTTTGCTATTTTCGGAAATTATGATATCAATTGGGCGCAAGTTATTTTGGATGAACTTCGTCCTAAAAATTTTGAAAGGGGAGAAAACACTTTATACCATGGAATTTACCTTACTCGGATTTTCAACTATTTTGGAGTAAATTTCAAAGGAGGAGAATTTATTTCAAGAAAAGTTTTTAATTTCTCAAACATTTCTCTCATGAAAATCCCATATGTTTTTCAACCTTATGAGACTCTTGCCGAAAAGGAAGAGCGTTTGGCTCATGAAGAAATAGAAGAAGAGGAAGAAGAAGAAGAAGAAGAAAGGGATGAAATGGAAATAGAATAAGAAGAAGAAGGTGAAACATCCCTAGAAAGTATTGAATATCCCTCCAATCCTACCAACAAAACCCTTCTCAAAAACCAAAAGATTATTGTTGATAATCAACGGGTTCTTAAAAGATCCGTTAGTAAGAAGTTGGACAAAATATTATCCAAGATGAACAAGTTTTTCTCCAAAGTCAGCAAGAAACTTGGATTATCTTCATCTTCATCATCCTCTAACTAGTTCTATATTTTCATATCATGTCGAATTAGTTTAAGTTTGAGTGTTTATGTAGTTCTTTATGGTTAATCATTGTATTATCCTATTATGCAATGAAATTGAATTTCCTTTCTGTTATCTAGCTTATCTTATCTCTTGAATAAATGTTAGTATATTATATAAATATATATATACACAATTATTCACAAAATCAAAATTATCATCAAATTTCACTACCTCATGTCTACATACCCCCCCTTGACCATGTCGACATATACTGGTCAGAAATGACACTTCATTTTGAATTTGAAATTTGAATAACTACCATATGTCTATTCATTTCAAACGAATTTCTACACCTATATATACCCATTTCTTCCAAAATTCATTACTGAATATTATTTCTTATCTATTCTATCTCTCATTCTTCTCACAATTTCAAAAATAACTAATCCAATTCATAACTTATCCGAGAATCTTGAAGAAACTCTTAATTCATTCAAGAATATTCTCTCGTTCATTCTTCGTAACCAGTGACACTTAGAATTGAGTCAAATGCAGATGATCAAGGAACAAGAAAGGCATTTCGATGGATGATTTCTTCCCTGCACAAGGATGATAACGAAGCACATCCTCCTGTCTCTCTCACAAATGAAAATGAAAATTGGGATGCCATCAAAGCAGACCCTATTTTCGGAGAAGAAGGATGGGTGGAAGTTCCTCGTAACGTTTAATTTGTTTGCTTTATTTATTTACTTTGTTTGAATTGATTGCTTTGATTGAAATTGGTTGTTTTGATTGATTTGATTTATACTTGGTGTGGTTTGATGATTGTATAAATATACATTGATATATTTATAATCGTTGATTGAATAATCATGTCTATAAGTATAGTTATTTCTTCATATACTCTATTATATAGTTTATTAATGCAGGTACTTCAGTACAAGAATGAGGGGGAGTTATATAGTTTAGAGTTTGTTTTTTTTTGTTGATGACAAAGGGGGAGTTATATAGTTTAGAGTTTGTTTGTTTTTGTTGATGACAAAGGGGGAGAAATATAAAATAGGGTAGTTTGGCATAGATTAAGGGGGAGTTATTAGATTTAGGGGGAGTTATTAGGATAGAAGTAATATTTTATAAACAAAGGTTGTCATCATCAAAAAGGGGGAGATTGTTAGTCCTTGAGATGATGGTTTTGATGACAACAACCTTAGAATAAGATTATAAAATATAAATACTAACATTACAGTTTAGATATATATGTATATGCAGGATTTAACCATGCGGGTACCAAGAATGAAGACTGTGTTAAGAATTTTTCGGGATCACTACACAATTAGATTTAGAAGAAAAGGTAGTGAAGAAAGCAAACAAAAAAAATTCCCCTAAAACAAAACTTTTATTGATTTAACCAAGAAAATACAAAAGAGACCTAAAATTGAGAAGAAATCTCAATCCCGAACACTCTACCAGATACACTTTTTCCACACATCTCTTATCAACCCTAGACATGTCTATTTATAATAGACTTGACAAAATATCTTCTTTAAGAAGCAATTGAATACTTCCATTAATCTTTCCCATGTAGATAATTTGTTGCATTCTCTAATGCAATAAAAGAGGTGACTAATCACTCTGTCAAATACACAAAATCTCTAAAAAGTGCAACTAATCACACTCCAAATTCTATCAAATCTATAAAGTAGGCAATGAATATGAGTCATAATTCCACATAGACTCAAATATCTCTAAGATCTACTTAAATATGGAATATTTATATCATCCAAATCTAACAATCTCCACCTTGATATAATATTCCTTAAATGTCATCCAATCTCTTCCTAGAACCTCAAATTCCAAACAATATATCCAAGGAAACAAATGTCTTCACCACAAAGCTAAACCTCCCTCTAAAATATGCATGCCCGCCAATCGAACATGCACATTATCAACAGATCAGAATTGCTTGTAATACCACAAAGACCTCCAAGCAGGCTTTGTGGTTTTCCGTTGTTGGTTCCACCTTGATTCAGACAGATTTGTCTCTCCAACTTTACTTGTATAAGAATTTGCAATCTTTAAGGTTTTTCCAAGCAATGAATAAATATTATTGTTTTTCCTCTTCGCGCGCAACACCTCCTTGTTACCCTTCCAAACCCTAGTTACTCCACCTCGAGTCGAGAAGTTACAACCTTTCCCTTCCAACTGTCTAACATAGACAAGATTTCTTTTAATTTCTGGGATATGCCTAACCCTTGTAAGCGTCACCAACCTTCCCATATCCATCTTCAACATGACAGAACCCGTGCCTTGAACTTGTAGATCTCCACCACTAGCGGACTCCACCTTGCATGCTTCCTCCTTATAATCAGTGAATGCTTCCCTTTGATTGCAAATATGGGAACATGCACCAGAATTTAGCACCCACTCTCCTCCCATACTTATATCAACACAAAGAACATCATTGCTAATGCCAAAGTTTACCTCCTCATCACGGTCTACCTCCAGCTTATTTTTGCTTCCTTCTTGAGTTTTCATCCTCTCTTTATCATCTCTTAATTTATTGCAAAATTTCAGCTGATGGCCTGATTATTCACAGTAATAGCAAATGAAGTCTCGATCCGTATTTGGTTTGAATGAGCGTCTTTCTCTCTTTGCAAAGTGGACATCTGCCAATGGACTTGTAGTTTCCTTTTCTTCAATGGCCTTTCCTTCCGATGAATTTATCCTCTACATCTCCTCATTAAGAAGGCTGCTAACCACAGTCTCCATGGAAACAACACCACTAGAATTTGAATTGTTCAATGCAACTACTAGAGTTTCCCAACTTTCAGGCAATGAGCTCATTAATATTAAAGCTTGATTTTTGTCATCAACTTTGAAGCTTATCTCCTCCAATTGGTTCACAATTGCTTGAAAGCTGTTGAGATGTTCGCTAATCGATTCGCCTTACTTTAGTTTTAGATTGACCAACTTTCTCATCAGGAATGCCTTATTCGTCGCAGAATTTTTGGCATAAATTCCTTCCAATTTCTTCCATATGCCAAAAGCAGAAGTTTCACAAGCAACGATATGAAACACAGAATTCTCCATAAAACACCGAATTGCTGCAACTGCCTTCCTATCCAAATTTTCCCACTTTGCCTCAGTTATTCCATTTGGCTTTTCCCCTTTGTTTTCCAAGGGTTGATGAAGATCATTAAGATAGAGATAATCTTCCATTTTCGTCTTCCATAACCCCCAGTTCCTTCCATTAAGCTTTTCAACACTTATCTTCTCCATAGCCAAAGACTCTTCCAAAAATTTGTGTAGTTGGCTCTGATACCAAAATGTTAAGAATTTTTTGGGTCACTACACAATTAGATTTAGAAGAAAAGGTAGTGAAGAAAGCAAACAAAAAAAAATTCCCCTAAAACTAAACTTTTATTGATTTAACCAAGAAAATACAAAAGAGACCTAAAATTGAGAAGAAATCTCAATCCCGAACACTCTACCAGGTACACTTTTTCCACACATCTCTTATCAACCCTAGACATGCCTATTTATAATAGACTTGACAAAATATCTTCTTTAAGAAGCAATTGGATACTTCCATTAATCTTTCCCATGTAGATAATTTGTTGCATTCTCTAATGCAATAAAAGAGGCGACTAATCACTCTATCAAATACACAAAATCTCTAAAAAGTGCATGTAATCACACTCCAAATTCTATTAAATCTATAAAGTAGGCAATGAATATGAGTCATAATTCCACATAGACTCAAATATCTCTAAGATCTACTTAAATATGGAATATTTATATCATCCAAATCTAACAGACTGTACAGTATAGAGATTAAAGATATCAAGATTGAAGACTCATGAGTATCAAGATTATCAAGAGTTCAAGATTTCAAGATAAGTATTGAGTCTAGAATTTTGTTAAAACTTCACAAGAGCACTGAAATCTTCACTCCATTTTTCTTTTGGAATGGAACCCATTTCTACCTTTTTAGTGGCTTACAAACCCACGACAAGTAGCTTACAAACCTACGACAAGTGGCTTACAAACCCACGAACATCCTGGTTTTGTACAAGTTCTCGAGTCCTGATATGATGAGATATTCTGCAGGAAGAAGCTTGCAAAACTACTTCAAAATGATTTTCAAAACTACTTCAGAATGATTTTTAAAATTGTTTTTCAAAATGTTTTAGCCTTAAAAATTATCTTTTCAAATGATTTTCAAAAAGATGTTTTAGCCTTAAAATATTCTTTGTTCTTGTTTTTAAATAAACTCTTGTTTTAAACTTCGTTTGTTTTGAACTATCTTTATACTTAGATTTAAATATAAAACTATAGTAAAATTTTATATATATTATTCTCTATATTTATCTATGTATTTTATCTATAGTCAAGTATATTTATAAAGTTTAAAATAGTTTTAATATAAGATAAAAGTTATTTTCAAAGAAAAACAAAACATCAAAATTTCCTTTGGGATGTTGACATGCCCTAGTACCCCATGTCGACATAGTGACAGTTAGATTCAAAAATTTGAATTTCAAAAGAAGTGTCTATTCGCCATAACCTTTCACGAATGGACATGACTGTTGTTCTTCTATAAATAGGGGTTAGTTTCAACGAATTTTATATCAGATTTTCTGGTTTTTCACTTCTCTTCTTCTTCCACATTTTCTTATTCAAAATCCTATCATCACTCTGCCGAAATCAACATTGTATCTAACTAGATCATCTCTGGTTTGATTCTCTATCACTATCTCAACAAGATCCAAGTGCTATTCAGAGTTATAAGCTTCTTTGTAATCTATCTAGCGAGAAAAGGTGTGATTGTAGCCTTGGAAATCAATCAAGCGAGAAAAGGTGTGATTGTAGCCTTGGAAATCAATCGGGTGAACTTGTTGCCCCGGAAATCAAGTATCTCTACCCATAGGATTGTGATTCTGGAGGGTGTACCTCGTAGCCTTGAAACCGAGGGTTGTAATTGTTGAATTGCTTTTGAAAGGAAATCCGTACTTAGTTGTGCGGGACTGGATGTAGGGTAACTCCGAACTAGTATAAAATCCGGTGTGTTCTTTCCTTTACTGCATTTACTTTATTTCTGCATCTGTGTTTGTTTCTGTGATTATATCTGTGTCTGAATATTACATACAGTTGTGTTCAAATTAACATAAACTCAAAAAGATTTAGTAATTTCTTATAAACACTATTCACCCCCCTCTAGTGTTATTCCTAGCCTTAAGATCCATATTCCGCATTCCTTACACTTTACGCTCGGGTCAGACTGAGTGATACAACATTGGAGACTCACCTTTGGAACTGGAGCTTCGCTTGGAGATCCAGTTATCTATCGATTCTACTATCAGTTATCCAGTTGATTCCAGTGATGTATTCAGATCTTGTATTTGACTATTGTATTGAGATATCTATGTATTCGAGACTTCTGTTGTATCTTGTTTAACTCTCTATATATATATAGTAGCTTCATGAACTGCTATTCTTTTATTTCCGCTGCATTATTGTTATATTACTCTGTGTCTGTGATCTGTGATTATTTTATTTATTGTATATGCCGAGTTTTGCCAAATTTAAATTAACAATATGATATTTTGAGCAATTCAAATCCGACATGTATGGATGCGAATGGTCAAAAATTTTAGGATGTTACATGTGGTATCAGACCTCTGGTTTTAGGCAAAACTCAGCATATAGAGTAAAATTCAATTACAGAATCACTTTCGTTCGAGCTTGAATACCTTCTTCTTTGACTCAGTTTCTTTGAATTTTGGAACGTTCCCTTCGGTTCCAAAGTCCATTCGTGTCTCCTCTATTCGTGTCTTTTTTATTCTGGAGTATCCCATAACTCCACTTCGAATGATCTCTATAATAAATCTGCGATCCCGCCAATCCTAGAATGATTTGTAAAGGGGTGAAACTCCTCTACAACGGGCATTGACTCACTGGAGATTCTGTATCCTCGTTTTAGATGCTGCTAACTCTTGTTATACCCGAATTATATTCTCTTGAGTTCGAATGTCGATTTGCCTCGAAATTCTACATCGAACTTATTCTTGAAATCATGGTTGACTCAGTTAAGGTTACCCGCGATTTATATAAGTTTGTCCATCTTCTTATTTGAAAATTCAATCATCTTATCTCCCTATCCAGCCTATTGAATTCTTTTGGTTAGAGTCCCTCTAATCTGACCTTCTATCCTTGATTTGAGATCCATTTTTGAATAGTCGAGCGAGGAAGTGTATTTGTTCATTTATGTTAAAATGTTTTATATAGTGTGTTGTTGGGTTGTTGATGTTGATTTGGGTTTCCGATCGATTCGTCTGATCAACGCTATCGATAGGACCTCCAAAACACTTGAACAGAGCAAACTGACACCATATTGTTTTCAAACTTGGTAAATGAGATAAATTTTGTATAACTATATTTTATATATGTATAATTTTCTTAATTTTGATAGTTAATTGAATTGGATGTTAAGAAACAATATTTGACTTTGTATATATCTTGTAATCATTGGCTTTTGTTCCATATATAAATAATTGAACTATAAAATATGATCATAAATTAATTTGGAAATTTAAATGAATTTAAAAATCAGGAATTTGAGAATTTAATTTCTAGTGATTTCAAGCTTTGGTTTTAAAAAATTTAAAATATATATTATTGAAGGTATTTTCGAATAGAAATGGTTTTCAAAGAATTTTAAATGTTTAAAATTAGTACTCTTGTCTTTTGTCGCTGGAAAATAATTTCGGTGATGACTGCAGCATCATCGACATTCATTTTCAAGTTTCAAAGTAGAGAGACCTTTTTGTAGCTTTGCTATGGTTCTGTTTTGGAAAATAAATTGATTTAAAATTCTAAATTATAACTTGATTTATAATATATATATTTCTATATGATTATATATCTGATTTGATATATATAGTGTATATATATATATATATTTATCTCTAAATGGTTTGAAGTGAATTGGAAATTTAATTCTTAAATTTTTTCAAAGGATGACTTTAATTACAAAATAAAGCCAAAATTTTGAATAAATAATTAAACTTGAAAAAATTTGAATGAGAAAATTTTACTTGTATAATACTCACATTTCAATATAACTTACCTATTATTTGGAAGCTGAATATGAAATTTGATAATATACAAATATAAAATGATTTTATAAATAAAATTTGAGTGATCATAATAAATGTTATACACTTAAATTTTAGTTATAAAATGTTAATAGAGATAAATTGAATAATAAGTAATTGAATAATAGATGAGACAAATAAATTGTTTTGAAGGAATTAATAAATTGAAATTAGATTAACTTATGAAAATACCTTGAGTTTAAATCAATTATTGAATATAAATTAATTTAAATTGAAATTTATATGGTTTAAATTAATTTATATGCTTTAAATATATGTGATAAGATATATTAAGTAGAATAAAGTTAATAATAATTTGGAATAAAAGAATTAAATTTGTTGAATAAAATATGAGTATAATAAATGATTATACAAATTGATGATTTAGAAATTGTTAATTCAGGATGACTAGACAATAAGAGGATGAATTTAGAAATAGATAGATTGATTTAACTTAGGTGAACTCAAATGGATTAAACCAAATTGTTGAATATTAATTAGTTTAATTTGAAATTTACATGGTTTTAAATTAATTGTCTTATGTTGTCTTCAAACCTATTTTCTTTCTGGTTGTTTCTATTCTCCTACCTCCTTCCTTTTCGGGGACGAAAAGTTTTGAGTGGGGGAGAGTGTAACGACCCGTAAATTTTAATAATTTTTTTTATTTATTTAATTAATTTAATTTTATGAAATTTTTAATAATAAAATTTTGAAATCAAAATTTAATATTTGAAATACGTCTAATTAAACATAGCAATCGGTAAATTTTCATCAAATAGTATTGAAGTTATTTTATTGTGCAATTCTATTCCAATTTAAATCAGTTAAAAATTGATGATAATAAAAAAAATTTCCAAACCTGAATAATTTTCTATAGAAAATTTGTAAATCATCTTCTGAGTAAGATGTCATATTTCGTTTCTTCAAATTCGAACTATTTTTGCTTCGTTTATCGTATTTTCAGCAAAATTGCAGCATTTTCGGTACCGGATATCGGCTTTTGATAGATGGTCATATCACTGATATCTGTATACCGTTTTGATCGTCTCGTCGTGCTGAACTCCGCAGTATATTCATTTGTGTATTTTGGAATCCGGTACGTAGTGAAATCTGTGAAAACGGTTAACTGTACCGGCGTCCATTTTTGAGCTTTTGATATTTAGTGGCGATTCAAATTTAAAACGGCCGATAACATTCAGTTTTGACTTTTACTTTTCCACACTGGTTCCAATGTTTGCTGGTACGTTCCATCAATTCAATTTATTATTTGTCAGTTCCTTCGTTTCCTGAGTCCCTTCGTTTCTTTTCTCTGAGCTGGTTATATATTATATAGATTATTTCTAATATTTTACTCTCCTTTCTCTTTTGCCTGTAACAATGGAATTTATATCAAAGCCTTCCTTCTCTTACTTGTGCAACGCCTACTTCCCCCTTCCCTTCCACTTCCTTCGCCCATCACCTCGCCGCTCCGCCGAGCATCCTTCCTCCCCACCAACGCAAGTCGTGACAACCCCGAACCTTGCAGCTACCCATCTTCTCCCATCGAGCAGCCGCTCGGCCTGTAGCCAACCACCGTTCACCGCCACCCCTCCGGCCTGGCATAAGCACACACGCCCGAAGCCAACCCGCGTGTGCAGCCTTCCTTCTTCCCAAACGCAGCCTAGTCTCGTAAATATATATATTTCAAAATAAATGTCTGCGGTATCTTTATATATATATATATGTCAGTTTATAATATAAGTTTATGATATAAGTTGTATGCAGCAAGTATATGTAGATATGTTAACTAGTTTAAAAGAAATAAGTTTTATGTCATAAAGTGTGTATATATAAAAAATTTCATACTCTGTTTATACTCTGTTTATATAAAGTGATATATATCATGCTGTTATTTATATATATACATATTTAGTTATTTTATAAGTGTCAGTCTATATGTCTATTAAAATAAAATGCCGCAGAATATCTATATATTGGTTTACTATATATCATATTATATACATAGGCTGAGTTTATGTGAATAGTATATATATACGTTTAAAATAAATATATTTGCATTAATCTATTTGCTTCCCTATCTTACCTGCTTGTATTATACATACATTACGAATAGGTATATTAGATAGATATGTTTATAGTTATATATCATAAGATTTGCGATGTAAAGTTTTAATCTGACGTTCATAATAATATACTATATTATATATGTGATATATATAAGGTCATACTTGTTGTATATGTTAGGTACTGTGTTTAAATTTATTTATATATATATGTGAGTCTGCATATTTTTAATACGTATATTAGTATTTTATATTATCTGTTGTTTACATTTATATTAGTATACATAGTTTGGCAGTTTATAATAAGTTTGGATATATATTAGTTATATAAACTTTAAGTTCTAGTGTATATGATGCTACATATATATACTTTTACTTTAATGTATATAGTTGTTTGGAAATTTAGTATAGCTATGTCTGTTTTATATGTCAGTATTGATATATTTTTAATAATATATATTAGTATATAATACAAGTTGTATATATAATTTGATTATAGTATATGTAGGTTTTAGAACCGTATATACATTTGATTGTTCGTGTATATACATATTTATTAAAATAAGTCGATATTGACTTTATGATATATATATATATATATATTGTTTTAAAATATATATCATGTGAGTAAGTTTGCATATAGGTTGGTATAACTTAGTTTATTTAAAAGTATATGTAAATTTTGAGTTTTCCAATATATATAGATACTTTATGTGTTGGGATTTAATATAGATTTGAAATTTATGTATATATATATATATCTTATTTTAAATTTGTATTTAAAAAAAATTTGGTTTTATGGAAATTTATAACGTATATTTATTTCAGTTTATATCAAAATTGATTCTGATTGATTCTCATCGATTCCCATTTTATCAGCTTTTGTGGTCCGGCGTGCCTATTTCCTTCATCGAATTCGTGCCCATCTCACTTTGCTCTGGATTCATAGCTCATATCTGTATCAAATTTCTTTAGACTCGAAAGGTGAGAAATCACTCACGATTAACGTTCTTTTATTTATTAAATTTGATTTCAATTGAAACGTCAATTGAAATATACTGCTGCTAGTTATTTACATTTCTATATATATGCTGTTATCTGTATCTGTTCACCTGTGACATCTGACACCATTATCTATTATTTATCACTGATGATATATGCCTGTTACTGTTGTTATATTTTTATCATATCTGTTATCACTCTGCAAGTTCCCTGTTAGTATAGAATTCACTATGGGTTGAAATGATACATACCCGAACGATCTATAAAATAGGAGAAAATCGTTATGGGTTGAAATGATAAACCCAAGCGATTTTCATTGAATTAAATTTGGGATTGCGGGTTGAAATGATATATACCCGTACATATTTAAATTGCGGATTGAAATGATAAATATCTGTATCACTTGACCATAGGATAGAAAATTTTATACAGACACCGTTGGTCTATATATAAATATTTTGGAAAATGCTTTCTATGGTTTTGAAAAGAAATATATGGTTTCAATCAATATTGATTTTAAAGATTTATTAAAGTTGATTTAATAAAGTTGATAAATAATATGTTAAGTATTTATTTAATATCTATATTTTCAAATATAGAGTTTATAATGATTTGAAATTGATTCGAAATTATATTTATTTAAGAATTATACTTAAATAAGTTTAATTTGAAATTTATTTAATTTGAAATTCTAAAGATATGATTTTATAACTTGATTTTTGATTTAAAATGATTTAAATGAATATTTCAAGATTAAATAAATTGAAGGAAATATTTAGTTTATTGTAATTTAGAGTTTGTTTAAATGATATTGGATTTATTATGTAAATATTTCAAAACTAAATAATAGAAAAGTGAGTTGATATATATATAAAACTATCGAATTTAGTTTTGAAATGTGGAATATTTGAAGCTTTGAAATATACTGAAATTGAAATGGTTTATTTATGGTTCAAATCGGTATTTGAAATCGATATAACTTGAAAATGTTTAATTGAATTGGAATTGAAATTGATGATTTAGATTTGATTAAATTTGAATTTGGAATTCGAATTGATTTGAATCGATTTGTAAAAGTCGAGGAAACTATTTTATTTTATAAAGTAATTTTAAATTATATTTAAAATTGTTAATATTTTACTTTATAAATTATTTTAATATAAACTATTTTAATATAAATCATTTTTAATTTAAATTATTTTATTATAAACTATTTTAACTTATAACTATTTATATAAACTATTTTATTATATATACTAATTTTAATATCTAAACTGTTTAAGAGGAAAGTGTTATGATTTCCAAAATGCTATAATTTCAAAGTGTTATGATTTCCAAAATGCTATGATTTCAATGCTGTGATTTCCAAAGTGTTTTGATTTTTAAGGACTATGATTTTGAAAGCGTTATAACTTTGGAAAGTGATATGATTTTTTTGAAACGGATATATTTGAAATGGAAATGATATCGTATTGATTTGGTTTTTGAAATAGAAATGATATTTTGGTTTTGAAGTATAAACTATTTTGAAATGACCGTGGTGTTATAATAATGATTGGTTGTTAAAGAGACCGGGATCGGATATGGACATACTCTCTGTCGATACCGAAAACCACTTTAACAACTATGTATGCGGTGGAGATTCCAAAATGAAGTAGGATGGTGGCGACGATCCTAAAGGTATATACGTGGACCCAACTCCCGTGAGTTGGCATAAGGTGGCTAAAACAGGAGCGATTCTCGGGCCAATGAGGTAGCACCTCTGATCGAACGCATTTCTTCGATACCATTCTATTACTTTGAGATTGATTTGGTGGCCACCCTTCGATTTTGATTGGGAGTGTGTTCCGAGGTGGGCGGTAGTGGCTGCTATGCGTATCCACCAGCCCGGATGCGTAATTGGTATATCTACCCTGGCATTGCCTTGTTGTGCCGTGTCACCTACCATATCGAGCTTTACTACGAGTTTGGATTTCTCCCGTAGCCTGTGGAGTATTGAGGGTAGCCCCCGATCTGGGAGTATGTTAATACTGGATAGACTACTGGGACTATTACGTGTTAAGAGGAATATTGGGTCACTCCTTAATGCTATTTTAAAGTAAGTTTATTTTATTATTAGACATTATTATAATAGCGTATATTACTACATACACTACAAGAAAATCCGACTTTGATAGCATCAATACATAGCATTTCCGCCTTTCCTCCATCCAACGCTATATCTACCAAGTTATTCAACGCTATACAGTATAGAGATACAAGTTTTTCAACGTTGTACCATAAATAGGAGGGAAATAATTATTTTGTGCGGGCAAAGAAATTCACGTCTATTAGCAACCTGCGCCTTTTCCAATTTCCGTTCCTTTCACCTCATCACCTCTGTAAACAAATTCTGTGCAGATTTTACCGCCCACATTATCAACATTCACGCAGCCACTCGTGAAGCCCTAGCCACTGTCGATCTCAATCCTGTGTCGTAATCTACTAAGTATTTAAGTCGATCAAGCTAATATCGATCAACTAAATTAATGTCGATTCCAATCCCTAAACAAGCAGCGACCGTTTCAACTGCCTAGAACCCTAAATCAGTGCCTCACCAATTCGAACCGCCGTGAGAGGTACTGCAATATTGGTTATATGATTTTTCGCCGCTTATGATTCTTCATCTATTCATTAATTTCTTCGCTCACATGTTCACATATTATTACACCCCTTAGCTACGTTGTGGCGATATCTTTATCCTTAAGTTTCAAGCTAACGGAATAGTTGGGATTTTGAGGTAATTTATCTAACCCCATTTTGTTATGATGTGTAGAAAATAAAATGAAATTAGGTGATTATTTAATATGACAACTGTAGTTTTACGTTTCTGGCTTCCTTTTTTTGTACAGATTACATATAGTAAGTATAGTATATGTAGATATATTATTAATTGTGATATTTTTATTGTAATTTTATACCATGGTCCATTATATCTAGACATAGGATTGATTCTACTTCGAGGGATGTAAGTCTTAGAATTCATATATACAAATCATTTGCATATACATTTGTGATAGTTCTATGAGAGTTGAGCTCATCTGAAATAGTTATAAAAGTTGAGCTCATTTAAAGTACGTCTTCTTTAGGAAATCGATATACATCTATTGTTGCCTTCAAACCATGCTAGTTCCCATTGAGTGATACCCAAGACTATGTATACTAAATTAATTAGAAGGATAATGATTCCCAATATTGTCTATAAATTTGTGTTTTTAAAACGAAACAACATAATAAAGTATAAATGTTTTTGTTTATTAAAATGATATGATCAATGAAAATAATATGGTCTCACAATTTTAATAGCATATAATAGTCATATAATATGAAGAAAATTATTTACCGACGACTAGTAAGATTCATTGACTATGAATTAAAGGTTTAAAATATACTAAATGATTTCTAACATGTACAATTAATACAAATGATATATATTTTTACATAAAAAGAGGCTCTTTTCCCTTTTAACTAGTTTTCTTTTTTCCTCCCTTTTTATCTTCCTTTTTTTAACAAAAAAAGCAGGTAAAATTTGTGAATACCTTCGGTTCAAGGATAAATAAATATCAAAATGCCAAATTGTTGTAGCTATCAGCATGTAAAGTAAATGGAAACCATTTGATGTTAGACTAAATATATTTGAAGAAAAATTATTAAATCGAGGTTGTTCAAATGCAAGTTAATCATTTTCTTATACAACGTATACATATATACTTTAGAATTCATATTCTTCAAGGGCATCCTAGTAGTAGTGACATTTTGAGTTTACTTTTCCGTTTTGTTCACTCTTGAATCCAAATGAGTCTTTATCTTTTTATTATTTTATAAATGGATTTGAATATTAGCTTTTTAGTTATTTGAGATTAGCTGTAAAAAGTACGAGGATTTGAATAATTAACTTACATTTTTGATAAAATTTAGTTTAAAAATTAATAAGAATGAACAAGTAAATTTTTACTGCTGACTAGCTATTGTTTAACTCAAAATTTGAGTTATGAAATTTTTTTTCCTTTTTCTTTTTTTGAGATAAGCCACAAGAACTAAAATGTGCATGTAAACCAAAAATGGGAGGCTGAGGTTTGGTATAAATTGCAACTTCTTTGGTAGAAACTCTAGCTTTACCTTTTTTTAGTTCTGAATCAAGAGGTTTTTCGGAGGACTGGTTACCCTTTTTATCTTTCAACGGTGCGTCCCTCTCTTCTTTTCACCTTAACTTCATATAAGAAGTTTGATCTTTTTCTTCCTGGCTATTTTCTATTTGATTCTCACCGGTAACTCTAGTGAAGTCTGTAGAATCAGTAGTTTTGTGAGGAATCCTTGTTTTTTTGTTTTCTCTTGTGTCTACTTGCTTGAAGATGAAACTGGTAAACCGCTTTGAGTAGCGTGGTTAATATTTTCTTTAACAGTTAATTCATCAGACTCTAGTTATGAATTGCTTTACAAATAGCTTTGAAAATGATAGGCCAGCAAAATTGACAAAAATGAGCATTGAGACCTTCAGCAAAATTGAAAAAAATGATAGGCCATTAATTTATTCATTATGTAATCCTAGTACTCTTGCTTAGGCTCAGTGCAAATGAGTGGTATTACCTAATGTACTAATGCATAATGGAAAAATAAAATAATACTGTCATTTGTACATAATTAGACAAGTCCAATGCAGCACAAGGCACTCCAGAGCGTTTTCTTATAATTCAGTTTATTATTTTCCATTTTTCTACCATTGGTTTCTCGCTACACCTTCACTTGGTTTTATATGTTTTTCCTAATTATTTTATGTATGTGGAACCATCAGTAGTTTTGAAGCTGATAATCAACTACAAAACCTAGTTTTAGTATTAGAGTATCTTCGGCCTGCTTTGCTTTTGCCTATTGCTGCAGGAAATAAGGTAATAATGTACAAAAAACTATATTTGGGGTTCCCTTTTAGTGCTACTGACAGCGAATCCATACCTGTGTTTACTGTAAGAAATTACACCGAAAGTAAGGTTTTTCCCCAAAATTTATTACTGTGGTTCTATCCTAGTACCTATTTAACTTTAAATGGTATCTTATTGGATATGAATAGCAACCTGATGAAGGTTTAAATGTATAGGGAAACCTTGGCAAACAATATCAACTTAATAGACTTGAGTTATTGAATTGTAATGAGTTTGAAATAATAGCGAGTTATATTTTGAGACTAAGAGCTATAAATTCATTTGTATAAATTCAAACTGATTATGTGTTGCAGGTATATTAATGTACAAAGATTCGTTCACTTTATTTAATGACAATTGATGTAGGAACCTGGTGCTTCAGAGAAAGCAATAAGAGATCTACCTCCTTCAGCCATTGGTGATTCCACTGCTTTCGATGTTGTTGCTTTTAAAGATGCAAATAAAGGAAGGTCTATTAAAGCCATCGTTGAGCAAGTTCGTGATGGAAGCACAGTATGGCTCTATTTGCTTCCACAAATGCAATTTGTTCAGCTGTTTGTGGCAGGTGTTCAGGTAATTCTTGTATTCATTCGTTTGTTTTACATTTAGGTATCTTAGATACTATTTTAGAAAAAAATGGTTGTAATGACGTTGTTGTTTCTAGAGAACACTCTTAATTTTTGAACTTAGCTCAATGATACAGGATTTATCATGGTTTGTAATTGTTGATAAATAACACCATCGGCTTTCCTTCTCTTTTACATCAGTACACCCTTTTTTTACTATGTTCTCTGTGGTTATAATTAAACAAGAGAATACGATGAGTGATTGAGTGCATGTTGTCTAAATGGGGCAACTGAATGTAGAAATAGTTATATAGTTGTTGACTTTAAAATTATAACGACATAATTAGAGGCAACATAAAGGATACAAAATAGAGAATTAAGTTCCATGGGTTCAGTTGGATGTTTAAAACATGAGTGATCTCTATGGATGTAGTCAGTGTATTTACTTGGAAATTTAGTATATTTCAATTGATGCATTTTACTCGGTTTTCCAAAACAAGCTCCATCCATAGGTAGGAGAGCAGTGCCTGAAATAGTTCCTGAACCTGAAACAGTCACTGATAACGCAAATGGTGTGGATTCTATTATTGCCACTCCATTATTAACATATGCACACTCTCTTCTACATCAGCGGCAACTTTTGAAGTTCCTCCTTACCCTTTTGGTAGGGAACCTAAACATTTTACAGAGATCAGGGTTTTAAATAGGGATGTAAGTGAGCTCTACCTAATGTTTTCTAGTCTTTCCTCTTAGATAAAGTTTGTAATGAGAATTGTAATGATAATCTTTATTTCAATATCAAATTGTAATACCACAGAGAATCCTTTGTATGCCTTTATAAAGGCAAGAGTGTGATAAATGGGCTGCGGGTTGGCCCGTATATACAACCCGCAAATACAATACTGAATATAGACTAGTAAGCAGAAACTCTCGCTTATTCACCCCCCTCAAACCCAAAGCTAGGTTTAGGGTTACGAGCGAATTTTCATGTCCTCAGCCGACTCGAAAGAATTTGAGAGGAAAGGAGAAATTCATGAGTCTAGATGACCCCAGATGGTTGTCTTCAGGATTAAGTCATGTTGCTTCCTTCTGAGGGGTTCATCGAGCTGGTTTTAGGGGTTGAGTTACTTTGCCGCTCATAATAGACATCAATTGTTGGTGGAGGGATGTAGATCTGAGTCTTTGACCTTAACTTGCTATCGGCTTCGTCAACGTTGATCTCATGCTTGAAACGAGAGAAGCTCTGTCTTGACAGGGGCTTGGTCAGAATGTCGGCCTTCTGGTAAGTAGAAGGTACGTAGTTTACTTTTAACTCTCCTTTGATGACTTGCTCTCGAACGAAGTATAGATCCAGTTCTATATGCTTCATTCGAGAGTGTAGAACTGGATTGACTGTAAGTGATATAGCACTTTGATTATCGCACCATATAGTAGCTCTGCTGTTAAACTTGACATGTAGCTCACTTAGAAGAGATTTTATCCACATGATTTCGGCAGTAGTGCTTGCAATGCTTCGGTATTCGGCTTCAGTGCTGGATCTCGAAACAGTTTGCTGTTTTTTTGCACACCATGATATAAGATTGTTGCCTAGGAACACACAGTATCCAGTAGTAGATTTCCTATCATCATGATCAGTTGCCCAGTCTGAATCACAGTAGCCAGTGATATGTAGAGATGAACAAGATTGTAGAATTAGTCCTTGGTTAATAGATCCTTTGAGGTATCTCAAGATCCTCTTTACAGCCTTCCAATGTTCATCCAGTGGACATTGCATGAATTGGCTGACTTTATTAACACTGTAGGCAATGTCTGGTCTAGTTATGGTAGCATACTGTAATGCCCCCACTATACTCCTATATTGCTTGTCATTTAGAATTGGATCACCTTTGTCCTTTGAGAGATGAAGATTACTTGTCATTGGAGTGGGAAGTGGGTTAGCCTTGTCCATCTTAGCTTTGACCAAAATGTCATTAATATACTTTCTCTGATTAAGATGAATTTCAGAGTCTGATGTTCTTTTAACTTCAATGCCCAGAAAATAGTGTAACTCTCCCAGATCCTTAATGGAGAATTCTTCCTTTAAGCATTGTGTGATGTTATCAATCTCAGATTTGCTATTTCCTGTAATGATAAAGTCATCGACATAAATTAGTATATATGTGATAGTATGATTATAAAACTTAATAAACAGAGAGTTGTCAGATTTAGTCTGATGATAGTTGTGTCTGCATAATGTGGCCTTCAGTTTCTCAAACCACACCCTAGGAGCTTGTTTGAGTCCATAGAGAGCCTTGTTTAATTTGCACACAAGTTGTTCACTGTCACCCTCTGTGAATCCATGTGGTTGCTCCATGTAGACTTCTTCCTGCAATTCACCATTAAGAAAGGCATTATTAACATCTAATTGCTGAATAGCCCAATTCTTATACAAAGCAATAGTTAGGATTATTCTGATTGATGTTGGTTTCACAACTGGGGAGAATGTTTCGTTGAAATCAAACCCATTTTGTTGTGAGAATCCCTTTGCCACCAATCTTGCTTTATGTCTAAGAATTGTGCCATCAGAGTTTTTCTTTAACTTGTATGTCCACTTGCATCCTATGGTATTTTTATTCGGAGGCCGTGGTACAAGAAGCCAGGTGTTATTTTTGATTAATGCATCATATTCTTCTTTCATAGCAGCTCTCCAGTTGTCATTAGTAACTGCTTGTTGATATGTACTAGGCTCAGTTATGTCAGATTCAATAGTTAGCACTTTTGGTTTAAATATACCACTTTTTGCCCTAGTTATCATGTGATGCCCAGTGTTTTCAGGCACAGTGAAGTGATTTTCTTCAATACTTGTGGTCTCTTGTTGAACCTCAGTGAGTTGCTGATCATTCAGAACTTGGCATGGATCACCTAAGTTGTTGCTGTCAGGTTCAGTGACTCTTGGTGATTCTTCATTCTGCCCATGACCTGGCTCACTTGGGAGCAAAGTGTGTTGTGGGCTGATGTCCCTTGCGGTATGGCTATCTTCAGTATGAACAGGTATGATGATCTCTGGTGAAGGAAGTACAGGAGGTATAGAGTTTCTTGTATTGTAAATTTTTTGAGATGTCTTAATATCTGCATTGCTAAAAGGAAATTCATGTTCGTTAAATATCACATGTCTAGATATGTAGACCCTGCCATTACTATCAAGACACTTGTAGCCTTTTTGGTTTGTAGGGTAACCCAAAAATGTGCAGGATGTAGATCTGTAGTCAAGTTTATGTGAGTTATATGGTCTTAGATGGGGAAAACACTGACATCCAAAATTTTTTAAGGTTTGATAGTTTGGTCTAGTTTTGGTTAGCACCTCCATGGGACTCTTGTATTTCAGTACTCTTGTAGGCAGTCTATTGATTAAGTAGACTGCAGTTGAGAAGGCATCTGGCCAGAATTTTAGTGGCAGAGATGCTTGTGCTAGCAAAGTTAAACCAGTTTCAACGATGTGTCGGTGTTTTCTCTCAATAAGACCATTTTGCTCAGATGTGTAAGGACAAGTGATTCTGTGTGTTATTCCTTTATTTTGAAAATACCCTTTTAATGGCAAGAATTCCTTACCTCCATCTGTCTGAAAAACTTTTACCAGATTATTTGTTTGTCTTTCAACATTTGTGATAAATTGTATCACTGCATTGTTAGTTTCAGACTTTGATTTTAAGAAGTAGATCCATACATGTCTGGAGTAAGCATCAATAAAGGAAATATAGTATTTATAACCGTAGTTAGTACTAATTGGAGCAGGCCCCCAGAGGTCTGCAGCAATTAGTTCAAGGGGATTGTTATACACAGTCTCTGAATCTGGAAATGCAAGTTTATGACTTTTGCCAAGTTGACAATATGTACATACATAAGAATTGGGAATTTTCTTAACAAGAATATTATCACATTCATTCAGAACATGTTTAACAACATTTATGCTGGGGTGTCCCAGTCTACAGTGCCATACATCAAATTTGTCACTGAATTTTTCAACATTTCTTGTTTGAATTACATGGCATGATTTAATTTTGTAGTCAGATTTTCTTGGGCTTATAACATCAAACTTGTATAAGCCATTGCATTCTCTACCCTGCAAAAGAACTTCATTAGTTAGATTATCCTTCACAACACAGTGTTTTGAGTGAAATTCAAAATAGACACTATTGTCTTTGGCAAATTGTGAGACACTCATCAAGTTTTTCTTAATTAATGGTACTCTTAGTAGATTTCTGAGATAGAGTTGTCTAGTACCATTAATACTTGCATTTCCAGTATGAGATATATGTATGGACTTACCATCACCCATGTATAAAGAATGTTTACCTTTGTATTCCCTGTTCCCAAGATTTAATTGATTTAGGTTGTTGGTCACATGGTTGGTTGCTCCAGAGTCTGGAAACCAACTGTCATCTTGAATGTCTTCAACTTTTGCTGAGTTGTTGTTGGAGTTTTCAGACTTGGTTTCCTGATGCAAGTTTACCACATTAGCACTGGGTTCTTGAGTCCTTGCATTGTTGTTGTTCTGTTGACCAGGAGTATAGTTAGCATTGAATCTAAAGTAGCACTTGTTTGCTGTGTGACCATACTTCTCGCATATTTGACATCTTGGTTTGTTGTTGTTATTATAATTTGATCTGCCACCCCTTCCTCTGCCTCTGTTAGGCTGGCTACCTCTGTTATTAGATGACTGATTCCTGCTTCTGTTGGTAGAGGCATAATTGACACTGCACTCCACATTTGTTGGTTTCTTTAACTCTAATCTACCTTCATGAGCAATCAGCATTGATTGAACAGAATTAAGAGAGGGTAGTTTTTCATTAGATGATATGATAGCTACTACAGCTTCATACTCCTCATCTAAACCACTTAGGATACACAATATCTGTTCTGTGTCTGCTACTTTATGCCCTGCACATGCCAGTTGATCACATATGGTCTTTGCCTTAGAGAGATAGTCTCTCATGCTAGCACTGTCTTTCTTTAAGTTCTGCAATTGTCTTTTATACTGCATTATTCTTGCTGCAGATTGAGAGCTGAAGGTCTGTTCAATTGTGTGCCAGATCTCATGTGCAGTTTTACAACCAACCAACTGTGGCATGAGATTTGCACCAACTGAAGATAGTAGCCAAGAACTGATCAGGCTATCTTGTCTTTCATGAATGGTGTAGTCCTTGTTACTGACTAATTTTCCTTCTTTGTCTGTAGTGAATTTTGGTGGGGTGATTGAGGTGCCGTATACGAATTCTTGCAGACCATATCCTCTTACAACTGTCTCAATCTGAAATTTCCACAGCAGGAAATTGGATTCATCCAATTGAATGGTGATGATCTGACTTTGCGGCTTGATGATGGATCTGATCAAGTCTTGAGTGTCATTAGATTGACTTTGATCAGTTCTTGAAACTGGACTTGAAGACATTGCAGCATTGCTGCTTTCATCAGCCATGGCAAGAAAGACCTAGGGATTAAGAGATATCAAGAAACAGGATCAAGAAAGCAATCTGAGGCTTAGGGATGCAACCAGGAACAGGTGGATGATGAAAGATCTCTGACACCTATTCTTTGGTAAGGCACGGTGGGTGAGGATCGGAATTTGTTGATTTCTTGAAATTCTGATGAAGCTTGTGCAGCCGATTTGGGATCTGTGATGAGAATTCTCTGAGATCCTTCTTCTTGGCACGGCACTTGAATCAAATGAGGAATTGTAAAACTCTCAAATGATGAAACTTCTCTGATGAGAGTAATCTGCTGTTAAGCAGTTTTTTTTTCAAGCTCTGATACCAAGATAAAGTTTGTAATGAGAATTGTAATGATAATCTTTATTTCAATATCAAATTGTAATACCACAGAGAATCCTTTGTATGCCTTTATAAAGGCAAGAGTGTGATAAATGGGCTGCGGGTTGGCCCGTATATACAACCCGCAAATACAATACTGAATATAGACTAGTAAGCAGAAACTCTCGCTTATTCTCTTATTTTTCTCCCACTAATCATAGTTTATGCTTTGTGTTCCCAGGTTTGTTTTATGGTAGAAGGCGTTAACAAATCAATAATCTAATAGGTTTAATAATATATGCCGATGGCGATACTCCCAAAGACCTTGGTTTGGAGCTTATACAAAGTGTAAGTTCCACAATGGTTGTTCATGCCTGTTAAAACTAGTTAACATTAGAGCACATATGTATGCAACTTCCATGTGAACATTGGAGTAGAGTACATTTTCATGGAACTTCCATGTTATGCTTATATGCATAATTTTTATTTTTCAGTTCTAATGGCAGATGAAAGCGAAATTCAGCTGCATTTGGGAGAATTTCAAATTTAATACATTTGATGATATCCAAAATTTTCATATTCTGCTAAGACTATCTAAATGATGCATATACATCCATGTTAATTATCATTCATGTGATTTCCTTACCATTTGCACTTGTGTTTCTTTAGTTGATTTCACTATATGAATATACATTTAAAAAAATATTTTGGATTTGAGAATCCTAATCTTAGACAATCATGCTCAACTCTACGTTTTTCTTTACTTTCATGAAGGGTTTAGAAAAATATTTTGAATGGAGTGCATCCACGATGTTATTTATCCTGCACATCCTTTAAGTTGTTATTTAGAAGAAAGAAAAAGAAATTTGTGGTTTTTAATAAAGCTGTTACCACTGTCTTTTTATGAAATTAATCAATAGAAATGGAGGTCCTAAAAATATTTAAAATGGAAGTATTATATGGTAACAAAAGAAATTTAAACTGTGGAGCAAAGTCAATAATACATATGTGAATTTTCAGGTAAATGTATCAATGGAATATTCTTGAAAATTTCCTATACCAGAGGGAAACAGTTCAGTTGATTGTTCAGTTGATTCATGGGTGATGGATTTCGGATCAGTTTTTCTTGTGTCTGAAGCAAACCAAGGAAACAATGTTAATATTGCTGACCTGATCATAGCATGAGGACTGGGTGAAGTAATAAGACACGTTTTTATGGGAGATCAAACTTTTATGATGCTCTATTGGCCGCCGAAACTCGTGCTATTAATGGAAAGAAAGGAAAATATAACATAAATAAAGACCCACCTCCAGCCATGCATATAAATGATTTGATAGTAGTAAGAAAACAAAATTCTTTTTATGGGATTTCAGTTAAGAAACTTGTACATAATTTACTCCTTTCATTGTCTGCAGGCTTCAGCGAATAAAGCCAGAGGTTTTTTTTAATCATTTTTACAGATAAATAAAAGGCAAAAAGCAGCTGTGGAATATGTGCTCAGTGGGCACCACTTAAAATTATTCCTTCCCAAGGAAACATGTAGCCTGGCCTTCTCTTTTTTTGGTGTCAGATGCCCAAGTTGTGATGAGCCTCATTCTGATGAAGCTGTTGCATTAAAGAGAAAAAAGATAATGCAAAAAGATGTTGAGGTGCTAATATCCCCAATAGAGTTTGTATTTATTTATTTTGTTAATTTAGTGTTATCAATCGTGAAGGATTATTTGTGCAAAAATTAAGTTCATATCTAATTCAATGCACCTCTTTACCTCATGCAATTGTTTTACCATGGACAACTAACATTAAAACAACACCGCAATATTAACCTAATTTCGAAGCATGTTCATGCATAGTCTAATAAATTATTCTACCTTGGTCTTCAATGCAGCAGTTATGTAGTTAACATTTTTGCATAAATTACTGTTTTAAATATAAGCGTAGCATCTTTACATCTACGAACACTATTGAGGCATAAAAATACTTCTTTTTAATAAGGCATAAAAAGGGTTCTTTTTAATAAGGCATGTAACTGTTTGCTTATATTATATTGTTTGTCAAAATAAATTAAGACTGCCAGTAATTGATTGAAGTAGAGTTTTTGTTCATCAGTTATATATTAGCATAACGCTATTTTAATTCTCAAAAGAATTAAGAGCTGGGACAAGTGTATTATGCTTTTGCATAGTAAGCTGCACTCCAAAGGTTAACAAATCACAACATACTAATAACTCATTGATTCTTGCTGCTCATCATCATTCTTTGTTTCCTAAATGAAAACTGTGATTACCGTCATTTGTTTTCTTAAGTAAGTTTAAAACATTGAAAACTTTACAACTTTGTATAAGCCAACTTCCAGGCTCTGTGCAAATTAAACTGTTGCAGTGTCTAATTTTACATAGAAAAATTAGTAAATACTGCTATAAATGAGGAGCTCGTGAAGGAGAGAAAGACTACCAATAGAAAGCATGCTTATATCCCTTTAAAGTAGGTACCTGCAGTATAATGAATTCTTTTTTATCAAAGACCATAGAAAGAGAAATATTTTCAAGAAATACAGACTGGACTTATCGTTTAATAGATGGATACTACTCATGCAATAGTAAATGGTGATACTAAACTGCATTGTGAAAGTTAAACATAAATATTTGTTTGCATCATACATATAATATTGATATTTTTAATTACAATTTGGTTAATTAATTTCTTATTTTTTTATCTTGGCGTTTAGATGAATATTACATATATTTTATTTCTTGTAACTAATACTTGTTTGTTCCATGAAATACTTCAACTAATGCGACAGTAATTTCAATGTAAAGAATGCATGACACTATACATAACAAGAGTGAAATTACTTTATTGATACCAATTTTATTGTAATTATTGTATTACTACAAGAAGTATTTTATCATCCAGCCTTCTTACATGTTTTTCAGTGATTCTTTTTAACAGGTCAAGGGAAAAGAATACACTAAGGGCTATATTGGAGATGCTACTCTATTTGGCCAGTAAGTTACCATATCAAATCTTCAATAATAACCCAAATTATTATTATTATTACTATCATCATCATCATCATCATATTCATTATTATTGATTATTGATATTATTAACACCATAGTTTATCTTGAACTCAATATTTATTTTAGCCTTCTAAACAGCAAGTTGATATTATTATGATTGTTTGCAACTTTAGTTGGTTGAGGCTGTTTAGTTGACCCTTGTTCCCACACATTCAATCCAGCATGTTGATGATGCCAACAATATGTAAAGTGCATTTTAATAGCTGATTTACAAGTTAGACTCTAAAATTTGATGAATATTATCTCTACTTATCACTCACTTGGTCCATTGTTATACACACCTTTTGTGGTTTGATTGAATCAGTTAATCGTTGATGTTCCGTGGGCATATTTCTATCCTTATACTGTATTTTGTCAACCGACTTATTTTATAGGATACTGGAAATATGAAAGACTGAGAAGTTTTGTATGATTTAAATTTTGTTCGTACATCATATCTAGAAAGTTATCATGGATGCTTATTGATTTTTTTAATGTAGAAAACTAAAGTGTTGAATGTAGTTATGTATATATATGATTTTGTATGGGGAAAGACTTTAATTCTCATGTTTAATAACCGAGCGAGCTCAGTTTTGTTGCTGTACTGAGAGAGCTTAGTTTTGCTGCTGAACATAGCGAGCTCAGTTTGGCAATTGAAAGGAGAGCTCTTATGTTGCAACTGAGAACACTAATTGTTGTAACTTAGCATGCAAGCACTCAATTTTTTTAAAACTGAGAGTGCCCTCGATTTTGCAAAACCAAGAGTGCACACATTTTTGTGGAATTGAGAGAAGGCACTCAGTTTGGCAAAACTAATAGCCCTCTCAGTTTTGCATCATAGAGCAATCTCAATTTTGGAACTAAGCATGCACCTAGTTTCCCCAGTCTGGCTGAACCAAGCTCCTGATTTTCTAGAACTAACTGCACATAGTTTTGTACACCCAGTAGTGCAAGGCACAGCCAGTTTTGTGGATGCTCGGTTTTTGATACCAACATTGTATAATTGTTATAGTTGGCCAACAAAATAATCGTTGCTATATATTGTGATGTTTTATGTAGTAATATCGTATCTTAATAATTTCTTTACCTAAATGCAGGAAAATAATGAATTAAAGAATTTGCATGAACGATTTTGGCAAAGCTAACAACTTCGTACGGGTGAATGTTTTTTGAGCTCATGGTTTAGATTTGGATGATTGAGTATTTTGTCTTGAGGATTACTAGTGGTAATCATGTACTCTTTTATTTCAACGGTATTTACATGATGCACTTAGTATTGCTAGTAATATTTTATGGTTCTTGTGGCATAATATACTGTTAACTTTCTTAGTTAACTATTATTGATTCATTATATTGACAAACTGTTTGCGTTTAATACACTAGTATAGTTTGAACTTTTGTTTTGTTTGAACTTATATGCAAAGAAGAAATGGGTAAATGGATATTATAGGTGGAAAAGCTAAAACGACAGTAATTTTTTTTAAATTTATATTTTATTTAATAGCGTTTCATAAACGCTATCGTATATCAAACGCTATAGAAAGCAACCTCTTACACGCTATAGAAATGTTACATAACAAACGCTATAAAAATGTTACATAGCGTTTTATCTTGATAGCATTGCATAAATGCTCTAGAAAATTAATTTTTCATAGCGTTTTTGCTTCCGCTATTTAAATTTTAAGGTCTATCATAGCATGTCGTTCCCTAACGTTCTCTGAAACGCTATAGTAAGGTAAAATAGCGTTTTTTAAACGCTATTAAAGCCCCAGTTTGTTGTAGTGATAGTAGATAGTTTAATGGATCCTTAGAGGATGGTTATCCCAAACATCCTTTGAGTTACTTTTATTTCAGTTGATATTTCACTTGAGTTGGATTTATTTATATAAGAATGTTAATCCTGACTCGAGTGTTTTTTGTTTTGCTTTACGCTCGGGTCAGACTGAGTGATACAACATTGGAGACTCACCTTTGGAGCTGGAGCTTCGCTTGGAGATCCAGCTATCTATCGATTCTACTATCAGTTATCCAGTTGATTCTAGTGATGTATTCATATCTTGTATTTGACTATTGTATTGAGATATCTATGTATCCGAGACTTCTGTTGTATCTTGTTTAACTCTGTTATATATATAGTAGCTTCATGAACTATTATTCTTTTGTTTCTGCTGCATTATTGTTATATTACTATGTGTATGTGATCTGTGATTATTTTATTTATTGTATATGCTGAGTTTTTCCAAATTTAAATTAACAATATGATATTTTGAGCAATTCAAATCCGACATGTATGGATGCGAATGGTCGAAAATTTCAGGATGTTACATTATATGTCGAACATTCAAGTGCCAGAAATACCGATTTGTTAGGATGAAAGAAGAAGGTAGAAGATAGAAGAAAACTAAACAACACAGAATCTCACAACGCAAAGAATAATATATAATACAACAATGATCTTTACCAAAAAACATCTTTATTCATATATACAATATCATAGTACACTAGACTTATCCTAAATTTGGACAGTTATAGAAACCTGTCCGTACATTGACAGACATACAGACTCTACAATACAGCGGAAGAAAAAAAACGTGAATACGTCTTGACCATCAGTTCCTCTCCAACTCCAAAGTATCTAGCTAACCTAGGAAAAACATGCTCGGTCTGACCCGAGCATTACATGGAATAACGCCCGTGTCAGTCTAGTAACCAGTGTGAGTAAAACTCGATAACAAGAAATAACCAAACTGATTTCTACATTTGAAAACCTTTCAAACAAATGGCATCTCGTAACACCACACCGCACATAAAAACGGATGGGTTTTTACCTTACGATAACCAAAACATTTTATATCAAAATCCAGTGATATTATCATAGTGTCTAGGTTTAAAGTAAATAGATAAAATAGCTGAAATGCTTGCATCTCACATTCCAACATACTAGGCTCTACAATCAAAACTGTAAGTACGTATTGGAGATTGGATCCTAACAATGGCAAGTTAAGGGACTACCTTCCGATGATACACCTCTAGAAAATGCATTGATGCTAACATAGAGTCGGCTGCCCCTTTAACATGGCAGATCAGATTACCTCACCCTCTTGACACCGAGGCCTTATACTACCACGGTGTTTGCACGCAAACCAACTCTGAAAGGGACATCTAGAATGGGGTGACCGCTTCTAATGGTAGCTAACCACATAGCTCAACTGCATGCCCTGCTTTTGCCATTCCTCCCTGTTGTGACGCTTGAGGCTGCGCTTTACCTTTCTGAATAGCAATCCATCTTGGAATGCTAACGCTGCCCTCCATGCAGTAATGCAATGCCAGCATTCATCCATAGAAGTTGTTCAGGATAAGGACAAATTGAAGGCACTACTTCTACTACATCCATTTTGGAACCACCCTTAGGATTAGTAGCAAGCAGCCCTTGCACTTCAATGGCTCCATCTTCAATCCCATGCTTCAAGATGTCTTTATTCCAAAACGCTTGAGTTGGATCGAATTGTTTTTCGGATAACATATCTGATCCTGGTCTCTTCGAAACAACTTCCGACAGTTTCCGGTAAACTCAACCCCGGTTCTTTAGGAAATAAACAGACAAATGACAAGAGCGGAGTTCACCTCCTAACGTTTTGTGGATGGATTTCCTTATCATTTGTCCTAGAAGAACGAAACAAGTTTATACGTACAGTATAACACCTTCGACGGTAACTGTACCATATAATTATCGTGTTTCTCCTTCATATTTCCAAAGTTACATTTTGTCCAGATTTGATAGTTGGTTATTTAACTATTAAATAAACAAATATCCAATCATGGTTTAATTTCCATATGGGATCCACTAAGCCTTTATTAATTCTCTTTAATTAATAAAACCACTTTTTAAAACCTGATCACAAGATCTTTTTAAAACACTATACCCAAACCCCTTACATTTTCTTTTATACTTGGGAAACATTTATATACTTATCTCAATGTTATAAATATATTACCAAAACATTTTACT
The DNA here is from genome assembly GCA_030737815.1 of Allium fistulosum. NCBI lineage: Eukaryota > Viridiplantae > Streptophyta > Magnoliopsida > Asparagales > Amaryllidaceae > Allium > Allium fistulosum. The sequence goes on along the minus strand of CM060905.1, from coordinate 300,770,048 downwards.
TTTCATGCCTTGAAACAAAATCATATACTTATCTTATCAGTATAAGTATATTTACAAACTTTTCAACGTTTTCTTCTTTCCAAATCCCATATTAAATAACCAAACATTTTTTCCAAATAAAACATTCTGCTTATCCTTTATCAAAAATTTCCTTTTCAAAAGCCCATCTCAAATTTCAATTAACTTATAACTTTCAAAATAAAGTTATAACCCACTTTTATAAACCTTTAAGTTAATTTATATACCTCTTTCCAAATCTCTGAACTGATTTATAAACCTTTTTTGTATTTTTTAAAACTCTTTATATAAACCTTTCTATACTCCTTTATAAATATCATTTGTAAAACACTCAAAGTAACCCTTCAATAAAAACCCCTTTTATAAACAAGTTATTACTTATAAATAACTTTACAACATAATAGCATAACTTGGAAATCATTTATAAACTTTAAACTCTAAATTGATTAAAGAATTTAAGTTAATTCAAAACACACTTTACAAATTCAAAAGGAGGCTTAGCAATCCCAATGGTACTAGTTTAAGTTACCATTCAATTTCAATTTGATTCCAAAGTCACTTAACAATTATTTACATAAGCTACCATATATGTAAATACAATTCATATCCAATCAGGGAATAACACGCCAATATAACCAGTTGGCATATACAAGTCCAAATAACATGACAATAGGATGGTGATTTATCCTGCTAAATAGATGACCAAACAAATCGATCAATTTATAGCAGAACAGGGATTTATTCTGCTTAACATATGTCCATATAATCAAATCACTTACACTATAGCAAAATGGTGTTTTGTTCTGCTAACAGATGTCATTTAATTCTCCTAGTCATATGGGTTACTTAAGGGTCTGGACAAGAGATCGTTTGATATGGAATCGAGTTACTTTGAAAAAGAAAATTGATTAAAACTCATTCTGTTTAGTTTATAATCACGTTTGAAAAGTTAAAAGTATATTTAATTAGCTTAAACCCTAACTAAATCTTAACCAATCCAATTTAAATCAAGATTAAATCATAATTAAACTCTAATTAGGCTTAATGAACTTGATTAAGTACTAATTAACTTCCCAATGCAACTTGGTTAAGGTTAAACCAAATTGTTTAAGAGTTAAACCCTAATTAATTAAATATTAATTAAATAACCCATTAATTAAATAAATAATTAATCAACCATTAATCTTAATTAAATAATTATTAATCACTTAATTACTTCTTAACCCCATTAATCACTAATTAAAACTTTATAAATCGATTAATAGTTATTAACTTAACTTAAGTGATGGTTAACCTCTAATCACCTTTTTAATTACCAATTAGGTGCTAATTACCTTTTAATTAACTAATTAATTAAATAATTATATTACAACTTAATTAATTTTTAATATTACTAATTAAGTTTAAAAAACTTAGTAAACTAATTTCAAAATAAAACAAATTTGAAATAGAAATTTAAACCTTTGCCGAACTGCATCCATAGCGACTATCGCTATGGGTGCAGTTCGCTCTAACATATTCTTAGCGAACCACTTCACAAACCCTTACTTTTTCATGATTTGAAACATACTTTAGAAAGTTTTTTTTAAAAAAAAAACTTTAAAACTAAAGTTACAAACTTTAATCCATTTCAAAACTTTAAACTTCGAAAACAAACTTTAATTCCAACCAGATTTCATAACCGTCGCAATTACACAAAGTAGTTAACTTTAATTACCAACCTCATGCCATAGCTCATGTTATACAATCAACATATTACTAACACCAACCGTCTTCATCATAGATTGCAAGTATACATCCATATATACATACTTACTAACTTTATAATACAACATCGATATCCATAACCAAATCAAACTAAAATCAACCATCCAAATCATAATCAAACTACATGATTATCGTTTAACTTCTACACTATATAGTCACCATATATAGTGACATAAATAAAGTTACCATTTTCATTAAAAAAACGAGTAGTTTACTCACCAAACTTCCGCAAAAGCTACCCGAACTTAAGCTAAACTTGCCAACGACTCCCTAGCTTTGAAGGACGAAAGCTTTAGGTGCTAGAAACCCTCAAAATGGGCTTGGCCCAGGTGTATGTGGGCTCGACTAGAGGTGTGGAGGTGGATGTGGGGTAGTAGCTTGAAGGTAGAGGAGCTTCGGGTTATCATCGAATTGTCGAAAATGAACCCAAAATTAGGTCATTTTCTCACTGGTTTTTGGACTACCAACTCACGGAATCTGGAAAAGTAGTCAAAAGAAAGTTGTAGGAATTTCTTTCCTTTATCATTTCAAAAAAAATCACTCATTTTCAATTTTTTTGAAGAAGTTATGATCAAAAGAATAAGGGTAATTTTTGGATTTGAAATTCAGGGTAAAAAATTTGCTTGGTAAAGAATTGGTGTTTTAACATAGCTATGCTAGAAATTTGAAAAAGTGGTCAACTAAAATATTGTAGCCATTAAAATTTCACACGGTTTTAACAAAAGAAAAACTCCATTTGAGTTAGGAATGAGGAAGAAAAGGTTGGTGGAAAGAGGAGAAAAATAGAGAAACATATGGGCTATTTATAAGCAAGATTTCGCATCTCATCATTTTGTCAAGTCACATCACTCTCTATTATATATATATAATAATTATGTTTAATCACATCACTTTTATATATACATATATAATTATGTTTAGTCACGTCACTTTCTTTTATATATATATAATTATTATGTTTAGTCACATCACTTTCTTATATATATATATAATTGTTAATTGTAGCTAAGACATGATAAGAGATAATGATGGTTAATGATTACAATCTAAGATGTGACAAGAGAGGAATATATATTTATATATATAAGATTATTATTTTTTAATTTATGAATTGTCACATCACTTGCTAAACAAAATTAACATAAGATAATCTATCCTTAAGTATATTATTATTTAGCTAATTAACTCTTATATATGTGTATATATGGTGCACAAAGATGAACAACGTTCCCGACAACTTTTTGGTGTCGAAAGGTCGAAATTTCGAAAAACGTTCTTCGGTCACATTTTCTATTTTTCTACGAACTATTTAATTTGGTAAACAAATTTTGAAATCGATTTTACTATCATTATTAATTAATTAAAATGAGTTTATTTTCATTATAAAACCTACATATTGAATTTTTAAAATTAAATAAATATTCACTAATCAAAGCAGTGAAATTCTGAGTCATTACACTTGCCGAGCACAATCCATACTCGACGACCTGAGTAGGTCGATCCATCGCGTTCGAGCGAAGCGACCTACTCCTTGCCGGGCATAATCCATACCTGACGACCTGTGTTATCCATTACATTGATCCAAATTTAAGCATTCCTAAGTCCATAAAATAAGAGTCCGTACAACCAATAAACCAGAGTTCAAATAAAATCAGAAAAAAAAGTTTGAAGCAAACAAGAAGAAAGGAAAAAAAACAAATTTCACAAAACCTAGCATTATGGTTTATCATCATCTCATAGCATGCCTAGGGACCGTCCTTGATCCCGTACATGTGTAAGCGACTGAGCCGTCTTACCGTGGGGTTTGCTACTTATTCCATGCCATCCTGATCAATTGATGATAAGTTGACGATGATGCCTTGATCTAGTGCCATTTTCATTCGAGGTGGACAGTGGCTGCTCATGTTCCACCATCACAGCCCGAGTCCTTACGTATTATTGTAATTGACCATTCCTCGCATGTTCCTCAATAATGTCCTTTAAATGCCTGCAGTCATTTGTATTGTGCCCATCCAGCTCATGGAATAGGCAGTGCTTTCCTGATGTCTGTTCACGTTCTGAGGGTTCTCTCCTTATCGGCCGCTGTTCTAGAGTTTCATTCAATTCTATGTAAGAAGAGAATTTGGGTTCCCCCTCTGTTGCTTTGATCCATCAAAGCTATTATCCATGTTCCATTTACCCTTGTCCTTTCCTCAGCTTTCACCGGGCGGTTCTCCACCCCATACCGTATTAACTTCCGTTGCCTTTTTATCCGCTTTCGCATCTTCTTGTCGCATAAACCTCTATGCTTCATGGTAGAATTCCCCGAGATCCATCGATGGATCCCATATTAGTGATATATTAAAATATGAGTTATCTGTAACTCCTGACACTGCCACCATCAAAACTATCGATGGATTCGGTCGATCCATCAAAACAACTGCCGCATTGAACCTGGTTAAAAAACTCTTGAGTGATTCTCCTGCCCCACTGCTTTACTGATGTCAATTTCATCACATTCTTGGGTCTCGTAATGTGAACCCAAATCTGTTTCATAAATCTTTCGACCAATTCCGTCCATGTGCTAATAGAATTTCTCTCCAACTGTCTGAACCATAGCGCAGCTACATCCATTAAGTGCAGAGGGAAGCATCGTGCCAAGACTTCTTCCAAAGCTCCCAGTACTTCCATGTGTCATGTATGCCTCATCATATGCATAGTTGGATCCGACTTCCCATCATAAGCTTCCAGTGTTGGTAGTTTGAATTCTGGTGGATTCCTAGCATTCCTGATATGAGATGCGAATAGACTTCTATTTACATCATCCAGATCCTTTTTCACTAATCCTCCACGCATAGCTCGCCTGATTATCTCTACAAACCTGTCATTGTCTTCCTGTGGTAGTCTCCTATCATCATGTCAAGCTGCCCCCGAGTCTACGAGGGAATTCTAGAACGTATTCCTCTGGATGAGCATCCAAATTCTAATTCGCACCAAGCTCCACAGGATCGACCGCATGTCCTCCAGCATCACGACCAACCAGACCCGGGGGCATGCTCAAATGTCTTTGGGGATCGGTGCCAATCCCTTTGGAGGGATCGGTGCCAATCCCTTTGGAGGGATCGGTGCCGATCCCTCTAGGATGGCAGGGGACTACCACCAACTGCTCTGTTTTATTCCTTTGTTTATTGGCTCCATCTACATGTTCCCGGTTCCAATTTCAAGTGATTCTTGCTGCTTCAACTCCTTGATTCTGTGCTCCAGCTTGTCCAATCTATTAGAGCAAATTCTGCATTATCTTCTCCTGTCTTTTCAGCATCATTTCCAGCATAGCATCCATCATCGTTTCCATTTCATCCCTGGTAATGTAGATAGATGCTTGATTAGCTCGAGCTCCTGAGGAAGCCTCCTGACTCCCTCCATGGTGGCTCCTTTCTGGTAGCACTCTCCTTGTAGATTGCCTAGCAATTGCTTTCTAGATCCAAGTATCCAAGCTTCCAAATCTAAGATCCTAGCTTCCAAATCCTCGAGTGCAAGTCCTTCTCAGTGAAAGCACCAAAATGTTGGCATCAAAATTGGCCACCAAAACCCAGTTGTATGAAAAGCACCAATATCTAATCCAATCACAGAAATATGAAGAGAAATAAATGAAGAAAAAAATTCAAACAATCAAAAAGCAAGCAAAAGGAGATAAGATTTATAGTGGTTCGGCTAACTCCGGCCTACTTCTACTCCCAAATAATCCTTTTTATTATATTGAAGTTTGTTTACAGTTACAATCCGAAATTCAAGAATAAAATTGATAGAGTGTAGCCTAAGTTGAAGATAAAGAGAAGCAAAAAGAAGATCCCTTTTTTGACGCCATGTCTGCTGTATTTATAGGGGAAGACGTGCATGGATCGGGCTGAAATTTTGACAGAAGGTTTGGGAGACCCAGACGAGGCCACCCAAAAATTTCCAAGTCCATTGGGGCCCATAATAGGGATCGGTACTGATCCCTATTTTGATGCCAAATTGGATGCGATCCCTTTGGGTGGTTTCCCATGGTGTTAGATACTTGCTTCCCAAATTTCATGTAATTTCAATGTACGTTTTGTGAGATATCGCATTTTCCATGAAGTAGTATTACTTGAATTATGATTTCTATCGATCCCTCTAAAGGGATAGGTACCGGTCCCTCCAACTTGCTCCAAATACCATGCGATCCATAGGGAAGTTTCTCCATGTTGTATTATGCTTAGCCTCTAAGTTTTATGCCAATTGGACTAGTAAAACTCGAGTTATTGATCAATCTTTGTTGCAATATGTTGTGAAGGCTGATTATAGCCGATCCCTATAAAGGGATAGGTACCGATCCCTCCAACTTGCTCCAAATGCTATGCGATCCATATGGGGTATTCCATATGTTCTAATTAGCTTGTTCTCCAAGTTTCATGTTAATTGGATGTGTAGATGTTGAGATATTGATCGATCCTTGTTATGAAGTTGGCCTTAGCCGATCCCTAAGAGGGATGGGTACCGATCCCTATTGAGGGACAGATACCGATCCCTCCAACTTCTCCAAATACTATGTGATCCCTAGGGTAGACCTCCTAGGGTCCCCTCTTCTTATTTCCAAAGTTTTACTTCAATCCGCCTTGTGGTTGTTGAGTTATGGAGCGCGATCATCATTGAGTTCTGCTGTTGAGCTGAATATGATCTGATCCCTCTTCTTTTTCCCATAACTCTAGCATACGAACTCCGATCGACTTGAAATTTGAAATATAGCCTTACGAGGCCTTCCTTATCACTTCATACCAATTGCACCTTGATTAGGACAAAAATTAGGTGTCCAATCCAAATCTGCTTGACCACCGTTCATAGTCTCGTTTATAGCCAATCTCCGAGCTTGGTAACCGTTTCTCCGGGCCTCCCGCCTTGATGATAAGATGTCCGTTGGGTTAAATCTACATGTGTACTGCTTTTCCAAAAGGCGAGTTAACACTTGATTAATACAGAAGTACTAATTACCTTGTTAACTAATGATTAAGTACTAATTACCTTATTTATTTAATTAAATAATAAATAAATATTACTTTTTTAAATACTTATAATAAATTTTGAAAACACTTTGTCAGAAGAATACTTAAGTAAAAACACATTTTAGATTTTTCAAAACTAGTTCGTTTTACGAACTGCACTTATAGCGCTACACGTCCCGTAATTTTCAAAACTTGAATTTTTATTTTTTAAGTTTTTAAAAATTTAACCATCGGAAACCTTATACTTTGTAAACATAAAGGCATGATTTTCGGGAAAACTAACAAGTTTAAAATTTGAAAACATTTTGCAAATTTGAACCCAAAGTTCAAAAACCTTTACACAAGGGATTCTAAGTTGCATAAGCTAACAAAGAGGTTAACTTTCTTAGCATACAAAACATGTATTCATTTATGCAACATAAATGATTACATCACAACCACATTGCAACATGTTTACATTCCATAACCAGCATATAAAAGTAAAGACATTAACTTTCTAACTAACTAACTATCTTTCATTTTTTACTTATCATAATATTATATCCAAGCATTGCATTCACATATGCATAAACATATAACTTAACCAAACTAACAATATTTAATGAGCAAGTAGACTTAAAACTTAAAGTTAGAAAACTTTAAATAAAGGTGGTAGCTTTCTCACCTAAAGCTATCCAAGCTCAAACCAATTTCCACTAAGCTAACATATGACCCGAAACTTCACTTTTCCTTTGCAAAAATGTGATTTTGGACCTTGGAAAGTGGAGTTTGATTTCGGCCAAGAGGAGAGTGGGTTCGGCCATAATAGGAAAGTGCACGGCCATGAAGTGAAATGGGTGCTTAGGGCTTGGTTTAGGTGGAGGGGAGAGTTGAAATGGAAAAGGAGATATCAAGTTTAAAAACATTTAAAAGGGGAAACTTTTTGAAATTAAAACAGAAGCCATGGAAATGGATATGAAGAAGTGGAAGCTTGGAGGAGTTTTATAAAATAGAAATAAAAATGAGAAAATGAGGAAAATGGAAGGAAATGAGTTTATATGTGCAAAACTTACTAAAATGCCCTTAGGGTGCTTACCCTCCATAGACCCCTTGCCACCTCACCATGCTCCCTCCACCTTATGGTACTCATGACCTTACTCATGTTCCCCCTCTCTTCTCCTTTCTCCAACATGTTTTTGTACTTAATTTATACTTATGTTTGCCTATGATGTTACATATTCCTTTTTACTAAATTATATTTTTAAACCTTATATACCTAAGTCTAAATACATAAGTGTACATATATATATATACACTAATACATACACAGAAATATATATCCTATCTTATTTATAAATGTGTATATTTACACTAAAGAGTTTACAACGTTTTCAATAACTTTTAGCTGACGAAAATTCCAAAATTCGGTAAACGAATTTTGGTCATATTTTCGATTTTTCTTCGAACTATATATTTTTGTAAATAAATTTGGATAACTATTTCACCATCTTTATTTATTATTCAAAAGAATTTTATTTTAGTTATAAAATCCATAATTTGAATATTTAAAATTAATTAAATATTCCAAAATCAAAACGGTGAAATTTTGGGTCGTTACACTTAGCATATTTTAAGCTCAAACATTAATATATGCAAATGGTTTATAATGTAAGAACTGCACATTTAGTGTATTGTATAGATATTATTCGCATATGGGTTTTAACATTTGTATCTAAACTAGCCATCAAATATCTTATATTTTATGAAATAAAAAACTAATAGAGGTGTATACTTCTAATGTTCAAATGGTAAATTTTTGTTGAACTAATTAATTGGATAACATGTTTCATTTGAATTGGGGTATTCTTGTTCAATTGTGACATAATCATTTTTTATAAATCTTTATATCAATGATCATAATGTACAAAGCACAGCCTTTGCATTAAGTTATAATACACACATTTTACTATGTATATGCATTTGTCACTTTCTCAAATTTAGTTCTTAAAATATAACCATGTTGAAGTCATGTGTGAAACATGAATTTTGACTATATTTCAAATTTATTTTATTTAGTTTTTTTACTAATTGCTTGGTTATGTTTATTGTAAGTTTTTAAAAATATATAATGAATGTTCCTTATTTTAGTTAATATGTAAAGCTAATATGTATTATGTGCCATAATTAAATTATGAAATTTGTCGTTGTTAGACATTGATTGAATTTATTATCTTTTGAACAAGGAATGTGTAATGGTGAATTTTCACAGTTAAATTACATATGATATTTGGTGTCTATTTTGTTTCTCTAAAGAAGTATTGGTCTAATCATAAGCATTCATAGTAGACATTACCAAGGCTATTGCTATTGGGCATTGATTTAGTTGGATGCAATTTCATTCTCTATTCTATTGAATTACACCTACATGTAAAACAGTGAACATACTTTTATGAAGGAGGAAAAGTAGTATTATAAGTATCGGTACGTTAGGTGTAACAACCTGAATTTTTAAGTAATGATTAATTAAATTTAATAATAGTAATGTAATTAATTAAATTGGAATTGGAAATTTATTTGACAAATTGATTTTGAAAACTATTTTATAGAAGGACTTTAATCGTGAAATTATAATATATAAATTTTAAAATAAGTTAAAAATGTGAAAATAATATTTTTTTTAAAGCAATGTTATTGATATAGTAAGTTGTCTGGAAAAGAAGTTATTTTGAAATGAAAATTTTCTTCTAATAAAATTAAATAAAATTTAGCTTTGAGTATACAAGAAAAAAAATACTTATATTTATTTATTTTTATAATAGCTTGGCCCAAACTTAAGTGCCCAACCCTAAGAAAACCTAACCCAAATCTTTTTACAGAACACTCTCCTTCACCATATTATTCACGCAAAACTTTCCTCTGTGCATCTAATCTTCCTCCTAAAGCCTAAAACCACCAAACTCTTAATCTTTGATAATTTCAAATAAATTATGATAAATCTACAAATTTAAATATGTGAATCCTCATCTTGAGTTCATCTTTGGCATGTTGTGTATGTAGTTGCATTGCTGTGCGAGGGAGCTGTGTGCGCACGTGCGTGTGGAGTAGGAAGAAGATGAAAGGGATGAACGCAAGCTTCAAGTGAGTGATTTTCCACTCACACATCTATGCTCTAATCGCATAAATCATGTTATATACATATTGTTGTGCTATGTTTGATTGAGTTTATTGTATACTTCATGTCACAAACGAATCGAGTGAAGTGAGAGAAGAAATCGTCTAAAATATGCGATAGATTGTGCGTACATGGCCTCTGACCGGTTGACCCTGTAGGGCCACCGGTCGACCGTATGCGGTCGACCGGTGTGGGCAACCGGCAACATGTTTTAAGTGTTTTGTGCGTGTGTGTGTTCGTATGTGTTTATGAGTGAGTGTATGTTTTGTATTGTGTGAGTGACTGAGTTGTGTGTGCATCTGTGTGTATATATTTATGTATTGCTATGTGCATGTTGTGTAAGTATATCTGTTCATATGTGAATATGTGTATGTACTGACCTGTGTGTATGTGTTTTGTGTGTGTAAGTTTGCAATGTTATGTGTGTGTGCAACTAGATGTGTGTCTGTGCATATTTTAATAATTAATGACATTTATAGTTTCATTTGAATAAACTAAAATAATTATATTTAAACTCTTACATCATTAAGATAATATACTTGAATATAAAATAGATCAATAAAAAACCTTATAATATTATAGAAAATATATAACGTTCTCTAATTAATATTTTACAAGTTCCAAAGGATATTTTATAAGCTTTGGGCATAAATAAAGTTTTGGAAATATATTTCATAGGTTTAAAATATAGTAAATTAATTGGGTAGTTTGAAATTATTTAACAATAGTTTTTAATCATAGGAAATTATGAAATAATTTCTATAAGTAATATTAGCTTTATAAACTATTTTGAAATTTAAATTGATTAAAATAACTTTTCTGATGTTATTAGTGAATATTCAACTATTAATTAACTTTATTAAATATTGAGAAACTGGATATTTAATGTGAATAATAAGATTATACTTGAGTTTATTTTTCACTAATCCATGAATAGCTATTTATTGTTTGTTTCGAAGTAATTATTTTCTTATATAAGATAAAATAAAGTGGAAGATTTTATTAGATATTGACTTAGTTGTTTTATAATTATATTTATTCCGATTATCTATTTTATAGTTTTTTTTCTTAGTCTTTCCTTTTATATTGATTTGGAGTATATGAAGTAATGTTTTATTTTAGATTTGGAAATATAAATTAGTATGTTTTAAATGTTGATAACTTGTTTAGGGAAAAATGTTTTGGATTGAACTATTTATTTAAAAGATGGATGTGTGTGTAATAAATATTTAGAAGATAAGTAGTTAGTATTATTAAGAGCTTTCAAAATTATAATTTATGAAATTTTAAAATATATTTACTTATAAATTATTAACTTGAGTTTCACACACACACACATACACTTATGTTTGATTTTTGAGTTTTCTGATTTCGCATCTTCTTAGTAAGGATTTTGTTGATTATGAGTGATTCACCGTTAATATGGATTTAATTATTGATTTTGATATGATACGGTGTTGACATCCTTCTATGTGATTCTGTGATGATTTTTATTCTGTGTGACGAGAAATATGAATAAACAGAGTTATAATACCGTTTGGGATGGGGCATTCGTTAATCTTTCTCTGGTTATTCTTTGGACTCGTTATATAGAATATTGAGAAATTTAATTGTAGTTTATAAATAGTGAATAAACTTTTGAGTATCACGCAGTGGTATAGGACGTTGTTGTGTTATTCATTGTAAGTAGATGACACTCATGTGATAGGAATATAGTGGACAATGTGAGGTGATACATGTAGTGATATATGGCTCTATGCCTATATTTAGTGATTATGGCTCCATGCCTAACAATGACCAGGATGTCATGTCTATATGTATTGGTTCTATATTCCACTAATATGATGTACTCCTATTATGTTGTTGGAGAGATCTAGATGGCTAGAATCCATCCTAGCGGTTTGATCGTGGGTTTGTATTATTTGACAGTATTACTCTATAATACTCTTAGATAGTATGGGTATAGTTGTGGGGTGTTCACATTAGGCACGTCAGTTAGACATATGCAAAGAAAATTGAGAGTAGATTTATTTATTTTGAAATAATGATCATATGCATAATTAAGGCCTCCTTACTTACATACATTTGCAATCTTACTTTGATAGCTCAGATCATTATCACTTTCTCCGATGAGAAATTTTAACTTTACCATAATTAAGAACAAATCTATGGAAAAAGAAATCAAAATTAAGGATTTCAATTGATTTCATTATTGTTCATTGATTAATTAATGAAACCTTTTTCAGTAATCAGTGGTTTATTCTTTAATAAATTATAGAAGTTAAAAAGAAGATAAGAAATGAAATTAATTTTAGGAAAAAGTGAGATGTGATGATATGGCGAAAAATGATTTGTGAGAAGTATAAAATACTCTGATTTATTTAATTATCAAGGATTAAAGATGTTGGAAATAACTTTACCCTTCACATGCTACATAACAACCAACATACCTGTCAATTTATGGAATCTGAATACATCAAATTACCAGGAATGCACCTATATGTATCTCACATGCATAGAAAAAATAAGTAAATTTCTGGTTTGTTGCAATTATAATAATAAATAGTAGAAGTGAGAATTTTTCGTTGATTGGAAACATCATTTTAAGAAACCGGTTCACTAAAATTTGTACTATAAAAATCAAATCAAAACACTAAATAAGAAGAAATTAAACAGTCTAAGTATGCCGACTCTAAAAATGTATACATTTATTGGTTTATTTATCTCCTTAATACGTCCATCTTTTACTTCACTAATGCATGAAATATACATTATGGTTGTGTAAAGTAATCAACATGCAATAATTCTACTAACTTTCCCAAAATATCACTTGGCTTTTTCTTTCCTCGACCTCCTCTTGGGAAAACCTTTCTTCCCTTATTAGCCTATCATTGCTGCCTTGAATTTGTCAATGAAACTTCACTATGTATCTATATCGAAACACATCTTTCATAAAGAGTCAGCATCTTCACCATTTTGGTTTAGCCAAAGCTAAATACTCTTCACTTCACTTGGTTTTACTATATGCTTCCACTTTACCAAATCCTTGTCTTTTCTCTTCCTTATTCATCCAGTTCTTTGAAGGCTAATATTTTGACAAAATTTCATAAACAACATGGTTTACATGATTTTGCACCATAAGATGAGTTTTTTTTATCGTTAAATCATATGATTTATCTTCAAATAACCATGAATCTGAATTATCAAATACTCATATGAATTTTAATTATTGAATAAAAAAATCACTACAACAAACTGGACCTTTAATAGCGTTTAAAAACCGCAATAATAGCATTTAACAGCGTTTTTGACTACGTTGTGGAACGATATGCCATTATAGGTCAAAACATACAATAGCAATACAAAAAATGCTGTAGAAAGTAAGTTTTGATAGCGTTTGACTGATGCTATTAATACATTTTATAGCGTTTGTGTTGTTGAGCTAAATTGCTTTTCTTAGTGTTCGTCTTCTCTTATCAAATATATTTAATAGCGGTAATCACATGCTATAATAAACTTTTAAATGGCTCTTTCCATTGCTGTAACTTCTTTTTACAGCGTTTCCTTTGTTGCCATAATATTTTTTACAGCATTTATTGTGATGCTCTGAGTGTTATTTTATAGCGGTTCTATGTATTGCTGTAAAAGCTTCTTTATTTTAAGAACCCTTTTCATAGCATTGTTTAAACACTGTTGAATTTTTACATAGTGTGATATCCCGGAAATTTGGCAATATCAATTTAATAATCTTTATTAATAATTAAATTGATTAGTTGATTTATTTTATAAATTGACAAGTTTAATTCATTTTAAAAGGTTAATAATATTTTAAATTGGCAATATTTATTATTATCTTTTCTAATAATTTAAAATTGGTAAGATTTATCTTTTAAAACTTATATAAATGTTTTCTATTTATAATGAATATATATATATAATTTGTAATTTGGAAATTTGTAATTTGACTTAGTACTTTTGGAAATGATAATTGAGATTTAAATAACAAGTGTAATTTCTTATTTATTAAAAATATATATGTAAGCTTAAGTTTAAATAAGGTTTAAATTAAGAAGTTTATTTGTTTTAATAATCTTTTCTCTTTTAATATTCAAATATAAGTCAAAATGGTTTTGTAAAAATATATAGAGAGTTAAACTCAATTTCTCAAGCATATACAAATATGTTATATTTAATTGACATAAGTATAAGTTAATTTAAATATTTGTTTCTCACCATTGTATATTTATTAAAATCTAAAAGCTTATTTATAAAAGATAAATACATTTTTATATACATGTAAATATTTTATAAATACATAGGTATAGCTTAAGTCAATTAATTAAAATAAGAATGTACACTTGTAAGTTTTTAAAGGTAGTTTAAAGACATTTGTAAAGATGTAAGCCTATGTGTAAGCAAATTAACACTTAAAGAAGACAAGTGGCTTTTTTCTTTGGTAATTAAAGTTTTAAAATTTTAAATATAGAAGAAAGATCTGCAATTTATTTTCTTCAGCTCTAAAAACTATCTTCACTTCTTTCTCTACCAAAAATAATTCGAATCTAAAGATAAAGTAAAAAGTATGGAAATCAAATGATAAGAAAATGAAGAACTGGAAATTTAAATTGAAAGCAAAGCAAAGCAAAATCTAGAAAATCTGGGAATCTAAGATCTGAAATAAGAAGATCAAAGGCAAATTAAAACAGCAGTTTCAAATCTTCAATTGCAATTTGAAGACATGCAATCAAATAAGGAAATCAACAGCAAGTTTATATTCAACTAAGCAAAAGAAAAGGAAGTTCAAAATCAAATTCAAAAGTCTGGAATAAGCCTGGAAACAAAAACCTGTCATATGTTCTCTGTTTAAAATAACAGGTGAGTAAACTTAAGTTTTAAAAACAGTTTTAAAATCTTGTTTTCACATTGTTATGTGAATAAAATTCATGTGTTAGCTTTAATATTTGAATTGAATGGATGCATGCATGTATACAAGTATTATTGCCTGTGAATAACCAGTATATGTTGAATATAGGCTCTGAATGTTTTACAGAGTTTGATTTTCTTTTAAAAAAATCTATACCTCATCATTTAATCTCTGTTAGTTTATGATTTGTAAATAGAAATTGTTTGAATCCATACAATATCTCTACTAAAAATCATTGGAGGAATTTATATTTAGTATTAACCTCAAATTTTATAATATACAGTAGAATTGGTAAATTGGGTCAAAACTGATTAATTCAATTTTAAGTATTGATTACATGAATGGATTCAATATAGAAAATGATGAATTTTAATATAGAAATCTTGATTTTTAGTATGGTATCTATTGAGAAATTCTGGGTTGATTGATTTTGTGTTTATCGTCGATTGTTGATGATTGACGACGAGTTGAAGTTCGAGATTGTTGTCGATGGTAGCTTGAATATTATTGATCTCAGGAAAAATGGAGATTGTATTTTTAGTTAACCGTAGGGGGTAGGCGAAGACGAGATAGGGTTTAACACCCTGTTTTTCTCGTGACGTTCATATGGATTTCGCGGCGTCGATAGGCAACCGGAGGCGATCGCGTAGGTCGCTGGAGGTAGAGTAAAGTGAGGCGGAGCTACGGTGAAGATGGTGGGTTTTCTCGAGGCCGGGGGTTGCCGTGGTGATGGAAGTACTGGCAATGGCGTTCGAACTGATGGGTTCGAAATGGTCGAAGTTGAATCTCGATCGAATCAAGGAGATTTGGATGTTCGAACGTGATGTTGTGGTGGAAGGTGACTTGCCGTGGGCCTGATCAGAGTTCGTCGTTGTCCAGCAGTAACGTGCACGTGCACGTTCACGAATTTTGTGCATCTGGAAGTTACTTTGGAGAAGGAAGCTTGGTCACAGGTTTTTTTTTCGGGGAATAGTCGAGTTCGACTCGAAGCAGGGAAGTAATGGAATGACGCGAGTGATACTTCGAGTTTTCTAAGCTTTTACCCGGGTTTTTTGGTGAAAGCAGATTTTAAGAAAATTAATCCAGGAAATGTTTTTAAGTTTTAACCAAAAGAAATTTTGTTTCGTAATATTCTCTGAGTTTAAACAAAATTTTAAACAAGTTTATATATTTTATAATATTAAGTTTCAAAATAAAATAAGTAGATTTTGAAATAAATTTGTATTTAATTATATTTAATAACTTGGGAAAGTTTTAAAGATTTAAAGGTTTAATTTAAAATGTGTTTAATGATTTATTGATTTCTAAATCTTATATTTTAATTTAATTAAGGTTTAATGGTTAAGATATAGTAATTAATTAAAATAAGAATTTTCTCAAGTATTTAGAATGTTGATTTAATTAAAGATAATTAAATTTGAAAAGGAAATTTAGATAATTAATTATTTTAATTATCAAGTGTTATTGGTAAATAATTGATTTAATTAAGATAATAGTTTCTTAATTAAGAACCTTTAATATAGTAAGTTAAGAATCATTTAATTAAATTTAAATGATTAAGTTAAATTAATAATTAATTAATTAATTAATTTGTGATTAATTAAGAAAATCATTTATAAATTAATTAGGTATAATTAATTAATGAAGTAATTAAGAAATAATTACTGGATGTAATTTAGTAAAGATAAAATATTTAATAAAGTAATTAGAGGATAATTATTTTATTAAATGGAAATGATTAAGAGTTAATCACTTGTTATTAATTTAATAATTTATTAAATTAATCTAATTAAAGGATTAGATTAATCAAAGATGATTAATAATTGTGGTTTAATTAAGGTTAATTAATAATGTAATTAATTATTTGTAAAGGTAATTAATTAAAGTAATTAATTAATGGAAGTAATTGAGGGAAGTTAATTACTGGATTATATTAATCAAAGGTGATTAATAATTATGGATTAATTAAGAATAATTACTTAATGTAATTAATAAAATAATTAAAGGTGTAATTAGGGATCATTAGTTTTTAATTAATGATGTAATTAAGAATTGATTAATTAAGATTAATTAATCAGATGATAAGTGATTAATTGTAATTAATTAAGGCTTAAAGTAATTAATTATAATTAATTAATTAATGAAGTAACTAAAGGTTAATTACTGTATTTGGTTAAGGATAATTAATTTGTGAAATTAATTAAGATAATTACTTAAATGTAATTAAAGAATGATTAATCAAGGTGATTAATTAAAGTGGATAATTAGAGAAAGATTAATTAATTTATTTGTAACTAATTAATGATTATATAAGTAAGATTTATAATGAAGTAATTAATTTAATTTATTTTAAATTAATTAAGAGATGAAGTGATTAATTTAATTCACTTTAAATTAATTAAAGATAGAGATAGTTAATTTAAATCAATTTTAAATTAATTATGTTATGATTAATTAAATCATTGCTTATATAAGAATGGATGACATTGATTTGTCTTGAATGGATGTAATCTCAGCAAATGAGATAAGTAATGTTGTGTGGTATGAATGCTTGGTTGAATTATGATGGTAATATATATTAACTATTGTGATGTTGATATGGATTACCTATTTGGTTATGAATCATCTGTTTAAATGATAATGTGATTATCAATTGTGACTTGTGAATTATCTATCTGTATAGATAAGTTAAATTGTTTAAACCTTTAAAACAACTTGGCCTTAAAAGATACGTTTTGGATTTCGATGAGACCGGGATCGGGTTTCCGTATACCGGAATTCCAGGTCTGGAGACCCGAATACCACATCGATCCAAATTAACGATAGGTCGTGAATCTCAAGTGAAGATGAAGATTTAGAGTGCAAGGGTTATTGTCGTTAACTCTGAGGGTGATTCCAAAACGAGTGTAACGAGATAATGCCTTCGGTTTCGTTCGAACCCGGAACGAACTTGTATGGATTGAATGCTTTCAGCACATCGTCAGGCGGACGATGAGCATTCTAAGTGATATGTTCTGATTAAAGGTAATCGTAACCTCAAGCCTCATCAACCGCGAATGGCTAAAACAGGGGAGGTGCAGCAAGGCTTCGTGGGTAGCACCCACTGAGAGCAAGATAGATCCCTGTCTAGAGGTCCCTTTTCTTTTATTCGGCTTAGTGTGTGGTTGGTCGCGCCAACTACGGGATTATCTTGTTCGGAATTATCCAGTAAGGGATGGTTCCGGCTTTGTGTTGCAGGGGAGCGGGCGTACTCCTCGGTACGGTGATCTAGGCCACGTACTGTGACGGGCGGTACCCCAGTAGCCCTGCCATTGTATGGAATCCAAACTCCAATAAGTGCCGTACGTATTAGTTGTGCCCAACTATGTTGGAATGTGAGATGTAAGCATTTCAGCTATTTCTGTATTTTACTTGGAAACCCTAGACCCTATTATAATATAACTGGATTTCCTATCAAATGTTTTAGTTAGCGTAAGGTAAAAACTTACCCATGTTTATGTGTGGGGAGTCTTACGTGATACTTTTGTTTTCAAAGGTTTTCAAAGTTAAGCAATTTAAACCGTTTACTCACACCAGACCCATGTCTGACCCAAGTGTTTATTTTCTGTTTTATTAAACTCTTGGGTACTCAATATTGTATTGAGTAGTCGAGGGATTCAGGTTAGTCTTGACGAATACTGGAGGAGCTGAGGAGCAGGAGGCTTCAGCGTGTAGATATATAGAGTTTCCGCTGTGTATGTTGTATTGTACTGATGTACTTGTGATGTATAATAGACAGAAGTTTATAACTGTCTATTCTATGTTGTATAAATTGTATACTCTGATGTATATGATACTATGTAATATCTTATGTGATATAATATATTTCTCGTTCCGCTGTGAGATCTCTGATGTGTTGTTGTTCTTTCTTCTTTTCTTTTCTTCTTCTATCCCTTTCTTTCTTTATAACGATGCGTCTTTCTGGGCAAAGAAAGCCGGGACGTTACATTTGTGGTATCAGAGCTTAGGTTGAGCGAATGCCTAAGCTTTTGGTTAAGTGAATATCAGAGCACTAGGTTGAGTGAATACCTAGGTTCGGAAGGATTGTTCATTAGAGACATGATCTGTAGCAACCTGTTGAGTCTGAGTATATATATACGAGAGCGCGTATTTGTTAGTTATATAAAATGGTTTTATATTGTGTTAATTGATCGGTTGAGTGGTATATGGATTCTGGTCAATACGAGTAGCTAACGTTATTGATAGGGATCTCTAAACACTTGAACCAGGCCAACGGACACAATATTTTTTTTAAAGAGGTAAATGAAATAATTTTACCCAGAAATAATTTCTATATAAAAAGTATCATTTTAAATATATATATATTTCTACCTATTTGTTGGGTTACCTGTTCGGGTTTTCCAATATAAGTTATAAAGGTAGATAAGGTGGTAGTGTGAGTAACACGACTACCAATAGTTAGAATTCGAGTGTTGAGGTTGGAAGTATATCTGACGAGACTGTAGACCTAATACTGTCTCGAGTGAACTTTGTTGTGGTGTAAAGATTTCACCGATCTCTGAAGGAAACCAGTTATGGTTTAGAGTTTATCTTTGAAGTTGGATGAATAGAGTAGATCTATTGGATGAGCTGAAGAGAGTGATGGTATTTTGGTAACCTCAGTAAGTAGTAACTGTGTGATGAGACACGGTGGCTATGGACGTTTCTGAAGATGTTTCTTCTGGAACAAGTTTGAAGAAGTGAGTCTGTTTCGGTGCTGTGGCTGAGTCCAGTGGGGTGTTTCTATTTGCTTTGAGGTCCGAGTTTCTCGAAGAGTTTCGGATAAGAAGTCTTTGGGTTGTGGCAGCAATGCGACTCGGAGTGTTCTATGTTGGCAGAAAGTTTCTGGCTGAGCAGTTTTTCTGAAGGTGAAGTTCAGAAGCAGTAGAGTGAATCCATTTCTTCGATGGATTGGTTAGTCAAATATAAGCTGTTCTGATTAGTGAAGAGAGAACAGTTATCTTTGGAAATTAGGCCGAGCTGATCGCAAAAGTGACTTGCGATTGTTTAAGTATTCTCTTGGGATTATTGGAGATTGAGATTCCGTATCGACTTGATTCGTGGAGTTACCAGAAGTTCAGCTTAGTAGAAGGATGTCTCCTAGAGAATAATTTGGTGAAGCAACTCAGGATTCTTTGGAGAGGGATTGACCACACCTAATTTTCTGGTGAGGATTCTGTTAAGGTGTTTTTGACCAAGTAGAATGGTTCACTAAGATTTTATAGATATGGTGAACTATGGATGATCAAGTTTGTGCTCGAGTTTCTCCGATGGCATTCTCATCTGTTCAAGATCAGAATTGTGCAGCGAAAGCAAGATAGCAGCTATTCTAGAGTGGAAGCAACCGAGAGTTGTAATTTTCTTCGAGTAGAGGATTTCTATAGGAAATTCAAGTGTATCTCTAAGTGTGAAGAAATTTTCGGGATTTGGAGGTAAAGTTGTCAAGTGCAACTGTTTTGACTATTTCAGATAGGAGAGGTAGTTCGAAGTTCTCTAATGTTTGTAGAGTAGAGTTGTGTTTTGGATTTCGGCATATTTTTGAGAAACCATTTTGTTGAGTAGGATCCGGAAATTGGTTTGATGTTGGTCTAATCTGTTTCAAGAAGCATCAGCAAGGGTTAAGCTGATCAGGAAGAATGAAGTGACTCAGGATCGTCAAAGGAGTTATGCAGTTAAGAATTGATGGAATTTGGAAATTGATGTTAAAATTGGATATTGTTTAAGTTTTTCTCCGATCAAAGGAGATATAAGATTTGGTAAGACCGGAGAGTAAGCTCCGGAAGTATTATGAGATTTTTCTGTGTTCTTTGGAGATTAGATTTTGATCCCCAGGATTGAGTTGCCAGTTCGGATAATTGGAATTCATTTTATTTCACATATCTCTGAGGAATATGTGTATGATTCATCGAGTGATGGAATCAGCAGTTCAGAAGGATAGTTGGGATGGTTTTGAGTTAGTCTGATATCTTGTTCAGATTTGTGATCTAGAAAGGAAGGACTTCTAGATTATTGTAGATAGTTAGTTTAGATCCTGTAGAACGAGTCTCCCGGTATATATATATATATACTTGGGGAAACTCGAGTAAATTCTATCCAGATTTTGACTGGATAGTTAAATTTGTTTGATTAAATTGTTTGCTATGATTGATAGTGTATGATTGATTATGTGATTGCTGTTTAAAAATTAAAAACTTTTGCTGGGTTATTAAATTATCTTTGCTTTTAAATTTCGGGGACGAAATTATTTTAAGGGGGGAGGAATGTGATATCCCGGAAATTTGGCAATATCAATTTAATAATCTTTATTAATAATTAAATTGATTAGTTGATTTATTTTATAAATTGACAAGTTTAATTCATTTTAAAAGGTTAATAATATTTTAAATTGGCAATATTTATTATTATCTTTTCTAATAATTTAAAATTGGTAAGATTTATCTTTTAAAACTTATATAAATGTTTTCTATTTATAATGAATATATATATATATAATTTGTAATTTGGAAATTTGTAATTTGACTTAGTACTTTTGGAAATGATAATTGAGATTTAAATAACAAGTGTAATTTCTTATTTATTAAAAATATATATGTAAGCTTAAGTTTAAATAAGGTTTAAATTAAGAAGTTTATTTGTTTTAATAATCTTTTCTCTTTTAATATTCAAATATAAGTCAAAATGGTTTTGTAAAAATATATAGAGAGTTAAACTCAATTTCTCAAGCATATACAAATATGTTATATTTAATTGACATAAGTATAAGTTAATTTAAATATTTGTTTCTCACCATTGTATATTTATTAAAATCTAAAAGCTTATTTATAAAAGATAAATACATTTTTATATACATGTAAATATTTTATAAATACATAGGTATAGCTTAAGTCAATTAATTAAAATAAGAATGTACACTTGTAAGTTTTTAAAGGTAGTTTAAAGACATTTGTAAAGATGTAAGCCTATGTGTAAGCAAATTAACACTTAAAGAAGACAAGTGGCTTTTTTCTTTGGTAATTAAAGTTTTAAAATTTTAAATATAGAAGAAAGATCTGCAATTTATTTTCTTCAGCTCTAAAAACTATCTTCACTTCTTTCTCTACCAAAAATAATTCGAATCTAAAGATAAAGTAAAAAGTATGGAAATCAAATGATAAGAAAATGAAGAACTGGAAATTTAAATTGAAAGCAAAGCAAAGCAAAATCTGGAAAATCTGGGAATCTAAGATCTGAAATAAGAAGATCAAAGGCAAATTAAAACAGCAGTTTCAAATCTTCAATTGCAATTTGAAGACATGCAATCAAATAAGGAAATCAACAGCAAGTTTATATTCAACTAAGCAAAAGAAAAGGAAGTTCAAAATCAAATTCAAAAGTCTGGAATAAGCCTGG
The DNA here is from genome assembly GCA_030737815.1 of Allium fistulosum. Taxonomy (NCBI): domain Eukaryota; kingdom Viridiplantae; phylum Streptophyta; class Magnoliopsida; order Asparagales; family Amaryllidaceae; genus Allium; species Allium fistulosum. Next base: position 300,747,760 of record CM060905.1, on the reverse strand, counting down.
AAACAAAAACCTGTCATATGTTCTCTGTTTAAAATAACAGGTGAGTAAACTTAAGTTTTAAAAACAGTTTTAAAATCTTGTTTTCACATTGTTATGTGAATAAAATTCATGTGTTAGCTTTAATATTTGAATTGAATGGATGCATGCATGTATACAAGTATTATTGCCTGTGAATAACCAGTATATGTTGAATATAGGCTCTGAATGTTTTACAGAGTTTGATTTTCTTTTAAAAAAATCTATACCTCATCATTTAATCTCTGTTAGTTTATGATTTGTAAATAGAAATTGTTTGAATCCATACAATATCTCTACTAAAAATCATTGGAGGAATTTATATTTAGTATTAACCTCAAATTTTATAATATACAGTAGAATTGGTAAATTGGGTCAAAACTGATTAATTCAATTTTAAGTATTGATTACATGAATGGATTCAATATAGAAAATGATGAATTTTAATATAGAAATCTTGATTTTTAGTATGGTATCTATTGAGAAATTCTGGGTTGATTGATTTTGTGTTTATCGTCGATTGTTGACGATTGACGACGAGTTGAAGTTCGAGATTGTTGTCGATGGTAGCTTGAATATTATTGATCTCAGGAAAAATGGAGATTGTATTTTTAGTTAACCGTAGGGGGTAGGCGAAGACGAGATAGGGTTTAACACCCTGTTTTTCTCGTGACGTTCATATGGATTTCGCGGCGTCGATAGGCAACCGGAGGCGATCGCATAGGTCGCTGGAGGTAGAGTAAAGTGAGGCGGAGCTACGGTGAAGATGGTGGGTTTTCTCGAGGCCGGGGGTTGCCGTGGTGATGGAAGTACTGGCAATGGCGTTCGAACTGATGGGTTCGAAATGGTCGAAGTTGAATCTCGATCGAATCAAGGAGATTTGGATGTTCGAACGTGATGTTGTGGTGGAAGGTGACTTGCCGTGGGCCTGATCAGAGTTCGTCGTTGTCCAGCAGTAACGTGCACGTGCACGTTCACGAATTTTGTGCATCTGGAAGTTACTTTGGAGAAGGAAGCTTGGTCACAGGTTTTTTTTTCGGGGAATAGTCGAGTTCGACTCGAAGCAGGGAAGTAATGGAATGACGCGAGTGATACTTCGAGTTTTCTAAGCTTTTACCCGGGTTTTTTGGTGAAAGCAGATTTTAAGAAAATTAATCCAGGAAATGTTTTTAAGTTTTAACCAAAAGAAATTTTGTTTCGTAATATTCTCTGAGTTTAAACAAAATTTTAAACAAGTTTATATATTTTATAATATTAAGTTTCAAAATAAAATAAGTAGATTTTGAAATAAATTTGTATTTAATTATATTTAATAACTTGGGAAAGTTTTAAAGATTTAAAGGTTTAATTTAAAATGTGTTTAATGATTTATTGATTTCTAAATCTTATATTTTAATTTAATTAAGGTTTAATGGTTAAGATATAGTAATTAATTAAAATAAGAATTTTCTCAAGTATTTAGAATGTTGATTTAATTAAAGATAATTAAATTTGAAAAGGAAATTTAGATAATTAATTATTTTAATTATCAAGTGTTATTGGTAAATAATTGATTTAATTAAGATAATAGTTTCTTAATTAAGAACCTTTAATATAGTAAGTTAAGAATCATTTAATTAAATTTAAATGATTAAGTTAAATTAATAATTAATTAATTAATTAATTTGTGATTAATTAAGAAAATCATTTATAAATTAATTAGGTATAATTAATTAATGAAGTAATTAAGAAATAATTACTGGATGTAATTTAGTAAAGATAAAATATTTAATAAAGTAATTAGAGGATAATTATTTTATTAAATGGAAATGATTAAGAGTTAATCACTTGTTATTAATTTAATAATTTATTAAATTAATCTAATTAAAGGATTAGATTAATCAAAGATGATTAATAATTGTGGTTTAATTAAGGTTAATTAATAATGTAATTAATTATTTGTAAAGGTAATTAATTAAAGTAATTAATTAATGGAAGTAATTGAGGGAAGTTAATTACTGGATTATATTAATCAAAGGTGATTAATAATTATGGATTAATTAAGAATAATTACTTAATGTAATTAATAAAATAATTAAAGGTGTAATTAGGGATCATTAGTTTTTAATTAATGATGTAATTAAGAATTGATTAATTAAGATTAATTAATCAGATGATAAGTGATTAATTGTAATTAATTAAGGCTTAAAGTAATTAATTATAATTAATTAATTAATGAAGTAATTAAAGGTTAATTACTGTATTTGGTTAAGGATAATTAATTTGTGAAATTAATTAAGATAATTACTTAAATGTAATTAAAGAATGATTAATCAAGGTGATTAATTAAAGTGGATAATTAGAGAAAGATTAATTAATTTATTTGTAACTAATTAATGATTATATAAGTAAGATTTATAATGAAGTAATTAATTTAATTTATTTTAAATTAATTAAGAGATGAAGTGATTAATTTAATTCACTTTAAATTAATTAAAGATAGAGATAGTTAATTTAAATCAATTTTAAATTAATTATGTTATGATTAATTAAATCATTGCTTATATAAGAATGGATGACATTGATTTGTCTTGAATGGATGTAATCTCAGCAAATGAGATAAGTAATGTTGTGTGGTATGAATGCTTGGTTGAATTATGATGGTAATATAGATTAACTATTGTGATGTTGATATGGATTACCTATTTGGTTATGAATCATCTGTTTAAATGATAATGTGATTATCAATTGTGACTTGTGAATTATCTATCTGTATAGATAAGTTAAATTGTTTAAACCTTTAAAACAACTTGGCCTTAAAAGATACGTTTTGGATTTCGATGAGACCGGGATCGGGTTTCCGTATACCGGAATTCCAGGTCTGGAGACCCGAATACCACATCGATCCAAATTAACGATAGGTCGTGAATCTCAAGTGAAGATGAAGATTTAGAGTGCAAGGGTTATTGTCGTTAACTCTGAGGGTGATTCCAAAACGAGTGTAACGAGATAATGCCTTCGGTTTCGTTCGAACCCGGAACGAACTTGTATGGATTGAATGCTTTCAGCACATCGTCAGGCGGACGATGAGCATTCTAAGTGATATGTTCTGATTAAAGGTAATCGTAACCTCAAGCCTCATCAACCGGGAATGGCTAAAACAGGGGAGGTGCAGCAAGGCTTCGTGGGTAGCACCCACTGAGAGCAAGATAGATCCCTGTCTAGAGGTCCCTTTTCTTTTATTCGGCTTAGTGTGTGGTTGGTCGCGCCAACTACGGGATTATCTTGTTCGGAATTATCCAGTAAGGGATGGTTCCGGCTTTGTGTTGCAGGGGAGCGGGCGTACTCCTCGGTACGGTGATCTAGGCCACGTACTGTGACGGGCGGTACCCCAGTAGCCCTGCCATTGTATGGAATCCAAACTCCAATAAGTGCCGTACGTATTAGTTGTGCCCAACTATGTTGGAATGTGAGATGTAAGCATTTCAGCTATTTCTGTATTTTACTTGGAAACCCTAGACCCTATTATAATATAACTGGATTTCCTATCAAATGTTTTAGTTAGCGTAAGGTAAAAACTTACCCATGTTTATGTGTGGGGAGTCTTACGTGATACTTTTGTTTTCAAAGGTTTTCAAAGTTAAGCAATTTAAACCGTTTACTCACACCAGACCCATGTCTGACCCAAGTGTTTATTTTCTGTTTTATTAAACTCTTGGGTACTCAATATTGTATTGAGTAGTCGAGGGATTCAGGTTAGTCTTGACGAATACTGGAGGAGCTGAGGAGCAGGAGGCTTCAGCGTGTAGATATATAGAGTTTCCGCTGTGTATGTTGTATTGTACTGATGTACTTGTGATGTATAATAGACAGAAGTTTATAACTGTCTATTCTATGTTGTATAAATTGTATACTCTGATGTATATGATACTATGTAATATCTTATGTGATATAATATATTTCTCGTTCCGCTGTGAGATCTCTGATGTGTTGTTGTTCTTTCTTCTTTTCTTTTCTTCTTCTATCCCTTTCTTTCTTTATAACGATGCGTCTTTCTGGGCAAAGAAAGCCGGGACGTTACACATAGCGTTTTATAAACGCTGTTGAATGTTTTCACAGCGTTTCAAAAACGCTGTTGTCTAGTGTCCAACATAATCAACATATATAGCAGGTTGCAGCCCCATTTTATATATAGCACAACAGTTAATTTAAACACATACATTTCATAATCAACATATTATACTAGTCACACATTTCATAATCAACATATTATATTAATCATAGCTAATAATCAACATGTAACATTATATAATAAACATATGCAATATTCTTACATCAAAACATATAATACGTCCATAATATTTCACAATGTAGAACAAGCAGCAGCTAATGGCCAAAAGTAGTAATACATATGAGCATACAAACCAAAATGTAGTTTTGGCATCAAAAGTAACTTTGAATCCATAACTTGTTGCAGGATGTTACTACTTTTTTGCATCAAATACATCTATTCACCTGTAAAGTAAAAGTTCTTTAGTTATGCATGTTTGCACCAAAAATGGTCACAAACCCCAATTACAGTTGAAAGCACCAGTTCGCAATTATAGGTCTCAGATATCAAATATGTAGAAAAACAGATATGAAGAACACTCAAAAAATTCAAATGAAAGCAGTAAACAACACAGGATTTATAGTGGTTCGGCGATCGTGCCTACGTCCACTCTGAAGATGATGTCTTTATTGATTCACTTAATGATCTCAGTTGATTACAGCAGAATACAATGGATTATAAATCTGAAACTTGAATACAACAGCAATGATTAGGTGTAGAATTGAATCCGGCAGAGTCTGGACGTTCAATGGCCAAAGATCTTTTTTCTGTAGGCTTCAGGGGGCTATTTATAGGCGTAGGAGGCCCAGATCTCGCCCAAACTTCAGGAGACTTCTTCTGGCACGTGAGGGGGCCCACGCGACCGGTCCCACCAAGTTTCAACTCAATCTGTGATCGATTCGAATCAACTTCGTATCGATCAGGAAATGCTCCAATCGAGCTGAAACTTGGCAGGATTGCTCTTTACCTTGTGTGGAAGCTACTGTGAAAATTTCGTTGCATTTGGATCGAGGGTTTGCGAGATATGGTCGATACGAAATTGGTTTGCTCGATGGCTGTTTGGTTCGAATCCATTCATTCGAACTGATCACTTTGACTCGATGGCAACGCGCGTGAGTAGGTTGACGTGGCGCGCGCTCTTTGTGTTGACCCGCTTCTCACTCCGGTTTGATCGAGTCACTCCGGGTATATTGCCGCGTTCGCATCCATAACTCACGCGTCATCTCTGGCCTGTTTGACTCAGTGGATACGAACAAGCAATTATTCACGGATTCGAGCAAGGATTCCTGATGGATACGAAGTGGTCAGCGCCTCATGGATGCGAAGTCATCTGATGGATTCAAGACAGGTGGGTACGAAGGACTTGTATCCCCGATCGATACGAAGACGATGGATTCGAATGGAATCCCATCCATGGATACAGACCGTGTTTGGTTGGATGGATACGAAACAGGACGTTGCTGATCGATACGAAGCGCATGTCCTGTTGATGGATACGAACTCGGTCAATGCTAGTTGAGGTTCATCGATGGATTCGAACTTGATCGATGCGAAGTTGATGGATACGAATGGAGACGTGATGGTGAATACATACTCTATCGATACGAAGCTAATGCTGCTTGATGGATACGAAATTGTACCTTTTTTCATCAACTTGCATCGGTCATATCCTAAGCATATGAACTCGGATTGACTTGAAATTTGGAATGTAGGTTTCCATGGCTTTGCTTGTCATGTCTCGTAAATTGCGGCCCGATCCGAACTCGGACAAAATTCATCGATATCCATGGTGAACTTGTGATGTAACTGTCCTACAGGATGAACTGTCATTGAGTTCTAGTTAGTTTTTTGGTGTCACGGCCTTGCCAAAAGGCGGGATAACAATGCATACTTAATTAGAATTTAAAGACTGAAACATTAAGTAGCTAGTTCTCAAGTTATTTTAAGCTTTAAAATAACTCATTATCATATAGATGATTGTATACCTTTAAAGTCTAGCAAATCTTTAATCAACGATACATGTTTATGTATATTAACTTTAAAAATATATGGGCAAAATAAGAGCGTGCAAGAAGAAAAGAACTTCCATGGACCTATCAACTATTTGCAAGTTAATTTCACAAATAGAAAAGGACACATGATATAAAGGATAAAAAAATCAAAGGAGCAATCAATTTGCATAGCCCTATTATGGTGTCTAACTATTACTAACCACATGCACATAATTCCAAATAACAACTTGAATATATCCACAGAGTTTCAATTTAAATAAGAGCTTCAAATTATAACTCCGCATCACAAATTTGCAACTGTTCAGCTATATTATACTAGCTTTTGTTTTCTTCTCATGTATCATATATTTTTGTCCGATCAAATTTTGAAAATTAGTTCCCGTTAAAAGATAGTTAATTAAACGTAGTGGAAACTGGAACCAAACTGAAAAAAACAAGATCGGACTTAACTTCCACCCTGCATAAGCATATTCACGTACTGTAGCAAAACTATGAATTTTGGTAATTTGAATTAACAAATATAACAGAAACCCAGCACAAAGTGTTGAATAATATTTCTTGATACAAAGTAATATGAATCATATTAACATTACAATGACAAAAGGCCACATTTAATGATATTTTTCCTCATAAAAACTGTTTGAATTCAACCAAGAAATCACCAACTATTTTTCCATAGGATAGACAAATTGTGTGCATAAAGTTTATCCAAAAAATTAATTCAAGTCTTATCCAAAAGTTTAAAATAGCACGAGCTACCATCTAGAAGTCCACATTTATTATCGAAACAAATTACTTCCACTTACCACTGGAATAAAGCTTATATATGTTGTGGTCCTTTGATAAGAATATCTGTTTTATAAATTGCTTTGAAAAATTATCATCGGAAAGAGAAATTTTCTTAGATCTCGTAAACAATTATGTCAAAATTATCTTACGAGATTTTGCTTTCAAGACCTCAAGCTTGTTGTTATATACTTATATATGTTCTTAGATCTTGCTTTACCTTTTTCTGCTTCAGGTTTCAATTGTCTGTTATTATCCCAAGTTCCCAACCTACTAGCAACGTGAACAAGTTTGATGATCCAAAGAGCATTTATTAAAATGATTTGCTTCTTAGTTCAGTTTAACATCTTCAGTCTATTTTATTCTACGCACCATGAATATAATAATCCATTATCTTTTTACAAATTTATTTCATCCATTACGATGGCATCAAGGTGCGCCAAGGATAACAAAATTTTGACCTTGATGATGTTTTTCGACTCGGTTACATATTAAAAAACCAATTCATAAAGATATTGGAAGCAAACTATTCGAAACACTACAAGAAAAATACCTTTTTATAGCGTTAAAAAACGCTGTAAAAGGATACGATGGCGTTTTTATAAACGCTGTATATCAACAAGTTGTAATATGTCAGGGATCTATAATAGCAACCTCAGAATCGCTATAAAAAACATGCTATAAATGACGTTACTTATAGCGTTTCTGAATTGCTATTAAATGGACGATTCATGACATACAAGTACCTTTCTATAGCGTTTTGGTGCTTGCTATAGAACTTTTACGCAGAGTTATGGTTTATGATGCTAATATTTATGACGTCATTTATTTGCTATTTATAGCAATTGTAAACGCTGTAGATATATCATTACCTGATTATTGTAGCAATTATAAATGCTATAGAAATATCATTGCCTGATTATTATAGAAACTATAAATGTTGTAAAAACGCTATAGAATGTTTACTTTAGTCTTTCATAGCATTATTTACTTGCCATGAAAACTGTTTAATCGTTGCATAATATTTTTATTGCACTAGCATAATGCTATAGTATGTATAGCCATGACAATTTTTTTCCTAGCATTAATATAAAAAGGATGTAATATACGGTATTTCACACAGTATTAACAATTAAGCATAAAAAAATATATATGAATAAAAGCATTTCATGTACAATATTAAGCATATAAATATTAGTAACAATTCATATAATCGTAGCTAACCAAAACAATACATAATAAAAGTAACAATCCATACAACCATAGCAAACCAAAACGATACTGAAATACCTTAAACTCTAGCGTTGTTTTGGACTTGACAAACTTCTTCCACTCATTCATACTTAGGTTATCGGGTTTCAACCGAATTCTTTCTTCTTCGTTCTTTGCGTCTGCTATTTTGCGAACTAATCTAGCCTTTGAACCTCTAAAAAATGCACCCCATTTGCTAAAATATGGACGCTTTTTGCCATTCCTCATCCAATTTAAATCTAGCCTGCAATATCAGCGTTAGCTAAGAAGAAAACTTTTATAAACCAACACTAATACCAATTAATTAACAGTTGTTTACATTCTGTTTTATAGTCAAATGGTAGCAAAACTAAAAATAAATGACCAAAAATGTCCACAAAAGCATCAAACGTACTCTATGTCCACAAAACCACAGGACACAAATAATATTAACATCATCTACAAATAATATTAACATCATCAACTACGTTCCCACTGAGAAAATTAACTCACACTACCCAAAATTAATTCACACTACCCTTACACATGATAATATGTCGTGCTGTCATATATAAATACTAAATCAGTCCGCACAACTGACCATTACAAGTTTTAACTCTGGATTCTCTAATCAAATCATTGTCATAATGCACAAAATCATACTACTGAAGAATGGCATTTGCTAGTTACAAACGAAACAAATGCATATAATTCAAAGATGGCGGGTTCTAAATACAAATCAAATAAAAATAATGGATCAATCAGAGATAATGTTGTTAGTAGAGGTGAAGAAACGTTGGACTGAAGAGAAAAGTCAGAGAAAAAGGACCGAGAGAAGTGAGAAATATAATGGAGGCTGAGATCAACAATGAGTGATGCATGCTATTTTCTAGAGATTTATTTAGAGAATGTGATTAATAAAAATAGCGATTGAGACATTGTTAAAACTGGTAATATAAAATGTTAAAACTGGTAATATAAAATGCATCATTTTCATATATATTTTAACTAAATTTAGAAAAATAAATAAGACATATATGACATAAAAATGGTATATACCTGAATGCATCCCCACAAAGCAACTTGTAATCTGTCACTTAGTTCCTTCCACTTATCAAGTGTAACAGGAACATGTTCCCTTACTAGTGGGCCTAAATATGAAGATAGTTTGACAGACCCATCTCCTATTGGTTTGCCATCCGCATTATATTCGACTTCAATGCGACTCAATGGATTTACTGGAAGTCTTTTCACTTTAGTTGGACCTCTACGTTTGCGCTTCACTACCAGATTTGCGGTGGCATCTCGAGTGGTTCTCTCATTCATGTCAGCTTCAAAATCTTCTTCAACTTGCATTGTATCTTCGTCAACTGCTTCAATTCGAGCATCATTGTTCTCAGAATTTCCAATTTCTTGCGAGTTGTCTTCAATACCAACGTCGCTATCGACCCTATTGTCCATGGGTTTTGCATTAGCCGTGGATGTAGTGGATTTATCAATTGTTTTTAGCCATTTTAAAGCAGCCGCCTTCTTTTTACCCATTTACTGCATGTAAAAGAAAAAAAATGGATGTTAAAATGCATTCAAGGTTGAGAACTGCATTTAAGAACTGCATATATTGTTTCTAAAAGTAAGTGTAAAGTGTTTAGGATTCTTGCAAATATATATAAGCAGAAATTTGAAGTGATATTGTTTCATACATTCAGAAATTTGAAGTGATATTGTTTCATTTATATGAGAGTTGCAGATAATGCTATTCTCATTCACTAGTGTCTACATGATATTCAGATAATGCTACTCATTTTAAGTACAATATTTCAATATTACTCCAATCATGTTAGTGTAGCATTATCTGAGTGCTACATGTAAATAGCATTATCTGTAATAAAACATGTTTGCAGATAATGCTATTTACCGATAATGCTACATGTTTGCAGATAATGCTACATGTTTGCAGATAAAACATGTAGCTTGATTTACTTATTGTACTGCAAAAGCACATGTTTGCAGATAATGCTATTTACATGTAGCATTATCTGAGTGCTGAGATCCAAACATGTTTTATTGCAGATAGTTTTTTCTGGCTACTCGTGATTGTAGGCCTCAAAGTTGAAATATTGTACTTAAAGAAATTAGAACTACAAAAATGAATCGTATATTTTAACTTTTGCAGTGATGAGAGTTGCTTTATTATTATTATTTTCCTCCAAAAATTTTAAGCTAAATATTGTATTATTACCTGTGTAAATGCACCCAATCTTTTTCCATCGCAAATTATCTGCAAATTATGTATAGGCTCCCTTGAATTCACTATCTGCAAATTATGTATAGGCTCCCTACAATCCAGATTTGATATTATTACCAGTTTGCTTTTACTGCATTGCATATATGGATGGGTGATTTATGGTAGGCTATTGAAAATAGAGAAGAGTTGCCTACATTGCTTGGTATTCATGTGTAGACAAATTTGATTCTCATCAAGTTATAAAAACATCCTACTATCCTAGATTCACAATTATACAAACCTACTGTATAGCTTATGTACAATCAATAACAATATCACATATACTGTAAAATTCATACCATATTTGATATAAAAAGAATACCACCTTACATAATATTACCATTAATAAATTTAATAACTTAAAATCCATGATTAAGTCAAAATTAGCACTTCATTCTCAATGTTTATCAGCTTGCAGACCACATTTATATTACCATTTCTTTTATCTGTCAAACAAATAATAAAAGCAAATTTTAGGCAAGGTGGTTGTAACAAGTGAAGCCTATTTTGATCTTTCAAAAATGTTCCTATACAAACTGTAGTTGCACCATATATCAATTACAATGTGGCTTATATCAAGTTGCACCATATATTCAACCGTTTTCACCTTTGCTGATAACAATTTTGTCTACAATAGGATCATAGTCAGATCCAAAAAAAAACCTATATCAAGCTTTATGTACAATATATATAAGCTAATCACTTAAAAGGAGTTGCCATGGTTCATACAAAAAAAATTCTTCCAGCCTTTTGAGGGATAAACTCGGTCTATCTTTGGACATAGTAGAACAAACACATGGTAATAGTGGAGAATGTGTTTGAATTTATTGTGGAGATGATAACTGGTCTGCTGAAAACAAAACTAAAATTACATTGCATTTTATATACTTGCTATTGCCTATTTCACCTGATAATCAAGGGGCTGTTTGACCATTAGCTATAGATGATATGCTAAATTTTGTCGAGAAAAATCACTTGTAGAAAGAACAAGCTACCAAGGTTAGACACATGATTTTGTTCTTTGTTTCTATTTGTGATTCCTTAAATGTTATTAAGTGCAATGTGCATGTTTTAGTAAACCATTAAGTGGAACATGTTGATGAAAGTTACTTTAAGAAAATAATTTTGATCTTCTTCTACAAAATGATTATCTCATAGTTGATAATTATATTATCATCAAGATGAACTTTATAAGCATATTAACTATAAAGCTAAGTTTATAACTTATATACATGTTCTGTAAATTATGTTCATAACCTCTACCCTGAATAGGTATTTTGCACCCCATTTCGTAATGTAAGTAGCATGGAAATGTTTTATAATGTTTATGTAGGTTAAATGTAAAGTTGATGTACGTACCACACAAGATTATGATTGTAGTGAGAAGTTCTGCTATGGTTAGTTCTTTTCCTTGGTTAGATGGCGAGGTAAATTCTGTGCAACCTTAGCGTTAATTTCTCTACCCGATAACCTGCGTTAAGAGTAACTACCTATTATTATTGTTTCATATTCAGTTAGTACCATTTGTTAGTAACACATGAGATGAAACTAGGACATCAAATGAAACATCCTACTAAGATAACTTGCCTCCACCATATATGTGAACATTTTTGCAGCTACAATGGTTTCAACAAACAAAAGAGTTATCATTTTCTTGTATAACGCATTTGATTTTTTAATATGGAACTTCCTCTTTTCTAATAAAACTGTACTGAAATTTTCGATTAATGTTAGTAAAAATAGGTTCAAAATATGCTTCTTATATGTTTTCTAATTAACACTTTGCCAAAGGATTACACTGTCTTCTCTTAAGCCTTCAATGTTCCTTAACCTTGAGCACATCTAATTGTTATAGTACTTAAGTCTAACTTATATTCTGTTCCATAGATTTTGAGAAAGCTAAGAACCTATTACAGGAGAGTGCATAAGAAGTTTTACATGATGCAAGTAATAGATTTACCGAAGTTCAATTTTTTAGTATCGCTTTTAATTTTGTTCTCCCACTGTTAATGCTTTGAAATTTTTGTATCGTGTTAATATTTTACTAAATAATTCGATTTCATTATTTAACTGAACTGTGCGTTGTGATGTTACCAGTCTGGGATTATCAATTATGTATTATGGGTGACATGTAGAAATATTCCATGAGAACTAATACATATTTAGAAAACTAATTAATTTAATTTGTTTTTCCAGTGATATATACTAAGAAACAAGCCAGTACTAAGAAGCTTACATTATGCTTACAGCTATTTATTAATAGACAAAGATTCATTCTTTTGATATTACTCTTTATAGCTGGATGAATTTATAAAGTTGCATGAATTTTTTCTCAAGATTTAATCCATTGGTCGATAGGTTTGCATTCAAAACTTGGTTCTAATGTATCAAATGATGGTTGGTTGTAACTCTTCTACTATTATACAGTATATGAAAATTTACAGATATACGCAATGACATATCATATCTACTATAGAGTTGGACCTTTTGAAAAGTTTGAATGTTCAAGAAAGAATCGACTCTACACATAATTTTATTCTAAAGTTAAATGTAACACATAAGTAGCTGCAACCCATGTGCGTAGCACGAGTTCGCAGTAGTGTATTAAATTATTTAATTTATGTAGTTAGTTTAGGTATAACTTAATGTAATAAAATAGAATAATTTTATTTAAAACGTGAGTACTCAAAATATAATTTCCTGTATTAGGGACGATGGCAATAATTTCAGCTTCGAGATCCATGGTACTACCTATATGCCAACCCCTTCCAAATCGATTATGCTTCAAAAATGGTTTAAAAAGATGACCAAGAACATAATCATTCAAATTTAGAAAGGGTTGAAAGCAATATAAGGAATATGCTGTCGAATATGGTAAATACAGAGATGTTAAATGCTTAAATAGGTTTTGATTAGTTACATTGTTGTTGCATCATTTGGTTTTGCCACCAGTCTTTTTAATGTTAAATGTAATGGAATAAGATACAGATAATAGGACTCCCAAAAAACGATATGAGGTTGAAGTGCACTTCATATCCAAAGTTATGTTGACAATTCACATAAGTTATATTTGAAGAATGTACCTCATGTATATTCAGAGTGTACTTCATATTTAGCTTATACATGTTTGAAGTGTACTTTATACCAATTATTATTATATTCTGTAGTGAAATTTGAAATGCTTAAATTTGTTTTGAAATATTCTCAATAATTATTTACCTTTACTTTCAGGTCCAACCACTATTTTGGAGTTGTTTTATTATTATTTCAAGTATATACCACAAGTGAAGTCGACACATAGTACAAGGGTATCGACTTTTACTCTACCATTACTTGATTTGGATTCGAAGATCTCGACATCGATCTACTTATAGAGATCATGGACCAAATAGGAAAAAGGGCACCTACTGGTACAAGACTTCTTAAATGGAATAGAATCGTGTAAGATAATTAATCTTGATGTTTCCCTTCTACAAAATGATTACCAATAACCCCTAAACATAACAAACAAAACTAACCTTACCACTATACATATATTATTAGCACTAAAAAAGAGCAATCATGCCTTCCCCTATTCACGATCAAGGTAGCATCTGCTCTGTTTACTTAAGTATCTTATCCTCAATACACTGTACTAACTTACCAGCATAAGTAAAGTTGTTGCCTTACAGTGCCGCAGTAGCCAGGAATTCATATTGGTGGCAACAAACCCGATTTTTTTATCTTTATTACCTACAAATATTTAGATTCTTAAAAAGAAAACTCATAACACTTAGCATTAATTGACTAATGAATCCATTTACATGACAACTTCGCTAATATTCAGTCATGAATTCAACTAACATGCCATTTTTCACTCATGAATAGACCGTAAACTATACACAATGATAGAAAAATATACCTAATCCTCGCGCTTGAAGAATTGAACTTTGGACCAAATCGCGCTTCTGGTGGCCTTCAGGTCGTTGAACTTCGGATCGAATGAGTTTGAGGAATTGCGTATGGACCAAATCGCACTTCAGGTCGTTGAACTTCTGATCGAATTGAGCTTGAAGAATTGAGCTTGAATAATAGCTTGAGGAATAAAGCGGCAGAAGAGGACCGATGTTAAAAAGAGTGCGAAGAGGGTGAAGATGAGAAGCCTAAGGGGAGAAAACGAAAATGAAATTTTGGCGGCCAAAAAATAAGTTGGAGGGAAACGAGAGTGGAACGCAAATTTATCGTGAACAGCGTTAATATAATTGCATACATTTTAATATAATTGCACTTGAAGTTGTTGACTTTTTGAGTTGAATAAAGAATAGCCACTTAACTATAGCAAGTCAAGTTTTCGTGCAATCCACGCTTGCTATTGATATAATATTTTCTTGTAGTGAAAAATGCATAATACTTGCTATTTTCTTACTGCGACCCTATGGCATATTTTATTTCATTGTCTGATGTACATATAAAAAGAAAAAATCATTTATATTTTATCAGTAGAATTTGCTGAGGGAATGTTTTTAATCCGAACACTGCCCAGATTCAAATGGAATACTAGGAAATTTTGATCACGAGACCTAAAGTGTTTTTTCATTAAAAACGTTTGTTATGGGTCACCATCTCCTGCCCTTATGGGCCTCTAGCAACGAATAGACTTTGTAATCAGAGTCTTTTAGCCCCTTTAGAGCTTTTTAGCTTAAAAAACAATATTTAGTTATATTTAGTCTCAAGAAATTTGGGTATTTTTGTCACCACCATTTTAGCCTCAGGAAATTTAGTCTCCATCATTTCTACCTTTTTCTTTTGTTTAAACTGTTGTTACAAACAAACCAATTGGAATATTTTTATATGGTTCAGTTTGGCGAGTCATTCAACCAAATATCCTGAGAAATACAACATGCTCAATGCACAACTCAAAATTATGACTTTGAATCAGTTTCTTTATAAGAAAATAGTAAGTCATAATTTAATTTATTTCGGCATTGACTCGGTTTTTGCTGCATCAATCAATCGAACGCAGTTTACGTCTTGACAACAAAAACATATAGGTTAAATGCTAATTTCCACTGAATAACAGACTGTCCTTAACTACGTAAGCTCTCAGTCGACTTTGGATTGTATTTAATAATTGATGAATTAAACGAAGATTTTTAAAAGACTAGCTTGACTAATTGTATACATCTTTATTTTCACATCAATGTGTTTCCCTTTGATATAAGTTATGCATCATACAAGTTAGCATATTATTATTTATTACGGTACAATTCAAGATTTGAAGTCTTGAACTGCTTTGAGAGTTATTTAAACAAAATAAGTACAAAAAATAATATGAAATTGATTAAACATAATAAAATTAACAAATAGGCGTAACAAATTAAGTGTAAAAAAGCGTAAGACTGACTTACGTCTTGCTGCATTTTTTTAAATTAACTACCTTGCCCACTGTAAAAGAGTTTTTGATATATGCAACTATGCTAGAGTCTATGAAATGGCTTAATTGAAAACTAGTCTAGCCTATAAATAATATTTCAAGAGGTTGTTATTATAAATCAACAATACAGGAAGCCAAACATACTATCTACATTACCATAAAACCAAGCCTCAAAGACAAAAATATTTGAAGAAAATGCCTACATGGTTTTAACTTAAGCGCAGGCTGCAAAACTAATTTTTAAAAAGGTTTGATTTTTTAAAATTCCTGGTATTTGGATGGTTTTAAGGCTTTTCAATTAGACGGTAAGAAAGTTAAGGCAACCAACCACCGAAACTAGATCCCTTAAGACTTGGCACTGTAAATACTATGTTTGTTGTCTTTCTTAGCAAACTTGGTGTTTTAAATAAAGTGATTGCAATTGTGTTTTGCAAAGGTTCTTCCTATATTGATGGGTAACTCCAAATATCCTATTCGATTGACTCAGCTACTTATATTTAACACTTTTTATTAAGAAAAATTCTATATATAACAATCTGGAAGTATCAAAAGAAGAAAATGTAGCAAATTATGCGGCTTATTTTTGTGATTTCAACTAAATTAGATTTAGCTCTATCGAGATTAATCGACAAATACAAAAGATGATAGCATGCATACATACTTAGTATAGAGGTTCTTGAAATGGAAGTATTGATGAAGGGTTATAGAGAAGCCCCATATTCAGGTGAGTTTTTTATATTAATACCCTGTTAAAATTATTATATTATCATAACGATGGTACCAATTTTTTATATATAAGTGTTAAATTTAGCATTAGACATAAATTTAGTCACATGTTAAACTAAGACTACAAAAACTGAAATTTGTATGTTTAATTATTCTAATCTGATATAAAGGAAATTTAAGAAATAGAAAAAAAGTTGCACATCGGATGTACACATGTCGAATCACCTCAGGTGTGCACGTAGACGCATGTACACAAAAAAGGTAGGGAAAAGGACTTTTGAAGCTCAATAGTAAAATTGATAATTGATCACTGTTGCATTCACCTCCAACCAATTAATAAATTGGAAACAAATGCACATCAAAGGTTACCTACCTTGTGTTTGATGTTTTTTTAGTTTGGTATTCTTCGTCAGATTCAGTTACATTATCCTTGCTAGAAATATCCTTCTTGTCTACCTCAACTACAATGAATGTTAATTTGTTACGCCTATTTGTTAATTTTATTATACTTAATCAAATTCATAATATTATATTTTTTTACCTATTTTGTTTAAATATCTCTCAAAGTAATTCAAGAATGTGATCCATCATCAATGTTTTTTATTTTTTCCTATAGAGGTTAAACATTGATATTATACGCTAGTGTCACACTATCACATTATCGAACAATTTCCAGTATAATAAAAATTTAGAAGTACTTACAATAGTATCTGTAGCAGCGATGTTCACTGGTTTGCTATCTTTTCTAGTGCAAGATTTAATCCAAACTTCAACTCTAGAGATGGGATATGGATCGTTACTCTTCTCTTTCTACATTCAAAATATCATTAAAACAACAAATCATATTAGCTAACTAGTTAATAAACATTATGGTAAATAAATTAACATTTCTTTCTAAATCTTCAGCTATTCGAGCCATTCCTCTATGACAGCATGTGTGTGGCATCTAATTGCATCTAATAGCTTTGAATTTATCATTGACCAATTGAAATGTTCAAAAACACACAAAAGATTCTTTAGAAAATTAACATCACAATTCACAGAGATAAGCACAAACCATTATGAAGAAGGCTGCTTCAGTTTTAAGTTTATGAAGTTTTATATACTGTTGATGAGTTTGTATACAACTCATATTGATTTGGTTAAAAGTGTAATTTTTTCTGCTTTCTTGATGTTTTGAATAATAAGTTTTTTATTGTTGAGAAATTTTGTATGATTATTCTGGAGTAAAACAAAAAACTGGTTAATCTACATACATATGTAATGAATTTGTTATTTGCAAAAATATATGAGATGCTCTCTATTGTATTTAGTTTGAAAGTATTCTCTTTACATTCATACTTGTATCTAATTTTTTATACGCATGCATATATAAGTAAAACCGAAACAATGAATCTGTTTGATCTACGTAAGTAATCACATACATTTATATGCATGCTTGTGTCTGCCTACATGCTTTTACATGTAGAGTAAATGCAGGTTCAGTTTGCTAGAAATGAATTTAGATTAAGCAATGTAATTTTACATTGAAACTTGCACTGTGCAACTCCCAGCTAAGACAAACAATTAATGACAATACCATTAAATATTCTAGCGATTTTAATGCAGGACTGGCAACTCATATAGTGTTCTTTGTGTAAAAAATGTAGAAGGTGAGAAGTAACGGGAACATATATTTATCTTTACAAGTCACATCTCAAGTTTAAAACTAGTTATCAATCAAATTATCTCTTTAATTTATCTTCACTGTTTTGTCTTCGAGCTTCCATGGAACAAATGATAAATGGGTAAAAATAGTATACCCATTGGCATAACTGTATATTATATACGTATATCTTTTACCAAGACAGATGATAGAATTGAAAAACCAGTGACAGATGATGGGAAAATAAATCAGATGAGAATGGGTAAAAATAGAATAAACAGAACATATGAGTTTGAAGAAAAAGAATTTGTTTTTCTATCTAGTGGGCCAAGATAAGCGAGTAAATTATCAAATAAGAAAAACTAATGGAAAGATTGAACTTGTATGATCTAACATGATGTTTAACATGTATTGAATTTCTGGCAAATTGAAAATTAAAATTTGATCATTATGGAACAAAAACAGTCACACAGTAGGTTAACACGTGCATTGCAGACAGTGTAATATATGTTCCCAATCCAGTAGCCAATGTGATGTGGAAAGAGTAAAAGCCATGAAAAAAGCAACAAAATGCACTTGATCGGCAATTGCCATCAATGGGACTTATTTGTGGAACAAACTAAGCACATCCTAATTTAAGCCACCATTCCTCATCAATTAATTGACGGGTATACATTTTACCATCGGTTGGAGTATGTAGCGGTAAAATAAAGTATAAAAAATTCTTTCTTAAATGCACATCGTATGTGAGAGGAAAAATGTGACACCCCACCTCTATACCCACGCTAGCCAAGGACACTACGGAGTAATGCTGTCAACTAGCACGGAGAATAAGGCTGTTGAGGAGCGACCATCCGTGTAATTGCTTTGTGCGAGCCTCGATATATCAGATAATATAACTCAATAGGAAATCCGACACATCGACACAAACTCAAAGCTACCACACGGTGGATATAATATCTTCGAAAACAAATATGGAAATAAACATCACACAAATCAGTCACAGAAGTTCATATCTCAAAGGCGGAAACAGATATGAATATTACACATAAAAGTGTACATCAGAGTAGTGGTCAAACAAGATCCACGATAACACAAAAGAATAGATATAGGTGCTACACAAAAGAATATGTATACATCAAGGAGTCTTTATCTCTAATGTATAACAACAAAAACTACAAATCTGATGTAGTTAGCCAAAAGTCAGGTAACAGTCCCTGATGAGGAGTCAAGCAGAAGCACCTGTAACATCTCGGTCTGACCCGAGTATTATTTAATAAGAAAATAATAAACGGATCAGTCTAACTATATATATCAGATGAAATGATATAGAATAAGAGATATGACAAAAACGTATCATAACCATAATACCATACTGTGATAAGTACGTAATTTAAAATCAACAAGAGATTAATCAATATCATAAGAATCTTCTCAAATGATAAAAAGGAATGTCAAACTCTTTATTTCATTCACCAAAACACAAATATTGACAATTATATCAATGCCAATCACTAAATGTTAATGACACACAAATTCACCAATGCACAAATATTGATAAACTTATCAAATCATATCACGAAAATTGGTGAAACACAAATTCTAGAAGTCATCAATTAGAAATCCAGAAATCACAAAAAGAGGGGAGGGGAGGCCTATCACAAAACGAGAGCATGAAAACTATCAACACGTGTATCACAAAACGAAATGCTATTCCATGGTTGCTAACCATTATTTTTGAGCCGAAGCTCCACAAGAACGGCTCGAAGACCATGAGCCGAAGCTCCACAAGAATGGCCCGAAGACCATGAGCCGAACCTCCCCAAGAACGAGGTACAATCCCCCACGTGGACAAAGAGACATCGCACATTGCTAGTCTAATTCACAAAAATTGATCATCATCGATCATCAAGAAGTGTCAATTACACCGAGCTAGTAAATATATGAGTTTAGCTTCATGTCCCATAACCACTTGCTTAACTTAAATATTTACGAACAAATTGTAGATCTCCACTAGAAAATTGTCACAAAAGGTTCAATCGAATGAGTCCAAAAATTAACCGACGAAGTAAACGCAAGCGTTTCATACCACTTGTTTTACTAAGCCGTTTAATTAGATTTCTCATACGAATGAGGTAAAGGTTTGTATATACTAGTAGATTGGAAAATGGTTTAAGAAAACGAACTTTGTAATAAAATAGTGTTGAAATCGTTTTGATGAAAGAGTTTTGATATTTACTACTAGTATAGAAAACCTTTATATTTTTAAAGTGACAAATCACAAAAACGATTGTAGAAACAATCAATCATAAAAATTTACATTCGAAGACGTGAATAAAATCCAAAGAAATCGATACCGAATCCATCAAAGTGGATATTCCCAAAAATCCCGAAGAAGAAGTCATCAAAGTCAATAAAAATGATAACAACTAATCAGATCGATCAAAATCGATAAACAATGGAAATTCAATCAATAAGAGCCTAAACAGGCAAAATTGCACGTTTCCAGACGTCTGATTTGGAATCCAGACGTCTGGATTTGTTTTCTGGAAATAGTTCAGAAAACCACCCAAACGTCTGGAATAGCCAATCAGACGTCTGAGCCATGGCCAGACGTCTGGTTTTGAATCCAGACGTCTGGTTTCATTCTCTGGAAATCCTCCAGAGAAACCCCAAACGTCTGAAACTTCAAGTCAGACGTCTGAGACTCATTCAGACGTCTGATCTTGAATTCCAGACGTCTGAAATTAGTCTCTGGCATTTTTTTAATAAAATGCATGCATACATTTTTCTCTCCAGTTCCAAACCAGATGTCTGGACTTGGTCACCAGACGTCTGGTCACTTGGTCTGGGCAACATTTTGCCTAGGCCAAAGTGGCCAAAACGATTCGGAAGCGATCGGATGAGCAATGGCGACTAAGGATTTACGCCAAGCGACAACACGGCCTTAAAGGCTCTTCGATACACCCCGAATATCATGATCAAACATCTATAAAAGGATTTTCACAAAAATTAGACTTCAAATTCAAAAATTGGTGAATCAACCATATCAATTCAAATCAAAAGCAAATGATCATGAATAGATGTTAGGAATTCATACCTAACAACAAAGATAGATATAGACATAGATGTGAGATAAAAATCTCACCTTTTTACACAAAAACAAGGAAGGAGAAGCTTGAAAACAAAGGAGGATCAACCACTCTTCAATCCCAACTCAATAAGCTTGAATTTAAGCTTAAAAGAGAAACATTTCCTAAGTTAGGTTAAGGAATTTCTGAAATTGAAAGGAGAACGTGTTGGGGAAGAAGAAGAGAAGGCTTACCAAAGCTTCTTCTTGAATTTGGAGCTAGAACTTGATTTGCAAATAGGAAACTAGGGCTTGGAGTTTTAATTTCCCATTCCTCTCTCCATTGCTGCTAAAGCTTGAGTATTAGGAAATAGAAATGAAGTAATGAAGAGAAGATGGGGTGAGACTTGGGTTAAATGAGCTGAAACACAAACCAAAGCCCTAAGTGGAAAAGTAGCAAAATTTCACTAACTCCAAACATATCAAAGTTTATACTCAAAAAGATTGCAAACGTCATTTTGAACTCAATGGGGGTGGTCTCGAGTCCTAATTCGACTGTTTGCAAAAAGTAGCTTTTCGGACTATGATCCGACTAACGACAAAATATTTAAATAAAAATATTTAAATATTCAATCGTAAAATATGCGGGTTGTTACAGACTCCCCTCCTTAAAGAAATTGCGTCCTTGCAATCATAAGAAATATTTGAACAAAAAGTAACAACCATAAAAGCATATCAACACAAAAGAAGAGATTTGAAATAAGAAGTTCACCTCAAAGAGCTCAAGAGAGTAAGTCCGGATGTGTTCGCTCGATGAATTCTCTAGATTCCCAAGAGCAATCCTTAGGATTTGAGGACCATTGAACTTTCATAAGCGGAACATCTTTATTTCGAAGGCGTTTGACCTCCGAAGCAATAATACGAATAGGATGCTGCTTATAAGTCAAATTTGGCGAAACTTCTATTTCATCAACAACACCGGGCTCAAGAATAGAATCGAAATCTCGAAGGCATTTCTGAAGTTGAGAAACGTGAAACACGTCATGAATAGCGAAAAATTGAGCCGGTAATAAGAGGCGATAAGCCACGGAACCAATACGTTCGGTGATGGGAAATGGACCAATATATCGAGGCGCTAATTTTCCCGATCGACTGAAATGGACAACACCCTTCATAGGTGAAACACGAATAAACACAAAATCTCCCACAGAAAATTCTAATCTCCTTCTTCGGTTATCGGCATAGGATTTTTGTCTATTCTGGGCTTCTTTAATCCTATGGCGAATAAGATCAATCTTTTCTGTGGAATTACGAATAAGATCTGGACCTAAAACCAGTTTCTCACCGGCCTCAAGCCAAGAAGACGGAGATCGGCACGGCCTTCCATAGAGTGCCTCGAAGGGTGCCATACCAATACTAGATTGGAAGCTATTATTATAGGAAAACTCAACTAGTGAAATATGATCTTCCCAACTTCCACCAAAGTCTAGAACACAAGCACGAAGAAGATCTTCAAGAGTTTGATTCACACGCTCGGTTTGTCCATCGGACTGCGGATTATAAGCGGTGCTAAAATTAATCTTTGTTCCCAAAGCTTTTTGAAGACTCTTCCAAAATCCACTAGTAAACAATGGATCACGATCACTAACAATAGAAGTAGGGACTCCATGCAATTTAACAATCTCTTTAATAAAGAGTTTGGCCAAAAGAGGAACGGTCCGATTAGACCGAACGGGAATAAAATGGGTGGATTTAGTAAGTCTATCAACAATCACCTATAAGCTATCATGACCCGAACGAGAACGGCGAAGGCTATCAATAAAATCCATGGAAATATGATCCCACTTCCACATTGGGATGTCTAAAGGTTGCAATAACCCACCGGGCCTTTGATGCTCGGCCTTAATGATTTGGCAAGTCATGCAACACTTAACGAAGTTAGCGATATCAAATTTCATTCCCTCCCAATAATAAAGTCGCTTCATATCCGCGTACATTTTACTACTACCGGGATGAATGGTGAATTTAGAACGATGAGAATCTTCTAATATGTCTTTGCGAAGATCACTAATATTTGGCACGACAAGTCTACCAAGTTTTCGAATACCGCCACGAGAATAAATACCAAAGTCTTTCATACCCTCAATATCAATTTTATCCTTAAAATTTGGCCAAGAAGAGCCAATTCGGGATCTAGCTTTTGAGATTCAAGAATGCGGTCCAAAAGAGATGGATGAGCCTCAAGGCTACATAAAACAAGAGATGAACATAAATCGGATACACGATCTCGAATCTCACAAGTAGACAAAGTCTCGAGATCGTTCCATTCGGATATCATCATAGAAACAACCGCTTGTTGCTTTCGGCTAAGGGCGTCGGCAACACGATTTCCCTTTCCGGGAGTATAAAGAATATCAAGATCATATGATGCAAGGAACTCGAGCCAACGTTGTTGATGCAAATTAAGTTCCTTTTGAGAAAATAAATACTTCAAAGATTTATGATCGGTGTAAAGAATAAATTTTTCTCCCAAAAGATAATGGCGCCAAATTCGAAGAGCAAAAACAATAGCCGCGAGTTCTAAATCATGAGTGGCATATCTAGTCTCGGCTGGCTTCAATTGCCTAGAAGCATAAGCAATAACACATTCTTTTTGCATAAGAACAGCACCCAAACCAACGCGACTAGCATCGGTATACACAACAAAATCTTGGTTTCCTTCGGGAATCACAAGAATAGGAGCATCGGAAAGGAGTTCTTTTAATTTCTGAAAAGAAGCTTCACATTTGTCCGACCAAATGTATTTAATTCCCTTCTTTGTCAAACTAGTAAGAGGCACGGAAATTTTAGAAAAGTCTTTTATGAAACGACGGTAATAGCTCGCCAATCCGAGAAAGCTACGGATTTCCGTCACACTCTCCGGTCTCTTCCAATTTTGAATCGCTTCAATCTTTGAAGGATCCATGGAAATTTTGGATTCGGAAATAACATGACCAAGAAACTTCACACGAGATTGCCAAAAGTGGCATTTAGAAAACTTTGCTTTTGATTGATTACTTCTAAGAGTTTCCAACACAATACGAAGATGCTCTTCATGTTCTTCTTCGGTTTTTGAATACACAATAATATCATCAATAAAGATGAGAACAAATCGATCGAGGTAATCTTTGAAAACTCGATTCATAAGGTCAACAAAATAAGCTGGAGCATTTGTCAAACCAAATGGCATAACAAGCCATTCGTAAGATCCATAAGGAGTACGGAACGATGTCAAAGGAATGCTATCCTCTGCAATACGAAGCTGATGAAAACCAGTTGCTAAGTCCAATTGTGAAAAGACTCTAGCACCACTAAGTTGATCGAATAGATCATTAATCCGAGGCAATGGATATTTATTCTTGATAGTGAGGTCATTAAGCTTGTGGTAGTCAATGCAAAGCCTAAGTGTACCATCGGATTTCTTCACAAAAATAGCCGAAGCTCCCCAAGGCGAGGAACTAGAGCGAATAAATTGCTTCGTCTCCAATTCGGATAATTGTTTGTGCATCTCCTCATTTTCCTTATTGGACATGCGATAAGGAGGACGAGTAATAGGTTGAGCTCCAGGGATAAGATTAATCCTGAACTCAATTGCTCGCTTAGGTGGCAATCCTAGAACGGGCTTGAATATGTCGGAAAATTCACGAACAACGTGAATAAGAGAAATGACATCTTCCTCATCATCATTATCGTCATCACGAGGATTTAGAGAATATAAGGATGCTGCCAAAGTGGAATCCGAATCTTTAAGAACTACAGAAATCTGCTTAACAGATTGAGGATGTCGAAGATAAATAGTCCGCTCAGGACATAGGATTTGAGCTTCATAACGGTTAAGCCAATCCATTCCCAAAATCATTCTAAAGCCTAAATAGCGCATGACATGCAAATCGGCTAGGAAATAAAAATCACATAAAATAATCTCGACATCTTTACACAATAAACTGAGTGTCGTGGATCCATCAACCGAATTCGCAATTCTCAAAGAAGTCATCAAACACATAACATCCAAAGAAAAAGTATCAACGAGTTCTTTTGAAATAAAAGAGTGGGACGCACCCGTATCAAAAAGAACTCGAATAGGATGATCACGAAACACAATAATGCCATCAAGGATAGAATGAGAAATACCTTGATCACGAGAAGTATTACCAGGGGCTTGCGCCACAATAAGCTTTCCCTCCTTCTTGTTTTGGAGTTTGGGGCATGCCGACAAATAATGATCCGGGCTTTTGCAATAGCGACAAGCACGGGTCTTTGAACACTTATTCGCATAATGGTCCTTAGAACCACAGTTGTAGCATTGCCCACCACTAGCGGTAGGAGTCTTAGTTGCCGGAGATGCTTGCTTCCCTTTCTTATTAGGATAAGGACCCTTGAATTTATTAGGCCTTTTCTTGTTGTTGTTGAAGTTTGGTTTGGCACCCACAACTTCAACATCACTCTCCCTATCCGCCTCCTCAAGACGAAGAGTGATATCAATGAGTTGATCAAAAGAAACTTCTAATTTTAGAAGTAATGGCTTCTTGAGATTTTTGTTCAAGCCATAGACAAACCTTTGGTTCTTCTTCAATGGGGTGTTGATGTACTCAACCCCATATTTAGAAAGTGACTCGAAAGATGCGACATAATCTGCCACGAAGGATTCACCTTGAACAAGGTCTATGAAACGATGGGCCAAAGTCACCTTCTCAGCTTCTGGCACAAACTTTAATTCGAATCGTTCCCGGAATTGCTCCCAAGTAAGATCCGTTTCATTAATTTCACAAATCAGAAGCTCATACCAGTCTAGTGCTCTTTCTTGGAGCATACTAGAGGCCACCTGAACTCGGTGAAGATCAATAAGGTTCATGCGAGAAAAGATTCGATCGCATGTTCTGAGCCAAGCTTGGACTTCAATAATAGTTTCAGAACCTTTGAATGGCTTCCCACCCAAGTTGGTATAATCGTTGCACAAGCGTGCAAATCTAGACTTAGGGTGAGTAGGCTCTGGAATAGAACCTGCTGCTTGAGCATTCTTTACAAGATCAAGAAGCTGCTGGGCAGACATAAAAACTCCATCCTGGGGAGTAGCACTAGATTGACCGGCGCTAGGATGGCCAGGTCTAACCATTTCTTTTCATTAAGAAAGAAAGAAAAGAGAAAAAGATTAATCTCAGAATGAATATCAAGCAATCTTGATTGATAAAACAAGGAATCATAAAAGGAAATAGGATAGAACGGTACAAAGACCCGAATTAAATCCTATGACACGATTCCTAAGAAAGACTTAGGACAATGATCCTTGCTAGATTATTCCACATTGTTCCGAAGTTTGGCTTTGATACCAAGCTGTGACGCCCCACCTTTATACCCACGCTAGCCAAGGACACTACGGAGTAATGCCGTCAACTAGCATGGAGAATAAGGCTGTTGAGGAGCGACCATCCGTGTAATTGCTTTATGCAAGCCTCGATATATCAGATAATATAACTCAAGAGGAAATCCGACACATCGACACAAACTCAAAGCTACCACACGGTGGCTATAATATCTTCGGAAACAAATATGGAAATAAACATCACACAAATCAGTCACAGAAGTTCATATCTCAAAGGCGGAAACAGATATGAATATTACACATAAAAGTGTACATCAGAGTAGTGGTCAAACAAGATCCACGATAACACAAAAGAATAGATATAGGTGCTACACAAAAGAATATGTATACATCAAGGAGTCTCTATCTCTAATGTATAACAACAAAAACTACAAATTTGATGTAGTTAGCCAAAAGTCAGGTAATAGTCCCTGATGAGGAGTCAAGCAGAAGCACCTGTAATATCTCAGTCTGACCCGAGTATTATTTAATAAGAAAATAATAAACGGATCAGTCTAACTATAAATATCAGATGAAATGATATAGAATAAGAGATATGACAAAAATGTATCATAACCATAATACCATATTGTGATAAGTACGTAATTTAAAATCAACATGAGATTAATCAATATCACAAGAATCTTCTCAAAAGATAAAAAGGAATGTCATACTCTTTATTTCATTCACCAAAACATAAATATTGACAATTATATCAATGCCAATCACTAAATGTTAATGACACACAAATTCACTAATGCACAAATATTGATAAACTTATCAAATCATATCACGAAAATTGGTGAAACACAAATTCTAGAAGTCGTCAATTAGAAATCCAGAAATCACAAAAAGAGGGGGAGGCCTATCACAAAACGAGAGCATGAAAACTCTCAACACGTGTATCACAAAACGGAATGCTATTCCATGGTTGCTAACCATTATTTTTGAGCCGAAGCTCCACAAGAACGGCCCGAAGACCATGAGCCGAAGCTCCACAAGAACGGCCCGAAGACCATGAGCCGAAGCTCCCCAAGAACGAGGTATAGTCCCCCACGCGGACAAAGAGACATCGCACATTGCTAGTCTAATTCACAAAAATTGATCATCATCGATCATCAAGAAGTGTCAATTACACTGAGCTAGTAAATATATGAGTTTAGCTTCATGTCCCATAACCACTTGCTTAACTTAAATATTTATGAACAAATTGTAGATCTCGACTAGAAAATTGTCACAAAAGGTTCAATCGAACGAGTCCAAAAATTAACCGACGAAGTAAACGCAAGCGTTTCATACCACTTGTTTTACTAAGCCGTTTAATTAGATTTCTCATACGAATGAGGTAAAGGTTTGTATATACTAGTAGATTGGAAAAGGGTTTAAGAAAACGAACATTGTAATAAAATAGTGTTGAAATCGTTTTGATGAAAGAGTTTTGATATTTACTACTAGTATAGAAAACCTTTATATTTTTAAAGTGAAAAATCACAAAAACGATTGTAGAAACAATCAATCATAAAAATTCATATTCGAAGACGTGAATAAAATCCAAAGAAATCGATACAGAATCCATCAAAGTGGATATTCCCAAAAATCCCGAAGAAGAAGTCATCAAAGTCAATAAAAATGATAACAACTAATCAGATCGATCAAAATCGATAAACAATGGAAATTCAATCAAGAAAAGCCTAAACAGGCAAAATTGCACGTTTCCAGACGTCTGATTTGGAATCCAGACGTCTGGATTTGTTTTCTGGAAATAGTTCAGAAAACCACCCAGACGTTTGGAATAGCCAATCAGACGTCTGAGCCATGGCCAGACGTCTGGTTTTGAATCCAGACGTCTGGTTTCATTCTCTGGAAATTCTCCAGAGAAACCCCAGATGTCTGAAACTTCAAGTCAGACGTCTGAGACTCATTCAGACATCTGATCTTGAATTCCGGACGTCTGAAATTAGTCTCTGGCATTTTTTTAATAAAATGCGTGCATACATTTTTCTCTCCAGTTCCAAACCAGACGTCTGGACTTGGTCACCAAACTTCTGGTCACCTGGTCTGGGCAACATTTTGCCTAGGCCATGTTGAGTCACAGATTCTACGAATTTTTGATTTCTGACAAAGAAATAAAGGCGATCGACAAAAAGAAGACATCATGGCTATAAAGAGGCACAAAAGAGCTACATATGGTACTCCAGATTATACGTAGATTATTTGATGTTGTAATAGTGAAAAACTTGTTAAAATCTATCCTCAAATAATCATGCATCTCAATATAATCGAAATATATACGTTATAATATGCATTGCACATTCATTGTGCAAGTTATCAGTGACCGGTCGACCGGTAAGTTTTTGGGCGGTCGACCGTTACTGTCTAAGTTGCATAATCAACGTGCACACATGCACATAACGTCTATATTTTCGAAATCCTGTCTATCGGCCATTTTTGACCTGTCGACCGTTTTTAAACAGAGAGCAACCTTTCCTAAAAGACACTTCTTTCTCCAATGGTTGCATCTCTTACCTTTCATCAATGATCATATCTATTAATGGCTACTCTTCACAAAGAGTTACAACCATTTATTCTCTATATAAACATGTCTAAATCATTGATTGAAAAATAACAATTCTTTGCTTTAAATTTCTGATCTTACTTTCTAAATACTCTTGCATTCTAAAAGCTCTCTACTTCAAATTGCTTATTGAATCATTGAAATTATTTCATATCTTTTGATTCAATTAAGTAATATACTTCCTTCAATCTTCACAAACATCATTCACATACTTTGAGGATAAGATTATAGGAAGGGTGTACTACAAGTGACAAATCAGTGTTATCAAGAGCACAAGTTGTCAACGGCAATTGTATTTGTTTTTGTTGAAGTCCTCGGTGTTGTAAGAGGCACGAAATCCCGTTCGGCTGTTCGGGTGTTGTAAACCTGTTCCTCCGGGTGAAGCGAGATAGTTGGTAGTGAAAATCCAGATAGAAGTTTGGGACTGGACGTAGGACGGGAGGTCCGAACCAGTATAAAAATCCTTGGTGTGATTTTTACAGTTTACTGCATTTACTATTCTATATCTGTGAATTGCTATAGTTAGTTTATTGAATACTTACTTGTATAGCAATTGTAAATAACATTCCGCATATTTGTTAGTCCATATTACACGATCCATAATTAGTGTGCACAAGCATACACTTTCATTTGGTATCAGAGCACGGTCATTATATAACCGTAACACCGTTATTTGATATATTCTTGTAATATGGCAAATAACGCAAGCACTAGCACTAACACTTACACGGAAGGTCAATCAACACAAAGACCTCCATTCTTTAATGGTCTCAACTATAGCTATTGGGCAACACTTATGTCATTTTTTATGCAATCAAATAGCTATGATGCTTGGAATGCTACCCAAAAAGAAATAGTAAATCCAACAACTGAATATTCAGAATGGACAACGGCTGAGAAAACGGCAGCAGCCGTAAATGCAAAGGCAATAAATATGTTGTTTTGTGCATTAGATCAAAATGAATATAACCATGTTAGTATCTGCACTACTGCATATCAAATTTGGCAAACGCAGAAAACCACTCATGAAGGTACTAACAAGGTTAAACAAGCCAAAATAGCCATGCTGAAGAGTCAGTTTCAAAATTTCAAAATGAAACCAAATGAGACAATCAATGATATGTATTCAAGGTTTCAAACTATTCATCATGCACTTATCGGATTAGGGCAAAAATATTCAGATTTTGATGTTGTTTCAACAGTCCTACATACTCTGACTAGTGAATGGGAAGGAAAAGTATTAGCAATTGAAGAAGCTAATGACCTTTCCATCATGAAGACAGATGAATTGATAGGAAATTTAATGTCCTATGAAGCAAATTTGCAGGCTAGAAAAGAACAGAAAGAAGAAAAGAAAAATGTAGCATTTCATGCTGAGAAAGATGAAATTGAATCAGATTCTGAAGATGAAGATTTGGCATTCATTGCAAAAGGATTCAAAAAATTCCTAAAATATCGAAAAGCCAGTCGTTACAACAAAAGGAAACCTGGATCAAATAAACCATCTTCATCCGCTATAGAATGTTTCAACTGCCACAAAAAGGGGCACATGCAGAAGGATTGTCCAGAACAGAAGAAGAAGTCAGAAAATGATAAATTCAAATATAAGAAGGACAAGTCAAAGAAACGAGCCTTCTCAGTAACATGGGATGATTCTGACTCATCTTCATCAGAAAGTGAAAGTGATCAGGAGAATGAACAAGCTAATGTTTGTTTTATGGCAACAGAAGATGAGGTACAAATTCCTACATTTGATGAATTACTTGATATTAATTCTGAATTGATAGTGAAATATAAAGACATAAAACGTCAATTAAAAGTAGCCAAAGCAGATTTGAGTAGAGAAGAGTTTGAACGAGATATGTTAAAAGACGAGAAGAAAATATTAGAAGAAGAACTTGAAAAACTTCAAGAATCATCATCTAATGTTGACTCTCAATTATCTCTTTTGAGTCAAGAAATTGAAACTCAAAAAGAGAAAAATGATGCTCTCACTACTGAAAATCATGAGCTTAAGGCAAAATTCAAAAATCTGTACCTAGAAAAGGCGAGCTTACAAACTAAGTTAGAAGACATTACTCAAAATGTTTCTAACTTTAACAAAGGTCGAGAAAATTTGACAAAAATCATTGAAAGTTCACAATCTATTTCAAATAAACAAGGTTTGGGATATAAGAAACAAGAAACCAAGAAACATCTTGGTAATGAAAGGAAAAAGAAAATACAAAAGACTGAAGCTAAGAAAAATCTTAGTTTATTATATTCCAAACCAAAACCAGTTCTGAAATTTCAGAAGAAAAATGTCAAAACTATCAAAATATGGGTTCCTAAAACAAATAACAATTTGATTAGGAATAAATATATTCAGAATTTCATGAATACAGTGCATCTTAATACTAATTATATATATAAAGGGGATACCGGACCCGTATGGGTTTGGACTCCTAAGACCTAACTCTTAGGACCCCATAAAAAGTGGGTACCATGGATTTAATTTTATTTTTTGCAGGTCCCACTTAAGAAAAGAGGAAAATGGATATTCTGGTTGATACATTCCTATATTATTCCATTATATATTACTCCTTTTTGTCGATGACAAAGGGGGAGAAAGTGCTAACAATTATTTGCAGGAATATATATATATATATATATAAAGAATACAGACAAAATCTCAGGGGGAGATCACATATTCAGGGGGAGATTCAGAACTTCAGATATATGTTGTCATCAATCAAAAAGGGGGAGAATGTTGAGTCACAGATTCTACGAAGTTTTGATTTCTGACAAAGAAATAAAGGCGATCGACAAAAAGAAGACATCATGGCTATAAAGAGGCACAAAAGAGCTACATATGGTACTCCAGATTATACGTAGATTATTTGATGTTGTAATAGTGAAAAACTTGTTAAAATCTATCCTCAAATAATCATGCATCTCAATATAATCGAAATATATACGTTATAATATGCATTGCACATTCATTGTGCAAGTTATCAGTGACCGGTCGACCGGTAAGTTTTTGGGCGGTCGACCGTTACTGTCCAAGTTGCACAATCAACGTGCACACATGCACATAACGTCTATATTTTCGAAATCCTGTCTACCGGCCATTTTTGACCTGTCGACCGTTTTTAAACAGAGAGTAACCTTTCCTAAAAGATACTTCTTTCTCCAATGGTTGCATCTCTTACCTTTCATCAATGATCATATCTATTAATGGCTACTCTTCACAAAGAGTTACAACCATTTATTCTCTATATAAACATGTTTAAATCATTGATTGAAAAATAACAATTCTTTGCTTTAAATTTCTGATCTTACTTTCTAAATACTCTTGCATTCTAAAAGCTCTCTACTTCAAATTGCTTATTGAATCATTGAAATTATTTCATATCTTTTGATTCAATTAAGTAATATACTTCCTTCAATCTTCACAAACATCATTCACATACTTTGAGGATAAGATTATAGGAAGGGTGTACTACAAGTAACAAATCGGTGTTATCAAGAGCACAAGTTGTCAACGGCAATTGTATTTGTTTTTGTTGAAGTCCTCGGTGTTGTAAGAGGCACGAAATCCCGTTCAGCTGTTCGGGTGTTGTAAACCTATTCCTCCGGGTGAAGCGAGGTAGTTGGTAGTGAAAATCCAGATAGAAGTCTGGGACTGGACGTAGGACGGGAGGTCCGAACCAGTATAAAAATCCCTGGTGTGATTTTTACAGTTTACTGCATTTACTATTCTATATCTGTGAATTGCTATAGTTAGTTTATTGAATACTTACTTGTATAGCAATTGTAAATAACATTCCGCATATTTGTTAGTCCATATTACACGATCCATAATTAGTGTGCACAAGCATACACTTTCATTTGGTATTAGAGCACGGCCATCATATAACCGTAACACCGTTATTTGATATATTCTTGTAATATGGAAAATAACGCAAGCACTAACACTTACACGGAAGGTCAATCAACACAAAGACCTCCATTCTTTAATGGTCTCAACTATAGCTATTGGGCAACACGTATGTCATTTTTTATGCAATCAAATAGCTATGATGCTTGGAATGCTACCCAAAAAGAAATAGTAAATCCAACAACTAAATATTCAGAATGGACAACGGGTGAGAAAACGGCAGCAGCCGTAAATGCAAAGGCAATAAATATGTTGTTTTGTGCATTAGATCAAAATGAATATAACCGTGTTAGTATCTACACTACTGCATATCAAATTTGGCAAACGCTGAAAACCACTCATGAAGGTACTAACAAGGTTAAACAAGCCAAAATAGCCATGCTGAAGAGTCAGTTTCAAAATTTCAAAATGAAACCAAATGAGACAATCAATGATATGTATTCAAGGTTTCAAACTATTCATCATGCACTTATCGGATTAGGGCAAAAATATTCAGATTTTGATGTTGTTTCAACAGTCCTACATTCTCTGACTAGTGAATGGGAAGGAAAAGTATTAGCAATTGAAGAAGCTAATGACCTTTCCATCATGAAGCCAGATGAATTGATAGGAAATTTAATGTCCTATGAAGCAAATTTGCAGGCTAGAAAAGAACAGAAAGAAGAAAAGAAAAATGTAGCATTTCATGCTGAGAAAGATGAAAATGAATCAGATTCTGAAGATGAAAATTTGGCATTCATTGCAAAAGGATTCAAAAAATTTCTAAAATATCGAAAAGCCAGTCGTTACAACAAAAGGAAACCTGGATCAAATAAACCATCTTCATCCGCTATAGAATGTTTCAACTGCCACAAAAAGGGGCACATGCAGAAGGATTGTCCAGAACAGAAGAAGAAGTCAGAAAATGATAAATTCAAATATAAGAAGGACAAGTCAAAGAAACGAGCCTTCTCAGTAACATGGGATGATTCTGACTCATCTTCATCAGAAAGTGAAAGTGGTCAGGAGAATGAACAAGCTAATGTTTGTTTTATGGCAACAGAAGATGAGGTACAAATTCCTACATTTGATGAATTACTTGATATTAATTCTGAATTGATAGTGAAATATAAAGACATAAAACGTCAATTAAAAGTAGCCAAAGCAGATTTGAGTAGAGCAGAGTTTGAACGAGATATGTTAAAAGACGAGAAGAAAATATTAGAAGAAGAACTTGAAAAACTTCAAGAATCATCATCTAATGTTGACTCTCAATTATCTCTTTTGAGTCAAGAAATTGAAACTCAAAAAGAGAAAAATGATGCTCTCACTACTGAAAATCATGAGCTTAAGGCAAAAGTCAAAAATCTGGACCTAGAAAAGGCGAGCTTACAAACTAAGTTAGAAGACATTACTCAAAATGTTTCTAACTTTAACAAAGGTCGAGAAGATTTGACAAAAATCATTGAAAGTTCACAATCTATTTCAAATAAACAAGGTTTGGGATATAAGAAACAAGAAACCAAGAAACATCTTGGTAATGAAAGGAAAAAGAAAATACAAAAGACTGAAGTTAAGAAAAATCTTAGTTTATTATATTCCAAACCAAAACCAGTTCTGAAATTTTAGAAGAAAAATGTCAAAACTATCAAAATATGGGTTCCTAAAACAAATAACAATTTGATTAGGAATAAATATATTCAGAATTTCATGAATACAGTGCATCTTAATACTAATTATATATATAAAGGGGATACCGGACCCGTATGGGTTTGGACTCCTAAGACCTAACTCTTAGGACCCCATAAAAAGTGGGTACCATGGATTTTATTTTATTTTTTGCAGGTCCCACTTAAGAAAAGAGGAAAATGGATATTCTGGTTGATACATTCCTATATTATTCCATTATATATTACTCCTTTTTGTCGATGACAAAGGGGGAGAAAGTGCTAACAATTATTTGTAGGAATATATATATATATATATAAAGAATACAGACAAAATCTCAGGGGGAGATCACATATTCAGGGGGAGATTCAGAACTTCAGATATATGTTGTCATCAATCAAAAAGGGGGAGAATGTTGAGTCACAGATTCTACGAAGTTTTGATTTCTGACAAAGAAATAAAGGCGATCGGCAAAAAGAAGACATCATGGCTATAAAGAGGCACAAAAGAGCTACATATGGTACTCCAGATTATACGTAGATTATTTGATGTTGTAATAGTGAAAAACTTGTTAAAATCTATCCTCAAATAATCATGCATCTCAATATAATCGAAATATATACGTTATAATATGCATTGCACATTCATTGTGCAAGTTATCAGTGACCGGTCGACCGGTAAGTTTTTGGGCGGTCGACCGTTACTGTCCAAGTTGCACAATCAACGTGCACACATGCACATAACGTCTATATTTTCGAAATCCTGTCTACCGGCCATTTTTGACCTGTCGACCGTTTTTAAACAGAGAGCAACCTTTCCTAAAAGACACTTCTTTCTCCAATGGTTGCATCTCTTACCTTTCATCAATGATCATATCTATTAATGGCTACTCTTCACAAAGAGTTACAACCATTTATTCTCTATATAAACATGTCTAAATCATTGATTGAAAAATAACAATTCTTTGCTTTAAATTTCTGATCTTACTTTCTAAATACTCTTGCATTCTAAAAGCTCTCTACTTCAAATTGCTTATTGAATCATTGAAATTATTTCATATCTTTTGATTCAATTAAGTAATATACTTCCTTCAATCTTCACAAACATCATTCACATACTTTGAGGATAAGATTATAGGAAGGGTGTACTACAAGTGACAAATCAGTGTTATCAAGAGCACAAGTTGTCAACGGCAATTGTATTTGTTTTTGTTGAAGTCCTCGGTGTTGTAAGAGGCACGAAATCCCGTTCGGCTGTTCGGGTGTTGTAAACCTGTTCCTCCGGGTGAAGCGAGGTAGTTGGTAGTGAAAATCCAGATAGAAGTCTGGGACTGGACGTAGGACGGGAGGTCCGAACCAGTATAAAAATCCCTGGTGTGATTTTTATAGTTTACTGCATTTACTATTCTATATCTGTGAATTGCTATAGTTAGTTTATTGAATACTTACTTGTATAGCAATTGTAAATAACATTCCGCATATTTGTTAGTCCATATTACACGATCCATAATTAGTGTGCACAAGCATACACTTTCAGGCCAAAGTGGCCAAAACGATTCGGAAGCGATCGGATGAGCAATGGCAACTAAGGATTTACGCCAAGCGACAACCCAGCCTTAAAGGCTCTTTGATACACCCCGAATATCATGATCAAACATCCATAAAAGGATTTTCACAAAAATTAGACTTCAAATTCAAAAATTGGTGAATCAACCATATCAATTCAAATCAAAAGCAAATGATAATGAATAGATGTTAGGAATTCATACCTAACAACAAAGATAGATATAGACATAGATGTGAGATAAAAATCTCACCTTTTTACACAAAAACAAGGAAGGAGAAGCTTGAAAACAAAGGAGGATCAACCACTCTTCAATCCCAACTCAAGAAGCTTGAATTTAAGCTTAAAAGAGAAACATTTCCTAAGTTAGGTTTAGGAATTTCTGAAATTGAAAGGAGAACGTGTTGGGGAAGAAGAAGAGAAGGCTTACCAAAGCTTCTTCTTGAATTTGGAGCTAGAACTTGATTTGCAAATAGGAAACTAGGGCTTGGAGTTTTAATTTCCCATTCCTCTCTCCATTGCTGCTAAAGCTTGAGTATTAGGAAATAGAAATGAAGTAATGAAGAGAAGATGGGGTGAGACTTGGGTTAAATGAGTTGAAACACAAACCAAAGCCCTAAGTGGAAAAGTAGCAAAATTTCACTAACTCCAAACATATCAAAGTTTATACTCAAAAAGATTGCAAACGTCATTTTGAACTCAATGAGGGTGGTCTCGAGTCCTAATTCGACTGTTTGCAAAAAGTAGCTTTTCGGACTATGATCCGACTAACGACAAAATATTTAAATAAAAATACTTAAATATTCAATCGTAAAATATGCGGGTTGTTACAAAAAAACATACCGAACCAGGAAAAAAATTACATTAAATTACGATGCTCAGCAACCAAGTTGTAAGCTAATACGGTAGTGAGGATAAAACATGCTACACTAATGGGGAAAGTAAGCGTCTGTACTTGCAATATTACAACAAGTCAACCATAGTTGCTGAATTTTGTAGCAAGAATGAGTAGTAAGACAGAAAAATAAAGTTTTAGTACCAAAAGGGTATCTTTTAGAATTGCAAATCACCTGCTCATAAATGATGTACAACTGATCTGGTACTTGTGCTCTGTAAGTAAAATATGAAACAAACGTTAAAATACTATGACATATAGAAACATTTACAAACGAAATAGGAAACAACAAACATATGAACGATCAAATTACCGTAAACCAAAGTCGAAGCAGGTACAATACTTTGTCTACTAAAACCAATAATTAACAGTTGTAATTGGCTTATATAAAGAAAATGATATAACATTTTTTCCCCTTAACACTTAATGTTAATTAAGATTTAGTATGTTCATGTTCAATAGCTACAGATGCGGACAGTACCAGTACTACAATTCCAACTACTACACATGTAGATGATTATGTTTTAAGTAAGGTAAACTTAGTCCTATCCACAGCCCACTAACATATAATTGATTTGAACTAACTGTAACTTAGGAAACGGTAGAGACGACTAAAAAAAAGTGACAAAGGGACTGATTAGAAAAGGGTGGCAGATTTGGACGATAATACATGATTAATTATTGTCAAATGACAGTACAATCTGAAAATGATTATCTATCCTGTTCTAATGTAGGCATAGCATCATTTGAACCAATGTTAAAGGAATAGACTGTAATAACCGTAAAAGTGCGATGAAGTTACAGAAAATAGCAATTGAGTAAAACGACTGTGTATATGTGTTTTAGTTAAGATTTAGTATGTTCATGGTAAAAAGCTATGGATGCTGACGGTACCACTACTACAATTCCAACTACTGCACATTTAGATCATTATGTAACCTATTCTACTTCAAGCATAACAACATTTGAACCGATGTTGAAGGAAAAGATAGTACAAACTGTACCAGACGTTTGCTCTCAGTAAATACTGGCAGTACAAATTTTAGGGAGGAAAGATGTGTTTGTTTATTAAGTGAAATAAATCAAAATACAACCAGTTGATTAACATACCATAACACAAACAAAGCTTACAATCCCTCTAGTGAACAATTGGGCATAAATACGGAATACAAACACACAACTACATGCATGACCGGACATAAACACCACAAACGAACATGGTTTTATGTTTTCAGCAAATGAAAGGTTAACTTATTGAATGTTTTGCCTCATAAAATCATATCATTGATTTATGATAAAACACAACTCACATATTGTACTTTAAGATAAAAGCAAGGATAACTTTGAGATAAAGGCATAGTAAAACATTATTTTACACTATAATTACTTGCACACATCCTATTAATTTATTTCATATAAGTTTCTTAAACTCATAATTTACATATTTTTCATAGTTAAAGATAGGGTATAATGAAAAATCTTATTATATTTTACTCAAGCAATTTTGGAAAGCTAATATAGTAAAACTCTTAAAAGTATTTTGTAAGGAGGAATAAGAAAAAGATGACCATCTTACTACAAATGCAGTTAAATATATAATTGCCATAAACTATTTTTTTGTTCAAAAATTTCAGTTCCAAATATACTGGAAAAAAAATCCCGACGATCCACTAATAGTCTTCCAAAATATTGGTTTAACGGTCTCTATTTCATGTAACCACCTAAAAAAGGTGGGAACGGAAATGTAGCAGAATATATACAGGGTCTCTCATATTTCCTTTTATGGTAGACAGGCATGAAAAGGAAAAAGTGGACATAAAGATCCTGACTTTTTTGTAACTCAAAATATAGTTTCAAAGTAATGAAAGCTATAATAATGCAAAGTGAAATAAACCTGAATTAAAGTAATCAATGATTGATACTCAAATATTTTGGACCATTTCAGGGACTCAAATTCATATTTATACGTAAAACTGTAGATATGAATAATGTAGAAACAAATATAATTGCATTTATTTCAAATTTCAAACTCCAAAGCATAAAATGAAATCCAATCACAGTAGAAAAAATATCATATAATATGTATTGAAGTATATACCTAACTGTTTAAAAATAAAACAATATTTAAGAATCCTATAAATATTGATCATGTCTTGTATTAAGGAAATCGTTTCTTAAAATGTGTCATTGAAAAATATCATTGAGTCCCTACTCAGTTACAATTAGTGATGGTGGTTCGAATGCAAATATAATAGGATAAAAAATTCTCGCTAATTTTTTTCAGATTGAAAAATATGACAACATAAGTAAAATAAACTAGCCAATATATTTCCAAATTTAGTATAATCTCACCTACATCTGTTAGTATAGCTATTTAGCATGCATGCAATATGAAATCAACTAGCCAATATAGTAAATGATTTTTGTCCTTTAGCTTAAGAAATATATGCAATTTATTTTGTCCTACTTTTGAAATCAAATTGTAAATTCTAATCACTCAACAACATGATTTTTTTTCCTTTTTTAATTTTAGAGTATCTTATATCCAATAAGCAGTGACCCTATTCTTTAAGTATACTATATCAAGTACACTATATCATCTTCAACATTATGCACTCAGCTATATCATCTTATGGCTTATTAATCCTCATTTGAAATCCAAGAATAGTACCGTAGTCCCAAGTTAACAGAAAAATGGCTAGAGGTAGATAATTTTGCTCTTGATAGATACTGACTTTGGTTTACACTTCTAGAAAGCATGCTTGTTTGTAATTATAATATATCGGTCATTAACTTAATACTCCAGTAAAGTAAATTACAAGTACATATTATATATCCATTGGCATAACTGTATGTTCTACTTTCATCATCCATAACATACAAATACATATTATTGTAAAGGGGACTTGATACGAGGTAGACGACACAGAACCTCCATAACTATTATAAGGCACCAAATTAGGTATAACTTGATAAAAAAACTAAAGTTTTTAATTTTGCAAATTTTCTCAATTAAAACTGGTTTAATTTTGCAAGAAACTATGTCCAACCATTTATCAGATAATTTAATTCTATAGAAAACTCAATATAGATAAAATAGTAGGTAGAGAATCGGCTAGTTTATAAAAAATAAAGGCAAGGCTGCAGCTTACTCTAAAACTTGGAGGACGAAGGAATTGGCTGCTGGTGATGATGGCTACCGATTCGCCTACGTCGACGAGCCAATCGACTGCAGCGGGAACTAGGGTTAACCGCCGATTCGTTTCCACTAACGAGACTGCAACGAGGACGATTGTGATGTGGACAATTTCAAATCGCGATTAAAGCTACCGGCGAACGATGTGGAAAGCTACAGGCGATGAAATTTTATTTCGGAGGAGCAAATTCTATAAGTAAATTTGGAGCAGGGAACTAAAATTTAGGGAAGTTTTATCTTTTAAGGAGTACGTAGAAATCGAATGGAGGGAAAGGAAAGAAATTTAGTAGACAGCGCGCACAACATTAGGTTTTACCGATTTACCGCCTAATTATTATTTTTGATGGCAAATCATTCAAGAATGCTGTTAGTTTATGCTTAGAAAAGGAACTTTTCTTGTAGTGAATGAATCTAAATTATTATGTACGCACATGTGAATTTAGATTATGAACAATTATTAGACATAATCCATTTGTTAATGTTGCTATATAATGTGTAATAACTTTAAACCATGTAATCATCCTATAATTATAATACTCACAAATACAATCCAAGCTTAGGTAAACATTTAATTCCGATGAAATAATAATTAAAAGTGCAGTGACCATACCGAAAATATTTTAGACATATCAACTGCATCATACTTCATATCATTACCATATTTGTATCGATTATTGGAAGTAAGAATAATGTTGGTACCATCCCAAAAAAAAATCACCTTCAAAAAAAAAATCCTTCTATGACCACAGGAATAATGTGGACTTAAATGGATTCAGACATGTGAAGGAAAGCCTAGATGTAACTAAAAATAATACCAAGATCAAAAGAGTCCTTAAGCAATAATGTGGAAGAAGAGCTCTTCTTCTTTATGGAGCAAAATGTAAACAAATAGAAGTATTGTAATCATTATGTAAAATTGAACTGTTCTAACTTAAGTACATAGTTGACATTTTGTACCTAAAGCTAAATAACATGTAAAATAGTGAAAGGTATTCATTTTTTAACTGTTGATCACACAATAGTGTTTCAGTGAATCATGCTCTAACTGCATCCATCACTTATATCATCAAAGATTCTTATATGCTAAGAATAATACAAAATATAGGAATTTGTAAAATGTGCAAATTATTATAGTCAACTATGAATGAAATTAAATGCTACGAAATCATTTGTGCAAATTAATACAGTCAATTATGAAAGTGGACAAAAACTTTCAAGCCACACTTAGTGATGGTTTTTATAAATCATGTGCTCTAATTCTAATTTTGAGATGCTCTGGCTATAAGAAGCCACATGCATATGGATAAATATTGTCAAATAACAAAAAAGTGATTGTTATTATTTGGTTTTTAAGATCTTTTTATCAGTAATGGATACACAAGTGACACTGAAAATGTGAGGGATACAGTGACAATAATATATTTTGTGGTAGGATATTGTAGTTGTTTATATTATAGCAAACGTTTGAACTAACATGGCAAGAGTAGCCTAGAATTTCTTGCCATACTAAATACATTATAAACAACTCATTTA
This sequence comes from Allium fistulosum, assembly GCA_030737815.1. Taxonomy (NCBI): domain Eukaryota; kingdom Viridiplantae; phylum Streptophyta; class Magnoliopsida; order Asparagales; family Amaryllidaceae; genus Allium; species Allium fistulosum. The sequence goes on along the minus strand of CM060905.1, from coordinate 300,705,763 downwards.
AAAGAAAATTTAGCAACTACTACTTAGCTAAGAACATTGAATTTCAGCAACAGTAATGGTAACATTCTCCAAATGAACTCAAATTAAAAGTCCAAATTTCAACCTTATCAACTAATATTTATTAGTGCACTCCTAAAACTAAGATTCATGCACCATGCTCCAAAACATACACGTAGTTATGTATGACTATATTTATATTAGTTGCATACACTTGTAAATTTAGTACCGTCTGTACTACATACACTTACTGCTCAAACCTAAATATAAAATGTTTAAACCTAAACACCAAATAAAGTAGCACTTGCCTGGTACTACAGTGGATTACTGTTTAAGGAGAGAAACAATTTTTCATTCTCTTATTCAATGTTTATAAAAAAAATTATGACGATGGAATTAAGTAACCATGGATTGTAAACCTCTTGGATGTGCATACCCCACTTGGAATTAACTAATCTTAAGCTTTTACACATTTACTGATCAACACCCAGGCGAAGTTGGAGTTTCTATTAGATTATAGAGTTTAAAATAACACATCCTAAAGAAAAAGATGTTAAGAACATTTAATCTCATATTTAAAACTTCTTTTACAACTATTATTGTAACGACTTGGATTTTCGGACTTGTCAAAATCGTTGAAACCCATCCGATTTAAACTACAGATGAAAACTATCGATTTAATACCTAATATCATTTGATAAATAGTTAACACTGCTAATTGTATAGGATACAAATTCAGTTTATACAACTTATCAGAGGAATTTATTAATTCTACAATGTGTGTTTAATACATACCAAATACAAATGTCTACAAATCTACCGCTGCACACTCTGATGAGAGAGGTAGCAATATCCTTACCTACGAACCTAATAAACATTTCAATGTGGAATAAAACGATAAGTAGGAAAGATACATGAATATCAGACAAATAACAACCATAACTGATAAACAGGAAATGGTTATATTATTTTTGGGGCTGCATCACTACCACTTGTGACTGCCTACGTACCCCTATCTAATTGGGTACCCAATTAGATACAAGATCAAGCCAATGTAGTTCTCCTATCACAAATTGAACTCATGGAGCCTACGATGCAACAAACAAATATGCGATTCTCTATTTACATACTTAGGCTTAATCTTCATGTTTAGATTCTTCAAATCTAATTTACTTCATTTTATTCAAAAGCTCTTTGAAAATAAAAGTATCTCATAAGACCACGCCGCACATAAACACGGGCAGGTTTTTACCTTATGATAACTTAAAACACTTCATATGTAAAATCATTTAATATTATTTTTAATGACATTTTTTGAAAATATTTGCAAAGAAACTTATAAATCTTAGCTGAAATGCTTGCATCTCACATTTTAGTATTTGCACAACTAAGTCCGTAAGACACTTATTGGATACTGGATTTCCAACTGAATAGCGAGATAAGGGACTACCTCCCGTATATTGCATTTCTAGAGGAATGCACCCGAGTCCCCTATGTTGGTTCTCATGCGAATTAAGACCGTCCTATTCGAAAAAAAATATGAATAGCACCACGTATTATATCACCCGGCCGTTAACGACCTATCCGGGATCCCGAGCATACACCATATAATTTAAACCCGACGTTATAGCGGGCAGAAATTTTTTTATATATAGAAAGGTGATTTCATACCCTGATGGTAGCGAGCCACTTAGCCTTAAAGCATCATCTGTTTTACTATTCCCAGGTGTGAGGCTTTGAGGTAATGATTACCTTTCATATAGCACATATTCCACTTGGAATGTCACTTGGCCATTCTCCAATCACACAACTTATTTCTACAAACATATAACTTCTGAGCTCGTACATCTCAGGAAAGGGTGTTAAGCTAAGAGAAGTTGCATTCTCTGTCACCAAACATATGATACGTCTATAGAGATCAATCAATATGATCTAGAAAAGCAACGTTAGACATTCGTCCATGCAAGTTGTCCAGGAACAAGACAAAGTGAAGGCACTCTCCTACCATATTCTGTCGGGCATTGCCCCTAGAATTAGTAGCGAGTCAGTCCTTGCATACGAAGATTTCAGAATGAAGGGACCACTGCTATTTATTTATTTCGTAGGGTCATTCCAAAATTATCAACAAGCAGTCCTTCCGTTATGAAGATCCCCTCCTTCAAAATCAAGATCTTTAACATATATTTTCTTCACTTTCGAAATGTAAATTGGTTCAAAGTGGTTTTCAAATAGGAATTACCCAAATCCGATCCCGGTTCCTTCGAATCAATTATCGATAAAAAGATGTTATATAAGCAGTGATTATCATTTAATTTATTCATTTCTTTTTATCCAAAAATATCTTCGAGTGATATATATATATATATATATATATATATCTTTAAAATATTCTTGTTGGTATATACGGAATCATTAAACCTCTCTTTATTAAATTCTTTGGTTTAATTAAACCCTTTTAAACTTGGAATAATTCCAAAACATTTTATTTAGGAAAATATTTCCAAATCATTTATTTAAATCTTAACAAAGATTTTTTATTTTCAAAACGTAACTTTTTAATAAGTTGAAAACATGTTATCTAAGATGGTAAATCCAAATTGTTTTAAATTTAGAAAATTTAATCTTTTATACTTAACTCGTTTCTGACATTTTGACCTTATCTATTCCTCACCTAGGGGAGGCGAGGTGAGCCAGGGCACTAGTTACTCCTGAACATCTCCTTACGAATAGAAAAATCAGGTGTACTTGTCGGCTTATTAGAGTCAAGATTAAAACATTTGCTTATAACAGCTTTTCTTTAATTCATGTATTTAAATTCTTTTAAATAAATTATAAAATCTTCAAATCATCTTTAAAACACTTAATTATTTATTTAAAAATATTTATAAAAGATTTGGGAAAGAACTGTTAAGTTTAAAACCATATTTAATTGTTATTGAAAACCGTTGCAAATAGAGCTGCGAATAGTGTTTTTAAAGTTACATTGATCAAAATGACTTTTCTATTATTTGAAGATTTATTTATATAACTCAAATCTCTTTTAAAACATTTTGAAATATTTATAAATATTTTTTCATATTTTTTCATATTTAAAAATATTAAATTTAAAGAAATCCCATTTTGGATTTCGAACTGCAAAACCGCGATTATTTTTGAAAACTTATTTTACTTATATTTCAAAATCCACTTATTGAAATTTCGATCTTTTTTTTGTTTGGAAACTATGGATATAATAGTTTAGAAAATTCTTATCACAAAGAATTCCGAGCTATATTCCACTTTATATACCCATTTAAAATTTACGGCGCGAAATCGCAAACTGCCATTACGCGACGCGCCTAGTTTTGATTTGTTTTTTCATTTCTTATTCAAACTTCACCAAATCTGTTTCTAGTGTCTATGAAACATTATTAAATCATTTTAAACCATTTTCAAGAGGTTTAACATTTCATATATACCATTTCATTAATAAAAGGAAAGTGATTTTCTTTGTGATTTTCGATGTGTATTTAACGTGACTTGTTAATGAAATCAAACAATCATATTAAACTACCAAACATGATTAACAATCATCACAACCAAGCATAGCAAACAATATTATATCATCCAATATATATATATATAATAGTATAAATGGAGTTATCTCACCTATTTCCAAGTCCAATTCTTTTTACCAACATTCAAACGAATCGATACTTCACTTAATCATCACTTAAACAACTCCACCACCCTCCTTGCTCTCGGCCATCCTTCCTCCGCTACCATAGCTCACGGTACAAGGGTCTAGGGTCAAAGAGCTCACCATTGGAAAAGGAAGAGGTCTTTAGTTCACAATATTTAGACCCGAAAATGAGTCATCTTCTCTTGGTTTTTTGACTATGTTACACTCAAAATTTGAAAAGGTTATCAACTGTAAGTTGTAAATTCTTTTCTCTACTATTTAAAAAAAGAATTACTTAATTCCGAGTAGTTTTGAGGAAGCTATGGTTAGAAAAAGAAGAGGTATTCTCAGACTCACAAAAATCAAAACCGAGAATGCACCGGAAAGAGAGGGGATTTTGACACTAGAATTGGTAAACAAGAAAGTTGTAACCACTAGAATTTTACAAGGTTTGAAATAAGGAATTTCTCCATTTGGTTCAGGTTTGGAGATGTTATGGAAGATGGAAAATGAGCTAATGAGGTGGGTATTTATAGGTAGTTCATCAAAATATCCACAAACATCATCATGAGCTATCACCTCATCATCACCTCCACCACCTCCCTCTTATACCATCCTAGGACGGCTAGAGGTCACCTCAAGCATGGGCAAGGCCATGTGCCCCTTGGATGTGACATTTGATGTGACAAATGGTGATTAATACCTTAGATATTTTAAGTGTTTTCTCTCTCTCCACCATCATTACCCCTATGCGCCACCACCTTCTGCACCATTACCTAGCACGACCAAGTCCCTTCCATCACTACCTATGCACGGTTGACATGACCCCATCCTATCTGCATGTGATGATGGTTGTACTTTGATGTGTAGTGTTGACTTAAGTTTGCTTAAATGTTAAGGAGTTATTAAAATATCTCTTGTATATATTTTGATTTTTTATATAATTAGTATATATGTATATGTATGTGTGTATCTGTGTGTTCATGTGCATGTGTACATGTAATAACCCGCATATTTATCGATTTTATATTTAAATATTTTATTTAAATATAACATCGTTCGTCGGATTTTAGTCCGAAAAGCTACTTTTTGCAAACAGTCGAATTAGGACTCGAGACCACTTCCATTGAGTTCAAAATGCCGTTTGCATCCTTTTTGAGTATAAACTTCGATATGTTTGGAACTAGCTAAAAATTTGACCTTTTTCACTTTGGGTTTGGGTTTGGGTTTGGCCCACTAGTCATCCTTATACCCCAAACTGAACCATCCCTCCCCATTCACTCTCACTTCCTCCTCTTTTCAGTTCTAAAGCAAAAATGGTGGGAGAGATGGGAAATTAAAACTCCAAACCCTAGTTCCTCTTTCAATCTCAAATTCTTGCTCCAAAATCAAAGAGAACCCATTGGTAAGTATCTCCTTCTTCTTCTCCAACTCTTTCTCCTTCCAATTTCAGAAATTCCTAAACCTAACTTTGGGAATGTTCTTCTTTTAAGCTTTGATTCAAGCTTGTTGTGTTGGAATTGAAGAGTAATTGCTCTTGCCATTGCTCCAAATCTTCTTCTTCATTTGTTTGGGTTCAAAGGTGAGATTTTTATCTCACATCTTTGTCTATATCTATCTTTGTGATTGGGTATGAATTCCTAACACTTATTTATGTACATTTCCTTTTGTTTGGGATTGAATTGGTGAATACCCTAATTTCTTGGTTTTTGAAGTCCAATTCTTGTGAAAATCCTTCAATGGATGTTTGGATATGTTGTTTGGGGTGTATCGAAGCGCCTATAAGACCGGGTTGTCACTTGACGTAAATCCTTAGTTGTCATCGCTTGCTCGATCGCTTCCAAGAACGTTTTGGCCATCTTGGCCTAGGAAAATTTAAGCCCAGATTAGGTGTTCAGACGTCTGGTTTTGCCTCCTGGTGAAAAATAACAATCGGTAGAAAAATAAAAAGGGCAGTGACTAATTTCAGACGTTTGAACTATTGTTCCAGACGTCTGAAAAGATGTCAGACGTCTGATTCGTGTTTTCAGACGTCTGGTTGGTTTTCTGGAATATTTCCAGAAACCAAATCCAGACGTCTGGACTTTTCCCCAAACGTCTGAATGCTTTCAGACGTCTGATTTTGGGTTTCAGACGTCTGGATAGTTTTCTGGAATATTTCCAGAGACTAAATCCAGACGTCTGGACCAACCCCTCAGACGTCTGGAAATTCCCAGTTTTGCCTATCTGCCTAATTCTAAGTAAAACTTCCAATGTTAATCGAGTTTTGTCGATCCGATTAGACGTTATCACTTTTACCGACTTTGATGACTTCTTTCTATGGATTTTATATGAATATCCATTTTTGATGGATTTAGTATTGATTTCTTTGGATTTTATTCACGTCTTTGAATGTGAATTTTGGTGATTTATTGTTCTACAATCATTTTTGTGATTTGTCACTTTAAAAATATAAAGGTTTCAATACTAGTAGTAAATATCAAAACTCTTTCATCAAAACGATTTCAACTCTATTTTCAATACCAAACTCGTTTATAAAACCGTTTTCCAATCTATTAGTATATACAAGCCTTTACTTCACTCGGATGAGAAATCTAATTAAACGGCTTAGCAAAACAGGTGGTATGAAACGCTTGCGTTTACTTCGTCGGTTAATTCTTGGACTTGTTCGCCCTGAACCTCTTGTGACAATTTCCTAGTGAAGATCTACAGTTTGTTCGTGAATATTTAAGTTAAGCTAGTGGTTATGGGACATGAAGCTAAACTCATATATTTACTAGCTTAGTGTAATTGACACTTCTTGATGACCTTGATGATCATTTTTGTGATTTAGACTAGCAATTGTGCGATGTCTCTTTGTCTACGAGGGAGACTAAACCCCATTTGTGTGATGTTTCACCATCACATATTGGGGTAGCGCCCCATGGTCTTCGGGCCATTCGTGTGTCATGGTCTTCGGGCCGTTCGTGTATCAAAATTTAATGGATAGCTTCCATGAGATAGCTTCTCGTTCTTGTGTTACACGTCATGGTGAGTTTTCATGCTCCCGTTCTTGTGATAGGCCTCCCCCTCCCCCTTTTTATGCGATTTCTGGATTTCGTGTGTTGATTTCTGGAATTTGTGCTTCACCAATTTTCATGATTTTTATTGACATGATATCAATTTTTGTGCATTGGTGAATTTGTGTGTCATTGACTTGTTATGAATACAAGTTTAGGGTATGATACCCTATTTTATCTTTGAGAAGATTCTTGTGATATTGATTAATCTCATGTTGATTTTCAATTACATACTTATAGTAGTATGCCATTATGGTTATTACATGTTCATGCCATGTCTTTTATTTTGTACCATATCATCTGATATTTATAGTTAGACTGATCCGTTTATTATTTTCTTATAAATAATACTCGGGTCAGACCGAGATGTTACAGGTGCTTCTGCTTGACTTCTCTTCTGGATTACTCTGACTTTTGGCTAACTACTTAGATTAGTAGTTTTTGTTGTAAACATTTGAGATATAGACTCCGTGTTGTATACTTATTCTTTTGTGTAGCTAGTAGCTAACCTTTTGTATTATCGTGGATCTTTCAGACCACTACTCTGATGTACACTTTCATGTGTTATATATATATATATATATTCATATCTTTTTCTGCCTATGTGATATGGATGTCTATGACTGATTTATGTTATGTTTACTTCTATGTTTGTTTCCGAAGATTATATATAGCCACCGTGTGATAGCTTTGAGTTTGTATCGGTATGTCGGATTCCTCCTTAAATGAAATGCCTGCTATACTATCCGACATATCGGTGTTCGCACAAAGAAATTACACGGATGGTCGCTCCTTAACAGCCTTATTCTCCGTGCTAGTTGACAGCATTACTCCGTAGTATTCTTGGCTAGCGTGGGTATAGAGGTGGGGCGTCACAGCTTGGTATCAGAGCCAAACTTCGGAACAATGTTGAATAACTTAACAAGAATCATCGTCCTAAGTCCACCTTAAGAGTCGTGCTTCAGGATTTAGTTCGAGTCTTCGAACCGATTCATCCTGTTTTCTTTATGATTCCTTGTTTTATCCATCAAGATTGCTTGATATTCATTCTGAGAATAACCTTTTTCTTCTTCTTCCTTTCTTTCTTAAAAGAAGAAGGGATGGTTAGTTCTGGCAGTCCTAGCGCTAGTCAATCCAGTAGCTCTTCTTTGGATGGCGTACTCATGTCTGCCCAACAACTTTTGGATCTTGCTAAGAATCAAAGGTTCATCTATGTTTTGAGTAAGAACCCCAAAATGGTTTTACCTCTGAAACTTGAAGTTCCTTTCAATCAACTTGTGGATATCACTCTTCGACATGAAGAGGCTGGTAAAGGAATTGATGGTGATATTGGGATTTCCAAGAAGAGGCATATTAAGTTCAAAAGCCCTTATCCCGATAAGAAGGTGGAGCAACCTACTTTGGTAGCAAAGACTCTAAACTCTATTTGTAGAGGATGCTACAATTGTAATTCTAAGGACCACTACGCAAAGGAGTGTCCGGAACCACTCTTTTGTCGTTATTGCAAAAATTCAAGTCATCATATTTCTGTCTGCCCCATACTTCTGAGCAAGAAGAAGATGGAACCAGAAACTCCGGTAGCAAAGACTCCTACCTCTAGTCGTGGACGATGCTATAATTGTGGTTCTACGGACCACTATCAAATGAGTGTCCGAAACCATTTTTTTGTCGTTATTGCAAAGGTTCGGGACATCTTTTATCTTCATGCCCCAAACTTCCAAACAAGAGAGAGGGAAAGCTAAATGTTGTTCAAGCCCCTAGTGACTCTTCTCTTGGTCAAGGTATCCATTCTATCCTTGATGACATTTATTTTGTGATCATTTTATTCGAGTTCTTTGTGATATGGGTTTCATCTCATTATTTTTATATCAAAAGAACTTGTGATTCTTTTTCTTTAAACATTTCTGGGCTTGATAACTTCTTTGAGGATTGCGAATCCGGATTGATGGATCCGCAACACTCAATTTGCTTTTTGTTGATGCCGAAATTATTTTATGTGATTTCTCTTTTTCGAGCCGATTTCTACTTAGGCTCCGGAATTAATTTTTGTGAAAAGATTGGCTTAATCATTATGAAGCCATATCCTTTGTCCCGTGTGGACTATTCATCTTCGACATTTTCAATCTGTTAAGCAGATTTTAGTTTTTCCTTTGTAATTTCGATTCCAAATTAATGGCATCATCTTATTCTTTAAGCTCACGTGTTGAGTAGAGAATTATTTCTCTCAATTGAGTAGTTGTGAATTTTCCGGAATCTTTGAGCTGGTCTTAGGATCATCACCTAAGTAATCTTTTAAGTGGTGTTAAGGTCTTTCCAGTTTGACCTTGCCCCCGGATTTCATTAGCTAGGAGTTGCGGGAGTTAGCATTCTGCTTACCACATTCCACACTCGTTATGCTTCTTATGAATGACTTATCATGTCATTCGGTTTATCTAGCTTATTTCATCCAATTTATAAATCGAGTATTCTATGAATATCTCAATAATTCCATCCTTGTATTTATTAATTTTGGATGAAAATCGAAATTTAAAATTTTTCAAATCATTTTCATAAGATTTATTTATAAGTACAATTTGATTTTTAATTAAACAAGCAAAGAATATTCTCAAAACTTTTAAGAGATATTTTCATCATATAGAAGATGATTTTGTGTTGTATTGCCTATTTAGTGTTTTAAGAATTCTGGTCGATGCGCTTGATCATGATTTTTATTGACATGATATCAATTTTTGTGCATTGGTGAATTTGTGTGTCATTGACTTGTTATGAATACAAGTTTAGGGTATGATACCCTATTTTATCTTTGAGAAGATTCTTGTGATATTGATTAATCTCATGTTGATTTTCAATTACATACTTATAGTAGTATGCCATTATGGTTATTACATGTTCATGCCATGTCTTTTATTTTGTACCATATCATCTGATATTTATAGCTAGACTGATCCGTTTATTATTTTCTTATAAATAATACTCGGGTCAGACCGAGATGTTACAGGTGCTTCTGCTTGACTTTACTTCTGGATTACTCTGACTTTTGGCTAACTACTTAGATTAGTAGTTTTTGTTGTATACATTTGAGATATAGACTCCATGTTGTATACTTATTCTTTTGTGTAGCTAGTAGCTAACCTTTTGTATTATCGTGGATCTTTCAGACCACTACTCTGATGTACACTTTCATGTGTTATATATATATATATATTCATATCTTTTTCCGCCTTTGTGATATGGATGTCTGTGACTGATTTATGTTATGTTTACTTCTATGTTTGTTTCCGAAGATTATATATAGCCACCGTGTGATAGCTTTGAGTTTGTATCGGTATGTCGGATTTCCTCCTTAAATGAAATGCCTGCTATACTATCCGACATATCGGTGCTCGCACAAAGAAATTACACGGATGGTCGCTCCTCAACAGCCTTATTCTCCGTGCTAGTTGACATCATTACTCCGTAGTGTTCTTGGCTAGCGTGGGTGTAACATCCCGTATATTTGGACCATTTAAATTGACAATAATCCACACTTGTCAACTTAAATAATACAAAACACAGAACATTATGGGATTATAAGTACATAAATGTAAATGGGAATCAATACAACATCACAGACTCAGAACAGTCACAGAATAATGCAGCGGAAAATACATCGTCATAATAGTAGTTCATGAAGCTACTACAGAGAATACAACAATGTCTCAACATAAAGCGACTGAAAAGTGATACAAGATGTCCAATACATAAGTACATCAAATACTGAAAATAAAATGATATAGATAAAAGCTAAGCCTTCAGCATCTTCGACCAACCTTGACCAGCAACGGAATATCTTCAGACTGACCCGAGCATATGCAAAAGAAACACTCGAGTCAGGACTCAAAATCTTATACAGGATAATCAATGCATATAATAAAGTCCATAACTCAAAGGTGAATATAAACATCATTTAGGGATTGATAAACTACCTACAGAATACGCTAAATAGATAATGTCTAATCCATAAAGTAAGATATCAAAGTAGGGTTAAGCAGGGCCCATACACCTCTTAACCTGTTTATTCCCAAAAGCATATACAAGACCGTAGTTTCCCCAAAACCGGAAGTCACCAGAGGGCAATCCATATACTAAAGGTACAAATCAAAATCGTAGTGGTCTCGAATAGGATAATCAGTATGACAAGGTACATGAGGCGATACCAACTAGGATACTAGTAGTTGCGTGATCCGGACTGATGTTGGGCATAGCAGCTACTATCCCAACACCGCGAAACAACACTCCCAATCAAGGGGTGCACCCAAATCGAATCACAAAAGTAATAGATAAGGTATCGAAGAAGTGTGTCCGCTAGAGGTAGCGAGCCTCAATGGCCCGACGCGGCTCCTGTTTTAGTCATGTCAGGGGTCATCCAAAATCGTTCTCTTTCTTCAGTCAACGCGTTCATCAAAACCATCCACTTCATTCTGGATCAACACTTCGCGTATATTAGTTATTAAAGTGGTTTTCGGTATCGACAGAGAGTATGTCCATAATCCGATCCCGGACTCTTTAATAACTACGTATTAATTACCCAACAGTCAACTTTTTATTAAAGTTAAAACAAATCAGATCCAAAGGTCAAGTTGCAAATTTGACTTTCAAATTTGATATTTCAAAATTCGATTCGTTTAATTACAAAATCATATTCCGAAAAGAAATTCTAGTTCAGGCCCTTTAGTTATCAAATTTAAGTATTCATGTTAAATCAACATTTCACTTATTAAATCAACTCAAATTTATGGATTACATGAAATAGTCAATCTTAGTTCAACTAATTAAATCAAGTTTTATTCTTTAAATCCGTATTTACATTCCTAGGTTCATTACTATATCAATTTCATTTACTACATTCACTTTGTCAAAACTTCGTTTATTTATTTATCAAAACTCGAAATTAAATCACTTTATCTTCTAACCTATTTACTTCTTAAATCCCATTTCGATTAACTTTGTCAAAACACTTTGTTTAATCAAATAAATTTACAAATCCGTTTCAATTTATTACATTAATTCGTTCTCATTTATTTCAATTAAATTCATTTCTTTATTCCCACAAATCTAATTTATTTAATTCGATAAAATCCATTTTATTTATTTCAAAACAATTTCATTTATTCAATTAAATAAAATCATTTTATTTATTTCAACAAATTTATTTATTCAATTCAATAAAATCATTTTATTCATTTCAACAAATTTATTTATATTTACGTTACCAAATTACAATACATTTTTCTAAGTTCATTCCATAATTCCAAATAAGTCTCAATTCCAAAACGTTATTTGTTGACCGTTCGATTTCTTATTTTAATTATCTATCCTAGGCCAATTCATTCAATTGGGTATTTATCATTTCAACCCGATTCTATTTAAATTCAAAATCAAAACATACAAAGGGAACTTGCAGTGTGATAGCAGGGATGGTGTCAAAGTAAATAAACAAGCAATAGCATCCATTTGCAACAATTCAACAATTCAAATAATCCCGAAATAATCGTATTAATTCGCGTTTGTTATTTACGCCAATTAATATAATTATTTCTAGAATTTACACTATCATTTCATGTAGATTAAAGATTATAACATTTCAGTTTCACTTGGTCGTTCAATTTCAATTACAACGGTTAATCCAATACGTTCAATAGTCCAAAGTGACATTTATCAATTCTACGTGTCAAGCAATTTAAAGGGTCAATTTAATTATTCAATATTCATCATATAAGGGGTCAAGTTTAACATATGTCATTCAAAATTTCTACATCTATTCTATATCAAATTCAGTTCAATTTTATTACCAGTTACAATACAACAAATTTAATATCACATAGCAAATTTGGTGTCATACTATTTATCATACTACTTCAATTCAATTTTTAACATTCAATTCATTTAACGTCCAATTTAACATTCATAACGTCCAACATCTAATTATCATAATATAATAGATCTTTGAGTCGTGAATAGAAAATATTCACCTTGCGTGGTTAGAGATTTGACGACGAAGCACGAAGATGAATAGATAAGAGGCACTAACAAGTACGACAAAAGGCGAACACAAACTGCAATCAAACAACAATTAAATTTACAATCTTGTTCAATACAATATATGTTTCAAATATAATCATACCAAACAAAGAACTAGATCGAATCGTCAAGCTGAGTGGAAGCCTAAATCTCCGAAGCAGTAGCTGGAACAAACACAGTAAAACACTGTATGTGAGCAACTAGAATTTTAAAAATTTACACTGCTATGAAATATACAGTTTCATATATAGACTTATATATGAACGGAAATGCCACGGAATTCAGTTGTGGCCAAGGCGAGGCGGACGTGAGCAGTGCTGGCTGGACTCGGGTGATGGCTGGTTGAACAAAGCGGACTGGGCGTGGGTTGCAGAGCGCTGGGCAGAGCGGTAGGGGATGGGCAGGCGGGCTGGTGGGAGGCAGTGGGCTGGATGCGAGCGAGTGGGTCTGGCAGGCGGAGGGCTGTGGACCGGGTGCAGGCGCGGGCAGTGGGAGGCGGAACTTGGGCTGGACAGAGGGAGGCGAAGGGGCTGGGTGGGTGCGGCGGTTCGTACTGTGGCCTGGGCTGGACTTGGCTGGGACGAGGGCAGGCGAAGGGGCTGGGGTGGTTGACTGGCGGTAGCAGGCTGAGTGGCGGAAAGGTGGCACGGGCTGCAGGTGGTTGAGTGGCGGACTGGTGGCGGAATGGGTGGGGCTGGGTGGTGGCAGCAGGCGGGCCAGGAGGTCTGGGCTCAGAGGGTTGCAGGACGTGGGTGTCTGGGTGCTGGTAGGCGGAGGGGCGTGGTTGTCTGGGTGCTGGTAGGCGAAGGGCGTGGGTGTCTGGGTGGCTGGTAGGCGAAGGCGTGGGTGTCTGGGTGGCTGGTAGGCGGGTCTGCTGTTGGGTGTGGACGAGGCAATGGCAAAGGGGACTGTCTGGGCGAGGTCAAGTGGGCCAGGGGGTCTGGGGCGAGTGGCAGCAGGCGTGGGTCGTGGCTGGAGGGTGGCGGAGGTCAGGGGACGGGGTGGCTCGCTGGCGGAGGACTGGGAAAGGGGACGGAGGGAGGCGGGGTGGGGTCTGGGCGGAACTGGGCAGGCGCGTGCAGGCGGGTGGTGGCACGGAGGGCGGAGACTGGTGGTGGAGGATTGGGCTGTTGGGAGGTGGTAGATTTGCAGTGGGTTTCTTTGCAAAGGAAATAAATAGAAATAAAAAAAAAGAAGAACACATAATAAAAGAGGAAGAAGGAGGTATGAACGAACCAGAGGAATGAAATGCTAAACCGTGAATTATGAATTGAAGCCTGGTTTATACGCAATAGTACAGAATTGAAAAGTCTTTAATTGATTGTATTGTACACTAAAAGACTGTTGGAGTTTCAAGGAGTAATTACTGATCAGGAGATGCCTCGAATTCCACTCCCTAGTGAAGCCTAATAGACACAGGTTTAATAGTGTAACGGACAGGTTTCAAACCGTTAACAATTTGTAACTTTTAACTCCGAACTCCGAATGATGCAAACGAATATACCATTTTGATCAGCGCGACGAGGCGAACGCAATGGTATAAAGATATCAGTGGTACAATTTAATTATAAAATTCGAAATTTTTCATTGTGAAAAATGCAGCAAAATCACCGAAGATTAAGATCGACGGAGCTGAAGATGTCCGAAATTTGAAAAACGAAAAATGACGTCTTTGTCAGAAGATGGTTTAGAATTTTTCCATGTAAAAATATTCAAGTTCGGCAGATAAAATTTTCACGTTTAAAAATGAACTGATATGTAATTAAACGCGAACAAATCTTACTTCAGTATTTCTCAACGAAATTTGGCGTACGCCTATGTTTATCAAGACGTATTCCAAATGTGAAGTTTGGATAGCAACGGAAATTGTTTGTGAAAATTTGAATTTCCACATCAAATAACGATTTTTAAAAAAATTTAAACTGGGTCTGAATTTCAGGGTCGTTACATTCTCCCCTACTCAAAACTTTTCGTCCTCGAAAAGGAACGAGATACTGAGTAAAAGAATAGATAGAAAACATATGATGGATAAAGAATAGGTTATCAACAAAGATAGATTGAAAATAGAATTTACCTCCAACAAACAATTCTGGATTAGAAATCCGGATACTCTCCTCTGTTTCCCAAGTGCAGTCTCGGTCATCGGGACTCCACTGGACTTTGACTAGGTTAACGGACTTTCTTCTGAGCTGCCTAGTACTTCTATCGACTATACGAAGTGGTCTCCTTTCGATAGTCAAATCTGGCTGAATATTCACCTCTTCTAACTGAGCAGTAGGAATAGCCATAGATGGATCGTGCATGACTTTCCGAAGATGTGAAACATGGAAAACGTTATGCACGCCCTCAAATTTCTCTGGTAAGGCAACTCTATAAGCAAGTGTACCAATCCTCTTGGTGATAGGGAATGGTCCAACAAATCTAGGAGCAAGCTTCCCTCTACGACCAAATCGAATAACATTCTTCAAAGGTGATACTTTCAGAAATACCACATCCCCAACCTGGAATTCCAAATCTCTTCTACGCCTATCTGCATAGCTCTTCTGTCTATCCTGTGCGGTCTTCATTTTCCTTCTGATTTCATTAACCTTCTCGGATGCTTCCATAATCATATCCGGGCCAAGAATTAATCGATCACCAGGTTCGATCCAACAAGCTGGCGATTTGCATGGCCTTCCATATAAAGCTTCGAACGGTGCCATATCGATACTTGCCTGAATATAAAGGTGGTTAAATTTTAATTAAGATTTACTTATTCAAATTGAAAATTTGGTTTACCTGATAACTGTTATTATAAGTGAATTCAACCAAATGGAGATGGTCTTCCCAAGATCCACCAAAATCAATGATGCAAGCTCGGAGCAGATCCTCCAAAACCTGATTTACCCTTTCAGTTTGGCCATCCGTTTGAGGATGATAAGCTGTGCTCAGATTCAGTTTAGTGCCCAAGACGTCTTGAAAAGCCTTCCAAAATTTACTAGTGAATATAGGGTCTCGGTCGCATACAATACTAGATGGAACCCCATGAAGTCTAACAATCTCTCTCATATATATCTCTGCCAAACTCGAAGCAGTACGAGTGGTCTTAACAGGAATAAAGTGAGCAAATTTTGTCAATCTATCAACAATCACCCATATACTCTCATTACCTTTTCTGGTCCTTGGTAATCCATCAATGAAGTCCATAGAAATCTGATCCCATTTCCAACAAGGGATTTCCAGCGGTTGAAGTAAACCGGCAGTCTTCTGGTGATCGGCCTTGACTTGTTGGCAAGTGGTGCATCTACTGACATATATAGAAATATCTCTCTTCATCCCACTCCACCAATATAAACGCTTCATATTACGATACCTTTTAGTGACACCAGGATGAAGTGAAAGTGATGACTGATGATTCTCCCTAAGTACTTCTTGCCTCAGTCCATCGACATTAGGAACACAAATACGGTTGTCGATCTTTAGAATTCCATTACTATCAATCTGTGCTCCAATTTTTTTGTCGGTATTTCCAACTCTACCAAGAACTAACTCCTTAATACGATAGAGCAATGTGTCCTCATATTGTTTAGCTTTAATGCGATCCATAAGAGATGGAGAGATGACAAGCTGAAATAACATGCCTTCAACAACATTACAGCAAGACAATGCTTTGCTACGGCTTAATGCATCGGCTACAACATTTGCTTTCCCAGGAGTATAAGTGATATCAAGATCATATGCAGCTAAAAATTCGAGCCATCGGACTTGCCTTTGATTCAAATCCTTCTGAGAAAAGATATATCTCAAGGACTTGTGATCAGTGAATAATTCGAATTTTGTTCCCAAAAGATGATGCCTCCATAGTTTCAGAGCAAATACAACGGCAAGAAGCTCTAGGTCATGTGTGGCATAGTTTAATTCATGAGTCTTTAACTGACGGCCAGCATAAGCAATAACCTTTCCATTTTGCATAAGAACAGCGCCTAATCCTTCTCGGCAAGCATCTGTATAGACATTTAATCCTTCACTTCCATCGATTACCGCAAGCACAGGGGCTGAAGTTAGCTTACGCTTCAACTCATTGAAAGCTGATTCGCACTTCTCACTCCAAATAAACTTAACATCCTTCCGAGTTAAAGCAGTGAGTGGGGCAGAAATCTGGGCAAAGTGCTCAATAAATCTGCGATAATATCCGGCTAAACCCAAGAAACTACGAATATCTGTAGGAGTTTTAGGAGTCTCCCAATCCTGTAGAAAAAATTCAAATTAGAAAGTGATAAGAGGAATTGAATAGAAATAGCGAATAGGGTGGAACTTACATTGATTACGGCGATCTTAGCTGGATCGACCGAAATTCCATTTTCAGAAACTATGTGACCCAGGAATCTCACTTCATCTCGCCAGAACTGGCATTTAGAGAATTTGGCCTTAAGTTGATGATTTCGGAGAGTTTCCAGAACATAAGCAAGGTGTGTCTCATGCTCCTTCTTGTCTTTGGAGAAGACGAGAATATCATCAATGAAAACAAGAACAAACTTGTTAAGCACATCACGGAAAACTCGATTCATCAAGTCAACGAAATAAGCAGGTGCGTTGGTCAAACCGAATGGCATAACCAACCATTCATAGAATCCATTCTCAGTACGGAAAGCTGTCTTATGGATACTATCTTCAGCAACTCTGAGTTGGTGGAATCCAGTGGCTAGATCAAGCTGTGAGAAAATTTTAGCTCCATGGAGCTGATCAAATAAATCGTTGATGCGAGGCATCGGATAACGATTCTTGAGAGTGCGTTTGTTCAGTTCCCGGTAATCAACACACATGCGAAGAGATCCATCTGATTTTGTGACAAATACAACTGCGGCGCCCCATTCAGAGCAACTTCTTCTAATCAAACCTTTAGCAAATAGATCATCAATTTGGGTTTTTAGTTCAGCTTTTTCTTTAGGAGCCATCCTTCGGTGTGGGAGAACTACGGGAGTAGCTCCAGGAATAAGATCAATACGGAAATCGATTTCCCGTTTGGGCGGTAGAGAGTTAACCTCTCCAAATACATCGGGAAATTTCTGAACAATAGGTGTAGTACTAAGATCATCCGGATGAGCATCAAGAGAGAATATGAAGCTTCCGGCATATTTCTGAGGTGATTTGCATTCAATGACAAGCGGTAGGCCCTTGTCATTGACTAGAGAAACAGAACGAGCTTTGCAAGAAATAACAGCATCGAATTTTCTTAACCAATCAGCACCTAACAAGATGTCAAATGCTGCGAAGCCAAGCACATAAAAATCCCAAGTGAATCGATATCTTCCATGTAAGAGCACGACCTCTTTACAAATTCTACTGAGGTTGGCAAGTCCTCCAATAGGGTTGGAGACGCATAAGGAAATAGTAGCAAGAGTAGGTTCTAATTTGAGCTTATTACAGAGATCAATAGATATGAAGCTATGAGAAGCACCAGTATCGAATAATACCCTAATAGGTAAATCATGTAAAGAAAAAGTACTTCGTAAGGTACCTTGGTCATCCTGAGCAGGTGGTGGAGGTGGTGTAGGAGTGGTGATAGCAAATACTCCAGATGGTGTGCCACGCTTATACATTGGGCATTCTTTCTTGAAATGACCCGGCTGGAGGCAGACATAGCATAAATCTTTCCTAGTCGTAGAAGGTGGTGGGATAGCAGCTCCGGTAGATGGACAGCTATTAGCATAATGGCCCTTCTTATCGCACTTGAAGCAGGTGATATTAGCAAGATCGATAGGGCTTTTCTGAGCATATCCCAATCCTGTAGTCTTCTGCCAAGCTTTCTTTTGTTGATCAAAGTTCATCTTCCTCTTCCCGGGCTGGCTAGAAGAGGGCTGAGTAGGGGCAGCCTTGGCAGTGGATCCCTTAGGCTTCGCCTCATATCTAAGAGCAAAATCAATAAGCTCTGTGAAAGTGGAGCGAATGTGTCCGGTAAGCAAGTCATAAAATTCTGGTCTAGCTCCCAAAATGAATTTCTCGTTCTTCAAAAGTGGTGTATCAATCAAACCCGGTCCAAACTTGGAGAGTTCATTAAATTTCCTCTCATACTCAGAAATAGTCATACTGCCTTGCTTAAGATCCATGAAAGCTCTATAAAGTTGGGTTTTCCCAGCAGCTGGCATCCATTGTGCCGAGAAGGTATCCCTAATCAAAGATAGACAAGATGAATAACATTTCAAAGATAGAAGGAAGAATTTAAACCACTAGAATCCAAACTATTCATACCTAAACTGGGCCCAAGTGATGGTGTCCTCCTCGATACGAGAAGTAACGGATTCCCACCAATCTTGTGCGGCATCTTGGAGTTGCCAAGCAGCAAGCTGACGCTTCTGAGCATCAGTGATTTCCAATCCAGAAAATATCTTCTCCAAACTCTTAAGCCATTGCTGAGCCTCTATGATGTTCTCGGATCCAGAAAACTTAGTACCTCCCAGTTGCGAATATTCCTTGCTAAGAGTAGTGAATTTGACAGGAGCTGGAGCGGCAGGTGCAGCCTGGGCAGGACCATTGCCTCTTCCACCTCTAACATTTCTTCTGGTACTCATCCTGAAATACCAAAAGAGATTTAGAACCAAAGATAAGATAATAGAATGCTAAGAAAACTAATCAACGAATCAAAGGAGCTTGAATTTTTGAAAGGATTTGGATATTGAATCGATTCTCCTCATTCTAGAGTATTGCTACTCTATCTCTAATGAGTTTCTTTATAATCCCGAACTAAGGTTTTTAGGAAAACCAGAGCTCTGATACCAACTGTAACATCCCGTATATTTGGACCATTTAAATTGACAATAATCCACACTTGTCAACTTAAATAATACAAAACACAGAACATTATGGGATTATAAGTACATAAATGTAAATGGGAATCAATACAACATCACAGACTCAGAACAGTCACAGAATAATGCAGCGGAAAATACATCGTCATAATAGTAGTTCATGAAGCTACTACAGAGAATACAACAATGTCTCAACATAAAGCGACTGAAAAGTGATACAAGATGTCCAATACATAAGTACATCAAATACTGAAAATAAAATTATATAGATAAAAGCTAAGCCTTCAGCATCTTCGACCAACCTTGACCAGCAACGGAATATCTTCAGACTGACCCGAGCATATGCAAAAGAAACACTCGAGTCAGGACTCAAAATCTTATACAGGATAATCAATGCATATAATAAAGTCCATAACTCAAAGGTGAATATAAACATCATTTAGGGATTGATAAACTACCTACAGAATACACTAAATAGATAATGTCTAATCCATAAAGTAAGATATCAAAGTAGGGTTAAGCAGGGCCCATACACCTCTTAACCTGTTTATTCCCAAAAGCATATACAAGACCGTAGTTTCCCCAAAACCGGAAGTCACCAGAGGGCAACCCATATACTAAAGGTACAAATCAAAATCGTAGTGGTCTCGAATAGGATAATCAGTATGACAAGGTACATGAGGCGATACCAACTAGGATACTAGTAGTTGCGTGATCCGGACTGATGTTGGGCATAGCAGCTACTATCCCAACACCGCGAAACAACACTCCCAATCAAGGGGTGCACCCAAATCGAATCACAAAAGTAATAGATAAGGTATCAAAGAAGTGTGTCCGCTAGAGGTAGCGAGCCTCAATGGCCCGGCGCGGCTCCTGTTTTAGTCATGTCAGGGGTCATCCAAAATCGTTCTCTTTCTTCAGTCAACGCGTTCATCAAAACCATCCACTTCATTCTGGATCAACACTTCGCGTATATTAGTTATTAAAGTGGTTTTCGGTATCGACAGAGAGTATGTCCATAATCCGATCCCGGACTCTTTAATAACTACGTATTAATTACCCAACAGTCAACTTTTTATTAAAGTTAAAACAAATCAGATCCAAAGGTCAAGTTGCAAATTTGACTTTCAAATTTGATATTTCAAAATTCGATTCGTTTAATTACAAAATCATATTTCGAAAAGAAATTCTAGTTCAGGCCCTTTAGTTATCAAATTTAAGTATTCATGTTAAATCAACATTTCACTTATTAAATCAACTCAAATTTATGGATTACATGAAATAGTCAATCTTAGTTCAACTAATTAAATCAAGTTTTATTCTTTAAATCCGTATTTACATTCCTAGGTTCATTACTATATCAATTTCATTTACTACATTCACTTTGTCAAAACTTCGTTTATTTATTTATCAAAACTCGAAATTAAATCACTTTATCTTCTAACCTATTTACTTCTTAAATCCCATTTCGATTAACTTTGTCAAAACACTTTGTTTAATCAAATAAATTTACAAATCCGTTTCAATTTATTACATTAATTCGTTCTCATTTATTTCAATTAAATTCATTTCTTTATTCCCACAAATCTAATTTATTTAATTCGATAAAATCCATTTTATTTATTTCAAAACAATTTCATTTATTCAATTAAATAAAATCATTTTATTTATTTCAACAAATTTATTTATTCAATTCAATAAAATCATTTTATTCATTTCAACAAATTTATTTATATTTACGTTACCAAATTACAATACATTTTTCTAAGTTCATTCCATAATTCCAAATAAGTCTCAATTCCAAAACGTTATTTGTTGACCGTTCGGTTTCTTATTTTAATTATCTATCCTAGGCCAATTCATTCAATTGGGTATTTATCATTTCAACCCGATTCTATTTAAATTCAAAATCAAAACATACAAAGGGAACTTGCAGTGTGATAGTAGGGATGGTGTCAAAGTAAATAAACAAGCAATAACATCCATTTGCAACAATTCAACAATTCAAATAATCCCGAAATAATCGTATTAATTCGCGTTTGTTATTTACGCCAATTAATATAATTATTTCTAGAATCTACACTATCATTTCATGTAGATTAAAGATTATAACATTTCAGTTTCACTTGGTCGTTCAATTTCAATTACAACGGTTAATCCAATACGTTCAATAGTCCAAAGTGACATTTATCAATTCTACGTGTCAAGCAATTTAAAGGGTCAATTTAATTATTCAATATTCATCATATAAGGGGTCAAGTTTAACATATGTCATTCAAAATTTCTACATCTATTCTATATCAAATTCAGTTCAATTTTATTACCAGTTACAATACAACAAATTTAATATCACATAGCAAATTTGGTGTCATACTATTTATCATACTACTTCAATTCAATTTTTAACATTCAATTCATTTAACGTCCAATTTAACATTCATAACGTCCAACATCTAATTATCATAATATAATAGATCTTTGAGTCGTGAATAGAAAATATTCACCTTGCGTGGTTAGAGATTTGACGACGAAGCACGAAGATGAATAGATAAGAGGCACTAACAAGTACGACAAAAGGCGAACACAAACTGCAATCAAACAACAATTAAATTTACAATCTTGTTCAATACAATATATGTTTCAAATATAATCATACCAAACAAAGAACTAGATCGAATCGTCAAGCTGAGTGGAAGCCTAAATCTCCGAAGCAGTAGCTGGAACAAACACAGTAAAACACTGTATGTGAGCAACTAGAATTTTAAAAATTTACACTACTATGAAATATACAGTTTCATATATAGACTTATATATGAACGGAAATGCCACGGAATTCAGTTGTGGCCAAGGCGAGGCGGACGTGAGCAGTGCTGGCTGGACTCGGGTGATGGCTGGTTGAACAAAGCGGACTGGGCGTGGGTTGCAGAGCGCTGGGCAGAGCGGTAGGGGATGGGCAGGCGGGCTGGTGGGAGGCAGTGGGCTGGATGCGAGCGAGTGGGTCTGGCAGGCGGAGGGCTGTGGACCGGGTGCAGGCGCGGGCAGTGGGAGGCGGAACTTGGGCTGGACAGAGGGAGGCGAAGGGGCTGGGTGGGTGCGGCGGTTCGTACTGTGGCCTGGGCTGGACTTGGCTGGGACGAGGGCAGGCGAAGGAGCTGGGGTGGTTGACTGGCGGTAGCAGGCTGAGTGGCGGAAAGGTGGCACGGGCTGCAGGTGGTTGAGTGGCGGACTGGTGGCGGAATGGGTGGGGCTGGGTGGTGGCAGCAGGCGGGCCAGGAGGTCTGGGCTTGGAGGGTTGCAGGACGTGGGTGTCTGGGTGCTGGTAGGCGGAGGGGCGTGGGTGTCTGGGTGCTGGTAGGCGAAGGGCGTGGGTATCTGGGTGGCTGGTAGGCGAAGGCGTGGGTGTCTGGGTGGCTGGTAGGCGGGTCTGCTGTTGGGTGTGGACGAGGCAATGGCAAAGGGGACTGTCTGGGCGAGGTCAAGTGGGCCAGGGGGTCTGGGGCGAGTGGCAGCAGGCGTGGGTTGTGGCTGGAGGGTGGCGGAGGTCAGGGGACGGGGTGGCTCGCTGGCGGAGGACTGGGAAAGGGGACGGAGGGAGGCGGGGTGGGGTCTGGGCGGAACTGGGCAGGCGCGTGCAGGCGGGTGGTGGCACGGAGGGCGGAGACTGGTGGTGGAGGATTGGGCTGTTGGGAGGTGGTAGATTTGTAGTGGGTTTCTTTGCAAAGGAAATAAATAGAAAAAAAAAAAGAAGAACACATAATAAAAGAGGAAGAAGGAGGTATGAACGAACCAGAGGAATGAAATGCTAAACCGTGAATTATGAATTGAAGCCTGGTTTATACGCAATAGTACAGAATTGAAAAGTCTTTAATTGATTGTATTGGTACACTAAAAGACTGTTGGAGTTTCAAGGAGTAATTACTGATCAGGAGATGCCTCGAATTCCACTCCCTAGTGAAGCCTAATAGACACAGGTTTAATAGTGTAACGGACAGGTTTCAAACCGTTAACAATTTGTAACTTTTAACTCCGAACTCCGAATGATGCAAACGAATATACCATTTTGATCAGCGCGACGAGGCGAACGCAATGGTATAAAGATATCAGTGGTACAATTTAATTATAAAATTCGAAATTTTTCATTGTGAAAAATGCAGCAAAATCACCGAAGATTAAGATCGACGGAGCTGAAGATGTCCGAAATTTGAAAAACGAAAAATGACGTCTTTGTCAGAAGATGGTTTAGAATTTTTCCATGTAAAAATATTCAAGTTCGGCAGATAAAATTTTCACGTTTAAAAATGAACTGATATGTAATTAAACGCGAACAAATCTTACTTCAGTATTTCTCAACGAAATTTGGCGTACGCCTATGTTTATCAAGACGTATTCCAAATGTGAAGTTTGGATAGCAACGGAAATTGTTTGTGAAAATTTGAATTTCCACATCAAATAACGATTTTTAAAAAATTTAAACTGGGTCTGAATTTCAGGGTCGTTACAGTGGGTATAGAGGTGGGGCATCACAGTACATGTCCATTGATGTGTACATATATATGTGCATATGTATGTTACATTATCCGCATCGTTGCATAACTTCTATATGTTGAACCGTTACGAATCATGATTTTGATTTCCAGTCACATTTTCATTTCTTAGTTAATATATATATATATATATATATATATATTTGTAAACAAAGTTTGAAAACTTTTTTCTTATTATTATTTATTAATTAAAACGGCCTCATTTGAATTATAAAACCATATAATTCAATACTGAATAATTGTTTTCAACAAGCGTTTTTATATCGATAAACCGATATTGATTTTCCATTATATTTTCAAATTAATGATATATATATATCTTTATAAAACCATTATAAATGATTTATTCTCACTATAAAAATTAATTAAAATGAAATATTATCATTTTAAAACTATTATTTGAATAATTATTATTTATTATCACTCAAAATAATATTATTTCTATTATCAAACTTTTATTTGAATATTTTTAAAAATAAATATAATTTATCAAAATGATAAATTTGTGGGACGTTACAGTTATGATTTCTCCATATTTTCAAATCAAGATTTGCACAATACAAAATATCGAACTTATGTATTTAATCGTTAATTTAGTTTAAATAAAATCACATTATTTGTCTTAGTCTTGAAATTAGCTGCCCAAATAACAACTGAAAAACCGATAAAGAAAACCATAGTTACAATTTTATGTTTCCTCTGATTTCATACAATTTTGAGAGCAAAGGTTTTCCGACTCCTGGATTTCATTAGCGCAATTAGAGGAATTCGTTGATTTACCTTTTAACTGATTATATTGAAATGATGTCTTCTAAATTGATAAAGTTATTAAAAATTTACTTTCTTTCTTCTCTTTCTTTTCATGGTAGTTTGAAATAATCTTCTTCCAATCTCAATTTTTGCCCATGTTTCAACCACAAAGAGGAACTTTTTTCTGTCATGACCGATTTCCAGAGTTTGATTGCTATGAGGGAAACGTGGATTGTTGTCTCTTTCAAGCTTACATCCTAGTTAATTTCGATTATACCCGAATTCCTTGAAGATAAGCCCTATACTCTTAATTTCTTTATAATTAAGATTAGCACATTTAAGTAAAGCAGGTATAGTGAGTTTCGTTGTTACATTATTTGGCACTTGAATTCCTTGAAAAATTCTATCGTTTCTCTCACCCCAGACGTGCCATACAAGTGTTGAGATTCCTATATTTATTAATGTTCTGTATGTTTGGTTATTGTTTTTGATTGAATTTACCTATATGTGAATGCTTTCCAGTTAAAGCATATGATTAACTTGAAGTTTCAATTTTACTTTAAGCATTTGCAGGCCCGGCCCAAGGGGCAGGCAAGCTAGGCCTGGGCCTAGGGCAACACATGGGAGGGGGCAACAAGTTGTCTAATTTCTTTATATTTATAGTTCATGTTGGATTATTATTGACTGTTTGTGTGGCTATTTGGTTCGTTCAGTGTATCCAAAAGCTAAGCCACCCATGTTCAATTCTCCCTTAGAGCATAATGTTTTGAATTTTCACCGACTTCTTCTTATTATTTTTTTAGTTGGGCTTGGGCAACACTATTAAATGGACCGGCCCTGAGCATTTTCCATAGTTGAGTTAAATAATTACATCTAAAGAACAAGTGATTTGTATTTTCATCTTCTTGGTTGCATAGATTGCATTTTCTACGTGTAACATTATACCACTTGCTTTGTCTGTCTTTTGTGTTTAGTTTGTTCCTTATTGCCAGCATGGTATACAAAGACATTTTAGGGGGGAATTTGCTATTCCGTACATTCTTACACCATTCCTACTCATTACTCTTTGTTATCACATTATCCCTTGCAGATTTAGAATTAAAATTACCATTTGTAGTTGCTTGCCAACTCCAACAATCACTGTCAATGTGTTTATCAATGCTAATATTCATGATCATTTGACGTACGTTAGGAAGCAAATACGATGAGTGGACTCTCCATTCATTATTGGTTAGAAAGTTGAAACCTTATGTTGGGGCTCCTATAAATGTCATTGCCCGCCAGCCTAAGATATCATTTTTTTATAAGAGTGCTACTTAAATTAAAGCAGAGCACTCATTTTGATGTCTTAAGGTTTGGACCCATGACCTTTAAGACCTCAACTTATAGCGTCATACGACTATACCAGTGCCACTTGAGCTAGTAGTCCTTGAAAAGGTATCAGTTATTGAAGATCCATTAATCCATGGATCAAACCAAAATCTTATTTCTTGCCCATTGGAAATAGTTTTAGAAATGGCACCTTTGCTCCATTGTCTAGATTTGAGAAACATTTGCTGGATACGAGATGCTTTTGTGTCAATTTGAGTGGTCCAAATGTTCTTTTAGTTGCAGTATTTATTCCTTGACTAACATGCCCACAAACTATTTTCTTTTAAGTATCTTCACAGTAGGTTAATACCATTTGAATGAGATATGTCATTTATATTCCTAGTGCTAATTCCTCCTTCCATTTTGGGCTTGCATGCATCTGTTCAGTATATTTTATGTGCCTTTTATGCCATATGAAGTTGGAACATAGTGAGTTTATTTTCTGTATTAGAGAAGTAGGCATTTGACACATTTGCATCCATAGCATCATAGGAAATACAGGAGGTTTTACCGGTTATTGTTTAGTAGTTTGTTGTTCCAATTACTTAACTTTTTATTGATTTTGTCTGTGAGATTTCCATAATCTCTCGTTTTAAGTTTGCTTGAAGATAAGACATCCCAAAGTAAGTGATTGGAAATTGACCTGTTTGTATGTTGAGTATGTTGCTCATTTGTTCCTTGTTTCTGACTACTGAAAAACACAGTAGATTTTTGTGTATTCATACTCAATCTTGTGATCTACTCCATGTTTGTTATGATTTTCTTGATTTTTTCTGCATTGTCTGAACTAGCTTTTGCAAATAGTAAGATGTCATCAGCAAATAAAAAAGTGATTATTGGTTTAATATTGTTGGAAGGTACCAAACTTCCTTTAAAATATTCCAAGTCCAATAAAAGTGTCAAATACTCTATGGTTATGCAAAATAGGAAAGGAGACAACGGTTCTCCTTGCCCAAGTCCTCTATTACTCGTAAAGAACATGGTTAGAGGTTCCGGCTAGAACCACGAGATTCTGACCATCTCGTAGCGGTTCCGGCCGGTGGCGGGACGGGATTAGGGCAAAATCCCGTCTCGATCGAAGAAGCAGAAAAAAAAATACTGCAGATCACAAGAGAGGTAGAACGACAATAAAGAAAAAGAACGAATCATTCAATCCAAAAAACATCTCAAAAAGAAAAATTGAACGTGATTGAACAGTAAAAGGAATCAAAATTATGCTTATAAATTAGCCAGTCGAAATCATAAAAATTACCAAGCTTCAAAACCTCGACAACGACCTCGACTTCAAAATCCCGACCTCGACCCTAAATCAAGCTTCAAAACATCGACATTGAGGCAGCAATTTCGGCCGGTGGCAGCAAACTTCGACATCGACAACGACCTCGCTTCTTCGATCTTCCACTTCGACCTCGTCTTAGACATCCACTTCAACACGCGTGCAGGTAATAATTTTTTCCCCTTTCCGCCTTCGTATGTTGGTCGACAGTGTTTTTTCGTTCTTTTTTTTCCTGCTTCGTATGTTTGATTTGAGATGAATGTTTGCTTCGTATTTTGTTGGCCTTCATAGGTGTGTTGTTTGTGGGCTTTGGGTTTGGGCTGAACAAGTTTGGTGGGTTTTTTTGTTTGTT
The DNA here is from genome assembly GCA_030737815.1 of Allium fistulosum. Lineage (NCBI taxonomy): Eukaryota > Viridiplantae > Streptophyta > Magnoliopsida > Asparagales > Amaryllidaceae > Allium > Allium fistulosum. The sequence goes on along the minus strand of CM060905.1, from coordinate 300,677,908 downwards.
TTTGAATATGGAAGTAAAGTATATTCTAACGTTTTTGTTTGTTTTTGAATATGGTACTATCTTAAACAATGAATCTATTCTTACATATATAGTTAACTAGAGACATTTGAACTGACCTGACCTGAATACTTCATTGGTTACAAAATGCTGCATACTATATACTCCGACTTGAATACATTGACATTTGAACTGACCTGAATATGCTGAACTGACCTGAATATTGGACTTGAATATGCTGATTTGAATATGGACTTGCATATGTTGGACTTAGAATATCGAACATGAACGTTAATACATTGGACTTGAATATCGAACATGAACATTGAATTTGATTCGAATTATTGGACAATGAACAATGAACATTGAACTTGACTCGAATTATTGGATTTGAACATTGAACTTTGACGTCTTCGATTTGGACTATATTCATTTTGAACATAGAACATTGAACTTTTTTATTTTATTTTTAATTTGATATAGACTATTAATTTGTTTGCTAACTTTTGTTATAATTATAATTTCAGGTACACTATAGCAAATCCAACAGAAATTAGTTGGAATTATGGTATTGCGATCGATGGCAATCTTCGAAAAACGAAATGTAACTTTTGCAATAAAATAATTAATGGCGGTGGTGTGAAACGTTTGAAAGAACATCTGACAGGAGTGGGCGGCGACGTATCAGCGTGTTTAAGTGTCCATAAAGAAGTTAAACAACTTATACGATCGCATATTATTCAGAAGAGAAATGAACGAAACAAAGGAAAGCTAGACAAGCAACGTTTACAAGAGGAATTAATGAGCATACCGCAACAACAATCAGACAATGAAAATGAAGATGATGAACTTCAACGTATCATGCAGCAAAGCAGAGATGTATTTAGAGACGAAGAGCTGCGTAGATCTCATACTGTTGGACGATCGGGTGGTTCAAGTCAATCATTACACAGATCTCATACCGTTGGAAAATTTACCGGAGTAGATGGCGATTTTGACACTCATGCTGCTGGACGAATCGACTCATATATGCAAAAACGAGGAGGTAGAACTCAACCTTCTATTAAATCTGCAATGAAAGGCATTAAAGATGCTAGAAAACATATAGGTCGAGCCATTTCTAAGTTCTTTTTTTTCAACCATATTCCACATAACGTTGCTAATACTCTATATTATACAACAATGATTGATGCGATTGCAGAATGCGGTCATGGAATTGATCCACCATGAAATATCACACTCGTACCTTGAAATGAAAATAGAAGAAATTGGACAATATATTAAAACATTGCACAATTTCTGGGATGAATATGGTTGTACATTAATGTGTGATAGCTGGAGTACGTAGAATCGACGAAAAATAATAAATTTTCTCGTGCACTCTACCCATGGAACGGTATTTATTAAATCCGTGGATGCCACAAATGAATTCCAATGTGAAAAATATATTTGTGGATTAATGAATTATGTTGTTGAAACGATTGGTGAAAATAGAATAGTGCAAGTTGTTACTAATAACGGAGCAAACTACAAAGCTGCCGGCCAATTATTGATGCAAAAAAGAAGGCATTTATATTGGACACCATGTGCAGCACACTGCATTGATTTGATTTTGGAAGATATTTCCAAAGAGCTAGAGGTAACAACCGTTAGCACAAACTGCCACTTAATAACGACATTTATATACAATCATGGTTGGTTACTTTCCATCATGAGGAAAGAGACCAATAATAAAGAATTGATTAGACCGGCGGTAACACGGTTTGCAACTCATTTCATCGCACTAGACTCTATTCATAAACATAAAGATAACCTAAGAAGGATGATTGCTTCGAGAGAGTGGACATCAAGAGTTTCCAGACTCAATACTAAAGACAAAAGAACATCAAATATTGTCTCTATACTAATGTAACGACCCGTAAATTTAACTGGTTTTAATAACGTTATTAATTGAAAATCTGTGGAATTTTAAAAATAAAATATTGAAATAAAAATTTAATATTGGAAATGCATCTAGTTAAACATAGCAGCTGGTAAATTTTCATCCAAGAATATGAAAGTTATTTCGTGTGTAATTTTATTTCAATTTAATCAGTTAGAAATTGATGGAAATAAAATATTTTCGAAACCTAAATATTTTATATAGAAAAATTCTAAACCATCTTCTGAGCAAGGCGTCAGTTTTCGTTTTTCAAAATTCGGACTTCTTTAGCTCCGTCGATCTTATTTTCTGCATTTTTGTTGCATTTTCCGCTAGTAGAAAATTCGAATTTTATAATTCAATCATACCACTGATATCTGTATACCGTTTTGATCATTTTGTCATGTTGATCTTCACAGTATATTCGTTTGTGTGTTTTGATGTCCGATACACTGTGAAATCAATAAAACAAGAAACCGTATCGGTACCCGATATTTAACTTTTTGGTTTCCTTGTCTTTTCGTTTACTTCCTGAAATCCCAATAGTCATTAGCGTTTATTTTCTGAATTCACGTTCATTGCTTTTGTCATTTCCCAGACCATTGGGCTTGGAATTCAAAAAGTTCATTTGAATTGATGTTAGAAACGAATAGCCATCTCCTTACAATTACAATGCACGTTCAAAATTCTGGTTTCTCATACACGTTCAAAATTTTTTCTGATTTCTCCTTTACATTCACTTTTAGTTACACTGCTCTTCACTTCTTTTTCCCCTCATTTCTTTCGGCTGCAAGAGAAAATATACTGCAAGACTTCTTCTTTCCCCTTTTATTTTCTCTAATCCTTCTCCTTCTTCCTTGTGTTCGGCTATCAAATTCCTACCTCACCTCCTCCTTAAAAAAATAAAAAAAAAAGTTGCTCAACACCTCTCCCTCCCAGGCGCAAGCACACACGCACCCAGACCCGAGATCCACTACACTGATCATCTCCTTGCCAAGCCCAGTCACCCCGTACGTCTCCAGCTTGCCACTGACAACCCATCGCCGAGCCTTGCCACCTCCTCTCGAGCACACATCGGCCGAAAGCTCCTCCATAAGAGTCGCCTTCCAACTCTAACCTTGCAGCCCACGGAACATCAGAACACCCATCAGCCGACGCCACAGCAGCTCGATCGAGCTTCTCTTCCCCACCATCTCATCGCCGAAGTCACGCAACTTGGCTCTCGTCCAAAAACCTCTTTCGTCTCTTTTGAATGGTATGTATGTATGTTTATATATTGTTTATATATATATATTGTTAGGCTGTTATAAATTAGTTATGAACTATATATTATATATTGAGTTATTATGTTTACTTGTATATTAATATAGATTTATATTTATGCTATGTTTTTTTTCTTTTGTATATATCTTGCTGTTAAGATGCGAATGAATATAAGGCCCATATGTAATATTTTAGTACTATACTATATATATACGAGCTTATCATTTAAGAGTTATAAAGTTATTGTATACAGTATGTATACAGTATAAGTTATATATTGCTGTTAAGTTGTTGTAGCTTCTTTGTTACCGTATGTATATAGTATAAGGTTTCATTCTCCTACTCTATATGAGTTATAAAGTGTATATTTTTATATAAAGCATATTTATATTATATTGTAGTCTTTCAATCTGATTGTTCACAAATAAGTTGTATACGAAATTTATATATGTCCTATGTGAGTTTGAAATTAAGTAAGTTTTATATATATATATAATCTGTTGTATTTGCAAGTATGGGTTCCTCTGTTGCATTTTGTACGAACATATTTTTTTTGCCTACATCTGTTATAGGAATATTTAATAAAACATACATTTTGTTATATACTGGTATATATATGTAGGCGTCTGTATAGTGTTTATATATTTATATGCATATTTAAAGTAAGTTTATAATGTTGTACTGGATTCATACGATAGTTATGTATATTCGATTTTATATATGGTGAGGGTATATATTTTAATGTACGTATGTTTTGTCCTCATATGTTTTATTTCACTTTTTGATATTGTTATAATATATGAGCCTATCGATTCTAGATAAAGTATGGTTTTAGTATTGGTAAAAGAAGAAGAATTTTGCATATATATGCGTGCACATATAGCTTGATTTTTGGATAAGTTTTGTGCTGTGTTGTGTTGTCTACTGTCACAGCTTAAAAAGGGACGTGTATATATATTATATGTTTTGAATACTATTTACAATCTGTAGCATTTTACTCTTGAGTGTATAAATACGTTTGACATTTATTTGAAAATTTTGAAAAGGAATACATATATATTTATTGATTCTAACACGTTAAATTGTATATAAGCTTTTAAATGACCTGTTCAACTTATATATATATGTTAATATCAATTGCAGTTTAAGCCTGTACGTATAATCAGGAAATATACGTATACATATTTTAAGCGTTATCTTATATGTGTATTACTAGTTATATAATTTTGGGTTTGGTTATATATTGATTTCATAGAATAGTTATAGGCGGTTTACGAAAATTGTTTATAAAAATATACTTTTTTTTATTTTAATTTATACTATGCAGATATGTTGTTTTATATGTTTTTTATTAAACATACATTTATATAGATTGTTGTTCATATCAAACTGATTCTGATTCAGTTTATCAATTTCAATTTATCAGCCTCTACTCCATCGTGCTCTGCTTCGAAGTTTCGTGCTTGAATTCGTAACTCAACTTTATTGTCTATTCATCTCTCTAGCCTCGAAAGGTGAGCAATCACTCACGATTAATGTTCTTTTATTTATTAAATTTGATTTCAATTGAAACGACAATTGAAATATATTGTTGTTAGTTAATTACACTATTATATATGTTATTACCTGCATCAGTTTACCTGTGACATCTGACACCATTATCCGTTACTTATACGATGATAATCAAGTCTGGTTGATAAATGATTGATTGTTTGATGTTGATATTGGACGTTAATATTGTTAGTGTAGGAAGTGATAAAATATGAAATTGAAATCGACGTAGGATGGTTAGATTTGATATATGTGTTAAATTTGATTAGATGACATTTTCATAATATGACCCCTTTAAATGTTTAAATTATTTGACACGTAGAAATTTGGTCAAGCACACCTTGAACCTTTGAATGTATGTTGTAAAATTTATGTAGTATGAAATTTAATAAATGATATCAAATAAAGAACCGTATTAATATTAGTGGAATAATCTTTAATCTACATGAAATGATAGTGTAGATTCTAGAAATGATTATATTAATTTGCACAAACAATAATGTGAATTAATACGATTATTTCGGGATTATTTGAATTAATTATTGGATTATTGTTATTGATTGTTGTTATTGCTTGTTTATTTACTTTGACACCATCCCAGTTATCACACTACAAGTTCCCTTTGCTATGCTTTGATTTGTGAATTGAAATGGAATCGGGTTGAAATGATAAATACCCAAATAAACTTTGACCTAGGATAGAGAATTAAATAAAAACCCGATTGGTCAATAATTGGATTTGAAAATAAAATAAAGATTTATTTGAATAAATAATAAGGTTTTGAAGTTGGAATTTGAACTTTAATAAGTTTGAAATTATTTAATAATTAAGTTGAAATTATTTAATAATTAAGTTGAAATTATTTAATAATTAAGTTTTGAAATTATTTAATAATTAAATAAAATTGAACCTCTTGAATTAGTGGAATTAAGTTTCTTTATTAATTGAGTTTTGAAATTTGTAACTAAGTAAAAAAATGTGAAATTGAATTTCTTTAACAAGAAATAAAAATGAGATTTACTGAAATTTATGTAAGACCTGTAATTTAAAGAATTTGATTTGACGAATCTAATTTAATCAAATTTGTAAGTTTTGATATATTGGAGTTGAACTCAAGGAATTGATTTATTTAATTGGAAATTAAATAGAAATTATTTTGAATGATAAATTAACTTAACAAATATTGAATGAAATCGATAAATGAATTTAAATTGATTTGAATGTTAAATTAAATTGATTTAAATGATTTCGGAATGAAACTTATATACGAACTTGAATCAATATTTGAATTGTTTTAAATAAAATTGAAATTGAATTATAAGATTTTGAAATAGTAATTTGGAAGTTTTGAAACGTAAATTATGGAAATTGATATAGGAAGACAAATGAAATGTTGATTTATAAATTCTAATTGAAATTGAAATCAATTCTGTTTTGAAATATATTAAACGACCAATCGGTGTAATAATTACGAAAGTTATTAAAGAGACCGGAATCGGTTAGGGACATACTCACTGTCTAAACCGAAAACCACTTTAATAACTATACGCGGAGTGTGATCCAGAATGAAGTGGTTGGAATGATGTACGTGATAACTGAAGAAAGAGAACAATAATGGATAGCCTTGACACTTGTGTCAAATTGGAAATGACTAAAACAGGAGCCGTGCCAAGCCAAATGGGGTCAGCTACCTCGAGCGAACACACTTCTTCGAAAACTACTCGTTACTTGTTATCGATTGATGCACCCTTGATTTGGGAGTGTTGTTTCGCGGTGTTGCGATCGCTGCGGCGATGCGTTCTCACCAGTCTGGATCAGGCAAACAGTAGTTTCACTACCTTGGGTATTGCCTCATGTGCCTTGTCATACTTGTATCCCTATATACGCGACCACTACGATTTGTTTTGTGTTATACCTATGGAGTACTCCCTGATATTCCACTAGTTTACGGTGGAGTTTACAGAGCTGTATAGACTATAACGCTTATATAAAATGTGTTAAGGAGGATAATGGTAACGCCTTAACACTATTTTGATATTTTATATTTCTGATAGGCATTATCTACTTATCGTACACTACTACATAGTAGATAGTTTAACAGATCCTTAAAGGATGGTTCTTCCAAACATCCTTTGAGTTACTTGTATTTCAGTTGCTATTTCACTTGAGTTGGATTTATTGATATAAGAATGTTAATCCTGACTCGAGTGTTTTGTGTTTTGCTTTATGCTCGGGTCAGACCGAGTGTACCAGTATTCGAGACTCACCTTTGGAGTTGGAGCTTCGCTTGGAGATCCAGCTATCTATCCAGCATTCAGATATCCAGTTGATTCCAGTGATTGTATTCTGATTCTTGTATTTGACTAGTGTATTCGAGACTTCTGTTTTACCTTATTTAACTCTGATATGTATATAGTAGCTTCATGAACTACTATCTTTTATTTCCGCTGCATTTATTACTCTGTGTCTGTGATCTGTGATTATTTTATTTACTGTATATGCTCAGTTTTCCAAATTTAAATTAACTATTCGGTATTTTGAATTATTCAAGTCTGACATGTGCGGATGCGAATAGTCAAAAATACCGGGTCGTTACAGTTGGTATCAGAGCTTTGGTAGCTCTAGGCAAAATTTAGCATATATGATAAATGTATTTACAGAATCACTTCCATCCAAGTTTAAATCTCGTCCTTTTTGACTCGATTCCTTTGAATTTTGGAACGTTCTCTGCGGTTCCAAAATTCATTCGTGTCCCTCACTATTCGTCTTCTTTCAATTCTGGAGCATCCCATAACTCCACTTCGAATGATCTTTATAATGAGTTGGCGATCTCGCCAATCTCAAATTGATTTTTTTTAAAGAGTGAAAATCCTTTACAATAGCATTGATTTACCAGAGATTTCTATATCATCGGTTTACGATGCTATCTATCCCCTACTATACCTGAATTCTATCACTTGTGATCTGATGCCGATTTTCCTCAGAATTCTGCATCAGTCTTATTCGTGAAGTCACGGTCAATCCGGTTAAGGTTCCCTGTGAATTAAATAAGCTTATCCATCCCGATTTTGTTAATTGAATCATCTTATCTTTTCTTTCGAACTTGTATTCGAATCAGAATTCTCTTTAATTTGAGTCCATCAAATTTGAATCTCTGTCGTTGCTTTGAAAATCCATTCATGTATTGTCGAGCGAATAACAGTATTTGTAAATTAATATTAAAATGTTTTATATATTGTGTTGTTTGAGTTGTTGATGTTGATTTGGGTTTCCGATCGATTCGTCTGATCAACGCCATCGATAGGATTTCCAAAATACTTAAACAGAGCAAACTGACACAATAGTATTTTCGAATTTGGTGAATAAAATAGTTTTGTATGATTATATTATATATAAGTATAAATTTTTCGGAAATTAAATTGTTAATGAATTTGTTGTCAAAAATGTAAATATTTGATTTTCATTTATTGTTTTGTAAACCATAGACTATTCCAATATGATAAATAAATGAAATTATAGAACATGGTTTAAAATTTTAATTAGGAGTTGAAATGAAATTAAGAAAAAGAATTTGAGAATTAAATTTCCATTGATTTCAAACTTTGGGTTTTAATTTTAAAATGCATATTTTATAAAGTAATTTCGAATAGAAATCATTTTCAAAGAATTTTAAATGATTAAATCAGTGCTCTCCCATTTTGTCGCTGGAAAATAATTTCGGTGATGACGGCCGCATCATCGACATTCATTTTCGAGTTTCGAAGTGGAGAGACATTCAGTAGCTTTGCTACACCTTTGTTTTGAAAAATGAATTCGATTTGAACTTCTTAAGAATGACTTGATTTATAATATATTATATATATATATAAGTATATGATTATAAATTTGATTTGATATATATAGTATATGTATATTTATCTATAAAATGGTTTGAAGCCAATCGGAAATCAATTCTTAACATTTAGATTTAGGGATAATTTTCAATAAAGCCAAAATTGTTGACTAAATATTTAACTTGAAATAAGTGAATTGAAATTTTATTTGGATAATACTCAATTACATTATATATAACTTACCTAAATTTTCAAAAGTTAACTATGTAATTGAATATTACACAATATAAAATGATGTTAAAAGAAATTTTAAATAAATTTGAGTAGTTATAATAAATGTTATACGCTTAAAATTTTAATTATAAAAATGTTAATTGAGATAATTAGAATAATAAGTTAATAGAATAATAAATGAGATAAATAAAATAAATTTTGTTTTGTGGAACTTAATAAATTGAAATAAAATCAACTTAATGAGATATCCTGATATTAATTGAATTTTTATTGAAATTTTGTTTAAAGAAACCATTTTGTATCTAACATTAATAAATGTGAAATTAAATCAATTTAATGAAAACCTTGAATTTAAAAACCAATGGTTAAATATAAAAATTTAAATTTATATGGTTTAAATTAATTGTTTATTTTGTAATTCAAGTCTATTTTCTTCTGGTTGTTTCTATTCTCCTACATCCTTCCTTTTCGGGGATGAAAAGTTTTGAGTGAGGGAGAGTGTAACGACCCATAAATTTAACAGGTTTTAATAACATTATTAATTGAAAATATGTGGAATTTAAAAAATAAAATATTGGCATAAAAATTTAATATTGGAAATGCGTCTAGTTAAACATAGCAACTGGTAAATTTTCATCCAAGAATATGAAAGTTATTTCGTGTGTAATTTTATTTCAATTTAATTAGTTAGAAATTGATGGAAATAAAATATTTTCGAAACCTAAATATTTTATATAGAAAAATTCTAAATCATCTTCTGAGCAAGACGTCGGTTTTCGTTTTTCAAAATTCGGACTTCTTTAGCTCCGTCGATCTTATTTTCTGCATTTTTGTTGCATTTTCCGCTAGTAGAAAATTCGAATTTTATAATTCAATCATACCACTGATATCTGTATACCGTTTTGATCATTTTGTCATGCTGATCTTCATAGTATATTCGTTTGTGTGTTTCGACGTCCGATACACTGTGAAATCAATAAAACAAGAAACCGTATCGGTACCCGATATTTAACTTTTTGGTTTCCTTGTCTTTTCGTTTACTTCTTGAAATCCCAATAGTCATTAGCGTTTATTTTCTGAATTCACGTTCATTTCTTTTGTCATTTCCCAGACCATTGGGTTTGGAATTCAAAAAGTTCATTTGAATTGATGTTAGAAACGAATAGCCATCTCCTTACAATTAAAATGCACGTTCAAACTTCTGGTTTCTCATACACGTTCAAATTTTTTTCTGATTTCTCCTTTAAATTCACTTTTAGTTACACTGCTCTTCACTTCTTTTTCCCTCATTTCTTTCGGCTGCAAGAGAAAATATACTGCAAGACTTCTTCTTTCCCCTTTTATTTTCTCTAATCCTTCTCCTTCTTCCTTGTGTTCGGCCATCAAATTCCTACCTCACCTCCTCCTTAAAAAAAAAAGTTGCTCAACACCTCTCCCTCCCAGGCGCAAGCACACACGCACCCAGACCCGAGATCCACTACACTGATCATCTCCTTGCCAAGCCCAGTCACCCCGTACGTCTCCAGCTTGCCACCGACAACCCATCGCCGAGCCTTGCCACCTCCTCTCGAGCACACATCGGCCGAAAGCTCCTCCATCAGAGCCGCCTTCCACCTCTGACCTTGCAGCCCACGGAACAGCAGAGCACCCATCAGCCTACGCCACAACAGCTCGACCGAGCTTCTCTTCCCCACCATCTCATCGCCGAAGTCACGCAACCTGGCTCTCATCCAAAAACCTCTTTCGTCTCTTTTGAATGGTATGTATGTATGTTTATATATTGTTTATATATATATTGTTAGGCTGTTATAAATTAGTTATGAACTATATATTATATATTGAGTTATTATGTTTACTTGTATATTAACATAGATTTATATTTATGCTACGTTTTTTTTCTTTTGTATATATCTTGTTGTTAAGATGCGAATGAATATAAGGTCCATATGTAATATTTTAGTACTATACTATATATACAAGCTTATCATTTAAGAGTTATAAAGTTATTGTATACAGTATGTATACAGTATAAGTTATGTATTGTTGTTAAGTTGTTGTAGCTTCTTTGTTACCGTATGTATATAGTATAAGGTTTCATTCTCCTACTCTATATGAGTTATAAAGTGTATATTTTTATATAAAGCATATTTATATTATATTGTAGTCTTTCAATCTGATTGTTCACAAATAAGTTGTATACGAAATTTATATATGTCCTATGTGAGTTTGAAATTAAGTAAGTTTTATATATATATAATCTGTTGTATTTGCAAGTATGGGTTCCTCTGTTGCATTTTGTACGAACATATATTTTTCGCCTACATCTGTTATAGGCATATTTAATAAAACATACATTTTGTTATATACTGGTATATATATTTGTAGGCGTCTGTATAGTGTTTATATATTTATATGCATATTTAAAGTAAGTTTATAATGTTGTACAGGATTCATACGATAGTTATGTATATTCGATTTTATATATGGTGAGGGTATATATTTTAATGTACGTATGTTTTGTCCTTATATGTTTTATTTCACTTTTTGATATTGTTATAATATATGAGCCTATCGATTCTACATAAAGTATGGTTTTAGTATTGGTATAAGAAGAAGAATTTTGCATATATATGCGTGCACATATAGCTTGATTTTTGGATAAGTTTTGTGCTGTGTTGTGTTGTCTACTATCACAGCTTAAAAAGGGACGTGTATATATATTATATGTTTTGAATACTATTTACAATCTGTAGCATTTTACTCTTGAGTGTATAAATACGTTTGACATTTATTTGAAAATTTTGAAAAGGAATACATATATATTTATTGATTCTAACACGTTAAATTGTATATAAGCTTTTAAATGACCTTTTCAACTTATATATATATGTTAATATCAACTGTAGTTTAAGCCTGTACGTATAATCAGGAAATATACGTATACATATTTTAATCGTTATCTTATATGTGTATTACTAGTTATATAATTTTGGGTTTGGTTATATATTGATTTCATAGAATAGTTATAGGCGGTTTACGAAAATTGTTTATAAAAATATACTTTTTTTTTAATTTATACTATGCAGATATGTTGTTTTATATGTGTTTTATTAAATATACATTTATATAGATTGCTGTTCATATCAAACTGATTCTAATTCTGTTTATCAATTTCAATTTATCAGCCTTGTCTCCATCGTGCTCTGCTTCGAAGTTTCGTGCTTGAATTCGTAACTCAACTTTATTGTCTATTCATCTCTCTAGCCTCGAAAGGTGAGCAATCACTCACGATTACTGTTCTTTTATTTATTAAATTTGATTTCAACTGAAACGACAATTGAAATATATTGTTGTTAGTTAATTACACTATTATATATGTTATTACCTGTATCAGTTCACCTGTGACATCTGACACCATTATCCGTTACTTATACGATGATAATCAAGTCTGATTGATAAATGATTGATTGTTTGATGTTGATATTGGACGTTAAAATTGTTAGTGTAGGAAGTGATAAAATATGAAATTGAAATCGACGTAGGATGGTTAGATTTGATATATGTGTTAAATTTGATTAGATGACATTTGCATAATATGACCCCTTTAAATGTTTAAATTATTTGACACGTAGAAATTTGGTTAAGCACACCTTGAACCTTTGAATGTATGTTGTAAAATTTATGTAGTATGAAATTTAATAATTGATATCAAATAAAGAACCGTATTAATATTAGTGGAATAATCTTTAATCTACATGAAATGATAGTGTAGATTCTAGAAATGATTATATTAATTTGCACAAACAACAATGTGAATTAATATGATTATTTCGAGATTATTTGAATTAATTATTGGATTGTTGTTATTGATTGTTGATATTGCTTGTTTGTTTACTTTGACACCATCCCAGTTATCACACTACAAGTTCCCTTTGCTATGCTTTGATTTGTGAATTGAAATGGAATCGGGTTGAAATGATAAATACCCAAATAAACTTTGACCTAGGATAGAGAATTAAATAAAAACCCGATTGGTCAATAATTGGATTTGAAAATAAAATAAAGATTTATTTGAATAAATAATAAGGTTTTGAAGTTGGAATTTGAACTTTAATAAGTTTGAAATTATTTAATAATTAAGTTGAAATTATTTAATAATTAAGTTGAAATTATTTAATAATTAAGTTTTGAAATTATTTAATAATTAAATAAAATTGAACCTCTTGAATTAGTGGAATTAAGTTTCTTTATTAATTGAGTTTTGAAATTTGTAACTAAGTAAAAAAATGTGAAATTGAATTTCTTTAACAAGAAATAAAAATGAGATTTACTGAAATTTATGTAAGACCTGTAATTTAATAGAAATTGTTTTGAATGATAAATTAACTTAACAAATATTGAATGAAATCGATAAATGAATTTAAATTGATTTGAATGTTAAATTAAATTGATTTAAATGATTTCGAAATGAAACTTATATACGAACTTGAATCAATATTTGAATTGTTTTAAATAAAATTGAAATTGAATTATAAGATTTTGAAATAGTAATTTGGAAGTTTTGAAACGTAAATTATAGAAATTGATATAGGAAGACAAATGAAATGTTGATTTATAAATTCTAATTGAAATTGAAATTGATTCTGTTTTGAAATATATTAAACGACCAATCAGTGTAATAATTACGAAAGTTATTAAAAAGACCGGAATCGGTTAGGGACATACTCACTGTCTAAACCGAAAACCACTTTAATAACTATACGCGGAGTGTGATCCAGAATGAAGTGGTTGGAATGATGTACGTGATAACTGAAGAAAGAGAACAATAATGGATAGCCTTGACACTTGTGTCAAATTGGAAATGACTAAAACGGGAGCCGTGCCGGGCCAAATGGGGTCAGCTACCTCGAGCGAACACACTTCCTCGAAAACTACTCATTACTTGTTATCGATTGGTGCACCCTTGATTTGGGAGTGTTGTTTCGTGGTGTTGCGATCGCTGCGGCGATGCGTTCTCACCAGTCCGGATCAGGCAAACGGTAGTTTCACTACCTTGGGTATTGCCTCATGTGCCTTGTCATACTTGTATCCATATATAAGCGACCGCTACGATTTGTTTTGTGTTATACCTATGGAGTACTCCTTGATATCCCACTAGTTTACGGTGGAGTTTACAGTGCTGTATAGACTATAACGCTTATATAAAATGTGTTAAGGGGGATAATGGTAACGCCTTAACACTATTTTGATATTTTATATTTCTGATAGGCATTATCTACTTATCGTACACTACTACATAGTAGATAGTTTAACGGATCCTTAAAGGATGGTTCTTCCAAACATCCTTTGAGTTACTTGTATTTCAGTTGCTATTTCACTTGAGTTGGATTTATTGATATAAGAATGTTAATCCTGACTCGAGTGTTTTGTGTTTTACTTTACGCTCGGGTCAGACCGAGTGTACCAGTATTCGAGACTCACCTTTGGAGTTGGAGCTTCGCTTGGAGATCCAGCTATTTATCTAGCTTTCAGATATCCAGTTGATTCCAGTGATTGTATTCTGATTCTTGTATTTGACTAGTGTATTCGAGACTTCTGTTGTACCTTATTTAACACTGATATGTATATAGTAGCTTCATGAACTACTATCTTTTATTTCCGCTGCATTTATTACTCTATGTCTGTGATCTGTGATTATTTTATTTACTGTATATGCTCAGTTTTGCCAAATTTAAATTAACTATTCGGTATTTTGAATTATTCAAGTCCGACATGTGCGGATGCGAATAGTCCAAAATAGCGGGTCGTTACAACTAATTTACAACAACGCTTTTTGGACTAGTGGTGCTTCTGTCATCTTTGTTTTTGAGCCATTGGTGAAAGTTTTACGAATGGTAGATAGTGATGACAAAGCATATATGAGATATCTTTATGAAGCAATGAATCGAGCAAAAGAATCAATTAGAAAAAATGTTGGTGGAAGGCAATGCCAAAAATGGTGGGATATAATAAACAAAAGATGAGAAAGACAGTTACGTCGATCTCTTCACGCTGCAGGTAATTTGTTTTATCTTATCGTCATACAAATAATGAAATATATAACATTTCAATAATATTTTAAATCTTTCCTATATAGGTTATTTTCTTAATCCCATCATTCAATATGGGGATGCAACAAACGATGGAGAAGTATGAAACGGATTTAATGTCGTTAAAAGAATGGTGCCGGACATTGTAACACAGATTGAAAATGGAAAAGAGGTAAAACTAACATATATAATAGTTACGTTAAACATTTAACGTTTAAGACATATTAAATATTTAATTTAACATCACAGGTAGAAAGATATAGAATGAAAATTGGTGCATTTGGTTCTGCAAAAGCATACGCAGCCGTAAAGACATGTTTTCCAGCTCAATGGTGGTCAATAATTGGAAGAGAGGATGCTCCAAATTTAACACATTTAGCAATACACATTTTAAGTCAAACAGTTTCTTGTTCAAACTGCGAGAGAAACTGAACTACATTTTCAACGATCCATACAAAATTACGCAATAGAATAAAAATGAAAAATCTAGAAAAATTAGTATATGTGCATTACAACATGAGATTAAGAGCAAAACATTCAAGACGCCGCGATATTGAAAATCAGTTGATCGATCTGGACTGTATATTTCATGAAGAGGATCCATTAGCAGAATGAACTACTGAAGTTGAACCATCCTTGTTGGACGACGACCCTTGGATTACCAGTATACTTAATGATGCAGTCGCTGCGGTTGATGGTATACCTGCACGAGCAATAAAAAGTCAAAGAAAATAAAATAGTAGCAGTTCCTCAAATGATGATCATGGTAATGCTGGTGGAAGTGGTGTGGGTTTAACTCGTAATTATGCTATTGGTTCTAGTAATGGCGGTACATTATATAGACCAACGCAAACATATTCAAGAAGAAGGGGTGCGAGCAACAATCCTAACCGAAGAGACAGTAATTTAAATATTGAATACGAACATCAACATGATTATGAGCATAATCCATATGCTTCAAATGATCCACCAACCTATAGACATTCTATTTCTGACTATACGGGTGGTAACTCATATTATGGAACAAACGAAACATATAGCGATATCTCGAGTGATCAAAACAGTCAAGCTACGTATGCAACACAAAATGATGAACCATCGTCATTTGATAATATGATGGTGACATTTATGATTTATGGATCCAGGACAAATGCAATATGGCTATCTATCGTATTATACAACACAAGACGATGAAGAAAATTATGAAAACAATCCATATGTAGCTTCGAGAAATAGTTTTTGGATGTAGTAGTGTTGTGTGTATCATTATTATTTTGTTATATACTATATTTTTATATGAATTTACATCGTTTATAGTTACTTTTCTATTACAAATGCAAATCTTCGATATTAGGACCGAAACCGAAACAAAAACCGAAACAAGCGAAATTTCCGAAACCGATCGAAACCAACAAAATTTAAAAAGACCGAAACCGAGACAAAATCCGAGTTCTCGAACCTTGGTAAAGAACCCATGGGGATTTCCATCTCACGCACTAAAAATGTGGGTGAGGAAAGCCCGCTGATAACATCATGTGTATAATGAATTATTTGATTAATTTACCATATGCTTTGTGCAGATCAATTTTGACATATTTTTTTTTTGTAGTTTTCCTACTAAAGCCTCTAACCATTTCATGTGCAAGCATAACATTATCAGTTATTAGCCTGTATAGGACAAATGCATTCTAATTATGAGATATGAGATTATTCATTTGTTTTTTTTCATATTATTACATAGGCGTTTAACCAATATTTTGTGTAGCACATTGCATAACGATATTGGCTTATAATTTGCTATGTTCTCTGGTGCTTTCTTCTTAGGGATCAAACGTGACGCAGCGGATTACTCAAAACAATGTAGATCGATGAAAGTAGCAGTCGGTGGATTGATGAATACTGCGATGCCTGAATTCGTTGATCCGGAGATACCGAATTCTAGCTATCTCTGACTCGTTGATCCGAAGATACCGGGAAAGAGATCTACGATTCTTCAACGTTGATCTTGCGCACAAGATACCGTGAATCGGCTTCAACAAACGAAGATTCGAGCGCACTCGAATAACGTAAGTGGAGATAGGAGACTTCACTCGACTACCAATTAGAAGAAAGCAGAAAGCAATCAAAATGGAAATTTTATTCAAAAATCAACAACCTTTTACAAATGACATGACTCGCCTATTTATAGGCTTACAACACCACAACACTTTACAAAGTACAACACATTACAAAGCTATCACGACTTAGTGCAACTCACGCGACCTAAAAAAATTCAACGACCTAAAATTTCGCGACCTAAGATTCTTTATCAACAAAGTAATTCGCGACCTTCTGGACTTCGTACGCGACCTAACACTTCACGATATAGCAGCCGCGACCTAGGCTAGAAAGGTCGTACGCGACCTAAATGCTCTGAACCTCGCGATTCAAAGATAGGTCGGAGTTTGCGATCTGGAGAGGTGGAGTGGAGCGACCTAGGCTGGAAGAAGCACACGACTTAGGTAGCTGGAATTCGTGACCTTCAGAAACAACTCGCGACCTAAGGGTAGGTCGTCCACGACCTAAAATAGGAATGAGCATCTCGCGACCTACATGGATGAGCATTTCGCGACCTAGGATAGGTCGTCCCCGACCTAAAACAGAGTTGAGCATTTCGCGACCTACAGGGGTCTCTTTGCCGTGACCTATGACAGCGCGACTCAAGGAGGAGGAGGGGCCTTCTTCTTTGCGACCTAGGAAATCACGCGCGCGACCTAAGGTACGTCGTTCAACTTGATTTCGCGCTGCATCATCCTCCCCTGGTTGGGAAAAATTTGTCCTCGAATTTAAAAGTTCTTTCCCATTAGGTTGTTCCTCTCCATAATAAGGTATAAGATGTTTAACATTAAACACGTCAGAAGTGTAAACATTCTCAGGCAGCTTCAACTTATAAGCATTTTCATTGATCCGCTTTATAATTTCTACTGGACCAATTTTTTGGGCTTTCAATTTGTTATAAGCACTCACTGGAAAACGATCCTTCGTTAACACCGCATACACTCGATCACCCTCGTTGAACTCCACACTTCTTCTCTTTTTATCTGCCGCTTGCTTATACTTCTCATTCGTCTTCTCCAAACGTTCCTGAACAATTCTATGACAGTCTTTCAACTCATCAACGAAATCTGACGCTCGTTTAATCACTCCTTTCGGTTGTGGTACTACCGTTAAATCCAACGGCCCCTTTGGCAAGTTTGAATATACAACCTGAAATGGACTGTAACCAGTGCTTCGGTTAACAACATGATTATGAGCGAACTCTGCCTGACACAACTTTAAGTCCCAACTCTTCAAATTGTCTTGTACAAGACATCGCAATAAGTTTCCCAATGATCTATTCACAACTTCAGTTTGCCCATCCGTCTGAGGATGATATGCACTACTAAAATTCAGCTTCGTTCCCACCATCTTCCACAAACTCAGCCAAAAATGACTCAGAAATCTGGTATCCCTGTCTGAAACTATAGATTCTGGTAATCCATGAAGTCGATATATTTCTTTGAAAAATAACTGAGCAACACGAACTGCATCCGCGGTCTTTTTACAAGCTATGAAATGTGCCATTTTTGAAAATCGATCAACCACCACATAAATGGAATCGTTTCCCCTTTGAGTTCGAGGCAAACCTAAAACAAAGTCCATACTCACATCAACCCAAGGCTTAGTTGGTACAGGTAACGGCATATATAATCCAGCATTGGTCGCAGTTCCTTTCGAAACCTGACAGATATGACATCGCTCCACAAACCTTTCAACCTCTTTCCTCATCGATGGCCAAAAGTAAGATTGAGAAATCAGCTGTAGTGTACGGTCTCTACCCACATGACCTTCTTCGTGGAATTCTTTCACAATCTTCAACCGTAAACTGCAATCCGGTATACATAATCGAGTTCCCTTGAACAGAAAACCATCTACCATCACAAACTCGTCAGTACTTCCGTCTTTGACTTTCTCAACAAGCTTTGCAAAATAAGGATCTTCTTTAAACAATTCTGGCAATAATTCAAACCCTGTCACCTCAACTTTTAGTGTAGTCAACAAATGACTCCTCTTACTCAAAGCATCAGCTACTCGATTCGTCACCCCTGACTTGTGTTTAACAACAAAAGTAAACTGTTGCAGATATGCGATCCACGATGCATGTCTCGCTGAAATCTTGTCTTGCCCTTGTAAATGTTTCAACGCCTCATGGTCAGTGTAAAGGACAAACTCTTTCTGAAATAGATAGTGTCTCCAGTGTTTAATAGCTTGCACAACAGCATAAAATTCCACATCATATGTACTGTATCTTATCTTTGCTCCTGATAACTTCTCGCTAAAGTATGCAATTGGACGCCCCTTCTGACTCAACACTCCTCCAATCCCAACCTTCGATGCATCAGTATGTAATTCAAACAATAACTGAAAATCTGGTAACACTAGAATAGGTGCAGACGTCAACAACTCCTTGATCTTCTCAAAAGCACTCCCTGCTTCCTCTGTCCATGCAAACTGTTTACCCTTCATGCAATCTGTAACAGGCGCCATCACACTACTAAAGTGTGGAATAAACCTCCGATAAAATGAAGCTAACCCATGAAAACTACGAACTTCCGTTATCGTCTTGGGTTGCGGCCAGTCTTTGATAGCTTCGACTTTACTTTGGTCCACCTGTATACCTTTCTCTGAAACAACATACTCCAAAAATAACACACTATGCGTCATGAACACGCATTTCTTTGTAGCAGCATAAAATTGTTCTTCCCGTAGAATAATCAGCACTTCCCTCAAGTGTTGAACATGCTCTTCCATACTCCTGCTATATATCAGAATATCATCGAAGTACACCACCACAGACTTCCCAATGAATGGTCTAAAAATCTGGTTCATCACCCTCATGAAAGTACTCGGTGCATTTGATAAGCCAAATGGCATAACCAACCATTCGTATAGACCCTCCCTGGTTTTAAAAGCAGTCTTCCACTCATCACCTGGTCTGATACGAATTTGATGATATCCGCTCTTCAAATCAATCTTCGAAAAGATAGTAGCTCCGCTTAATTGATCTAGCAAGTCATCCAACCTTGGCATTGGAAATCTATATCTCACAGTAATCTTATTCAATGCTCGGCTGTCAGTGCACATCCTCCACGTCCCATCCTTCTTGGGTACCAATAAAGCTGGTACAGCACAAGGACTCAGACTCTCCTGCACACGCCCCTGTTCAAGTAATTCTTCCACTTGTCTTCTCAATTCTTCATGGTCCTTCGGACTCATTCGATAATGTGGTCTATGTGGCAACATTGCTCCCGGAACCAGATCAATTTGATGTTGAATGTCTCTCAAAGGCGGTAACTCCTTCGGTAATTCCTCTGGAAAGACATCTTCAAATTCTTTCAAAATGGGTTTTGCTTCTTCTGGAATTTCAACCTCTTCACTGCTCTCACGCCTAATTAGCAAAAATACCTCCGGCTCTTCCTCATCATTAATGTATAACCATCATCTCCAGACAACAATTCTTCCTCCTCAACTGGTAATTGATTAGAATCTTCAACCTCCTCATCCTCATCCTCAACCTCAGCAACCATTGCTCTCTTCTTTGGCTTTGGACACTCATTGCTTTTATGACCCAACTCCTGACAATTGTAACATTTGAAACCGTTGTTAACCTTTGCCTTCTCAGCCTCCTTCACCACTGGTTTACTGATAGGTTTAGAAACATTAGAACTTCCACTAACACCCTTCACTTGATTGTTGGAATTAGTAAACACACCACCTCCTCGTCGTCCCTGCTTCTCCCAAGCCAACGCTTTCTGATGTGCTTCCACCACAGATCTTGGATCGAACATATTCACCATATCCTGGATCTGCATTCTCAATCCCCCAATGAATCTAGATGTCAGTTGTTCTTCCGTTTCCATAATATCATTCCTTGCAATAAGCTGATAAAACTCATCTGCGTAATCATTAACAGTCTTTGTGCCCTGCCTCAAGTTCTGCAAACGTCGATACATCAGAGTTTGATAATTGTAAGGTAAGAACATTGCCTTCATCAATTTCTTCATCTTCTCCCAAGATTCAACTTTTGACTTCCCCATTCGTTCACGTGTAAGTTTGGTTTGCTGCCACCATGCCAAAGCTCTACCCCTCAACCTTGTAGCAACCAACTTCACTCTACGATGTTCTGGAACTTCTTTGAAATCAAAAATTTCTTCAACATTAGTCAACCAATCCGAAAACTCCTCAGCTTGCATACTACCTTTGAATTCTGGAATTTCTGTCTTCATCCCAGATTCTCACTTGTGATCATACTCCGACTGATTCCTTCCTCGTCCACGTCCTCGTCCATGAACACTACCACCATCATACTCTTCTTCACAATCCGATGTATATCGATGTCGATCCTGACCACCAACATCTCTACCACCACCATTTCTTCCACCAACATTCCTACGATCTACATTCCTCCGATCTTGATCAGTCACATTTCTATCACGACTTCGATCATCAACATTTCTATCACAATCTCGATCCACGCTTCTATGATCACTATCAACACTTCTCTCCGGATTAGAATGTGGTGAAACTCTACTTCTTCCATGGCTCGATTCAGGTGAAACCCTTCTCTGATTTTGACTCATTTCAAGCATCATTCTCTCTAATCGACCAATCCCTTCAGTAAGCTTCTCATTGAAATTCTCGTTGATTCGTTGCTCCATTTCATCGGCCTCTTCTCTTCCGTACAAAGCATTAATATTGCGATGACGTTGAACTCGTCTTGGCGGCATGATTGAATACTTCCCAAACACTTCAACAAATTCACACTTCAAGTTTCAAACACCTTTCGAACTTTTGATCCAAAATGAAATGGATCGAGAACTCCAACTTTGTTGCAAAATATGATGAACACGATGAACACAACTTCAACACTTCAAATTCTCGGCTCCAAGACTCGATTTAGCTATGATTGGCTAAAACAAGCTCTGATACCAAACTGACGCAGCGGATTACTCAAAACAATGTAGATCGATGAAAGTAGCAGTCGGTGGATTGATAAATACTGCGATGCCTGAATTCGTTGATCCGGAGATACCGAATTCTAGCTATCTCTGACTCGTTGATCCGAAGATACCAGGAAAGAGATCTACGATTCTTCAACGTTGATCTTGCGCACAAGATACCGTGAATCGGCTTCAACAAACGAAGATTCGAACGCACTCGAATAACGTAAGTGGAGATAGGAGACATCACTCGACTACCAATTAGAAGAAAGCACAAAGCAATCAAAATGGAAATTTTATTCAAAAATCAACAACCTTTTACAAATGACATGACTCGCCTATTTATAAGCTTACAACACCACAACACTTTACAAAGTACAACACATTACAAAGCTGTCACGACCTAGTGCAACTCACGCGACCTAAAAAAATTCAACGACCTAAAATTTCGCGACCTAAGATTCTTTATCAACAAAGTAATTCGCGACCTTCTGGACTTCGTACGCGACCTAACACTTCACGATATAGCAGCCGCGACCTAGGCTGGAAAGGTCGTACGCGACCTAAATGCTCTGAACCTCGCGATTCAAAGATAGGTCGGAGTTTGCGATCTGGAAAGGTGGAGTGGAGCGACCTAGGCTGGAAGAAGCACGCGACTTAGGTAGCTGGAATTCGCGACCTTCAGAAACAACTCGCGACCTAAGGGTAGGTCGTCCACGACCTAAAATAGGAATGAGCATCTCGGGACCTACATGGATGAGCATTTCGCGACCTAGGATAGGTCGTCCCCGACCTAAAACAGAGTTGAGCATTTCGCGATCTACAGGGGTCTCTTTGCCGCGACCTATGACAGCGCGACTCAAGGAGGAGGAGGGGCCTTCTTCTTTGCGACCTAGGAAATCACGCGCGCGACCTAAGGTACGTCGTTCAACTTGATTTCGCGCTGCATCAAAACGTATAAAAGTGTGGTTGATCTCATTTATGATTTTACCATAACTTTGTACACCAAACATTGCATTTAGCAAGTCATGCTTGATTAGCTCTCAGTGCACTTTATAAAACAGTGAATTGAAGCCATCTTGACATGGACTACTGGTTTCATTATTTTGAAAACGGTAGTTTTTAACTCATCCGTCTCAAAAGGTCTCTCTAATTCAGTTTTAGCACGATCTAAAATAATTTTTTTCAAGTAACATGTGAAAGCATATCATCATTATATGGTAATTAGTTATTGAAAAGAGATGAAAACGATTGAATAGCTTCCTTGGCAATTGACTCCGTGAAGGTGATCATCTTGTCATTCTCATCCACCAGTGTGTTTCAGTTTATTTCCTCTCTTTGCACCTGCCACTCTATTGTGGAAAAAAATCTATTTTTTTTTATCTCCCTATGTCGTCCATTTAAATTTTGCTCTTTGGACGTTTTCTACCACTTGTTTATGGAGATATGCATACTTGATACATTATGTGTGCATCTGCTTAGTATATCTTCATTGCATGGGTCATCAATTATTTGGAAGTATAACTCAATTTATGTTTTTTGCAGGTCTTCAAACGGTGTTTGAAATTTGGTATTGAATTGTGCCATTGTCTAGTTTTGCTTGATTGCTTTTAATTTTTGTATAAAATTAAACAATAGGTTACAAAAAAATTGAATTTTTCCATTTTTCCTCTACTATTTGTTTATTGTCAGGCAGAAAACTCCTGAAGTTATCGTATCGAAAGGAATTCATTTCCTTACCATTTCCTCATACCATTTCGAATGATATAGGTGTGTAGTCACTTAATGAATGGTTATAAAAGTGTATATTAATTATAGGTAATTTTTCTAGATAGATAGAGTTTACAAATAGCCTATCAATCTTGCTACGTATACTCAGATCTTGTCCACCGTTTCATGCATATAAACTGCCTATAAACTGTGGCTCATATAAGCATGCAGTGTTTATACAATCCACAAATTATCAGTCGGCATTCATGGAATAAGTTCCCGAGTTTATTCTTTCATGGTTATAAATGATGGTATTGAAATCTCTTACTATGATCCATGGAAGCATTAAGTGTATTGCTTATTATTTCAGGTACTCCTATAATGTTTTTCTTTCAGTAGGAGAATTGTGTGCATATACAATAGTGCATATGAATTGCAATCCCCAGAGTTATGCATCAAGCAAGCAATATATTGATCACTTTTGTTTATAATCTGATTATTCCATATTACTGGATCACACATCAACATTATTCTTCCCTATCGATTGTCTATATTTTCATTAAAAAAACTCCATTCTAAATTGATCATGTAGGCTAGTTTTCGTATTTTGTTAGTTGTTGGTTTGTTTTCCATATGGCCTAAGAAAGGAACTTTATGAGTTTTTTCTTATTTTGCCGTCTGTTGTGAGTCCGTGTGTATTGAATTTGGAATTTTCCAGCGTTATTCTAATTGGAGCTTGTACTATTGAACTGCACCGTATCGTTTGGTTGATTGCTATTATTGGATGGCATTATTATCCTTCTCTTTGTTCATATGTGATATACCGTCGTCCATCTCTAACTGTATGGTTTGACTATTGAATTAGGTAAAAGTGTAATTATGTCTTTAATTTATATAATTTATATAATTTATGTTATGTGATTTATATATATTTGCATCTAAATGAATTTTTTTATACCAATTTGTTGATACACCTATGGTATACATATTGAAAATTTCATCTTTTAGAATTTATTAATAATTATTAGTTGACCAAGTTGATCGGTTAGTAAAATATTTTGGATTATCTAATTAATTTAAATGTGCGGACTATAATGTAAAATTTCATGAAAGAACCATGAAAAATTTGTAAATAACCGAAGATTCTTTTGAAAATAGATATTTGTATGTAAAATAGCGTGAAAAATATAGTAGAATAATTGTAAAGTGGTAAATAGTAAGATTTTGAAAATAAAATATCCACCTAGAGAAAAGTAAAGAGAGTAGAGATAACACCGATAAAAAATAGATTATATAAACATTCTCACTTTCAACTCGTTATCAAATCATACCCAAGTCATAACTTAACTAAATGTTACATAACATTATTTTGCAATTATCAAAGTTGTAAGTATGACCCTCCTACAAGAACATAAAATCTATGATTAACTATAAAGATAAATTTGTTTAAAAAAGAATGCTTAATAATGAATAAAAGTTCACATGTCTAATTCAAAAACAAAAGTTCACATGTAGATAAGTAACCAAAAGATCTATGCTTTTCTTAATTGAAAATTTATACAAAGCTCTTCTCAATTTCCTACAACTTTTTTACATTTATCTTCATATATTTAATTAGTTATGTTGATCATTAATTCAAATTATTGAAATAAATTCAATTATTTAATGTTCATTAATCCATTTATAAACCCTTTAAAAAGATGACAATTCAATATATACACAACAGTCATATTAGCAAAATGGTGAAGTTACCTTTTCACCCATACATATAAAAAATATTTATCACATAACATAAATTATTTACATATATATAGTATTAACAATTTTAATTTATTTTTTGAGTTAGGATATTAATTTTTACAGAGATATGTAGTTAGCGAGTAATGAACCCTCAACCTTATATATGAGCGTCACAAGTCATTTTAGTTTATAATTAATATATGACAATAAATTTATCATATATTAGGTGGAACCCAGTGCATGAGGCTTCGGCACGAGCGGGCTCTGGGAAGTCGATAATGTACGCAGCCTTCCCTCGTATTGTGAAGATGCTGTTTCCGAAAAAAATTTCATATATTGCATCACAAAATATATTTTTAGCAATAATAAAATATAAATACTATTTTTTA
Source organism: Allium fistulosum (assembly GCA_030737815.1). Taxonomy (NCBI): domain Eukaryota; kingdom Viridiplantae; phylum Streptophyta; class Magnoliopsida; order Asparagales; family Amaryllidaceae; genus Allium; species Allium fistulosum. Next base: position 300,652,162 of record CM060905.1, on the reverse strand, counting down.
ACAACATTACCGCGTGCAACGCACGGGTTACACACTAGTATAACACAATATTTTTGTACATATCCAAAGCAATTGCAAATCATGGCATCCACTAATTTTCCACGTCTTGAAAGATAATTTCATTTTTTTTGGGATAATTAAGATTTGTTTTGCAAAATTTGATTCACTCTACTCGCTTCAATGAGAAGACTTGCATATGAAATTATGATTTGGACTTCTGTATGGACAGATGGAAATCCTATCACTAAAACAATATGACAAATACCTTCTTCACTCCGATAGTCTAAGTGTAGACCAGGAAATCTCACCCGTATGGGAATTGCTGTATAAAAAAATTGTTAAGTCTCAAACCTCGGATCCAATGTCTGATCATACTAGTCTTCTATCGTAGAAGTAAGATCCACCCTTCAGAACTCAATCACAATCATCTTTCATATAAAGTTTTATCACGTAAAAATCATTTTCCTTTGTAAAAATTTATAATTCACCGCTAGGATTCCAATCATGAGTTATATATGCCATTAAGTATGAGTAATATGGTATAGAGCCTACTACATACTAGAGGTGGCAATTACACATGATCCGATGGATCTGAACCCGATCAGGTAGGTCTCGTTTCTAGACGGATCAGATTTTGTCGGGTCTAAACTATACATTTTAAAACCTGGATCCTACCCATTGTTCGATTCAAATCCGCTGGGTTAATAACGCTAAAAATACATATATTTCGATGTTTTTTGGTCGGGTCGGGTTTGATTGGGTTTGATATTTATATTTCTATGTCTTGATTATTGGTTGCGTAGTCTCGTTGTTCTTTAGACTTGTATCTCTGGCCGTTGAAAATGGAGGGATTTTCATTATCACAAGGGTGTCGAATGGTGTTGGATTTGGCAATAGGAAGCGTAGCCAGGTTGAATGTGAATGGGTTTGATGGCATTTTATATCTAGAAATGTAGATTTTAGGGCACAAAATAGGGTTTGTTGGTACGTTTTGGGACTTCGAAGGGTTACGAGATGAAGTTGAAAGGTGTTTCTATCTTCGAGATAGGACTGGCGTGAAGCCGCCTTCGTTAATGTTGGGTGGGTTTTGGTGGAAAGAGTCATCGTTAAAGGACAAAGATGACAGTACGTTATGAGAGGGAGAAGTAACAAACGTCGCCATTAATGGAATAAGTTATTTATATGTTGAACACAAATTGTTTTTAATTTAAATGAATATAGATAACATATATTATTTTTTAAATAATTTTTGTTTATAGTTTTGATCTAAAGTGGATAACTTTTATTTTAATATGAATATTTATTATAAAATAAATCTATCTTTGTTACTTTGATGATAGTACTTGTATTCTTCATTGTAATTATTGTTTGATTTCAAAAACATAAAGCATAATATTGAATAAATTCTTTGTTTATGTGATTTGGAATCATATGATACTTGTGATTTGTGTCTCAAATAATATTGATAAAGCACTCGTCTAGTGAGAGAGACAAAAGAGTTAATGAACTCTTAGGAATTATATATATATAGCGTATGTAATCCAATGTCTATAATTACCAAAAGCAGTTCCACTTACTTTGTTTCATCCACTAATGAATTATTCAAATATGGCATGTGTATTTTGATACATAAGTCATTGATCTATGATGAGTTCGTATAATATAAAATGAAAGTAGAAAACAAAATATGCAAAAGAATTATAATATTTCGATTTGGTCAAAAAGATTAATATCTTGGATATGAGCTTCAAGAATACCTATGGGAAAATAGGATTCACTCACAAAATTGGTCTTCTTTATATTATGTAATGATGTTTCAATAAGGAGAAATTGAGTTTCATAGACATGATTCGACTGTTAATGACTGGTGAGTCACCTTTATCTTTGAAGTGATACTTAGTGAAGCGCATATGTTGAATTAGTTTGCGTTTAAAGTTTAATCTATGACTCTATGTAAGATCTAGACTTGGAATAAACCTCATTTTAAATAGTTTAAGAGATAAAGTTGTCTAGTTTACTTTACAAATGTAAGTCTCTGTAAACTCAAGTAATGGTCTGTTTTATGCAAGAATGCAACTGATTCGGAATACTATAGTTGCTTATTCTATCACATTAAGAAACAAAACTGTTAGTTCATGATACGCCACCTTCATAGAGAAAGTATTTCTTTGTAGAGAGATTAGTGGTAGTGCAATAGACGTGGATAAGATCTAAGATTCTAATACAAAAACTAATCATATAGATAGTACTGATTCAACCAAGCCCAAAATCACAATTTATTGTAATGTCAAATCGAGAATCTCATGCACCATAGAGAAATCATGAATTTCTCACGGATAGAGAGAAAACAGATTCATGATTATAATCCTCACCATTGCTGACAAGCCATAGAGAGTATGGATTCTGTCGTTTGACATAATGCTTTGTGACCGAAGTGGGTTCCATGTACATTGACAAAATTTATATTCCATAAGATGTACACAAAAGGGTATTATCCACCGGCTGCAAGTGAACTTTTGAGAAGAAGATCATTGTAGATGGAAAATTATAGACTTATAAAGCAAGGTTGATGGAAAAGACTACAACAATTCCAAATGTTTATGTTAATGAAACGTTATCACCAATCAACATGTTTAAGCCCATTCGGATTCTACTTGAAATTGTCGTATACTAAGACAATGAAGTTTGGAAAATGCATGTTAAATTAGGCTTTCTAAATAATAGTTTAGAAGAAACTGTTTGTTCACCGCAACCAATAATGGTTAAGATAAATTTGTGGTCTTAAACAAGCATTTAGAGGTTGGAACATGTAATTTGCAGAGAACTCGATTCAGGTTTGTTTAAGTCAAAATGCAGATGAAGCGTGTGTAAAGATGCCAAAAAATTTCTAATATTATGTTAACAACATGCTATTAATTGGTGCTATCGTTGACTTTCCACAAGCGATGATTCGATGATATTACACTTCAAAATGATGAAGAATGGAAACTAAAATCAAAGACGATCAAGTACGAAGCAACTCAAAAGAAAGATGTTGCTACTATTATTATTCTCAAAGATATGCGGCATGCAATATAGCTGTGACGCTGCACCAATAATCAATGCCGAAGGAATGAGAGTGAACCAACACCGAGAGTATGGAAGAATGTGATGGCGCATCTCATCAATAAAAGATCATATGCAATGTTGCATGTCATTAGTAAAGCTAAGGATATTGGACGCCAATGATGCTGCATATCATCTATAAGGTGGGATGGTTAATACCGTCTTTTATGCCCCTAAGCAATGCCGAATGGAACCAATAGTGAAATTCATTAAGGAAGTGGTGATATCTAACGTGATCGATATCATAAGCCATCAATGTCGCCTCCCATTGATGTTGTATCCTATCGACGTCGCCATTTACCTATGGAGATAAAATGGACGACACAACTCAACAGTACCGCACTTTATCGATATCACTCGTCATTAGTACAAATTATCATCAAGGCTGCAATACACCGATGTCGCATGCCATTGCTATCGAAGCCATCTTACCGGCGATGCTACTCCACTAGTACTGAATTAATGATACCTATTATTGATATTGCCGAAAATCAATGCCACATCTTGTTGATGGCGTATTTCATCAATTTTTAGAGGATGCCGCACATTTGTGAATGCGGTATTGATGCCGGAAGCCATCAATATCCATGGAAATTGTCATGCTGCTTCTTCTCGATGTTGCTCCATCTCAATGCCGCTCTTCACAAATACTTCCTCATATTGATGCCGCTGCATGCCGATGCTGTCTATTATCAATGAAGAGCGCCAAAGGTCATATAAAGTAAGGAATGAAGCCTGGCGCCATTGAGGTTGCCAAGGTTTATGCATGTCGAATGTAGCGCTGGGCAGTTGTGCCGAACCCCATACTCCTATAAATACAGACCTAGAGGCATGGAGTAGGGGGCGAATAATTCTTTTCTCATAACTTTGTAACCCTATATTGATTTGTGGATTTTAGTGCCCAGAGGGAGATTGCACATAGGACTTTGTACATTCAACGTTTTATGGAATAAAAATAAGATTTTTTGAATTGTGATTTACTTTTGAATTCCAAAGCACTTGTGATTTTTTAATCATAGTTTGCTTCGAATTCCAAAAGTACTCGTATTCTTGATTTCTACTTTTTGCATACTATGGTCTATATGGATCAACTTCAAGAATATATGACTTCGAATGACTATGCATTTGACTCCTACATAGACCTAAGCCTGCTTGTTCACTACTCTTAAGCCTTAACACAACTAAGTGTCGCTTTTGCCAACACTCGTTGAGGTTAAATCTAGGCTCTTCAAATTCCTTCATTAGCCAAGGTTCCCTTCCTTGCACTTTTTGGGGTTAGCGAAGAAATTCGTTAACATTTTGGCTCTAGAAAGAGGGCTCCAAGCTCTGTCTTTGTTAAAACCCTAAGTAGAACTACCTTAACTAGCATATATAGGGCTTAAAGGACTTGCCCCTACCAAGCATATCCCATTCCAAACTAGCCTACCCTAGATTTTTTAACACCATTTAATCGCATCAACTAAGCTTACTTAATAATGCCAATTAAACATGCTAAAATATCCGAACAAGGATCCTCCGAACCTCAAACGACAAGGCCAACTTACCAAATTACTAACGATCCCCGACTTCGTGAAGAGAAAATATTAAGGCTTATAGCACTACAAGTTATGGAAGAAAAGAAAAGGCAAATAGCTCCTTACGATCCAGAAAAATGGAGCTTGAATCCCTTTCATGTGGGGCCATCACCAATCTTCGTCCTAGGGAGGCTGCATAAAAATGATAGCATTTTCATGAAGTTGAGAAAAGAAATCCAGGTCCAAGCAAGAGGAACAATTTTTGAAATAGATATAACAAAAAACTTCGATCAGTTCACTAAGAGATGGGAGAATGTGCTCAGCCGTTCCTATAAATTTAACGAAGCTCAAAGCTCTTTGAAGAGAAAGTATGCTATAGGAGCCCATCACATATAATAAAGGAACTAAGAAAGAATCGTCTTTCAAAAGATTAAGGCTTTCCACGAATTACTCCCTTACTACTTCCTATGAGATTATCTATCTCTTGACCATGCACAAACATAACTATTTTCCTTCCCAGAAGAGCGATCAAAGAATGAAAGAAATCTCGAAGGATAATATTGTCGTTATTATCGCTCTAATGGGCATAACACAAATCAATGTTGAGTTTGGAGGGCTTGATCAACAATTTCCTAGGGCAAGGAAAGCTCAATGAATTTGTAATAAGGTGTTAAACAAGTTATCAATAAAAGGAGATTTTCTACACAAAATAAGTGTATCTACATGGTTAAGAAGAAAAACAAACTCCTAAAATAAAGGAAAAAACCTTTGTTCTTGCCAAGATGGCCTGTTCAAAGCACCTCCTAGGGGGTGGTCAGAGTAAGCCTTTCGTTCCGTCCGAAAGAGCCTAACCAAAGCATCTACCAGCATGTATTGTCGTCATCAAAGGTCTCACTGAAGCGTCTCCTAGAGCGAGGTTGGGTAAGTCTCTGGTTCTGCTTTAGATAGCTACCTAGAGCACCAAACCGGCCTTCAGTGCCATCATCAATGGCCTCACTAAAGCACCTCCTAGAGGGAGGTCGGATAAGTCTTTGGTTTTGCTTAAGATAGCTACCGAGAGCATCGGACCAACCTTCAGTGTCATCATCTAAGGCCTTACTGAAGCATCTCCTGGAGGGAGATCGGGTAAGTCTCTGGTTTTGAAGTACCCCGAGCACCAGACTAGTCTTTAGTGCCTTCATCAAAGGCCTCACTAAAGCTCCTTCTAGAGGGTGGTCGGGTAAGTCTATAGTTCTGCTTGATATAGCAAACCAAATGCACCAGACAACAAGAGCTAAACCATCACCTAAGATAGTGATAAAGGGTTTGATCAAAGTTGGGATCATCACCTAAAGATGGTGACAAGGAACTCAATTAAGTCACTTAAACCCTATCCTAAAAAATGGATCAAAGCAATCTTTTAGAGAAAGAATGACAAAACATGGACAAGACAATCTCCAAAGGAAATAGTGATCTTCCATTCGCATAAGGAAATCTATTTCCAAAAAGATGTTCTGGTCTTCTATTATTGTAAAAAGGATTTTCTGATCTTCTATTATTACTAGATGGATTTTATGGTTTTCTATTATCGTCAGATGGATTTTCTGGTCATTCTTATTAATTACCAGAAGGGTTTTCTAGTCTTCCTCTACTACTGTCAGAAGGTTTTCTGGTGTTCTATTCAAATTATTATTGCCAGATAGATCTATTTTTGCTAGAAGGACTTTCCAGTCTTTTGTTATCGCCAGATAGATTTTCTGGTCTTTCTTATTAATTACTTGAAGGGTTTTCTAGTCTTCCTTTATTATTGATAGATGGGTTTTTTGATCTTCTACTGCCAGATAGTTTTCTGGTCCTCTATCCACACTATGACCAAAATGGCTCTCTGGACTTCTATTCAAATTATTATCAGAAGGATTTTCTGACGGCATAGCTTTATTAAATTAGCTCTCAATCTTTTAAATTCAGATTGAAATTCAACTTTCTTATTAAACAGGAATCGTCGTTTCTAAACAATTTGTGAAATACTATTAATGAAAAGGAAGACTCTTGCATCGAGATAAAAATCCATAGTCTATTGGAATGTTGAACGCTTAATCAGCCAGTCATTCTGTACCGACCTGTAATTTTAACCATTTAAAAATATTAAATTTAATAAAATTTTTGGATAAAATTGTTAGAAATAAAAATTCTTATAATTTATTAATGTAAATTTTATCAAATTACAAGCTATAGTCTTAAATAAAATTCTTAAATGACAAATTTCAATAAGATAAAAGATGGTAACACATATTAGATTATAATTTAATGATATTGGTCTGTAAATAATTAATAACAGGAATTAAAATAATAAAAGTTAATTTTAATAAAGAATAGAATGAATGTTTTATTAAAGGAGAAAGCATAAGTTTATTTATTTAGAATGTACATTGATAAGTTTAATTTCAAATAAGAAAAACATTTATTAGTAAGTAATGTATAACCCATGTTGTATGCAGTAATGTTATAAGTATGTTTGTATTACTATAAAGAGGAAAACAATTGTTTTATTTTCATTTGTTTTGGAATCTAATATTGAAATTAATTGCAACTAAAATTATTGGAATCTTTCAAATAAAAAAAAGAAAAATGAATTATAATTAATGGGGATAATAAAAGAAATATATGTTTTAATTAAAATAAAAGGAAAATTTTGGATTAATAAAAAGGAACATTTTTAATCAGAATAAAAACGAATGTTTTGAGAAAAATAAAATAAATGTTTTCATTTTGAAGTTAAGTAAAAAAATTTAGAAAGAAAAATTAATTTTGAAATAATATTTTTCAACCGTTTATAACAGTTACTGTAATGACCTGAAAATTTGTCGCGTTAATTATAAATTTTTAAATAGTTGTTTAAATTAGAAATTTTGTGGTAAAAGGAAAATTTGAAAGAATTTTGTTTTTGGGGTTTTTAATTGTCCATTGGTTTAGAAATATCGAAAACGTATATTTCGATATATAGGAGGATATATTTTTGTTCGGGAGCGAAAACGGATTTTCGAGCGTTTGTGACCGCTTTGGCTCAATAGATCTTCGTTTTGCCTATAAATATATTGTTATGGAGAAACTTTAGCAGCCACCATCTAATTCCTTATTTTTCTTTCAGATCTGAATCTGAGTTTTTCCTCATGAACCCTGAAATTTCCGAATTAGCTGCTAATGGTGATTAACAAATTAATTAAAAATGATTAAGAATCAAATTGTCCAAACTATATCAAATTATATGTCGTTGGAAAGCTTTTGACAAGGCAAAGAGGCGTCCAAAGTTTGTTTTTCCATTCGGGGCTCCGGTTGACCAGAAACTGACAATTTTTCTACAGCCATTGGTTTAGGGCTTGGTGATTGATGGTGAACATCGACTATGGGATGATTGGAGAGTGCAGGCTTACGGAGGACGACGAGGGGAGTTCATTGGTATGGTTGGATCATCGGAAATGGTGATGTATCGGTCAGAAATCGCTGAAATATGGCCAGATTTTATCACAGCGACGGCTCTGACCTAGATAACGGTGCTACCTAGGGATGGCGGCGTGGGTAACTAGCGGCACAAAGGTCGTCATGGTGGTCTCAGATCTGGTCGTAGTTGCTCGTAGTCGGGGCGGTAGACGATCAAAAGTGCGGTCAATAGGGGATGCTATGGGTTTAGTAGCTCACCTTCATTGAAATCAAAATCACGTATATCGAAAGTTACGTACATGACCAATGAACAATGTTAGTTAGTTTATTGAATATTTTAATATTGTCAATTATTAATCTCAAACTATGCACCAATTGCCATATCGTTTGCGTACGAACCCCGATTCACGTGCGGTCTCTTCTGTTGGACTTGTGATGGAATTCCGAATGATATGGCACCAGTTTGGGTGATTTTGGAAACTATTGAATAAGACACATTGTTGCCAAGTTGATAGTTGTCGTGTGTCACACTCTTGTCTCTATTTCTTTTGTTAGGTATTCTAGTGTGCTAAAATCAAAGGTGAGTGTTAAAACTCACGAAATACTAAATTTCCTATTATAAGTTAAACCAAGTGTAGAATACAATGATTTATGATTTTTGTTTGATGATAATAAACACACACACACACACACACATATATATATATATATATTCGTTAAATGTGTTTGTTATAGTACTACTGCAATTTCACATAATTAAATAAATATTCGTAGAAAAAATAATTTAATCAGAATTTTGTTTGAACAAATATTTTATTCAAACAAATATTTTATTTCAAATTCAAATAGTAACATTTAGCTTCCACTATATTCACATTTTCAGATACAATACAACTTTCACTATCACTCTCATGAAAACAACATTTCTATTTACTTTCATATACAACATCTCTCTTAGTTCCACTCACTCACACTCACTCGAGTTTGTTTTTGATGTTGATCTTGATTTGCTTACTCTAACTTGTGTCCAACGATCTGCTATACATGTCAAATAAACAACGCAGTAAACTAGAAAAAGAAACGAACCTAAATAGCAAAAATAAAATTGAATTTGAATATTAATATTACCTCAGTTTATGGGTTTGTTTTTCTTTTCATATTTTAGATAGGAACCAAAAATAAATGTACACGAGCACCATATGACATGCACAATGTATAATTGTACATGCCATAGGGGCCGTGCATATATAAAAAATCCATTCGCACTTGTATCAATAAACTACAGAGACAAACATACGAGGTCAAGCGCCAAGCAAGTTTGAACTCAACATAAGTGCATCAAGCAATGTACATAGGCGCAACAATGTTTTGGACTCAACTCAAGTGCACTCATTAGAAGCAGTAAATGAAAGCACATCAATACACCCATATACATATATGTATATATATGTACACATGGAATGGAAAAGCATTTCAAAGCTTCAAATGAACCAATTTGCTACAAGATCTAAGGCCAAATGCACACAAAAGTGAATCAACAAAGAGAGGAATAAGCACATGAACACACATGCACAAACTATTTCAACAAGCAACACAACTGCACACACTGACCAGCCACATGAAAGAGGGGACACACAAATGACATATTCAAGCATGTGTGTGTCTAACACACACACACAAATACATATATACATATAATTCACTTCATACAAGATAGAGATCTGCAATGATCAACTAAGTTAGAGATAGCGCTATTCAGTAATAAAGCATCAAAGATTTCAAAATCAATTCTTTTCAGGGTTCAAAAAATCATCAATACAAAGCAAGGAAGTATTAGTGCACATGTAAGGACAGTGACCACTTAGGCACAAAGAGCAGCAAGTCAAAGAAGTATGGATTTGCAATGAACAATGAAAAAGATATCGCCAGCATCTCAACATTGAAAGAATTCAAAGCCGCAACATGGACACCAACAACAATGTGCAAGATCAAACAAATATTGTGATGCCCCACCTCTATACTCACACTAGCCAAGGACACTACGGGGTAATGTCGTCGACTAGCATGAAGAATAAGGCTATTGAGGAGCGACCATCTGTGTAATTGCTTTGTGCGAGTACCGATATGTCAGATAATATAACTTCCATTTCATTTCAAGAGGAAATCCGACATATCAAATACAAACTCAAAGCTACCACACAGTAGCTATGTGGGCTTCGGAAACAAATATAGAAATAAACATAACACAAATCAGTCACAGATATTCATCTCACAAAGGCGGAAACAGATATGAATATAACACATAAAAGTGTACATCAAAATAGTGGTCAAACTAGATCCACTACATCACAAAAGAATAGATACAAGTGCTAGACAAAAGAATATGTATACATCAAGGAGTCTCTATCTTGAATGTATAATAACAAAAACTACTAAGCTAAAGTAGTTAGCCAAAATTCAGATGACGGACCCTGATAAGAAGTCAAGCAGAAGCACCTAAAATACCTCGGTCTGACCCGAGTATTATTTAAGAAGAAAATAATAAACGAATCAGTCTAGCTATAAATATCATATAAAATGAGATAGGATAAGAGATATGACAAAAACGTATGATAACAATAATGCCATAATGTGACAAGTATACATCAGATGACGACAAAAATCATACAATATCTCAAATATTCTCACACACTAAAAAGAATGTCATATTCTTTAAATTATTCACCAAAACACAAATATTGACAAAACATATCAATGCCAATCGCAAAAATCAGTGAAACACAAATTCTTGAAATCATCAACTAGAAATCCAGAAATCATAAAAAGGGGAAAGGCCTATCACAAACGGGAGCATGAAAACTCACCAACACGTGTATCACAAACGGGTCGCTATCCCATGAACCGAACATCGACACACCTAAAAAGATACGCCCCATGCACAGTCGAACATCGACGCACCTAAAAAGATACGCCCCATGCCTAGTCGGACATCGACGCACCTAAAAAGATACGCCTCATGCCTAGTCGGACATCGACGCACCTAAAAAGATACGCCCCATGCCATGTCTAGTCGAACATCAAGATCATAAGATGCAAGGAACTCGAGCCAACGTTGTTGACGCAAATTAAGTTCCTTTTGAGAAAATAAATACTTTAAAGATTTATGATCGGTGTAGAGAACAAATTTCTCTCCTTAAAGATAATGACGCCAAATTCTAAGGGCGAAAACAATAGCCGCGAGCTCTAAATCATGAGTGGCATATCTAGTCTCGGCAGGCTTTAATTGCCTAGAAGCATAAGCGATAACACGTTCCCTTTGCAAGAGAATGGCACCCAAACCAATACGACTTGCTCGGTACAAACAGTGAAGTCTTGGTTCCCTTTGAGAATCACAAGAATAGGAGTATCACAAAGGAGTTCTTTTAAAATGATCCACTTTCCCGAAAAGTTAAGACATTCAAAATTATAATTAACTTTATGTAATCATCTTTTTAGAAAAATTTACTTTTTACAAATCAATTTATTGTGTCTGACTGTCTCATCATAGCGTTTAGGAGATTCCTATCGATAACGTTGATCAGGCGCATCGACCAGAATTCTTAAAGCACTCAATGGGCAAAACAACACAAAATCATCTTCTATATGGTAAACATGTCTCTTAAAATTTTTACGAATATTCTTTGCTCGTTTTAAGGACAAAATCCAATCATACTTATAAATATCTTATTAAAAAGATTTGAAAATTTTAAATTGTTGTTTTCATCCATAATCAATGAATACAAAGATGGACTCATCGAGATATTCGCAGAATACTCGATTCATAAGATGGATGAAATAAGTTGAACAAACCGAATGACATCACGAGTTACTCATAAGAATCATAACTAGTGCGGAATGCGGTAAGTGGAATGCGGTAAGTGGAATGCTACCCTCCGCAACTCGTAGCTGATGAAAAACGGTGGCAAGGTCGAGCTGAAAAGACCTTAGCACCACTCAATAGATTGCTTAGGAGGTAATCCTAAGACAAGCTCAAAAATACCAGAAAATTCACAAACTACTTGCATGAGAGAAATAACATTTTCCTCATCATGTGGGCTTAAAGAATAAAATGATGCCACCGAATTGGAATCGAAATCATTAAGAAAAATTTAAAACCTGCTTAACAGATCGAGAATGTCGAAGATGGATAGTCCTCTCAGGACATAGGATATGGGCTTCATAATGATTAAGCCAATCCTTTCCCAAAAATCAATTCTGAAACCTAAGTAACGCATTACATTCAAATCGGATCGGAAAGCACAATTACATAAAATAATCTCGACATCTTTACAAAGTAAACTGAGTGTTGCGGATCCACCAACCGGATTCGCAATTCTCAATGAAGACATCAAGCCCATAATATTTAAAGAAAAAGTAACAACAAGTTCTTTCGATATAAAAGAATGAGATGCACCCGTATCAAAAGAATTCGAATAGGATAATCATGAAACAAAATAATGCCATCAAGGATAGAATGAGAAATACCTTGACCACAAAAAGTGTTACTAGGTGCTTGCATAACTTCAGCTCACCCTCTCTCTTGTTTTGAAGTTTGGGACATGAAGATATATAATGATCTGAACTTTTGCAATAGCGGCAAGAAATAGGCCTTAGACACCTATTTATATAGTGGTCCTTAGAGCCACAATTGTAGCATTCTCCACGATTAGGGATTGGAGTCTTTGCTACCGAAGTTACTTGCTTCACTTTCTTGTTGGGATTAGGACTTTAGAACTTAATAACGGGATGCCTCTTCTTATTAATGTTGAAGTTATGTTTGGCACCCATAACTTCAACATCACTTTCTTTATCCACCTCTTCAAGTTGAAGAGTGATATCTACAAGCTGATCGAAAGAAACTTCTAGTTTCAGAGGTAAAACCTTTTTGGGGTTCTTACTCAAAGCACAGATAAACCTTTGATTCTTTACAAGATCCAAAAGTTGTTGGGCAGACATGAATACGCCATCCAGAGGAGAATCACTGGATTGACCAAAGCTAGGACTTCCAGGTCTAACCATTTCTCTTCTTTAAGAAAGAAAGAAAGAAGAGGAAAAAGCTTATTCTCAGAATGAATATCAAACAAACTTGATTGATAAAACAAGGCATCATAAAAGAAAATAGGATAGAACAGGTCCAATGACTCGAACTAAATCCTAAGGCATGACTCCTAAGAAATACTTAGGACAATGATCCTTGCTAGATTATTCTACATTATTCCGAAGTTTGGCTCTGATACCAAGCTGTGACGCCCCACTTCTATACTCACACTAGCCAAGGACACTACGGGGTAATGCCGTCGACTAGCACGAACAATAAGGCTGTTAAGGAGCGACCATCTATGTAATTGCTTTGTGCGAGTACCGATATGTCAGATAATATAACTTCCATTTCATTTCAAGAGGATATCCGACATATCAAATACAAACTCAAAGCTACCACACAGTGGCTATGTGGGCTTCGGAAACAAATATAGAAATAAACATAACACAAATCAGTCACAGATATTCATATCACAAAGGCGGAAACATATATGAATATAACACATAGAAGTGTACATCAAAATAGTGGTCAAACTAGATCCACTACATCACAAAAGAATAGATACAAGTGCTAGACAAAAGAATGTGTATACATCAAGGAGTCTCTATCTCGAATGTATAATAACAAAAACTACTAAGCTAAAGTAGTTAGCCAAAAGTCAGATGATGGACCCTGATAAGAAGTCAAGCAGAAGCACCTGAAATACCTCGGTCTGACCCGAGTATTATTTAAGAAGAAAATAATAAATGGATCAGTCTAGCTATAAATATCATATAAAATGAGATAGGATAAGAGATATGACAAAAACGTATGATAACAATAATGCCATACTCTGACAAGTATACATCAGATAACAACAAAAATCATACAATATCTCAAATATTCTCAAACACTAAAAAGAATGTCATATTCTTTAAATTATTCACCAAAACACAAATATTGACAAAACATATCAATGCCAATCGCAAAAATCGGTGAAACACAAATTCTAGAAATCATCAACTAGAAATCCGGAAATCACAAAAAGGGGAAAGGCCTATCACAAACGAGAGCATGAAAACTCACCAACATGTGTATCACAAACGGGTCGCTATCCCATGAACCGAACATCGACACACCTAAAAAGATACGCCCCATGCACAGTCGAACATCGATGCACCTAAAAAGATACACCCCATGTCTAGTCGAACATCGACGCACCTAAAAAGATACGCCCCATACCTATTCGAACATCAACGCACCTAAAAAGATACGCCTCATGCCTAGTCGAACATCGACACACCTAAAAAGATACGCCCCATGCCTAGTCGAACATCGACGCACCTAAAAAGATACGCCCCATGCACCGACTTATCGAGCCGATTGTTGCACGAACGGTCCAAAGACCATGGGTCGCTAGCCCATAAAAGTGAGCTGAAGCTCTATAGAACGGGGTACAGTCCCCCACGCGAACAAAGAGACATCACAAATCACCAAAGGATCATCATTGATCGATAAGTGTAAATTACACTAAGCTAGTAAATAAATGAGTTTAGCTTCATGTCCCATAACCACTGGCTTAACTTAAATATTTACGAACAAATTGTAGATTTCCACTCGAAAATTGTCACAAGAGTTCAATCGAACAATTCTATGAATTTACCGACGAAGTAAACGCAAGCGTTTCATACCACTTTTTTTGCTAAGTCGTTTAATTGGATTTCTCGTACGAATGAGGTAAAGGTTTGTATACACTAATAGATTGGAAAACGGATTTAAAGACGAGTTTTGTATTAAAAGTACGTTGAAATCAGTTTTGTGAAAGCGTTTGAATATTTACTACTAGTATAGAAACCTTTGTATTTTTAAAAGTGACAAATCACATAAAACGATTGTAGAAACAATCGATCAACCAAAAATTCACATTCGACGACGTGAATCAAAACCATAGAAATCGATATCAAATCCATCAAATGGATATTCCCAAAAATCCAAGGAAAGAAGTCATCAAAGTCGATAATAAGTGATAACAACTATCCGGATCAACAAAAATCGATTAAAATAGGAAATCCACTCAAAAACATAGGCAAATAGGCAAAATGCACAGTTCCAGACGTCTGGGGTTTAATCCAGACATTTGGATTTGGGTTTTGGAAATAATTCAGAAAACCCCCAGACGTTTGAAATTTCAAAGCAGACGTCTGAGCCCTAACCAGACGTCTGAACCTATAAATCAGACGTCTGGAATTTATCTCTACCATTTTATTTTCTGCGTTCTTTTTTTCTTTCTCCAGGTCTATTACCAAACGTCTGGACTTGATCAACCAGACGTCTGGTTGCCTTTTCTGGGCAACATTTTGCCTAGGCCATGATGGCCAAAATGATTCGGGAGCGATCGGACGAGCAACGAAGACTAGGGATTTATGCCAAGCGACAACCCAGCCTTATAGGCTCTTCGATACACCACAAGTATCATGTCCAAACATCCATAGTAGGATTTTCATAAAATTGGACTACAAAACCAAAAATTGGAAAATTCACCAAATCAATTCAAATCAAAAGAAAATGAACATGAATAAATGTTAGGAATTCATACCTAACAAAAATGAGAGTTATAGACGTAGATGTGAGTTCAAAAACTCACCTTTAAAACTCAAAGACACGAATGAGAAGCTTTAAGACAAAGCAAGACCAATTCCTCTTCAATATACCTCTAGAATCTTCAATCTATTATCAAAGGTGAAGTTTTTCCTAAGTTAGATTATAGGAATTTCTGTAAATTGAAGAGAGATAGAGAGGGAGAAGATGAAGAGGATGCTTACCTAAGCTTCTCCTTGATTTTGGACTCGAATTTGAGTTTCCTAATCAAAACTAGGGTTTAGGAATTTTAATTTCCTCTTTCTCCCCCATTTTTACTTTAGCTAGAGAGTGTTAGGAAATGAGGAGTGGAATGAATAAAGAGGAGTGGAATTAGGGTATTATGTTGGGTTAGTGGGCTGAAACCCAAACCCAAAGCCCAAAATAGAAAAGTAGCAAAATTCTACCCAACTCCAAACATATCGATGTTTATACTCAAAAAAAGTTGTAAACGCCATTTTGGACTCAATGGAAGTGGTCTCGAGTCCCAATTCGACTATTTACAAAAAGTAACATTTCGGACTTTAATCCGATTAACGATGCTATATTTAAATAAAACATTTAAATATATAATCGTGAAATATGTGGGTTGTTACAAATATCATGATACAAATCATTAACAGAGCAAGGCATATGTACAAGACTACAAAGTGTAAACAAGGACATGCGCACATGAATATACATAAGCATCACAACAACAAAGAAAATATCCAGCCGAAGCATCATATTTGAACAAGTCAAGGCAATTTGATCAAAGGCCAAGATTAACAGTGCCGAAATATATTCAAGGATATAGCAGAGAATTCAAAGATAACAAGTCAAGTTTTTATGAACCGTTCGATCAAAGGGAATCAACCAAGTCAAATTTGTTTAAAAATATATTCGAATATACATGCATATATCAAAATAATGAACACGTCAGAAAAGCATACGACCATTACTTAGAAAATCCATAGCCGAAAAATGGTAACTGAAATATTCAAACTGAAAATCTCAAAACGAAAATATAAGGGTTTGATCCCTATAAATACCCATATCGTCATCGGCAAAAATTAAGTCAAGTTCGAATACAAAATTCAAAAGGGGAATAAAATTCATACCATTCAAACATCAAATTAACTCAAGGACGAAGCAAGTGCAAATCGAAGGGTAATATGATCGGGTGACAAGGCAATCAAGACGTTCACATTTCTTCAATCGATCAATCGGCAGCTTCATTCAAGAAACCTTAATTTCTGAAGAACAAAGAAAAGGAGAATGGGCGAAGAAGCAAAACATACTGGAAAATAAAAAAGGGGATTCGCATATCATATCTATCAGGCCGCACTCGTTTGATAATGGGCCTTGTGGAGTTTATTTGAACAAATTAAATTAGGCCTGTTTATTTTTTGTTTAGGGTTTTCTCTCTTTTATTTTTATTGTAATTTTCTTTTAAATTGTGGAACTCTAGTTTATCTAGGTTACGAACTATGGGGCGTAGTTCGAGAATCGCAACTCAGTGGCTGAGTTGTAGTAGGGTTTTGAGCGTAGAGTTAGAACAAACAGGTAAGCAATAGTCACAAGTTTACAGGGTTTGCAAGCAATCGTTTGTTTAATTCCTAGTGGAAACCATAGGGACAGTAGTAGGCATGTTTTGCCGAAGCTAGGTAAATCTGTGTATCAGTTTTATTTCCACATTTACTCTATTATTATATGTGCTGAAATTTTTATTTATCTATTAATTTTTATAAACCCTATTCACTCCCCCTTTAGGGTTAATTTGATCCTACACCAAGTCATGATGCGATAAATTTTATTGATTTGCTATTTGGAAATTTAAATTAACATTGAAATTGAATACCATTTTTAGCGAACACCCCGATATGTGATAATTAATATTGTTGTGATGTCTGTTTAATGGTTCAATTTGGATGTTGATTGCATATGTATGCCTATAGTTGCTAATGGATGATATGGCGTTATATGGATGATATTATTGATTGTGGTATATCCCCGTTAACTCCCTGTATATTATTATAATTATATAAATTGTCATATAGATCATTTGAGCATTGAATACATGAAATAAGGAATAGGTTGAAATGATATATACCTATGGCATTTAAATATGGGTTGAAATGATATATATCCATGTAATTGAAATTTAAAATAAAATAATCACTTGGCCCTAGGGTAGAAAATTAAAAAATGAACACCAAATTTTGTTAAATGAAATGGTTTTAAAATTTCAAATTTAAATTTATTTAAATAAAATTGTTTTAAAGAATTTGATTTGAATTAATTAATTTCAAATCTTAAAGTTGAATTTGAAATTTAAATTGAATATATTAATTTTAAATCTTAAAGTTTGAAATTGAAATTCAGTTTTAATTTATCAAAGTTGAATTATTTTAAAGGTTTAAATTTTGAAATTTGAATTTAAGATTTGAAATCCTTTTAAATTTAAATTTGAAATTTGAAATTGTTTTAAATTGAAATGTGAAATTTGAATTTGCTTTAAATTTGAAATTTGGACTTGAATTTAAATTTGTTTGAATTGACAAAAAAACTATTTTAAATTCAAAATATTTCAAATTCAAAAGTATTTTAAATTCAAAACTAATTTATTTTAAATTCAAAACTAATTTATTTTAAACTTAAAACTATTTTATTTTTATATTCAAAAATATTTATTCTCCAACTATTTTAAATTCAAAACTGTTTTAAATCTAATTTGTATAATTTGAGTAATGATATTTTGAGATGGAAATACGATAGGTTTTCTTGAAATTTTAAATGACCAAACGGTGTGTAAAATGAACGATTGGTTATTAAAGAGACCGGGGCCGGATATTGGCATACCCTCCGTCAATATCAGAACTACTTTAATATCTGTATACGTAGAGGATGTCTAGAATGAAGTGGTTGGATTGTCGAACGTTGACTAGAATTAAGTAAGAGAATGATAATGGATGACCCTGACACTTATGTCAATTTGAAATGAATAAACAGGAGCCCTATGAACTAGCCAAGAGGTTAGCTACCTTTGGTGGACATCCTTCCCTCGTATTACTTTGTTGATTTTGGACTTGACTGGTGTACCTTTGATTTTGGAGGGATGGACGCGGTCGGCCGTTAGGGGTTACGACCAGTCGGGATAAGTAAACTGGTAGAATTCTACCTTGGGCATAGCCTCACGTGCCTTGTCATACGATTATCCTTATACGAAACCACTATGATTTTGTTTTAGTGTTGTCCTATCATGGCGCCTCCCTGGCTACTGACGTTGCTAGTTGTGTTACAAAGCAAACTGTAGAATACTGCTTAAAAATGTGTTAAGGGGGATTAATGTAAAGCTATAACGCTAAGAAAAATATTTACTTTACTGATAGACACTACATATATATCGTACCTTACTACATATAGATAGTTTAACAGATTCTTAGGAATATCCTGTAGCATCTCTTAAGTTATTTGCACCCATATTTCACATGATATTGAGTTAACTTACATAAGAATTTTTAGTTCTAACTCGAGTGTATTATTTTCTTTTACGCTCGAGTCAGCCTAAGTATTTCAGTGATCTGAGGACGTGGTTCTTGAAGATGAAGATGGAGTTTGGATGAGCGTATTTGAAAGTGTACGTGTAGTACTAAGGATCGTGTAATATGGTATATAAATGCGGAAACTGGTAATAACAGTAAAATAAAAATTAAAGTAAGCACACCAGGAATTTTTATACTGGTTCAAACTTCCCGTTCTACGTCCAGTCCCAGAATACCCTCTGGATTTAAACTAAACCCCTCACTTAACCCGGAGGAATAGGTATACGTGTAAAGACCCGCAAATCCGTCTTCCGAAAACTCGACACCGATACGTCCATTGTACCAAATGTCGAAGAATCGAATGGCGAAAACGCGAAACTTTAGGGTTAAAAGAAGAGGTAGAAGAAAAGATAGAAGAAAAAGAAAGAAGAACAACACAGAAAACACAGAACAGGAACAATATCGGAAACAATTATCAGAATCTCACATATCGCAGCGGAACAATATATAATAGATAAATCAATAATCTTTAAAACAAAAGACTATATCAGTTTATACATACATCAATCATCAGAGTTTACAACAATGGACAGTTATATAAACTTGTCCTCATACAGAATACAAAGCGGAATAAATAACAAGTACGATAGTACGCTTCGCCATCCAGCTCATCTCTAAAGCTCCAGAATATCCAGAATATCCTGATAAAATAACTCTAGGCTGCCCGTGGAAAATTATGGGCACCCAGAGTTTAGAAAGGGAACAATAAACTCCAGGTCAGTCATGGTGACTGGTGTGAGATCGTAAAACAGTTATTTTCGCAAAGAAAATAAAACAACTTCGCAATGCTTTTGGAAAATGAAACTACCATAAGGCCTCCCACCACACACACAATGCAAACGCAGAATTGGAGGAGATTTCTCCTTATGATAGTCAAAAATGCTTACTACGCAAAATCAATTGATATTATTATTAATGTCTAGTGTGGAAAACATTTCGAAAGTATAATATCAATCTTAGCCAACATACAACTATTGTTGTATATCTACTATAACTACTACGTTCAATAGCAGGTTACCGCCACATCCCATAGCAGGTAATACAATTAAAAACCGTACAGGGTTCGCATTGTTTCTTTGGATTTCCAACAAATGATCAGGCTAAGGAACTTCCTTACCGAAATAGAAACGCCTCTGGAAAGACGCCCCGGATCCTAACCGGATCTCCGCAAACAAAAGGCCGACGCTACCTCACGCTCTAACCGAGCTGTAACTAGGTAACTAACACACGAGCTATGCCATCCCCCGGTCGTTACCGACCTTTATCCGAGGATCCTCAATCGAAAAGCAACAGACGCAAAATATAATCCACATAGGTAAAATATCTGGGCTCCATACCATGATATCACCTTTTATCCAGAAGGAAATGGCATTCCCTAGGGGCGCTACCCCTACAAACCTTTGTCGCAACATTCCTGTTTCGACCATTACCGGGTTGTGAGGCTCGACGAAGTCTCGTCCACAAAACTACGCTTTTTCACAAAGCCACGCTTTTTCACAAAGCCACGCTTTGATCCACAAATGATCATCAGCACTTCGTGTGCCACATTACCAATTTGGGAATGTATCACTAGTAACCATCAACTACATAACCTCTGAGCTCGTACGTCTCAGAGAAGGGTGTTAAGCTAAGAGAATAAATTCTCCGCCACCAACAGAAATGTATTTGATAGAAACCAGCTTTACATCTCAAAGTGTAACGTCAGACACACATCCATACAAGTCCGTTCCGGGATCGAACGGAACCGAAGGCACTTCCAAAGAAGCCCTTGCAATCCGGATATTCACTAATCACGTCCGGACTCCCCATCACAAAAAGAGTGATATAAATCTCTATACCGGAGCAACTCGGTGCAGAGACATTCGACAGGTTGTCCTTTCATTTTCACAAATATCCGGTCTTCACACCGGTCTTCAAATGCTATCCATTCGCGACGTATCACTATTCGGAATGGGTTATATGACACAAAGGTCCTCTCCCGGCTTAACCGAATAATGAGCGTTTGTTTTAAAAACAAATCAAGTGTCATTTCAAAGACAAATATTGATAGTCGGTTATTTAACTATCAATAACATTCACAACAAGCATCCAATTTAAATAATTTTTCCCAAATTATTAAATTTCAAATCTTTTCACAAGATATACATATTTCCACACTTCACATTTGAAAATCCATTTCAAATCGTATTTCACACTTCACAGTTGAAAATTCAATTTCAAATCACATTTCATACTTCACGTTTGAAAATTAATTTCAAATCATATTATGGTCCATTTAAACCAATTTGATAAATCCTTATCGATTTATTTCAAATTTACATTTCAAATTTGTAAATTTATTTCCACACTTCATCACTTTGAAAATCTGATTTCAAATCATATTTTCCACACTTTTAAAAATAAATCAATATTTATTTTTAAAACAAATTCCCTTTCCTTTACAACTTCTATTCGGAATTTACATTCCCAAAAATCCACTTTTACACGATTTTCAAATCATTTTCCAAATATTCAATTTTCAACTCCGAATCAACTTTAAAAATTGATTTCTCCATTTTATTTCAAATCCCAAATCAAATTTCAAATTGATTTCTGAATTTACTTCAACACCGAATCACATTTCAAATTGATTTTAACTTTAATCCCAAAGACTAAATCGTTTTCACAAATCGATTTCCAAATTTATTTTTCAACACAAGAATCAATTTTTTGTCCAAACACCAAATAGATTTTTATATCGATTTCACAAATTATTTATTTCAAATACCCGATCAATTATCAATTTGATTTCAAACAAATTTACCTCCTTTTAAATAAATTCTTTTATTCTTCCAAACCATCTAAAATTCAATTTTAATTTCAGAAATCCAATTTCATTTATTTCTGGTATCCAACGATACCAAAAATACATTCGGCTAAATTTTAGCTCTCAATACATTCAATCACAGATATAATCATACACAGATTATAAATAATCAATTAAACAACATATGAAATCAATTCAAATGTTTTGAGGAATCCTGTTGGATCCCTCCAACCTGTTTCCCTGCATCCACAGATGTTAGCACAATACCAATTCCACTTCGAGGTGGAATATCGCGGTATATGGGTTTTATAAAATATCATCCGCTTACTAACGGCGCAATAGGGTCTCATCCGCTATACGAGGCGGGAAATCAATCAATCCAATATATACATATGCCAATATGTATATATTGCTATATATATAGATATATCCTACTATATCTAATACACAATCCAAACAGGCAATCAAATCAATCAATAACTGCAAAAGAAAATCCACTTTCATTTTTGAGTGAGAAGATCTCACCTTCGCTTTTAACTTGCCATCCATTTTTGTTTCCGCTTGTTTTCTTTTCAGTATTGACCTTGTATAAACAATTTATACAATTTGTTAATATTCGAATCAATCGAACAATTTATTCCATTTGATAATTAATTTACTAATGATTTTATTTTAAACTAATACTTTTAAATTTAAACTATTTTCCTTTTAAAATATTCTTTAGTATCAAAAATAATTTTAATAAGATAATTAACCAAGTTAATCATTTAAATAAATGAACAATCAATTATCCCCTTTTTTTTTCTGTTAATAAACAAACAGTAATAAATTTTAAAACTATCACTAACATATTAAATTTTAAATTCAATTTAAAATTGACAAATCACCTGCTAGCTCACAGACCTCCCCAAACCACCGAGAATCACAACTTCGGCATCGGAAATCCTGACTGCAATCAGAACTAACACTGCCCACACCCAAGTATACACGCCAATCACGAGCACACACCAACACGGCAGTCGCCCTCCTACTCGCGAGCACACACCGCCAGTCACGAATTTCCAAATCGAACACAAACCCTAAATCGCGATGCCCAGACTCCACTACTTCGCTCTGCCACCCACTAACGTGCACGACAGGCCCCACTTCGACCAGCCCATCGCATGAACCCACCAGAACGCCTCACCGCAATGCTCGAAATCGAGCTCGACTTCGATGCTCAGCCCTAAGCGACCTCGCGCCCTCTTCCTTGCTTGCGAGCAACTGACTTCGAGCTCGAATTCCCACGCGCGCCACCGTACTTGTCGCTGCCTCCTGCTTCGTCACACGCGGTGGCCCTAACTCGAGTCGCCCCAGATCGCGAAATGCCTGCCTCGTCGATACCCAGTTCATCCGTGCCCAAAGATTCGAACGCGACTTCCACCGCTTGGGTATATCTTTGCCTGGAGCGAAAAGAATCGAGTACGAAAGCTTTGGGAATCGATCGACAAAGCCCTCGATTTGAATTGAAGAGATAGAAGGCGAACGAGATTTAATTTGGGGTTTATTCAAATGAACTGAAGAGAGGGAAGTACGTATTTTTTTCTTTCGGCCATTTTAATTTTATTTTTGAGTGAATGAAAAGGCTCGGCTGAAGAAAAAAAAAGTAGAGGGAGATTGCGTGCTAATAAAAGGATAGAGAACATGAATAAGCAGAGAGTAGGTCTGCTTATCAGAATAGGGTGGCTGAATAGGACGGTTGATGTGAAATGAAAACAATATATACACATATTCAATTCAAATTCAAATTTAAATCGTTCGACAAATGTAACTCAAAATCTTGACCTCCTATCGAGACGTGCCGCCAGGCATCCATAATGTTATACGTCTATTCCGAACACAATGGAAAAGGTTTCGGAAGCTAATTCGATCGTCTGTGTGAGATATGGATTTAAACGATCAATTTAAATTAAACCGATTTAAATCGATTTCGAGGCGTTTTGGCTTGCCCCGGGCAAACGGTAATTCCAAAAATTACGAAATTTGAAATCTTACAATAATATCACATTACGGATCCGATGAAACTGGTTTCGTCGAAATCCGAGACCTTTTGAAAAATGACTATTTTAACTCGACGATTTAAAATTAAAACGATATCGATGCGTTTCGAGCTGCCACGGTCAAACGACAACTCCGATGGATACGAAAATTGGAATCCGATAATAACTAACTATTACGGATCCAATGGAACTGGTCTCGTCGAATTCCGAGACTGTGCCCCGGAACACTATTTTTAAATATCAATTAAACGATACAATTTAAAAACTGAACAAAACAGTTTCAATTTCAATTCTGAAAGTTCTATTACCTTCAGAATTATCAATATGAATTTTCCAAACCTTCAGATTATTTTTAATCAGCTTAAACTGAAGATTCAAATTTTTACCCAGTTTCAAAAATTAAATTCAAAAATTAAATTGCTAAATTCATTCTGATATTTGAATTTCAAATTAAACTATCATTCGAATATTTAAACTCAATTAAATATTCACTTTTCAAATGTCAAAAATTCAGGGTCGTTACAATCTTCCCCCCTTAAAAGAATTTCGTCCCGAAATTACAAGTTAGGAAAAATGGTCCTTAACTCGTCTACTATTTTTCACAATTCAATAGTTTGATCTAATTTTCAAAACAAATCTTTTTATTCAAGATTCGTTATCACTTCAACTAATTTTCTAACTTCAATTATAAGTTTCAAACAACATTGTTTAACTTTTCAATTCAAATTCGAGTTTAAATTCAAATTTTAAACTTCCAAAATTTCTCAAAATTTTTCTAACACTCGAAATTTTCGAAAAATTTCGCCAGCGTCTCCTTTGCGCGGCTAATACGGTACGACTACAAAACGTCCCTACGGACTCTCAGATCTCAAAAGAAAACAAAATGCCAAGTGGCAGAATCAGAATCTCATCAAATTTCATACTGAAATTTAAATACATACCTTTGCCGAGCAAATTCAATTTATCTTCAAAATTTAATCCAATTCCATATACCCTGTATGTTTTACCTAACAACAATGGCCAAATTTACTTATTGGATTCTCAATACCCGTTTTACTTAAGAATTTCATTCATTCATTTCTTAAGTGCAATATAAGTATTACATACTTCTTATATTCATTTTCACTTCACAACCAAAGTTATACATTCATTTTCGTTCAACTTTGCATTTCAATTCCATTTGAATTCAATTGACAATTTCAATTCTATTTGGAATTCATTTTATCTTCAGATTTTCATTTCGAATTTTACTTGAATTCGATTCATATTCTAATTCTGAATATTGGGTTTCATTTACCTTTATCTCAATTCAATTTGAAATCACTTGTCGTTAAGTGAACATTTTGATAAATTCCAAATTTTTCTAACTCCCAGTGAAAATACTTAAAAAAACTTTTTTTTTTACAATTGGATATGGAAAGCACGTTCCCCCATGGATCACAGTTACTCGGCGGTTTCGCTACTATCCCAGTAGAATCACTTATAACTGTAGATTTCACATCTCTTGAATTTCGCCATGGTTGTTGCCATAGATCGTAGTTCACACGGCGGTTACACCACTATCCCAGTGGAATCGCTTGTAACCATAGGCATCTCGCCCCTCGAATTTCGCTATGGTATCTAGATCGCAGTTTACACGGCGGCTGCGCCACTATCTCAGTGGAATCGCTTGTAACTGTGGGTATCACACCCCTCGAATTACGCTAGCATACGTCGTGATCAATCAATATGATCCCATCACGATCAAATGGACACTCATATCGAGTACCAATACCTTCACAATTTTTTTTCCTCAATGGAAGGTACTTTTTCATATCCTTAGTTTGGAAAACATATGTCATATATGTATAGTACTTCATTTCCAATTGGTTCCACTCAATTTTAATTGGCATTTCATATTCACATTCACCAACTTAGAATATTTTCAATATCAAATTTACTTAAGAATTTCACACTTATTTCTTAAGTTCAATACAAGTGTTTTCCATATTTTTGATATTAATTTTCAATTACCACTTATATTTAAACTGGATTACCAATTCCATATAAATCCAATCAATATTTCATTTATAATTATTGAATTCAATTCGTTTCAAACCTTATTCATTTGGTCAATCTTCAATTAGCTTCACTTACTAATTCTAGTTTAATACATCACTTCGTTTTCCACAAATCAAATTCAATTCCAGTTCTATTTACTTACAAATTCAAAATGAATTTTAACATTCAATTTCATTTTCTTGCACTTGCAGTTGCAAATTTATTTATTCATTCACAAATTCATTCATTTTCAATTTGAATCTTATTCCAATCAGATTTCAAATAATTTATAAGTTATCAAACTTATTTACATTCCATTAATGAATTTATTTTCAAGTATTCTTTCTGGAATTCTATTTCAATCTGTAAATTACATTTACAATTTACTCTTACAAATCTCATTCGTATATGGATTTATTTCTTATACTTTTAATTCATATTAATAAATTTCATTTGTTAAATGAATTTATCTCCAAATTTTTGGTTATTATTTTTAATTTCTTATTCAATTCCATATATCAATGATAATACTTCAATATTATTTTTTCTAACAACCAAGCATCCATATACTATTATAATTCATAGAAAATCATCTCTTTTCTATACAAAAATAGTTTTGGGCAAAATTATTTCATTTACCCTATTTTAAAACAATACTGTGTCGGTTTATCTTGTTTAAGAGTTTAGAAACCCCTATCGATTACAGTTGGCCACCCTGCATCGACCAGAATCTATAAACAATCAACCGATAAGTCAACACAATACAAAACAAATTTTGTATTCACTAACAAATACGCGCTCATATCTATTATTACACTCACACTCATTCTAGAGTACTACTGACTCTATCTCTAATGAGTAATACCCAACAGAGCAGGGTTGTCGCTTAACCGGATGCTCTGATACCACTTGTAAAGACCCGCAAATCCGTCTTCCGAAAACTCGACACCGATACGTCCACTGTACCAAATGTCGAAGAATCGAATGGCGAAAACGCGAAACTTTAGGGTTAAAAGAAGAGGTAGAAGAAAAGATAGAAGAAAAAGAAAGAAGAACAACACAGAAAACACAGAACAGGAACAATATCGGAAACAATTATCAGAATCTCACATATCGCAGCGGAACAATATATAATAGATAAATCAATAATCTTTAAAACAAAAGACTATATCAGTTTATACATACATCAATCATCAGAGTTTACAACAATGGACAGTTATATAAACTTGTCCTCATACAGAATACAAAGCGGAATAAATAACAAGTACGATAGTACGCTTCGCCATCCAGCTCATCTCTAAAGCTCCAGAATATCCAGAATATCCTGATAAAATAACTCTAGGCTGCCCGTGGAAAATTATGGGCACCCAGAGTTTAGAAAGGGAACAATAAACTCCAGGTCAGTCATGGTGACTGGTGTGAGATCGTAAAACAGTTATTTTCGCAAAGAAAATAAAACAACTTCGCAATGCTTTTGGAAAATGAAACTACCATAAGGCCTCCCACCACACACACAATGCAAAC
Organism: Allium fistulosum; assembly: GCA_030737815.1. Lineage (NCBI taxonomy): Eukaryota > Viridiplantae > Streptophyta > Magnoliopsida > Asparagales > Amaryllidaceae > Allium > Allium fistulosum. The sequence goes on along the minus strand of CM060905.1, from coordinate 300,624,437 downwards.
GCAGAATTGGAGGAGATTTCTCCTTATGATAGTCAAAAATGCTTACTACGCAAAATCAATTGATATTATTATTAATGTCTAGTGTGGAAAACATTTCGAAAGTATAATATCAATCTTAGCCAACATACAACTATTGTTGTATATCTACTATAACTACTACGTTCAATAGCAGGTTACCGCCACATCCCATAGCAGGTAATACAATTAAAAACCGTACAGGGTTCGTATTGTTTCTTTGGATTTCCAACAAATGATCAGGCTAAGGAACTTCCTTACCGAAATAGAAACGCCTCTGGAAAGACGCCCCGGATCCTAACCGGATCTCCGCAAACAAAAGGCCGACGCTACCTCACGCTCTAACCGAGCTGTAACTAGGTAACTAACACACGAGCTATGCCATCCACCGGTCGTTACCGACCTTTATCCGAGGATCCTCAATCGAAAAGCAACAGCCGCAAAATATAATCCACATAGGTAAAATATCTGGGCTCCATACCATGATATCACCTTTTATCTAGAAGGAAATGGCATTCCCTAGGGGCGCTACCCCTACAAACCTTTGTCGCAACATTCATGTTTCGACCATTACCGGGTTGTGAGGCTCGACGAAGTCTCGTCCACAAAACTACGCTTTTTCACAAAGCCACGCTTTTTCACAAAGCCACGCTTTGATCCACAAATGATCATCAGCACTTCGTGTGCCACATTACCAATTTGGGAATGTATCACTAGTAACCATCAACTACATAACCTCTGAGCTCGTACGTCTCAGAGAAGGGTGTTAAGCTAAGAGAATAAATTCTCCGCCACCAACAGAAATGTATTTGATAGAAACCAGCTTTACATCTCAAAGTGTAACGTCAGACACACATCCATACAAGTCCGTTCCGGGATCGAACGGAACCGAAGGCACTTCCAAAGAAGCCCTTGCAATCCGGATATTCACTAATCACGTCCGGACTCCCCATCACAAAAAGAGTGATATAAATCTCTATACCGGAGCAACTCGGTGCAGAGACATTCGACAGGTTGTCCTTTCATTTTCACAAATATCCGGTCTTCACACCGGTCTTCAAATGCTATCCATTCGCGACGTATCACTATTCGGAATGGGTTATATGACACAAAGGTCCTCTCCCGGCTTAACCGAATAATGAGCGTTTGTTTTAAAAACAAATCAAGTGTCATTTCAAAGACAAATATTGATAGTCGGTTATTTAACTATCAATAACATTCACAACAAGCATCCAATTTAAATAATTTTTCCCAAATTATTAAATTTCAAATCTTTTCACAAGATATACATATTTCCACACTTCACATTTGAAAATCCATTTCAAATCGTATTTCACACTTCATAGTTGAAAATTCAATTTCAAATCACATTTCATACTTCACGTTTGAAAATTAATTTCAAATCATATTATGGTCCATTTAAACCAATTTGATAAATCCTTATCGATTTATTTCAAATTTACATTTCAAATTTGTAAATTTATTTCCACACTTCATCACTTTGAAAATCCGATTTCAAATCATATTTTCCACACTTTTAAAAATAAATCAATATTTATTTTTAAAACAAATTCCCTTTCCTTTACAACTTCTATTCGGAATTTACATTCCCAAAAATCCACTTTTACACGATTTTCAAATCATTTTCCAAATATTCAATTTTCAACTCCGAATCAACTTTAAAAATTGATTTCTCCATTTTATTTCAAATCCCAAATCAAATTTCAAATTGATTTCTGAATTTACTTCAACACCGAATCACATTTCAAATTGATTTTAACTTTAATCCCAAAGACTAAATCGTTTTCACAAATCGATTTCCAAATTTATTTTTCAACACAAGAATCAATTTTTTGTCCAAACACCAAATAGATTTTTATATCGATTTCACAAATTATTTATTTCAAATACCCGATCAATTATCAATTTGATTTCAAACAAATTTACCTCCTTTTAAATAAATTCTTTTATTCTTCCAAACCATCTAAAATTCAATTTTAATTTCAGAAATCCAATTTCATTTATTTCTGGTATCCAACGATACCAAAAATACATTCGGCTAAATTTTAGCTCTCAATACATTCAATCACAGATATAATCATACACAGATTATAAATAATCAATTAAACAACATATGAAATCAATTCAAATGTTTTGAGGAATCCTGTTGGATCCCTCCAACCTGTTTCCCTGCATCCACAGATGTTAGCACAATACCAATTCCACTTCGAGGTGGAATATCGCGGTATATGGGTTTTATAAAATATCATCCGCTTACTAACGGCGCAATAGGGTCTCATCCGCTATACGAGGCGGGAAATCAATCAATCCAATATATACATATGCCAATATGTATATATTGCTATATATATATAGATATATCCTACTATATCTAATACACAATCCAAACAGGCAATCAAATCAATCAATAACTGCAAAAGAAAATCCACTTTCATTTTTGAGTGAGAAGATCTCACCTTCGCTTTTAACTTGCCATCCATTTTTGTTTCCGCTTGTTTTCTTTTCAGTATTGACCTTGTATAAACAATTTATACAATTTGTTAATATTCGAATCAATCGAACAATTTATTCCATTTGATAATTAATTTACTAATGATTTTATTTTAAACTAATACTTTTAAATTTAAACTATTTTCCTTTTAAAATATTCTTTAGTATCAAAAATAATTTTAATAAGATAATTAACCAAGTTAATCATTTAAATAAATGAACAATCAATTATCCCCCTTTTTTTTCTGTTAATAAACAAACAGTAATAAATTTTAAAACTATCACTAACATATTAAATTTTAAATTCAATTTAAAATCGACAAATCACCTGCTAGCTCACAGACCTCCCCAAACCACCGAGAATCACAACTTCGGCATCGGAAATCCTGACTGCAATCAAAACTAACACTGCCCACACCCAAGTATACACGCCAATCACGAGCACACACCAACACGGCAGTCGCCCTCCTACTCGCGAGCACACACCGCCAGTCACGAATTTCCAAATCGAACACAAACCCTAAATCGCGATGCCCAGACTCCACTACTTCGCTCTGCCACCCACTAACGTGCACGACAGGCCCCACTTCGACCAGCCCATCGCATGAACCCACCAGAACGCCTCACCGCAATGCTCGAAATCGAGCTCGACTTCGATGCTCAGCCCTAAGCGACCTCGCGCCCTCTTCCTTGCTTGCGAGCAACTGACTTCGAGCTCGAATTCCCACGCGCGCCACCGTACTTGTCGCTGCCTCCTGCTTCGTCACACGCGGTGGCCCTAACTCGAGTCGCCCCAGATCGCGAAATGCCTGCCTCGTCGATACCCAGTTCATCCGTGCCCAAAGATTCGAACGCGACTTCCACCGCTTGGGTATATCTTTGCCTGGAGCGAAAAGAATCGAGTACAAAAGCTTTGGGAATCGATCGACAAAGCCCTCGATTTGAATTGAAGAGATAAAAGGCGAACGAGATTTAATTTGGGGTTTATTCAAATGAACTGAAGAGAGGGAAGTACGTATTTTTTTCTTTCGGCCATTTTAATTTTATTTTTGAGTGAATGAAAAGGCTCGGCTGAAGAAAAAAAAAAGTAGAGGGAGATTGCGTGCTAACAAAAGGACAGAGAACATGAATAAGCAGAGAGTAGGTCTGCTTATCAGAATAGGGTGGCTGAATAGGACGGTTGATGTGAAATGAAAACAATATATACACATATTCAATTCAAATTCAAATTTAAATCGTTCGACAAATGTAACTCAAAATCTTGACCTCCTATCGAGACGTGCCGCCAGGCATCCATAATGTTATACGTCTATTCCGAACACAATGGAAAAGGTTTCGGAAGCTAATTCGATCGTCTGTGTGAGATATGGATTTAAACGATCAATTTAAATTAAACCGATTTAAATCGATTTCGAGGCGTTTTGGCTTGCCCCGGGCAAACGGTAATTCCAAAAATTACAAAATTTGAAATCTTACAATAATATCACATTACGGATCCGATGAAACTGGTTTCGTCGAAATCCGAGACCTTTTGAAAAATGACTATTTTAACTCGACGATTTAAAATTAAAACGATATCGATGCGTTTCGAGCTGCCACGGTCAAACGACAACTCCGATGGATACGAAAATTGGAATCCGATAATAACTAACTATTACGGATCCAATGGAACTGGTCTCGTCGAATTCCGAGACTGTGCCCCGGAACACTATTTTTAAATATCAATTAAACGATACAATTTCAAAACTGAACAAAACAGTTTCAATTTCAATTCTGAAAGTTCTATTAACTTCAAAATTATCAATATGAATTTTCCAAACCTTCAGATTATTTTTAATCAGCTTAAACTGAAGATTCAAATTTTTACCCAGTTTCAAAAATTAAATTCAAAAATTAAATTGCTAAATTCATTCTGATATTTGAATTTCAAATTAAACTATCATTCGAATATTTAAACTCAATTAAATATTCACTTTTCAAATGTCAAAAATTCAGGGTCGTTACAATACGACACCTGAGCAGCCGAACAGGAATTTTTCCGCCTCAACAGCCGAAGAGGACTTCAACTTAATACAAATAGTTTGTTGACGAATGTGTTCTGAATAACACTGATTGTCTTTTGATAGTACAACTTTCCTATAATCAAATCCTCAAGAGTATATATGTGTGTGAAGATTTAGAAGGAATATAATCACGTAGAATCGAAGTATATGAAATAATTCAAGGATTCTAGTGATATTGAATAAGAATGAATGCTTTTATTTGCAGAAATGAATAGAGATTAGATTTCAGAAATATAAACAAGAATCGGTTATTGTAGAAGTGAATTGAATATGTTTATGTAGTTGTAGAAGAGTTGTAATCTTTCATGAAGAGTTTTAGTTAACAGTTGTGTCCATACCTCTTGAAATAGAGGACATTCCTCTTCATGAAATGATCGTGTCTCTTCAGAAAACTAGCCGTTTTTTTCTGGTCGGTCGACTGGAAAACCTGGCCGGTCAGCTGAGTTTAAAAACGTATTCAAAACAGAAAGTCACTGTGCATATGATACAGGGTCGGTCGACCGAGGATCCTGGTCGGTCGACCGACCTGGTGTTATATGCACAGTGAACACAATTTTGATATAAAATGTTTTGTGTGCGTGTGTGACTATTTGAGGAATGATTTTAACATTATTCTAAGACTTAAATAAAATAAAATATCCATACTAATCTCTGGATTGTAAGATTATCTCCTTTGTAGTGCACGGTATGCACTTATTCTCTTTTTGTCGCTTTCATATAGTTCTCGTCGTATGATCTCTAAAGCTTGTGTCATGAATCAAAACTCATGAATCAACATTCTCCCCCTTTTTGATTGATGACAATACTTATGTGACGAAGTAATATTGACATATATATTATAGTTCTCCCCCTGAATATATGGCGACTTTTCTGCAAAAATTCGTTAGTTTGCATACATTTCTCCCCCTTTGTCATCGACAAAAAGGAATACTTATAACAGATTAAGGTAATGCAAAACATTTAAATTTACATGGTACATTCTTGAGCTTAATTAGAAATAATTTAAAGTTGTTTGCTTAGAACATAACATAACAATAATTAAGAAACAAATAAAGTACAAGAAATTCTTGAAAGCAAATAAATTGTAAAAGTACTACAATTACTCCTCATCATCGTCGGTATCCCACTCTTCTGGATGAAGATTTTCATCGAGAGGAGCCGGTTCCTTACCCCGTCTTTGAGTAGTAGGTGCGGGAGTTGCCGATGTGCTGGAACTTGTGTTATCGGATGTAGACCAAGAGAAATTTGGTGCTAGTCTTTTTCCAGGAGCAACAAATGAAACACCGGCTTCAGAAGTACATGATAAGGCATCCCATAAATTTACGAAGAAGCCTTTGATCTTCTCGAAACGCCCATCAATTTTTCGAAGGCGAGAATCCAAAGCTAGTTGATTTTGGGCCAAAATATCAATGGCAGCCGCTGTGCTAGTACCGGGAGGTGGTCTTTGGATAGAGGTTTGACGAGTTATACGTTCTGTAGAATGAGTGGATGGATGAGGTGTAGAATAGCTGCGACGTAGTTGTTCTCATGGAATGGTACGCCATTGCTGAAAGGTTGAAATTTGGGACGGTGCATCGGGTAACTTCATTAATTTTATTGCTCGTGAGTCAAAGGTACGAACTTAGGATGTTTCGGATTCCGGAGCATGAGTGACAAAGTTGTTAATCAACCGCATTATGTATTCTCCATAATAAATATGGAGCATTTTTCCTTGGTTGAACGTAAGGAATTCATCCATAAGAAGTTGTGTCCAATTTACCCGAATATTTCCACACATAGCATATAACGCCTTGAAGTTTTCGGGATATACTAAGTGGTATGACCCTCCTCTTGGAACAATAGACTTCATCATGAATCGATGAAAAAGTCGTGCTTTAGGTCGGAGAGATGAAGTTTGCCTTAAATCGGTAGCATCATCTTCAAAGAATAGATGACTTAGGCGGTCACGAGTTGATGTATTACAGTCTACATCATGTAATGATATTCCACCCGGTCGAGCATTTAAAATATGATTCATTCGATCAATGGAGAGAAAAATCGAAGTGCCACAAACCGATGTCCAAACACAATTTTCAGTGTTTCTCGGTGGATTTACAAGGTTGAGATTTGCTAGGAATAACTTGACCATTATATGATTAATTTTCAAGTTGTTTTTCCTATGGTCAAGAAAAGCATCAAGACCACTTTCAAGAGCGGCATTTTCAACACCGTAGGAGGTAAAATCAGGATAACTTACAAAAGACTCCTCAAAGATTTTGGCATCTTGAAGCCTTATCCATCTTTCTAAAGCTTTTTCACTTACTAGCCAAGAAGCAATTTGAGAGTCTACAGGAGTTGAGGAAGATTGGCCAGCAGTAGTCTTAGATTTCTTCTTGGGGGCCATTTTTCTTTGAAGAATTTGAAGAAGTTAAGGAAGGTTGTAATGGGGGCTAAGGTTAAAATCTTTTTTGGGAGAGTAAAGTGAAGAGGTGAGATAAAAAGGTGAATGGATGGGTTAAAATATGTAGGCAATTTCAGTAGAAAAGCTCGTTCGGTCGGCTGAAATTCCTGGGTCGGTCGACCGAGTTGAAGTTCAGAACAGTGCTGAAACTTTCGGGAAGAGCTTCGGTCGACTCGTGCAGGGTATTCGGTTGACCGACTTTTAAAAAAATGTTCTAACATCATTCGGGAAACAAGTTCGGCTGACCGAGTCAGGTTGTTCGGTCGACCGAGTTGTAAGAAATCTGTTTTTTTTTAAAACTTCTCGGGACAGCTTCGGTTGACCGATTCAGATTTTTCGGTCGACCGAGGCATGTGAACAGACAAGTTTATGCTGTTTTTCAAACAAGAATTATAGAAATATAATTATATTATTGCATCATATATATCTATACATCTTATTAAAAAAATAACATATATATTAACTTATAGCCATGGTGCATCAGCATCGACGTTCCCATGAATTTGGAGATGGAACGTTTTCTACTGGTGACCATATTGGAGCTATTGGAGATTGAACATGGTCAGAAGGAGATGGAGTTCTGTAAGAAGGTTAAGCAACATCATCTTTCTTAGATGAACAAAATTTCATGGCAATCTTTTCAAGGAAGCTTAAACGTCTTGCCGTGACTTTTTGTTCGTAATAAAGTTCCCTTTGCATATTCATCTGTTGATGTTGGTAGTGATGAATTTCATCAATCTTTTGTTTGGTTGATGGAGATACTACCATTTCCTTTTTCCCTTTCTTTTTATCAGGTGTATAGCCTGTATGGGAGTCTTCCCATGGTTTCCACCTGTGTCGGGGGTCATTATCCGGAGAGGATAATTCTAGGACACGGCTAGGCATTGGAAAGGTAGGATAAGGACCATCTTCGGGATGCGATCAGAACAGTCGTCGTCCGGAGATGTGTAAGAGAGATGAGAATTTTCAGAATTGTAGACGTCATTGTTAGAAGACATTTTTGTTTCAAGTTTTGTTTTGTAAGAAGAGTTTTGTATTTTTATGTTCTATTCAATAAACATGTGTACGTATATATAACCATTTATTTTCTAAAAAAATAGTGGTTTAAAAACAAATTTTAGTTTTAATCACAGAACTTTTTAAACAAAAACTGTTTGTAAATGAATGATATACAATGCTTTAGAGTCAAAAATAGTTTATTCTGAAATTAAGTTTTAATGGTACAAATTATAACCAGAGCTGGAACAAGAAACACCCATAGCCCAAGTGGCTATACTACAACATTTAACATATAAGTCAGAAGTCATGAGTTCGAGTGTCGCCTTGGTCAGAAATAAAATAATTTTTATTTTTCCATATTTTTGCATATTTTTATTCATAAGTCTTTAAACGACATTATACCTAAATCTCGTCTTAGTTTTATAAAAGTATTTTCATTTAGTGGTTTAGTAAAAATGTCAGCTATTTGATTTTCAGTGTTGATAAATTCTAGATTTATTAATCCTTTTTCCAAACAATCACGAAGAAAATGATGACGTATATCAATGTGTTTTGTTCGTGAGTGATTGACCGGATTTTTAGAGAGATTTATTGCACTGGTATTATCACAATAAATTATTGATTTTTCAAGATGACAATTAAAATCTTGTAATGTCTGTTGCATATATATGACTTGTGCACATGCCAAAGCAGCAGATATATATTCTGCTTCACATGTTGATAAAGAAACACAGTTTTGTTTCTTACTAAACCAAGAAACTAAGGAACGTCCAATGAAGTGACACGTTCCGCTAGTACTTTTTCGATCCGTCCGACTTCCTCCAAAATCAGCATCACTATAGGAAACTAATTCGAAAGGACATTCTTTCGGATAAAATAATCCGAAATCTTTGGTTTTAGTTAGATAGCGAATAATGCGTTTAACTGCTCTCATATGTGATTCTTTGGGATTTGCTTGAAATCGAGCACACAAACAGACACTCATCATAATATCGGGGCGACTCGCTGTTAAATAAAGTAAAGAACCTATCATACTACGATATAACTTTTGATCAACACTTTTGCCATCTTCATCTCTATCGAGATGAATTGTTGTACTCATAGGAGTTGGTTTGGCAGCAGTGTTTTCAAGACCAAAACGTTTGATTAAATTATAACAATATTTTTCTTGATTAATAAAAATTCCATTTTCAATTTGTTTAATTTGTAATCCAAGAAAATATGACAATTCTCCCATATGAGACATTTCAAATTCATTTGTCATTATAGTTGAAAATTCTTGACATAATTTTTCATTTATCGAGCCGAAAATAATATCGTCAACATATATTTGAATTATTAAAATATCTTTATTAGTTTTCTTAATAAAAAGTGTTTGATCTACTTTACCGATTTCAAAACCAGATTCTAATAAATAACCTTTAAGACGATCATACCAAGCACGTGGTGCTTGTTTTAAACCGTATAACGCCTTTTTAAGTTTATATACATGATCCGGAAATTTTTCATGATTGAACAAAGGTGGTTGTTCAACAAAAACATTTTCTTTTATGAATCCATTTAAAAATGCACTTTTAACATCCATTTGATATAGTTTAAAATTATGAAAACACGCATAAGCTAATAATATTCGTATTGCTTCAAGTCAGGCGACTGGAGCAAACGTCTCTTCGTAATCAATACCTTCTTCTTGATTATATCCTTGTGCAACTAATCTAGCTTTATTCCTTGTTATATTTCCTAGTTCATCTGCTTTATTTTTGAAAACCCATTTAGTACCGATGACTGATTGATCACTGGGTCTAGGAACGAGTTCCCAAACTTCGTTTCGTTCGAATTGATTTAATTCTTCTTGCATGGCAAGTATCCAGTAGTCATCAATTGAAGCTTCTTTTATATTCTTAGGTTCTATGTTAGAAAGAAAAGCAACATGACCAACTTGATTTAATTGATGTCTGGTTTTAACATTCGTATTAACTTCTCCAATTATATTTTGCACAGGATGATCTCTTAAAATTCTAGGTGGAGTTTTTATTATGTTAGAAGTCATGTTTGTATTGGTTTCATGAATATCAAGATTTTCATTTGTACTATTATTCTCATTCTGAGTAGATTCATCATCAGAATCAATAGTAACACTTGGATTTATATTTTTAAAATTTTCGTTGAAAGAAACATGTAAACTTTCTTCAATAATTTGAGTTCGTTTATTATAAATTCGATAAGCCTTGCTTCATTCCGAATATCCAACAAATATACCTTCATCGGATTTTGGATCGAATTTGCCTAGTTGATCTTTAGTATTTAAAATAAAACATTTGGAACCAAAAACTTTTAGATATGAAATATTTGGTTTTCTTCCATTTAGAAGTTCATATGGTGTATTTTTAGTTAATGGTCGAATAGAAACGCGATTTAGTACGTAACAAGCAGTAGCTACAGCTTCTGCCCAAAAATGTTTCGATAAAGTTGTTCCATTTAGTAAAGTTCTTGCACATTCTTGTAACGTTCTATTTTTCCTTTCTACAACTCCATTTTTTTGTGGTGTTCTAGGAAAAGAGAAATTATGGTTAATACCTTTCTTGTTACAAAATTGTTCAAAAACTTCATTTTCAAATTCGCCTCCATGATCACTTCTTATATTTTTAATTTTCAATGTTTTAATATTTTGAATTCTTTTAACAAAAACTTTAAAATTATCAAAAGTATCACTTTTATTTTTCAAAAAGAAAATCCAAGTATATCTAGAGAAATCATCTACAATAACAAAAAACATATCTATTATGGTTAATAGATTGCACTTGAGTTGGACCAAAAAGATCCATGTGTAAAAGTTCAAGTGGTTGTTCTGTAGATATTACTTTCTTTGATTTAAAAGAAGATTTTGTTAATTTTCCTAATTTACATGCATCACAAAATATCTTAGTTTCGAATTTTATATTGGGTAACCCTTTAATTAATTTATTTTTAGCAAGTTTGTTGATGGTATTAAAATTGATGTGACAAAATCTTTTGTGCCAAAGACAAGAATCGTTTTCTTTAGCTACTAGACACAAATTTGAATCATTATTAACATTCATATTTAGGATATAAATATTTTTATCTCTATTTCCTTCGAAAATAATGTTGTGATTTTTATCAAAAATGTTTCATTTATTTTCTGAAAAAGTTATATTAAAACCTTTATCACATAGTTGACTAATACTTAATAAATTATGTTTTAAATTTTTAACTAATAAAACATCTGTAATGAGAGGTAAATTAGATGTACCATTGCTATTGACATTGCCTTTGCCGATGATATATCTTTTTGAGTTATCTCCAAAGGTGACTGCTCCTCCATTTGAGTATATAATGTTTGACAACATTTCTTTATTTCCAGTCATGTGTTTTGAGCAACCGCTATCTAAAATCCATTTTCCTCTCTTCTTATGTGGTACCTGCAAAAAATTTATAAAAAGTTGGTACCCAATCTTTTTAGGGTCCTAAGAGTTAGATCTTAGGAAGCCAAACCCATACGGGTTCAGAATTCCCTTTATAGACATAATTTTTGTTATTATGAACAGTTTTCATAAAACTTTTGATATGTTTATTCCTTATCAATATATTATTTGTTTTTGGAATCCATATCTTAATAGTTTTAGTATTTGAATAAACTGTTTTCCTAATATCTTTCTTAATTTTATTATTAATTTTACTTTTAGCAAAATTATTTTGTTTCTTAAATCCTAGTCCAGATTTATTGTTAGAAGTTTGAGAGTTTTCTAGTATACTAGAAAGATTTTCTCTTCCTTTATTGAAATTAGAAACATTTTTAGAAATATCATCAAATTTTATTTTAAGACTAGATTTTTCTAACTCTAAATCCTTAATCTTAGATATTAAACTATTATTTTCAAAAAGTAACACATCATTTTTATTTTTCTGAATTTCTAGTTCCTTAGATATTGACGTAATTTGAGAAGATAAGTTAGAATTCGATTGTTGAGAGATTTCAAGTTCTTCTTCTAATATTACCTTCTCATCTTTTAACATATCTACTTCTAAAACTGTTCTATCTAACTTTCTTTGCAACTCCTTATTTTTCTTTTTAAGTTGTTTTGTTAAATTTACTAATTCAGAATTTATTTCAATTAAATCTTCAAAAGTAAAATTACTTACATCGTCTGACGAAGCCATGAAGCATACATTTGCTTGTTCATTATCACTTTCACTCTTTGATGAGGATGATGAGTCAGTGTCGTCCCAAGTGACTGAAAAAGCTTTTCGTTTGGTTTTGTCCTTCTTGAAATTATTCTTTTTACGATCTGGACAATCTTTCTTCATGTGTCCTTTCTTATGACATTCATAACATTCCATTGTTGAAGATGATGGTTTGCTGCAATTGGAATTGTTGTTGGAATTATTTTTGTTTCCCTTGAATTTGTTTTTGTTGAATTTCAAAAACTTTTTGAAATTTTTAGCGATCATTGCCATATCTTCATTATCTGAGTCGTAATCATCTTTTTCTGCTTGGAATGCCACATTTTTCTTTTCTTGTGCTCCATTTCGTTTTGCCTGCAAATTTACTTCGTAGGACATTAAATTACCTATCAATTCTTCTGGTTTTAATGTTGACAAATCAGTTGCTTCTTCAATAGCTAGGACTTTTCGTTCCCATTCGTCCGTTAAAGAATTTAAGATTTTTGTAACAACATCAAAATCAGTAAACTTTTGTTCTAGTGATAATAAAGCATGATAAATATCCTGAAATCTAGAGTACATGTCATTTATAGATTCATTTGGCCTCATTTTAAAATTTTCAAATTGATGTTTCAACATAGAAATTTTGCTCAATTTAACTTTGTTCGTTCCTTCATGTGAAACTTTAAGAGTTCTCCAAATTTCATAGCCGGAAGTGCACATGCTAACTCTATTAAATTCATTTCTATCTAATGCACAAAATAAAATATTCATAGCCTTAGCATTTGATGTAGCATCTAATTTTTGTGTGTTACTCCAAGTCGAGTATTCTTCAGTAGGAATTGTGTATTCTCTTTGTATAATATTCCAGATATCAAACCCACTTGATTGCATATAGATTCTCATTCTAGTTGACCAGTAATTGTAATTTATACCATTGAAAAGTGGAGGTCGTGACGTCGATTGACCTTCTGTAAAACTAGAATTAGTGTGAGTGTTAACATTGTTAATTTGTGTGGTTGCCATATTACTAGAAATAAGTAAATATCAAATAACTTTGTGATGGTTATAAGATGACCTTGCTTTGATACCAAATGAAAGTGTACGTGTAGTACTAAGGATCGTGTAATATGGTATATAAATGCGGAAACTGGTAATAACAGTAAAATAAAAATTAAAGTAAGCACACCAGGAATTTTTATACTGGTTCGAACTTCCCGTTCTACGTCCAGTCCCAGAATACCCTCTGGATTTAAACTAAACCCCTCACTTAACCCGGAGGAATAGGTATACGACACCTGAGCAGCCGAACAGGAATTTTTCCGCCTCAACAGCCGAAGAGGACTTCAACTTAATACAAATAGTTTGTTGACGAATGTGTTCTGAATAACACTGATTGTCTTTTGATAGTACAACTTTCCTATAATCAAATCCTCAAGAGTATATATGTGTGTGAAGATTTAGAAGGAATATAATCACGTAGAATCGAAGTATATGAAATAATTCAAGGATTCTAGTGATATTGAATAAGAATGAATGCTTTTATTTGCATAAATGAATAGAGATTAGATTTCAGAAATATAAACAAGAATCGGTTATTGTAGAAGTGAATTGAATATGTTTATATAGTTGTAGAAGAGTTGTAATCTTTCATGAAGAGTTTTAGTTAACAGTTGTGTCCATACCTCTTGAAATAGAGGACATTCCTCTTCATGAAATGATCGTGTCTCTTCAGAAAACTAGCCGTTTTTCTCTGGTCGGTCGACTGGAAAACCTGGCCGGTCAGCTGAGTTTAAAAACGTATTCAAAACAGAAAGTCACTGTGCATATGATACAGGGTCGGTCGACCGAGGATCCTGGTCGGTCGACCGACCTGGTGTTATATGCACAGTGAACACAATTTTGATATAAAATGTTTTGTGTGCGTGTGTGACTATTTGAGGAATGATTTTAACATTATTCTAAGACTTAAATAAAATAAAATATCCATACTAATCTCTGGATTGTAAGATTATCTCCTTTGTAGTGCACGGTATGCACTTATTCTCTTTTTGTCGCTTTCATATAGTATTCTCGTCGTATGATCTCTGAAGCTTGTGTCATGAATCAAAACTCATGAATTAACAGTATTTACTAGCATTATTCCGCTGCATTATTTTGGTATGTTTGTTAAATGTACCACTCTAATTATATTGTAAAAATGAAATCAAATGTATATTGTAAACAGCTTCATTCACTGTTATTTAATTATTATATTTTGTAATTCCGCTATGAGTAACTGTATATTTTGTTTTCCTATATCATATTTCTTTAAATCAAAACTCCATTGATAATCTGTCTTTTGGACTATTTGAGTTAGACATGTGTGGTTTATTGTCGACTTAAATCGTTCAAAATGGCGGGTTGTCACAGTTGGTATCAGAGCTTGGGTTGAGCAAACACTAAGAGGTTGGGGGTAAACTCATTAGAGATAGGGTTAATAATACCCTATAATGAGTTTGAGGGTATATATATACAAGAGAGCATATTTGTTAGTGTTATAAAAATATTTTATATTGTGTTAATTGTTCTGTGAGTGATTTATAAATTCTAGTTGGTACATGGGAAGCCATGGTATCGATAGGGATTTCTACATACTTAAATAGGGAAAACCAACATAGTATTGTTTTTGAAATTAAGTAAATGAAATAATTTTACCTAGAATTATATTTTATATATAAAAGAATAATTTTTCATAAATTGATATAGTTATTTATGATGTGTTTGTTTGTTTGGAAATGATAATATTTAATTATTATTTATTTTTTGATTTGTTGTGCTCGGCCAGGTTATGAGCATTTACTATTATGTATTGATTTTAGAATTGTGTTTAGCCATTTTGTAAGTAATTTACCTTTGTAGAACATGGGAATGGTAGACTGTAATTTAAGGGAACATTAAAAATGAACACCTAGTGAATTAAGTTACACATTTTGACTATAAGGCATTCGGTGATAATGTTGGGTTAAAATTTAATTTTAATAAAAGTTGTTTAGTATAATCTTAAAGAAAGGTAAGGTATTCTTAAGATAAACACTGGTGTAATAGTTTTATAAGAAAGTGACTTATATAAATATGGTTTATAAATGTAGTCTATAAATAAAAAGGATTTATACTAAAAATTTGAGAACTTAAAATCTGGTGCTTTAGAAATTGGTTTTTTATGATTTTGAAAAATAATAATAGCATTATTTAAAAGTAAACAATTGAGAAATTGGTTTATGAAATTGATATCTTATTATTTAGTAATGTTTATGACTTGAGATTTGATTATCATTTATGATAATTAAATATTTGTTGATTTGAAATTTGATTATCGTTATTGATAATTGAATATTTGTTGATTTGAGATTTGATTATCGTTTTTGATAATTGAATATTTGTTGATTTGAGATTTGATTATCGTTTTTGATAATTGAATATTTGTTGATTTGTGATTTCTGATTATCGTTTTGGTAATTAGATAATTGTTGTTTTCAAATTATCTGGTTAATAACTAGATAATTGCAGTTTGGCTAATTGTGATTTGTGTTTTCTAATTATCTTTGTTGATAATTAGATTTTGTTGTTTTCTAATTATCGTATCGATAATTAGATATTGTTGTTTTGTGATTTCTGTATTCTAATTATCTAATTGATAATTGAATATTGCTGATAATTGCATTCATTCGGTTTTGTTGTTTTCTGATTATCTATTTGATAGTTAGATTTTGTTGAAAATTTGTGAATTTCTTTTATGAAGTTAAAAGATTTCTTTGGCGTTTATATTCTCGACTTTTATTTTTCTAGCTTAACCAGTTTATGTTAGAAAAATAATTGTTGTAGACGACCTTAATTATGAAAATTGCGGGGACGCAATTTTTATAAGGAGGGGAGTCTGTAACAACCCAGAGTTTTGTAGCAATTAATTATCGTCATTAGACGACTGATTTTGCTAGCTGATGTTATTTGGAGTTTTTAAATCAGTTGAAATTCGTTTGAAAAATCGTTAAAGAGTTTTGTGGGCTTCAATCGAATCTTGGCCCACGTTCCTTTGGTTTTGGTGGAGTGATGATTAGTGAGTTATAACCATCCCCTTCTATCATTTTTCTCAACTCTAACTAGCAAACGAAAAAAAATTTGGGCCACGTTTTGGATGATGGGTTGTATATAGATGAAGACCCGTCCCCCTTTCATTTTTACATTCGAAACCCTAAACAAAATAAATCGAACGAAGAAAATAAATGGTGGCGGCTCATTCGTCTCCTCCTTTATGTTCGTTCATCCTCTCTGATCAAAATTAGGGTTATTGATTTGAAGCGCCGCTTGTGGTAGATTTGCGTTTGTCTTCAGTTGATTTCTCGGCTGCTTCAAACTGTCGAACGCCTCCATGTGAACGAGTTCGTCTTCGCTTCGATGAAAGGTAAGTAATTTTAATTACTCACATCTAATTCAAGTTTCTAAGTGATTTCTAGCTTGTTCAAATTTGAGATTTTTTTTGCTTGATTGACTGATTTTCACGGCTTTGAAATTACTGATTTCTTGTGGATTTCGGTCATTTTGATTTGTTAAATCGTTTTGCTATGATGATGATTCCCTAGTTCACCTGTTTCTAATTTTTGGAAATTTAATTTATGTTGACCTCGACATTGTAGTGACTTCGGCCATGGTGATTTATGAGGATAGTTTGCTTTCTGCTGCAATTTGGATTTTGATATCACTAGACTTGATTTTACGGGTGACTTTTGTATGTAGGCTCATTCCTGTAGCATATTTGATTGGGTGATTTTTACTTGACGTTCCTTTCTGACTATCACTGCATAATTTCTTTTGCATATCTGTGCATATTGTGTTGTTCCTTCATTTTGCCTATGGTGCATGTTATATCCATGTACACTTCGCTGTGTTCATTTGAGCTGGGTATTGCTTTACACTTGTGGCTGCCTTGTCGATACTTGCAGTTCACTGAACTGTGGTATCACTTATGCTTTCCATTATCAGGAGTTCATATTGAAGTATCCTTGAGTTTGGGCACGTGTGCTTCATGTAGTCCTCACTTGCCTCATGACTTCATGTAGCATTTTCTGTAATCAGATGGCATTGGGTCTTGACATTGTACTTCACTGTTTTGATCATTGTCTTTGAGAATTGGTGAGAACTTTGCCTATAATTTCTGATGTTGTCACTTTGAATAATCGTTGCACTGCCCCTCGGTGATGTTTGTCACTGCACTGCTTTGTTCTTTATTGTAACTGAATTTGTACTGGTAAATTTTCCCTTGTAAACTCGAGTCTGCATCGTCATGTCGTATACATATGAACTTGGTTCAAATGTATGTGGTGCATTTGTTTTCAAGTGTAGCTACAATGTTTCCATTGTTGCTGGGTACTTGTGTTGTATGGCTTTGGCCATATCTTTGGAGCAGTCTCATTTTGAGGCTTATGTATTGTCCGCACTTACATTCCACTGTTGCATTTGTGTGTACATCACTGGTTGCCAGTTACCATTTTTAGTCTGGTTACAGTGATACTGCTGCATTCATATCCTTGATGTGACGACTCGGGTTTTGCCCGCTCGAAAATCAACATCCGTACTTCACATTGTACTAGAATGCCGCAGATTCGACCGTTCAAATCCGATTCGCCGGAGCTATAACACAATTAAGTAAATAACACAGCGGAAGAAAAGAATAATACATTGATATACAATATCTGATACAACAGAGTGATACAATGAATATCAATATACATCAGAGATATGATACAACAAATAGCAGCGGAAAAGAAAAGATAACAACAGCAGCGGAACAATATCAATAGAAGTGATAACTCCAAAATGATCTTCAGACAAGAATGAATCCGCAACTCCAAGATAAGCAACTCCGATGAATGAACTAGCTCCAGATAATCTACTAAACCTGAATATCTGAAAAGAAACCGAACTCTAGACTGCTCGTGTGGAAAATTATGAGCACCCAGAGTTTAGGAAGGGAACAATAAACTCCGGATCAGTCATGGGACTGGTGTGAGCAACAAAAACAGTTTATCTTTAAAACAACACAAAAGAATTTAAACATTGAAATCCGCAATGCTTTTAGAAAATGAAACTACCATAAGACCTCCCGCCACACACACAATGCAAACGCAGAATTGGAGGAGATTTCTTCTTATGATAGTCAAACATGCTTACTACGCAAAATCATTGGATTATTATTACTAGTGCATAGTGGAAAACATTTCGAAATTATAATATCAATCTTAGCCAGCATAAACATTTTGAACTATGCCTACTATAGCTACCATCCAAACAGTGGGGCGCCACCATAAGTAGATGACAGGTTCTACAACTAAAACCGTACTGGTTCGTATTGTTTCTTTGGATTTTCCAACAAATGGTCAGGCTAAGGAACTTCCTTCCGCCGCATGGGATCGCCTCTGGAGGGACGTCCCGAGAGACAAACTGCTCTCTGCCAAACAAGGCCGGGTTACCCCTGTAACAGGTAACTCACGAATATGCCACCTCCCGATCCTTTGGGACCTTTATCCGAGCGCTCAATATCCAACATCACTCATCATAAAGAAGGTGTATCCACATGGGTAAGTATCTGGGCTCCATACCATGATACCACCCTTTTCCAGAAGGAAATGACATACCCTAAAGGGCGCGACCCTCATAACCTTGCCGCAACATTCCTGTTTCGACCATTTCCGGGTTGTGAGGCCCTGACGAAGTCTCGTCCACAAAGCTACGCTTTTTCAAAAAGCCACGCTTTGGGTCAACAGATGATCAACCTATGATCACAAAGATAAATGATCAAACAAATGATCATATCACAAATGATCAAACACTGATCATCACACAGCAACACTCAGCATGTCACATTACCAAATTGGGAATATATCGCTGATAAATTTCAACTACATAACCTCTGAGCTCGTACGTCTCAGAGAAGGGTGTTAAGCTAAGAGAATAAATTCTCCGCCACCAACAGAAATGTATTTGAAAGAAATCGGCTTTATATCTCAAAGTGTAATGTCAGACATACAATCCATACAAGTCTGTTCCGGGTTCGAACAGAACCGAAGGCACTTCTCACGAAGCCCTTGCAAATCCGGATAATTTCCAATCATGTCCGGACTTCCCGTCACTAAGGATGATAAAACCTCTATATCGGGGATCAGCCGATGCAGAGTAACTCGACGGTAATCCTTCCGTTTTCAAAAATATCCGGTCTTCAACACCGGTCTTCAAATGCTATCCATATCGACGTATCACATATTCGGAATGGGTTATACGACCCAAAGGTCCTCTCCCGGCTAAACCGAATAGTGAGCGTAATATTCGAAAATCATATGGATATGGGATTTCAATTAAGCCACAACTTATTACCCAAAATCTTTCTTTTCAAATGGTTTAACAAATTACCATTTTTAAATCTTTAAACAAAAAGATTCAACCTTTACGGTTTAAACAGTTTCCACATTTAAATCTTTTAAATAAAAGATTCATTCACAGATTTTCCAAATTAATTTCCATTTCAATTTGATTAACTCATTAAATCTTTAAATCAAGATTTAACCTATAGCTTTCAAAACAATCCCATTTCAAATGATTTAAACCAATCATTATTTTAAATTTGTTAAAGATAACAGATTCAAATCATAGCTTTTCAAAACAATTCATTCATAACTTGGAAAACCATTTTTCAATTCAGTCTTGAAATTCCTTTAAATTGGAATTTCATTTCTTATATATACGAAAGCTTTTATCATTTGAAAACAAACAGTTTCATTTCAGAAAATCTGATTCATTCATACGAGTTAGAGTCTTTGGGTTAAATCCAAATTCTCAAAATTATACTTTTAAATGGTTTAAATTCAGATAAACACATTTATAACATTTCAATCCCTAGTTTCAAATCATAGGATTCAATTTCAAACTTGAATTCAAATTTAAATCAAATTATTTAAATTTTCATAACTCGATTAAGTTGCTCAAAATAGCTTTTATCTTTGAAATTCTATTTCAAAAGCTTTTCACTATAAACCCAAATTTCCAATTTCAAAATCAATTGAAATTAAAATTTCAATTTCAAAAATATCAAATTTAAATTATCTGTGACTTAACCGATTTCCACGTGAAATCCATATTTGTGTGTGTAAAAGTGTAGTCCAGGGGTTTAACACAATAGTGCAACACAATGAATCACCACAGATCAAAATACATGATATAGTTGATAAGCGATATAAACTATAACGCTCATCTTCATTCACAGATCACAGATATATATCACAGATAGGTAAATTATAGATCACAACATAAATCAGGGTATATCACAAAGCATCATATATCAGGGATATCAAACAATTCAACATTCAATGGAATCTAAACATTCATAAGTAAAGTCAAGCATTTAATAGTCATTTATAAACAGGATTAATTAATCGTTTAATCCTAATCAATTCAATTAATTTTCAGTTAAATGAATTAATTATCCAATTCTGATTGATTTATTACAAATCATTAATTACCAATTTATCTAATGATTTTCTTAAATTAATTAACTTGAATTAATCAAAATATCCATAATTAATTATAGTAAGTGATTAGTCCTTAATTACTTTCATTAAGTAATTACATTTAAACAATTTATAATTGATTATCTAAATTAATTAATAAATCCAATTAATTATTAAAATTTATCACCTTAATCAATACTTAATAATCCTTAGTTAATTATCTTCATTAACTAATAACATTTCTTAATCACTTTTAATTAATCTCTAATTATAGATTTATTTGATCTTAAATTACTTATCTAATTACAAGTATAGGTTAATCACATTTTTTTTTATTAACTTACACCTTAAATTAATTGGCCTTCTTACATTTGCAAACCTTGCTTAATGATTTTAAATTAAATCTTAGCTTAAAAATTTGTCAACATTGTTTATTTAATTAATACTCAACTTTGAATAAACAAATAACTTAACAGGAAAACTAGGCTAATTCTTTATAAAATGGACCGAGTCAAACACCCTGTTTCTCGAGTAGCAACCCGAGTATCACTTCGAGTTAAACACCCTATTCCCCGAGTCACCCTCCCTGTACGCAACATCATCTTCTCCTTCTTCTTTTTTTTTCCTTTAAAACTTAGTTTAATTTTTAAGTTGAAATCTGGGAATACGACTATCACTCGCGTTCTACTCGTACCCATACCCGAGTTTCCCACCAAATCTCACGAGTTCTTCCCCAAGACCATCCTTCTTCCCCAATTTCTTCTACTGACACAAATTACCAGCTGTGCACGTGCACCACTACATGGTGATGCTCCGACCACCGAGACCGCCTTCGATAGGTCGACAGTGACCTATACCCTTAATTCCGATCATCAAAACGTTCAAAAATCATCAAAGCAAAATTTGAGCCTTCGAGCTCGATACTGGAACCAGAATACCACCTGGAAGTGGCCTCGTTCTCGCCACCACAACCACCGGAACGCGTGAAACTCCGGCCTCAACTTCGTCACTCTCCCCTCTACCTCCCTACAAGACCACGTCGAACTCGATGCACTGTCGACATCGCACGAGGAGAAATCACCAGCCATCCCAAAATTAGGTCACCGTAGTTCGAACGTCTTCCACCGCCACCCTGGTCAACGTTCAACCATCACTATATTTTTTCTGTGACCACCCTAGGCCCCTCCATCCCCACGAGGCAACTCGACCTCCCAAGATCATCACATCGCCGGAAATCAATCAAAATGTCGTCTCCGTTCAACCTCGAACTGCTACCAAATCACTACACTAAAAATCACGAATCTCATCTTAAAAATCATCGTTTTTGATATAGGTTCTAACTAAATACCTGAATCAACAATCGGTGCCATTCGAGATTTGACCAATTCTAAGTTTGTTCTAACTTTTGGGTTCCAGAGAAGAATTTTGAGTGTTTTAATCTTAAACCAATTTTTAAAGCTTAGCTTATGATGATACAAGCAACCTTTGTTCAAATTTTAAGTTCTAATAGTTATTAGATTAGGAGATGGAGTTTGATTTGTAAATCTGAACTGGGAAAAATGAGAACAGAGAAAAACAGATACACAACAATGCATACTTATAGATATCTGTACATCTATGGAAGATTCATCACAATTTAAACATTCAAAGCATATTCATTTCTAGTAATCCATATGCAACAGGTAGTTAACACTTTAAAATGTGAAGTTACTCACATTGATTTCCAGGAAGAATAAACAGAGCTTCCATTTATGTTGAACAGACTGGAATTTTTTTGCAAGCTAAAATCTTCTAGCTTGACTCTCTTATTTGATTGAGTTGTATTATGGTTTGTTGATGTTTTTAAGATAATGTTCACTTTAGTTTTTCTCAGCTTTGAAGATGAACGAACTGATGAAAATTGATATGTAGAAATTGGGTTACAGGGTGATGTTATTATTGGTACAAGTTAATATTGTTTTGTACCATCATCAGAGATATTTCTTTCCATTTTGGAGGCTGAAGTGAATCGTTGGTGTGCTTGCATTAATTAGTTGTACCAAATATATTAATTAGGCTTGTACAAAATATACATTTATTTTCTTCTTTTCTTTCATTCGGCTGTTACAACATATGAGATAATTGTTGGCTAAAGATATTGCATTAAATGCTTTGCTTTTGTTTTCGGCTGATAAATGATATAGGGATGGTTTGCATACTTGTTCATTTGTACAAAGATATTCTATTATCTTTGCTTTGTTTATATTTTATAACTTATACATGCCCGTATACATATATATTCACATATATACAATATTTAAAATATTTTTAAATTTAAATGATTTATTCGTCTCGGGGAAACTCGCAATTTATTTACCGTTTTATTTCACAAATTTAATTCAAAAATTAATAAATTATCATTTAAATATTTATAAAATTCGGGGTCGTTACAGACTTCCCCCCTTAAAAGAATTTCGTCCTCGAAATTACCAAGGAGACAAAAAGATAGATGAAGAATATTTCATCAACTCAAACTGAATATCTATTCTGCATTTGGCTTACCAAATCAGAATATCATATATACAAGAATGAATCTGTTTAGCAGTCACAAGATACTCGGGTTATCCAGATCTACGAAATATGCAGTGGCATCGGTCGGTTCGAAAGGATAACTAACCATTCGTAGAATATACTGGGACCCAAAAGAATAGACGGATATATGGATACAATTTCAAAACTCTCAGTTTAGAAACTAAAGTATACCTATCAACCATAACAATCAAAGCAACCAATTCATCCAAACAAACAATTTTGGTCCATCCGGAGTTTATGTCCCATTTTAATATATCAAATTTATTCCTGGACCTACCAGAAATCATTGAAGAATAGAGAAGAGATGCTGAAAAAAAGAGATTGATAGAGAAAAGATTACTTCCTTATTGTTACAGGGTATTGACCATTTATAGTCGTATTCCCCTGTCCCCTATCTCATCCTCTTCTTGCACTCATACTCACTATCAGTGGATAGTAAGAGAATTTACTGAGACATTCAAACGGATATCTTAGGGATATACTCATTCTAGAGTTTACTTCACTCTATCTCTAATGAGTTACTTAACGTGTTACACTCCTGAGCTAAAGTTCAACCTTAGCTCTGATACCACATGTGACGACTCGGGTTTTGCCCGCTCGAAAATCAACATCCGTACTTCACATTGTACTAGAATGCCGCAGATTCGACCGTTCAAATCCGATTCGCCGGAGCTATAACACAATTAAGTAAATAACACAGCGGAAGAAAAGAATAATACATTGATATACAATATCTGATACAACAGAGTGATACAATGAATATCAATATACATCAGAGATATGATACAACAAATAGCAGCGGAAAAGAAAAGATAACAACAGCAGCGGAACAATATCAATAGAAGTGATAACTCCAAAATGATCTTCAGACAAGAATGAATCCGCAACTCCAAGATAAGCAACTCCGATGAATGAACTAGCTCCAGATAATCTACTAAACCTGAATATCTGAAAAGAAACCCAACTCTAGACTGCTCGTGTGGAAAATTATGAGCACCCAGAGTTTAGGAAGGGAACAATAAACTCCGGATCAGTCATGGGACTGGTGTGAGCAACAAAAACAGTTTATCTTTAAAACAACACAAAAGAATTTAAACATTGAAATCCGCAATGCTTTTAGAAAATGAAACTACCATAAGACCTCCCGCCACACACACAATGCAAACGCAGAATTGGAGGAGATTTCTTCTTATGATAGTCAAACATGCTTACTACGCAAAATCATTGGATTATTATTACTAGTGCATAGTGGAAAACATTTCGAAAGTATAATATCAATCTTAGCCAGCATAGACATTTCGAACTATGCCTACTATAGCTACCATCCAAACAGTGGGGTGCCACCATAAGTAGATGACAGGTTCTACAACTAAAACCGTACTGGTTCGTATTGTTTCTTTGGATTTTCCAACAAATGGTCAGGCTAAGGAACTTCCTTCCGCCGCATGGGATCGCCTCTGGCGGGACGTCCCGAGAGACAAACTGCTCTCTGCTAAACAAGGCCGGGTTACCCCTGTAACAGGTAACTCACGAATATGCCACCTCCCGGTCCTTTGGGACCTTTATCCGAGCGCTCGATATCCAACATCACTCATCATAAAGAAGGTGTATCCACATGAGTAAGTATCTGGGCTCCATACCATGATACCACCCTTTTCCAGAAGGAAATGACATACCCTAAAGGGCGCGACCCTCATAACCTTGCCGCAACATTCCTGTTTCGACCATTTCCGGGTTGTGAGGCCCTGACGAAGTCTCGTCCACAAAGCTACGCTTTTTCAAAAAGCCATGCTTTGGGTCAACAGATGATCAACCTATGATCACAAAGATAAATGATCAAACAAATGATCATATCACAAATGATCAAACACTGATCATCACACAGCAACACTCAGCATGTCACATTACCAAATTGGGAATATATCGCTGATAAATTTCAACTACATAACCTCTTAGCTCGTACGTCTCAGAGAAGGGTGTTAAGCTAAGAGAATAAATTCTCCGCCACCAACAGAAATGTATTTGAAAGAAATCGGCTTTATATCTCAAAGTGTAATGTTAGACATACAATCCATACAAGTCTATTCCGGGTTCGAACAGAACCGAAGGCACTTCTCACGAAGCCCTTGCAAATCCGGATAATTTCCAATCACGTCCGGACTTCCCGTCACTAAGGATGATAAAACCTCTATATCGGGGATCAGCCGATGCAGAGTAACTCGACGGTAATCCTTCCGTTTTCAAAAATATCCGGTCTTCAACACCGGTCTTCAAATGTTATCCATATCGACGTATCACATATTCAGAATGGGTTATACGACCCAAAGGTCCTCTCCCGGCTAAACCGAATAGTGAGCGTAATATTCGAAAATCATATGGATATGGGATTTCAATTAAGCCACAACTTATTACCCAAAATCTTTCTTTTCAAATGGTTTAACAAATTACCATTTTTAAATCTTTAAACAAAAAGATTCGACCTTTACGGTTTAAACAGTTTCCACATTTAAATCTTTTAAATAAAAGATTCATTCACAGATTTTCCAAATTAATTTCCATTTCAATTTGATTAACTCGTTAAATCTTTAAATCAAGATTTAACCTATAGCTTTCAAAACAATCCCATTTCAAATGATTTAAACCAATCATTATTTTAAATCTGTTAAAGATAACAGATTCAAATCATAGCTTTTCAAAACAATTCATTCATAACTTGGAAAACCATTTTTCAATTCAGTCTTGAAATTCCTTTAAATTGGAATTTCATTTCTTATATATACGAAAGCTTTTATCATTTGAAAACAAACAGTTTCATTTCAGAAAATCTGATTCATTCATACGAGTTAGAGTCTTTGGGTTAAATCCAAATTCTCAAAATTATACTTTTAAATGGTTTAAATTCAGATAAACACATTTATAACATTTCAATCCCTAGTTTCAAATCATAGGATTCAATTTCAAACTTGAATTCAAATTTAAATCAAATTATTTAAATTTTCATAACTCGATTAAGTTGCTTAAAATAGCTTTTATCTTTGAAATTCTATTTCAAAAGCTTTTCACTATAAACCCAAATTTCCAATTTCAAAATCAATTGAAATTAAAATTTCAATTTCAAAAATATCAAATTTAAATTATCTGTGACTTAACCGATTTCCACGTGAAATCCATATTTGTGTGTGTAAAAGTGTAGTCCAGGGGTTTAACACAATAGTGCAACACAATGAATCACCACAGATCAAAATACAGGATATAGTTGATAAGCGATATAAACTATAACGCTCATCTTCATTCACAGATCACAGATATATATCACAGATAGGTAAATTATAGATCACAACATAAATCAGGGTATATCACAAAGCATCATATATCAGGGATATCAAACAATTCAACATTCAATGGAATCTAAACATTCATAAGTAAAGTCAAGCATTTAATAGTCATTTATAAACAGGATTAATTAATCGTTTAATCCTAATCAATTCAATTAATTTTCAGTTAAATGAATTAATTATCCAATTCTGATTGATTTATTACAAATCATTAATTACCAATTTATCTAATGATTTTCTTAAATTAATTAACTTGAATTAATCAAAATATCCATAATTAATTACAGTAAGTGATTAGTCCTTAATTACTTTCATTAAGTAATTACATTTAAACAATTTATAATTGATTATCTAAATTAATTAATAAATCCAATTAATTATTAAAATTTATCACCTTAATCAATACTTAATAATCCTTAGTTAATTATCTTCATTAACTAATAACATTTCTTAATCACTTTTAATTAATCTCTAATTATAGATTTATTTGATCTTAAATTACTTATCTAATTACATGTATAGGTTAATCACATTTTTTTTTATTAACTTACACCTTAAATTAATTGGCCTTCTTACATTTGCAAACCTTGCTTAATGATTTTAAATTAAATCTTAGCTTAAAAATTTGTCAACATTGTTTATTTAATTAATACTCAACTTTGAATAAACAAATAACTTAACAGGAAAACTAGGCTAATTCTTTATAAAATGGACCGAGTCAAACACCCTGTTTCTCGAGTAGCAACCCGAGTATCACTTCGAGTTAAACACCCTATTCCCCAAGTCACCCTCCCTGTACGCAACATCATCTTCTCCTTCTTCTTTTTTTTTCCTTTAAAACTTAGTTTAATTTTTAAGTTGAAATCTGGGAATACGACTATCACTCGCGTTCTACTCGTACCCATACCCGAGTTTCCCACCAAATCTCACGAGTTCTTCCCCAAGACCATCCTTCTTCCCCAATTTCTTCTACTGACACAAATTACCAGCTGTGCACGTGCACCACTACATGGTGATGCTCCGACCACCGAGACCGCCTTCGATAGGTCGACAGTGACCTATACCCTTAATTCCGATCATCAAAACGTTCAAAAATCATCAAAGCAAAATTTGAGCCTTCGAGCTCGATACTGGAACCAGAATACCACCTGGAAGTGGCCTCGTTCTCGCCACCACAACCACCGGAACGCGTGAAACTCCGGCCTCAACTTCGTCACTCTCCCCTCTACCTCCCTACAAGACCACGTCGAACTCGATGCACTGTCGACATCGCGCGAGGAGAAATCACCAGCCATCCCAAAATTAGGTCACCGTAGTTCGAACGTCTTCCGCCGCCACCCTGGTCAACGTTCAACCATCACTATATTTTTTCTGTGACCACCCTAGGCCCCTCCATCCCCACGAGGCAACTCGACCTCCCAAGATCATCACATCGCCGGAAATCAATCAAAATGTCGTCTCCGTTCAACCTCGAACTGCTACCAAATCACTACACTAAAAATCACGAATCTCATCTTAAAAATCATCGTTTTTGATATAGGTTCTAACTAAATACCTGAATCAACAATCGGTGCCATTCGAGATTTGACCAATTCTAAGTTTGTTCTAACTTTTGGGTTCCAGAGAAGAATTTTGAGTGTTTTAATCTTAAACCAATTTTTAAAGCTTAGCTTATGATGATACAAGCAACCTTTGTTCAAATTTTAAGTTCTAATAGTTATTAGATTAGGAGATGGAGTTTGATTTGTAAATCTGAACTGGGAAAAATGAGAACAGAGAAAAACAGATACACAACAATGCATACTTATAGATATCTGTACATCTATGGAAGATTCATCACAATTTAAACATTCAAAGCATATTCATTTCTAGTAATCCATATGCAACAGGTAGTTAACACTTTAAAATGTGAAGTTACTCACATTGATTTCCAGGAAGAATAAACAGAGCTTCCATTTATGTTGAACAGACTGGAATTTTTTTGCAAGCTAAAATCTTCTAGCTTGACTCTCTTATTTGATTGAGTTGTATTATGGTTTGTTGATGTTTTTAAGATAATGTTCACTTTAGTTTTTCTCAGCTTTGAAGATGAACGAACTGATGAAAATTGATATGTAGAAATTGGGTTACAGGGTGATGTTATTATTGGTACAAGTTAATATTGTTTTGTACCATCATCAGAGATATTTCTTTCCATTTTGGAGGCTGAAGTGAATCGTTGGTGTGCTTGCATTAATTAGTTGTACCAGATATATTAATTAGGCTTGTACAAAATATACATTTATTTTCTTCTTTTCTTTCATTCGGCTGTTACAACATATGAGATAATTGTTGGCTAAAGATATTGCATTAAATGCTTTGATTTTGTTTTCGGCTGATAAATGATATAGGGATGGTTTGCATACTTGTTCATTTGTACAAAGATATTCTATTATCTTTGCTTTGTTTATATTTTATAACTTATACATGCCCGTATACATATATATTCACATATATACAATATTTAAAATATTTTTAAATTTAAATGATTTATTCGTCTCGGGGAAACTCGTAATTTATTTACCGTTTTATTTCACAAATTTAATTCAAAAATTAATAAATTATCATTTAAATATTTATAAAATTCGGGGTCGTTACACTTGATGTCCCATTGTTTTAAACTTTTTTAACAATTGGGTTTTACTGTGTTTCACTTGGAGCTTTATTTACCCTATAGTCAAGGGTGTTTATCCCTGTGATTTACTTGTACATTTGGGTTGTTGATTCTTTTGGCACTGCTTGCTGCTAGTTTTCACGTAGTTTGACTATACGTATATGTAGCAGTATTGCATTCCTGGTTTTGATTTTCTTGTATTTTGGATTTGAACATCACTGATCTGATATACATTGGATTTGTTTTTCTGACTACACTTGAGTTGAATCCAGCTTAAACGCTCGGGTTTGACCTTGTGCTAGTGTTGTGATTTTATTTGTATTGCACTGATTCAATTCTCATGTGCACTGATGCATTTTATTTTCCATATGCACCGAGTCAATTCTCATGTGCACTGATGCATTTATTTTCGTTGCACTGCGATTGATCACCTCGGTTGTAATTTGGTCTTTGATGATTTCATTTCATTGCTGAGTATGCCCTTTGTACCTTGTTGTTCCACAGTTGCATTTCAATTGCTTCTGCTGGTTCATGTATATGTATGTGTCATTGCCCTTGTGCACTGATGCTTACTGCCATGTTGATTTGAGAACTTTTGTGTTGTTTTGAGCTTGCTGTTGTAGTTTCATCTGGTTCATTTGGATTTGAGTTGGTGCTATTTGCTTTTGATTCAGTGATCTTCTGCGCATTTCATAGGCTGTATTGGCGAGGCACTACACGTTAGCGTGTACTGCAGTCAATCAGTATTGATGTTTTTAAATGACATTTCAATTGTTTAAATTGATTTGGTTTGATTTGATCATTTTGTTGGTGTCTAATTATCTATTTGATAATTAGATTATGAGTTTCTATTTATTTATTTAATAATTGGATTCTGTTGTTAATTGCCAATTAGGCAATTCTGATGTTTTCTAAATTATCTTCATTGATATTCTTTTCACTTATCTTTGTTGATGATTTGAATCTGCTGATTTGTTGTTTAACACTGTTATGTGTTATATTTACCGTTATCTGATTTCCTTGTTAAAGGATGGGATAGACGAGACGTATTTTGACTGTCGTCTATTCGTTATTTATTTATTATTGCTTCTGTGCATTAATAACTGAGTTTGAATTAGACTGACTCGTGTATTATTTTCTTTTGAATGTAATACTCGGGTCAGACCGAGTTATTACATGTTGTAGATATCTTGCTTTGGGTTGCTGCTAGAGCTATGAAGTTTCTTTATATCATTTGGAGTAGATGTTGTATATTCATGTATATTATTTACGATAATGTACTTGTTTATGTAACTTCCAGAGTCGACACTTGTAGTTGTATCATATGTATTGTATCACATGTATATCAACTGACTTCAGTTATATATATGAGACATTTTATTATCTGTGTTCCGCATTTGACTTATCTATGTTATTATTATATATATTTTCCTAAACTATTATGAACCATCATAGTTCGTTTTATACTGGAATTGGGTATGTCGATGGGAGTAAATAAATAAGAGATGAAAAATTAAAAATATATACCACTCCTATCGAAATAACCAATACTAGTGTAAGGCCTAACTACGGATGGCCGCTCTTATCCAGCCTTATTCTTCGTGATAACAGACAGTATTTCCTTTAATACTCTTTGTTATTGTGAGCATAGAGGTGGGGCGTCACAGTTGGTATCGGAGCTTGGGGTTTATGGACATAATATAAAACATAACTTAGATGGAACATGTGTTACAACTATTGGTCGATGTTTTAATTGTGCTTTGAGTCAAAACTAAAGTTTTGAAATTATGTTGAAATTTTTAAATATCTTTATTTAAAGAATAAAAGTGAAACTGTGTCTTGTTGATTGATTAATTTGTGACTGTTTATCAAAGTGCGCAGCGGAAGCAGTGACACTGTCTTCGCTGAGTACAGCTGATAACCTTTTTGATTTAAAAATCAAAATTTGAAATTGAAATAAATTTCATTTGTTGTTTACATAGCTGGGTTTATTCTGTTTCTTTGAAAATTTTGAATCCGATTTGAGGATTCGAAGCGATTGCAGTTATGTGATTTTTGTTGAGATTTTTGCTGGTTTCTTTTATGCTAATCATTTATTGATTAGATTTTGCTGTTTTGAATTATCTTCATTGAAGATACATTCGAATGATTTCTTTGTTCATTTTGTATTACGTGCAAATTTGAGTTGCACGTTACTGCATTAATTTTACGTTGAACCGATGTTTGGTTTAAACGTATTTTGTTGCCGTTATCTTTATAACGGAATATTTACATGGATGCTAAATTTTTGGAGCACGGTGTTTTGTGGCATTTTGATGAATGAAAATTTACTGATATTACATTTTGATGTAAATTATTTTGATGAGATTTTGATGTTTAAAAATTACTGTCGCTTTGACTTCAGTAACCGCCAATGTTAAAAGTGGATTTTCAAGCGGTTATTCCGCAATGCTGATTTTGAAATCCGTTTTTACGGTGTTTTGAGAAGTACAATTTTCTTTTCGAAATTGCTACTGATGTT
The DNA here is from genome assembly GCA_030737815.1 of Allium fistulosum. Taxonomy (NCBI): domain Eukaryota; kingdom Viridiplantae; phylum Streptophyta; class Magnoliopsida; order Asparagales; family Amaryllidaceae; genus Allium; species Allium fistulosum. The sequence goes on along the minus strand of CM060905.1, from coordinate 300,592,610 downwards.
GTTGCTTTAATCACGTGATTGGAAAATCGTTTTCAAATGATAATGGTTTTATAAAAAATTTAACAGTTTGCGCTTTCAAAAGAATGAAGAAGTGACTTAAACGATTCAGCAAAATTGAGGACTATGACCCCTTTCTTTTACTGATTCGCTTAACTCCGGACTTGTCTTGTTGAGAATGTAAATTGTTATTTTTATAAAATAAATAAAATTGTTTTCAGGAATTTTACAGTTTGTGCTTTCAAAGGAATGAGGAAGCGATTTAAACGTTTCAGCAAAATCGAGGACTATGACCCCTTTCTTTTACTGATTCGCTTAACTCCGGAGTTGTCCAGTTGAGAATGTGAATTGTTATTTTTATAAAATAAATAAAATTGTTTTCAGGAATTTTACAGTTTGCGCTTTCAAAGGAATGAGGAAGCGATTTAAACGTTTCAGCAAAATCGAGGACTATGACCCCTTTCTTTTACTGATTCGCTTAATTCCGGACTTGTCCGTTTGAGAATGTAAAATGTATTTTTACGAAATACACAATTTTGCACTTTCAAGGAAACGATGAAGAGAATCAAACGATTTAGTAAAACACGTGGTATGGGACATGTGCGATTGCTATTTCGGTTAATTCCGGACTCGTTAATTGAAATAATTGTTGTTTTGAGGATTTTGATGCTTTTGTGTGCTTTCGAGCCACTATGATGGACCTTCGGGTCATATGATGGACCTTCGGGTCATATGTTGGACCTTCGGGTCATATGATGGACCTTCGGGTCAAATACCAGTACTAGACCTTCGGGTCACTCTACGGACCTTCGGGTCATTTGTTGGGCGCCAAAATTATGATGAGTACTTAGTAGGCTTCGGCCATTTGTTGATGCATGTGCGGCGAACTAAAAACTCGCCATCTGATGGGATCGATCCAAGCTTTTATGTTGATTTTCTAGTCTTCTTAATTGATTTCTATATATTTGTTGTTTCTAATTATCTGCAGGTAATTAGATATCTGATGTTATGAGATTTAATTATCGTATCGATAATAAAATATTTGAGAGTTCTGATTATCGTTTTTGATAATTAGTTATTTGTTGATTTGAGTTCTGATTATCGTTTGAGATAATTAGATATTTGTTGATTTGAGATTTCTGATTATCGTTTTGATAATCAGATATTTGTTGTTTTCTAATTATCGTTTTTGATAATTAGATATTTGTTGATTTGAGATTTCTGATTATCGTTTTGATAATCGGATATTTGTTGTTTTCTGATTATCGTTTTTGATAATTAGATATTTGTTGATTTGAGATTTTTGATTATCGTTTTGATAATCGGATATTTGTTGTTTTCTGATTATCGTTTTTGATAATTAGATATTTGTTGATTTGAGATTTTTGATTATCGTTTTTGATAATCGGATATTTGTTGTTTCTGATTATCATTTTTGATAATTAGATATTTGTTGATTTGAGATTTCTGATTATCGTTTTTGATAATTAGATATTTGTTGATTTGTGATTCTGATTATCTTTTTTGACAATTAGATATTTGTTGATTTGTGATTCTGATTATCGTTTTTGATAATTAGATATTTGTTGATTTGAGATTTCTGATTATCGTTTTTGATAATCGGATATTTGTTGTTTCTGATTATCGCTTGTGATAATTAGATATTTGTTGATATGAGTTCTGATTATCGTTTTTGATAATTAGATATTTGTTGATTTGAGATTTCTGATTATCGTTTTTGATAATTAGATATTTGTTGATTTGTGATTCTGATTATCGTTTTTGATAATCAGATATTTGTTGTTTCTGATTATCATTTTTGATAATTAGATATTTGTTGATTTGAGATTTCTGATTATCGTTTTTGATAAATAGATATTTGTTGATTTGTGATTCTGATTATCGTTTTTGATAATCGAATATTTGTTGTTTCTGATTATCGTTTTTGATAATTAGATATTTGTTGATTTGAGTTTTGATTATCATTTGTGATAATTAAATATTTGTTGATTTGAAATTTGATTATCGTTTGAGATAATTAAATATTTGTTGATTTGAGAATTGATTATCGTTTTTGATAATTAGATATTTGTTGATTTGTGATTCTGATTATCGTTTTTGATAATTAGATATTTGTTAATTAAGATTTATGATTATCGTTTTTGATAATTAGATATTTGTTAATTAAGATTTCTGATTATCGTTTTTGATAATTAGATATTTGTTGATTTGAGATTTCTGATTATCGTTTTTGATAATCGGATATTTGTTGTTTCTGATTATCGCTTATGATAATTAGATATTTGTTGATATGAGTTCTGATTATCATTTTTGATAATCGAATATTTGTTGTTTCTGATTATCGTTTTTGATAATTGGATATTTGTTGACTTGAAATTTTATTATCATTTGTGATAATTAAATATTTGTTGATTTGAAATTTGATTATCGTTTTTGATAATTGAATATTTGTTGATTTGAGATTTGATTATCGTTTTTGATAATTGAATATTTGTTGATTTGAGATTTGATTATCATTTTTGATAATTGAATATTTGTTGATTTGTGATTTCTGATTATCGTTTTGGTAATTAGATAATTGTTGTTTTCAAATTATCTGGTTAATAACTAGATAATTGCAGTTTGGCTAATTGTGATTTGAGTTTTCTAATTATCTTTGTTGATAATTAGATTTTGTTGTTTTCTAATTATCATATCGATAATTAGATATTGTTGTTTTGTGATTTCTGTATTCTAAATATCTAATTGATAATTGAATATTGCTGATAATTGCATTCATTCGGTTTTGTTGTTTTCTGATTATCTATTTGATAGTTAGATTTTGTTGAAAATTTGTGAATTTCTTTTATGAAGTTAAAAGATTTCTTTGGCGTTTATATTCTCGACTTTTATTTTTCTAGCTTAACCAGTTTATGTTAGAAAAATAATTGTTGTAGACGACCTTAATTATGAAAATTGTGGGGACGCAATTTTTATAAGGAGGGGAGTCTGTAACAACCCGGAGTTTTGTAGCAATTAATTATCGTCATTAGACGACTGATTTTGCTAGCTTATGTTATTTGGAGTTTTTAAATCAGTTGAAATTCGTTTGAAAAATCGTTAAAGAGTTTTGCGGGCTTCAATCGAATCTTGGCCCACGTTCCTTTGGTTTTGGTGCAGTGATGATTAGTGAGTTATAACCGTCCCCTTCTATCATTTTTTTCAACTCTAACTAGCAAACGAAAAAAAATTTGGGCCACGTTTTGGATGATGGGTTGTATATAGATGAAGACCCGTCCCCCTTTCATTTTTACATTCGAAACCCTAAACAAAATAAATCAAACGAAGAAAATAAATGTATGTTCATTATTGTAACTGAATTTGTACTGGTAAATTTTCCCTTGTAAACTCGAGTCTGCATCGTCATGTCGTATACATATGAACTTGGTTCAAATGTATGTGGTGCATTTGTTTTCAAGTGTAGTTACAATGTTTCCATTGTTGCTGGGTACTTGTGTTGTATGGCTCTGGCCATATCTTTGGAGCAGTCTCATTTTGAGGCTTATGTATTGTCCGCACTTACATTCCACTGTTGCATTTGTGTGTACATCACTGGTTGCCAGTTACCATTTTTAGTCTGGTTACAGTGATACTGCTGCATTCATATCCTTGATGTCCCATTGTTTTAAACTTGTTTAACAATTGGGTTTTACTGTGTTTCACTTGGAGCTTTATTTACCCTATAGTCAAGGGTGTTTATCCCTGTGATTTACTTGTACATTTGGTTTGTTGATTCTTTTGGCACTACTTGCTGCTAGTTTTCACGTAGTTTGACTATACGTATATGTAGCAGTATTGCATTCTTGGTTTTGATTTTCTTGTATTTTGGGTTTGAGCATCACTGATCTGATATACATTGGATTTGTTTTTCTGACTACACTTGAGTTGGATCCAGCTTAAACGCTCGGGTTTGACCTTGTGCTAGTGTTGTGATTTTATTTGTATTGCACTGAGTCAATTCTCATGTGCACTGATGCATTTTATTTTCCATATGCACTGAGTCAATTCTCATATGCACTGATGCATTTATTTTCTTTGCACTGCGATTGATCACCTCGGCTGTAATTTGGTCTTTGATGATTTCATTGCATTGCTGAGTATGTCCTTTGTACCTTGTTGTTCCACTGTTGCATTTCAATTGCTTCTGCTGGTTCATGTATTTGTATGTGTCATTGCCCTTGTGCACTGAAGCTTACTGCCATGTTGAATTTGAGAACTTTTGTGTTGTTTTGAGCTTGCTGTTGCAGTTTCATCTGGTTCATTTGGATTTGAGTTGGTGCTATTTGCTTTTGATTCAGTGATCTTCTGCGCATTTCATAGACTGTATTGGCGAGGCAGTACACGTTAGCGTGTACTGCAGTCAATCAGTATTGATGTTTTTAAATGACATTTCAATTGTTTAAATTTATTTGGTTTGATTTGATCATTTTATTGGTGTCTGATTATCTATTTGATAATTAGATTATGAGTTTCTAATTATTTATTCAATAATTGGATTCTGTTGTTAATTGCCAATTAGGAAATTCTGATGTTTTCTAAATTATCTTTATTGATATTCTTTTCACTTATCTTTGTTGATGATTTGAATCTGCTGATTTGTTGTTTAACACTGTTATGTGTTATATTTACCGTTATTCGATTTCCTTGTTAAAGGATGGGATAGACGAGACGTATTTTGACTGTCGTCTATTCGTTATTTATTTATTATTGCTTTTGTGCATTAATAACTGAGTTTGAATTAGACTGACTCATGTATTATTTTCTTTTGAATGTAATACTCGGGTCAGACCGAGTTATTACAGGTTGTAGATATCTTGCTTTGGGTTGCTGCTAGAGCTATGAAGTTTCTTTATATCATTTGGAGTAGATGTTGTCATAGTATAGGATGTTGTATATTCATGTATATTATTTACGATAATGTACTTGTTTATGTAACTTCAAGAGTCGACAGTTGTAGTTGTATCATATGTATTGTATCACATGTATATCAACTGACTTTAGTTATATATATATGAGACTTTTTATTATCTGTGTTCCGCATTTGATTATCTGTGTTATTATTATATATATTGTCCTAAACTATTATGAACCATCGTAGTTCGTTTTTGTAACGACCCACTATTTTAGACCATTCAAATCGACAATAATCCACACATGTCTGACTTGAATAATTCAAAATAACAGATTGTAAATAAATTTGGAGCAAATGAAATCAAATACACAGAATCACAGACACAGAACATATCAGAATAACTCGCAGCGGAAATTAAAATACCATAGTAGTTCATGAAGCTACTATAACAAACTCTCAAAACAAAATACATAATATTTGTTTGAAAACATATACAATAGAAATCTCAAATAAATAGAAGTTTATGAATACCAGAACTGAAATAGAACAGCTGAACTGAAAGGAACAGATAACTAGACAAGCAGAATCTCCAGCGATTCCTAGCTCCAGAAAGAAATCCAAAGCTAAGCTGTAAATACTCAGGCTGACCCGAGCGTAAAGTAAAATACAAAACACTCGAGTCAGGACAATATATACTTATATAATGTAAACCAACTCAAGTGAACTGTAGTAGAAATGCATAATAACTCAAAGGATGCTTGGGATCGCCCATCCTTTAAGGATTAGTTAAACTATAAATTAAATACATCCCGTGGTTAAAATTTCAAAATGGTATTTTATACTTCGAAATCAAATATCATTTCAAAATTCAATATCCTTCAAATATCCATTTCAAAATATCAAAATATCATATTTCAAAATAGTTTATATTTCGAAACAAATTACTTTATTTTAAATCATAAAAATGAAGTTATTATATTTAATAATTAAATTATTAAATTTCCAAAATTTTAATCTTTCAAAGTTCATTCGTTCACTTAAATTAATTAAAATAATGAAAATTCAACTTTCGCAGCATTTAAAAAATGCTATGGAAAGTCACATTTAAAACAGTTCAATTTAACAAAAGACAGCATTTAAAATGCTGTAATAGGGTTACATTAGTTTCAAATAAACTTAGTTAAATTCAATCATTATAACATTTACAAAAATTCTATAATAGCCTTTAATTAAATTTAGCCCTTTGGTTCATTATTATCAACTACAACATTTACAAATGTTGTATTATCATTTACATTAGAATTTAATAGCGTTTCAGAAATGCAGTTAACTAACTTCAAATATTCAGTATAATTTCACAAACAATTATATTTTTATATAAATCATTTTTTTACTTATAAAATCATATAATTTCACTTTTAAAACAATTATTCAAATACCCTTATATTCATGATTTTATAAAGTTAAAACTCCATTCAAAAATCAAAATTTAATAATAATTCACTTATTAAATTCCAATATTAAGTTATAAATTCATTAAATTAAATTAACTTAACACTTAAGTTTAAATTTTCAAATATAACTTAATTCCATTTTTATTTACTTAACTTAAAAATTCACTTTTAAGCCAAATTCACAAATTTCCAATTTTAGTTATATTTCAAAATTTCAACTTAAATATTCATTCATTTCACATTTTAACTTTATTCAAAATCATTAATATAATATAAAAATCATTTAAATTCACTTTAATCCAAATTATCATGAATTTATCACATTTCACATTTAATTTAAATTCCAATTATCACCAAATTAAAATTTCCCAAAATAACTTACATTTCAAATTTTCTAATTTTACCATTAATTTATTTCACTTATAAATTTTCAGAAAATCAATAATGCTTTACAAAAATCATTTTTATTTAGTTTAAATCAAAATATTATAATATTTACATTTCTAAAATATTAAAAAAAATTATAAAACATATTTTAACAACGGGTCTATATTTCATTTTCTAGCCTAGGCAAAGTGATACGGGTAATTTATCATTTCAACCCGTAATTTACAAAGATACTCGGGTTTGATCATTTCAAACCCGCAATCCCAAGTAAATGAAAATAATTGAAAATCATTCAGGCATATCATTTCAGCCCATAACGATTTTCTCCTATTCTAAAGTCCGTTCGGGTATGTATCATTTCAACCCATAGTGATTCTAATCTAAAGGGAACTTGCAGTGTGATAAACTGATAAAAATAAAAGAACAACATAATATAACAGTAACATATGATATAACAGGTGTTTAAGCATGGGTGAACATCATATAATCATAACATAGCAGTTATAACAGGATGCAATACATTTACAGATTCAAGTGGTGTCGGTTTATCAGTTATATAGGTACAGATTGTCTGGTGAGAATAACTCACCTGTTAAGCTGGAGATTTGCCAACAAGCACACAACACAAAGGTTACGAAGGCACGACAACTCTAATACAATTTGAGTGTGGAGAGCAAATCCAATGATATAGATCTTGTGTTACAACCCAAACAAAAATCAAAGCAAACCATAAATTTCAATACACTAGAAATGAAATAATTTTTTAATAAAGAGAGATACGAATGCCAAATCTTTTGCCATGCTTTCTCTATTCTTTTTTCATGTCCTAGGGATGGTTTTGGCTCTGGTTTGAACAAGTTTGGCTCAGGTTTGGTCATGTGTATGCATGGCCTAGGTAGTAGAATATGAGGAGGAAGTTTATACAAAGGAATATGAAGAGTTTAAGGCAAAATAAGTGGGTTTTGTTCACAAAAATGGCTCGGCCATGGGCTTGTGTGGTCAGGTCAGAGGGGTATGGATCAGGTCAGTGGAAGGAAAGGTGTGTGGTGGTCTGGCCAAAGGTGGTGGAGGCGGCCTAAGGTGGTGGTGGTGGTGGAAAATGGAGTGGTGAAGCAATAGTGGTAAACAATCATGTTTTTATGGCTTGTTTTGCAATTTTTTGTGGAGTTTTGGCATCATGGTGGCTCGGCCTTGGTCAAGACCAGAGGAGTAGCTGGTGGTGATGGCAGGGAAGAGATGTAGGGGGTGGTGGCCGTGGATATGGAGTGGAGGCCATTCAAAGAAGCAAAGAAAACAAGGCAAAATACATGAAAAATGAGAAGAAAAGTGTAAAAAGTAGCCATTACCCATAGATTTTTCTTGAAGCCATGAATGAATGAGAAGGTAAAATGTTTTTGGGTGAATGGAGGCTGAAAACTCACAGCTACAAACCAAAAATGCACAGCCAAGATAGTAATTGAGGAGTTATGGCAAATGAAAGGACAAAGGAGATGAAAGGACTTAAGGTAAATAAGCTTTTAAAACTCTTCATCTTTCTTTTTCTTTATATTCAAATAAAACAAAAATAAAATCAGTAAATTGACTTTAAAACCGAAACAAAGTAATATAAAATAAAAATAATTAATTAATTTTAAAGAAAATGGAAAAAGAATATAAGAAATTACTTAAAAATTGAAAACAGGGTCCAAAAATTACAAATAAATCACTATTGACTTTGGAAAATTAACAACTTCATTTTAAAAATATTTTAAAACAAAAACGTGAAGTAAAATAATTCATTTATATTTTCAAAATGAAATAAATAATTAAATTTAGAGAAATTAGAAAAAGAACTAAAGAAATTGCTTAAAAATTCAAAACAGGACTTAAAATTTACAAATAGAATATCACTAGTTTTAGAAAATTTCTATTTCACTTTAAAACAAATAAAAGGTCAAATAAATAAAATAAATGAGGAACAAAATAAAGTGAGAATGAGAATAAAATAAGATTTTAAGAAAAAAAAATAGAAAAAAAAATAAAGAATTACTTTAATTAATTGAAACTGGAAATTAGAAATTGTAAGCAAAATACAACTGACACTGGAAAATGTCAATTATACTTTTAAAAATGTTTTAAAACCAAAATATATGCATAACATGTTATTTTACCCATATAAATATAAATTAGAACATTACATGACCAAATAAAATATTATTTATACAATTTAAAATAAACAATTTGTTAAATACAGCAAATTACACACAATATTGAAAAAGGCATAACATTCACATTATAAATCAGATTTCAACGAAACGAAAAGCATTATTCTTAAAATTTTATTTACTTTCATAATAAAAGATAAAATTCAAATTTTCAAACTTTCAAATTTCTAAATTAAAAGTCAAAGTTTGACTATATTGACCAAAATTCACTTTTCTGGAAAATTTCCTTTTTAGTCATGTTTGGAATTCTAATTCACATCAAAATCAAAATTTATATTTAAAATAACAAAATTTATTCATTTTAATAAATAAAATAAAGTTTTTAAATCAGGAAATTAAATTAAAGAAATTAATATATATAATTAAAATAATCACAAAATACAGGGTTGTTACAATTTTATACTGGAATTGGGTATGTCGATGGGAGTAAATAAATAAGAGATGAAAAATTAAAAAAATATACCACTCCTATCGAAATAACCAATACTAGTGTAAGGCCTAACTACGGATGGCCGCTCCTATCCAGCCTTATTCTTCGTGATAACAGACATTATTTCCTTTAATACTCTTTGTTATTGTGAGCATAGAGGTGGGGCATCACATCTCTCTTACCTTCTTTAATTTTATTTTAAAAATTATTTTTCAAATATTCTATTTTTTAAATAATCTTTCAAAATATTCGCAAAATGATTTGCAGATCTCTTAAACTTATAAAGATATTATTTTAGTGTTCTTAAGTTTATATATATTGAATTTTTGTTTATACTTTAAAAATTTATAACTATATTGATTTTATATATATTATTTACATTATATTGAATATTCTTATTAAATCTTTTAAAATTATTTTATAAAGTTTTATAAAGTTATGTTTTGATTAAAATTTATATAAACTATATTTAAATTATTCTACAAAGTATCAAATTATTTTACAAAGCAACGGATTTTCAAAATAATTTTAATAAAGTATTTTTCAATTTGTAAAGGATATGTTGACATATCCAATTCCTATATGTCAACATACTAGCCGTAAATTTCAAAATTCAAATTGTGGAAGGAAGTGCCTTTTGTCGTATCTCTTCGCGAATAGACATGACTGTTGTTTCCCTATATATACCAGACTTCCAAACGAATTTTCATTAACTACTTTCTTATTTTTCTCTCCTCTTTTCACTCTCTTGATTTCTAAATCAATTTTTATCGAAACTCTACCAAAATTCAACCAGAATTAAATTCAATCATTACTAGTTTGATTCTCTTTCATATACTCTCTGATTTCTCTCTCAAGATCAAAGTGTATTCAAGAGTTATAGGATACATTGTAATCAAGATCAAGATCCGAGTCTGTAAACTCTATCAAATCATACTTTTGTACTCTGTGGTGTGCTTGGTATCTTTGAAATCCAAGTAGGTGTGATTATAACCTGTTAAAATTAATTGGGTGTGGTTAGTAGCCCGTAAATCTAGTGGGTGTGCTTGTAGCCTGGAAATCAAGTGGCTCTAACCAGAGGTCGGGATTTTAGAGGGTGTGTCTCGTAGCCTTGAAATCAAGATTGTATTTGTATTTACTAGTTGAAAAGAAATCCGTACAAGGGATTATGCGGGACTGGATGTAGGGTAACTCCAAACCAGTATAAAATCCTAGTGTGTTCTTTCCTTTTTACTTTTACTGCATTTACTTTTATCTGTACTTTAATTCTGTGATTGTTTCTATGATTATTAATTCCATCATTCCAAGTAAAATCTTAAAAAATTTGTATAATATTCATATAATCCATTAAACACTATTCATCCCCCTCTAATGTTAATTTAGCCTTAAGATCCATATTCCGCTGACTCGCATTTGGTATCGGAGCATTGGTTTTCAAAGTATTCATCATTTGATTTTGGAAAAAGTTTAAATGGCTACCAAAATTGGTAATAGTACTGTTAGTAACATTGTTAATACACTTGTTAGTAACTCATTTGTCGAAGGATAATTCACTGCTATACCCCCACTTTTTAATGGCAGTAATTACACATATTGGTCATGTAGAATGAAAATTTATTTACAGTCAATTGTTTTAGACACTTGGAAAATCATACAAACTGAGTACACTGAACCAGAGACAATTTTTTCATAGTGGACTTCTGACCAAAAAGCAGTTGCACAAAGTAACTCTATGAATATATTATTTGTTCACTAGAAAGAAATGAATTTAATAGAGTATCTTTATATAAGTCTGCATTTGAAATTTGAGGAACTTTGCAAGTTACACATGAAGGGACAAGTAAGATCAAACAGACCAAAACTTCCATGTCAACAAACTAGTTTCAATTATTCAAAATGAGTCCAAATGAGTACATATTTGATATGTATAGTAGATTCCAAGGTATAGTACACTCACTTATTGCACTGGGTAAAAGTTTTTCTAAAGAGGATCAAGTTAGAAAAATCCTCAATTCACTTACTCCTAAATGGGATCAAAAGACTCTTGCAATCAAAGAGGCTAATACCATTAGCACTCTAAAACATGAAGAGTTAATTGGTAATTTAGTGTCTTTTGAAGCACAAATGCAGGGCGGGAGAGAAAGCAAAGTGATAGAGAAGAAATCTATAGCTTTTAATGCAATGATGGATAATCTGGATTTAGACAGTGATGAAGATGAAGAAATTGCTTTCATGACAATCAATTTCAGAAAATTTCTAAAATATAGGAAGATGAACAATTTCAAAAGAAACGACAACAAAAATCCAGGAAGCGGAAGTGGAATTATATGTTATAACTACGATGACCTTGGTCATTTAAAACGAGACTGTCCACATCCCAATAAATTAAAAACTACACCAAACACTGATTCATTTAGAAAAAGGAGAAGAGCTTATGCTATAACATTAGACGATTCAGATACATCCTCAAGTGATAATGAATCGGATACAGAAATTGCTAACATGTACTTCACCACAATACATAATTCAGAACAAAATGGTGAAATGGATCAGAAAAGGTACGCATTTAATATATCAAAGGCTTTTTTAATTTCTTGAATGAATTTTTTTCTTTTCTTTTGGTTGCTTTATTAGTTGTTAGGAATATCCTATAGATTAAATAATATTGGTTGAATATTGTGTGATTATATTTTAATATAAATATTTTATATATTTTAATAATAAAATAATAATATAAAATATATTTAAAATTATTTTTATGAAAATAGAATAACTATAAATAGATCTATATAATAAAATAGGATATAGTTAAACAAAAATCATTTTTGAAAATTTTAACCTATATGTTGACATGCCCCATGAGCATATGTCGACATATGTAGACAGAATTTCAGTTACAATTTCAAATTCAAAATTTGATTTTCCCTCCACCTTTTCACCAACTCCTATGTTTTGAAAAGTTTCCTTTTGACCAGAGAACATGTCCTTTGATTCTCTATTTACTTACTCTATCTCCATCCATTCATTTCTCACTTTCATTTTCAAATTCAAAAATCATGAACTCTCTTATCTCTTCAAACTATTCTTCAATGGCATCCTCAAACAATACTAAGGCAACCATGAGGCTTTCTAAGAATATAAAAGAATATCTTTTCAATGATCAAGAATTCATTCAAGCCTAAATTGAGTATTTATCTTTCGGAAAAGTCTTTCTTGGAAGATTTGCTATTTTTGAAGATTTTTCTACTTATGATCTTTTCAATCTTTGTTTGCAAAATGAAATTCTTGGTTTAATCGATGCTTCTCAAAATGATTTTGTTTGTTATCCAAAATTATTAAAGATGTTTTATGCAAATTTAAAAGGAAAGTTTTATGATGGTAGAGAAGGAGAAGTTTGGAGTAGTGTTAAAGTGACACAAATTGTTTTAAATTGTGAACTTTTAGGTTACATTCTTGGATGCACATCTAGTGGAATGGAGCTTTCATCTTTTCAAATTGATTTTCAAAATCGTGAAGTAATTCACGATATTTTTTAAAGTGATGATCATTTTGAATTCAAAAACAAAATCTTGCGTCCAAAAGCAAGAATTTAAGCCTTTTTTTGCAACAAAGTATCACTCTTAGAACGAGTAATTGTAATAACCCGACTCAAAAAGTTTTCAAAGCTCTTTTTGAAATTTATGGTCAATATGACATAAATTGGTCTTAAGTCATTCTGGATGAACTTTTGCCCGAGAATCTTACAAAACATGAAAGCACACTTTTTCATGGTGTGTATCTTACTCGTGTTTTCAATTATTTTGGCGTTGACCTTAAAGGAGAGGAAACAATTCCTCGAAAAATATTTGGCGAGGCCAACATTTCACTTATGCATATTTCACCCTTTTTCTGGCTTTATTAAATGCTTGAGAAAAAGGAACAAATGTTGGCTTGGGAAGAAGAGCATGAAATAAGGGAAGAAGAGGAAGGGGAAGGGGATGAAATGGTAGTCGAGGAGGAAGAACAAGAAGAGGAGGAGGATACTTCTTTGGAAAGTATCAATATGTCACCAAATCCATCCAACAAAGATCTTCTCAAAACTCGATAGAAGATCATCTATTACCAAAGGAAGCTTAAGAAATCATTTTCAAAGAGATTTACTTCAATTTCCAACAAAATGGATAAATTCTTTGGAAAGATCATCTGCAAGCTTGGTGGTTCTTCTTCATCTATTCGTATCTTTCTAGCTGTTTGTTTAAACTATTCTTGTATTTGGATTTTCTAGTTTTGGTTTATGATTGAATCTCATGTATCTTTCTTTTATTTCTTATACTCATTATTATTATCAATGAAAATTCTATTTCTTATATATCAACATACCCTAGGTTTGTATGTTAACATACAATGGTAATATTTTTAAAAAAAATTAATTTTGAAAATTGAATAGACAGCAAATGTCTATTAATTTTTAATGAATTTCCACCCTTTAAATATCTGTTAAGACCAAAGAATCACTATTATCTTCTCCATTTCTTCTTCCTTTGCATTCCTAAACTCTAAAACCAAAATAATGGCTTCTCATATCCAAAAACTAACCGAAAACCTGGAACAAACTCTTGAATCATTCAAGAACATTCTTACTTTCATCCTAAGAAACCGAAGGCACTTAGAATTGAGTCAAATGCAGATGATCAAGAAGCAAGAAAGGCATTTCGACGCGATTTGGTGGATGATTTCTTCTTTGACAAAGAAGAACCAACCACTAATCCAGAATGTACCATCAACAAAGATGATGAAGCTTGGGACGTTATCAAAGCGGATCCAATCTTTGGCGCCGATGGATGGATTGAAGTTCCTTGCAATGTCTAGTTTAAATAGGTTTGATTGTACATAAATAATAATACTTGGTTTGGTTTAGATTTGATCGGTTTTGATTTATATGGATTTGTTTGAATGCCGTGTGACATAAACTTGTTTGATTGGATGCATATTTATACTAATTGTTTCATTTTACATATCACTTATTGTTTTTATATAATCTTTCTAATCATCATTATATATAATTCTTATACATATCGAATAGTATTTTATTTAGGGAAGTTAGTGTTAGGATTATAGTAAGAGTTATTGTTAGAGTTATAACTTTAGAAAATTAATTTTTTTGTTGATGACAAAGGTGGAGAAATATATAAAATCTAGGCATAGATTAAGGGGGAGTTTTGTAACTCAAGGGGAGTTATAATATATTTTATATATAGAGTTGTCATCATCAAAAGGGGGGAGATTGTTAGTACCTTAGGTATTGGTTTTGATGATAACAACTATAGGGACATCATATAAAATATAGGTACTAATGTTTTATCAAGATATATATATATATAGTACATAGTGCATGATATTAGACATGTATTGATTAAGAAGACTGTAAAGTATCCAGATACTGATACCAAGAGTAGATTCAAGATGATGATATAAAGTTTCAAGAGTTTAAGAATGAAGAGTCTTGAGTATTGAAGATTTCAGGATTTCAAGATATTCCAGATAGGTTATAGAGTCGTAGAATTTATGTTAAAACCTTGATAGCACTTTCCTGATCTCTCTTACCTTCTCAATTTTTTTTTTAATTTTTTTTAAAATATTTTATTTTTAAAATATTATTTTCAAAATATTTCCCAAAATGATTTTCAAATCTCTTATACTTATAAAGATATTATTTTAGTGTTTTTAAGTTTATATATACTGACTTTTTGTTTATACTTTAATAATTTATAACTATATTGTTTTTATACGTATTATTTACATTATATTGAATATTCTTATTAAACCTTTAAAAATTATTTTATAAAATTTTATTAAATTATATTTTGATTAAAATTTGTATAAACTATACTTAAATGGTTCTACAAAGTATCAAATTATTTTACAAAGCAATGGATTTTCAAAATAATTTTCATAAAATATATTCATTTTGTTTAAGGATATGTCGACATATCCAATTCCTATATGTCGACATACTAACCGTAAATTTCAAAATTCAAATTTTGAAAGGAAGTGTCTTTTCGTTGTATCTCTTTGTGAATGGACATGACCGTTGTTTCCCTATATATACCAGACTTCCAAACAAATTTTCATTAACTACTTTCTTAATTTTTCTCTTCTTTTCACTCTCTTGACTTCTAAATCAATTTCTATCGAAACTCTGCAAAAATTCAACCAGAATTAAATTGAATCATTACTAGTTTGATTTTCATTCATATACTCTATGATTTCTTTCATCTCTCTCAAGATCAAAGTGCTATTCAAGAGTTATAGTAACGATTGTATATAAGATCAAAGCCTGAGTCTATAAACTCTATCAAATCATACTCTATACTCTATGGTGTGCTTGGTATCCCTAAAATCCAAGTAGGTGTGATTGTAGCCTATTAAAATCAATTGGATGTGCTTAGTAGCCCATAAATCTAGTGGGTGTGTTTGTAGCCCGGAAATCAAGTGGCTCTACCTAGTGGCGAGGATTCTAAAGGGTATGTCTCAGCCTTGAAATCGAGATTGTATTTGCATTTACTAGTTGAAAAGAAATCCGTACAAGGAACTGTGAGGGACTGGATGTAGGGTATGTCTGAACCAGCATAAAATCCTGGTGTGTTCTTTCCTTTTTACTTTTACCGCATTTACTTTTATCTGTACTTTGATTCTGTAATTGTTAATCCCATCATTCCAAGTAAAATCTTAAAAAATTTAAATAATATTCAAATAATCCATTAAACACTGTTCACCCTCGCTCTAGTGTTAATTTAGCCTTAAGATCCCTATTCTGCTGACTCATAAATAAGATTGTTTGTATATACTCTTAGGATGTAATATAGTACTATACAAGTATAGACTTAAGTCTTGGAATGTTTTAAGTGAAATTTTGTTTCAAGAAATGTTTATAAATGAAGTAAAATTTTTTATAGAAATGTTTATGGATTTAGTTAAAAATTTATGCAATGTGCTATAAATAATTTGGGTAGTAAAGGAGAATACTATTTATATAAATAAATATGAAATTAAGAAAGTGAAATGATTTATAAATAAAGTCACGTCTTTGTAAATTGTTTATAAAATAGAAGAAAGTTTGCAAGAAATGTATTATAATTAAGGTTATGGCTTTCGGAGATAATTATAAACTTGCATAATATTTTATAAAAGAAGATAAGCCTTTATAAAATGGTTATAAACTTAAGAAAATATTTTAGGAAATGATTCACAAATAAATTTAATATTAAATGAGATACACTATATGTGAAAATAAATGTGATTTGAAATGTAGAGCAATGTAAGTAATGTTATAAGAAATGATTCATTTGTGATTTCAATACTAAATGAGAAATAATTTATGTAAATAATCACTAATTAATAAGAGATAATATTTGTGTAAATAAATGAGATTTATAATGAATGTGCATTAAGAAGTAATTGGTATGATAATGAAACTAATTGGAATAAATACGTAAGATGTAAGTAGATCATTTTATTCGCATAACTGATTTGATCCAGATTCGAGTACACGATTTCAAGGTGAATTACACTGGTCCGAGTTAGGATTTTTCACTCAATTCTTGACGACGGACACTAGATATCGATTTTTGATTTCATTTTGAAGTTTTCTATCATAGTTTGTAGCTATGCATGGAGAACAAATGTTTCTAGTCAAGGAACCTTATTGGAGTCCGCACTATGAAAGTTGAATGACCGATATTAGTTCGGAAGTGAAATTTTTGTGATCGAACGAGTGATCGGATTTGATATTGTGTAAGTATGACATATGTATGTCGTATATTCTTTAATATAATTGATATGCTTTTGACGTTAGAAAATTCAAGTTGTTTGGTTGGATATCATTTGTAATTTAGATATAGGTTCATGGAAACAAATGCTATTTTGATGCTTTTGGTTTCAAGGGTAGAGTTGATTGCTCGACTAATAGGTGCATATTTATGTTATTGTGGATGGTCCACTTTTGGGCTTTTGTTTTCTTTTGGTTGGTTTAGGCTGTTGTGGCAAGTTGTAGTTTTTCTGGATCGAGCCGCGCAAAGGAGGTGATGTTGGAATTTTCCGTAACTTATGAGATTTTAAAAGTTTAATAACTGATTTTAGTAAATTGGTTTTAACAGCTTCAGGGTTTGAGTGGGAAACCTAAGTAAGAAGTTTAAATGTTGTATAAGTTGATTGTTTTGATAAATCGTATCAAAAAATGCTGGATCCTTTACTTCGTTCCTTTTCGAGGATGAAAAGTTTTGAGTAGAGGAGATTGTAATGACCCGTAATTTTAACCATTTAAAAATATTAAATTTAATAAAAAAATTGGATAAAATTGTTAGAAATAAAAATTCTTATGATTGATTAATGTAAATTTTATCAAAATATAAGTTATGATCTTAAATAAAATTCTTAAATGACAAATTTCAATAAGATAAAAATGGTAATGCATATTAGATTATAATTTAATGATATTGGTCTGTAAATAATTAATAACAGGAATTGGAATAATAAAAGTTAATTTTAATAAAGGATAGAATGATCGTTTTAGTAAAGGAGAAAACATAAATTTATTTATTTAGAACGTATCCTGATAAATATAATTTCAAATAAGAAAACATTTACTTAGTAAGTAAAGTATAACCCTTGTTGTATGCAATAATGTTATATAAGTATGTCTGTATTACTATAAAAAGAAAACAATTGTTTTATTTTCGCCTATTTTGGAATCTAATATTGTAATTATTTGCAACTAAAATTATTAGAATCTTTCAATTTAAAAGAAAGAGAAGTGAATTTTAATTAATGGGGGTAATAAAAAAATATGTTTTAATTAAAATAAAAGGGAAAGTTTGGATTAATAAAAAGGACCATTTTTAATCAAAATAAAAAAGAATGTTTTAAGAAAAATAAAATGAACGGTTTCATTTTAAAGTTAAGTAAAATTTTATAAAAAGAAAAATTAATTTCGAAACAATATTTTTCAGTCGTTTATAACAATCGGTGTAATGACCCAAAAATTTATCACGTTAATATAAATTTTAAGTTATTTAAATTGGAAATTTGATGGCAAAAGAAAATTTTGAGTAGAATTGTGTTTTTTGGATTTTTGATGGTTCCATTGTGTTTAGAAATATAAAAAACGTATATTTCGATATATAAGAGGACATATTTTATTTCGAGGGCGATAACGGATTTTCGGGCCTTTGTGACCGCTTTGTCCCAATAGATCTTCCTTTTTCCTATAAATATATTGTTATGGTGAAACTCTAGCAACCACCATCTAATTCATCATTTTTGTTCAGATCTGAATTTGAGTTTTTCCCCCTCAATCCTGAAAATTTTGAATTAGCTTCTAATGGTGATTAAGAAATTAATTAAAAATGATTAAGGATCAAATTGTCCAAACTATATCGAATTATATGTCGTTAGAAAGCTTTCGACGAGGCAATGAGGCGTTTGTAGTTCGTTTTTCCATTCGGGGCTCCGGTTAACCAGAAACTGGCGATTTTTCTACAGTCATCGATTCTAGGGCTTGGTGATCGACGGTGAACATCGACTATGGGATGATCGAAGAGTGCAGGCTTATGGAGGATGATAAAGGGAGTTCATCGTTACGGTTGGATCATTGGAAATGGTGACGAATCGGTCGAAAATCATTGAAATATGGCCGGATTTTATCATAGGGGCACGAAGATCGTCGTGGTGGTATCAAACCTAGTCGTAGTGGCTCATAGTCGATGCAGTGGCTCATAGCGGTCAATAGAGGATGTTTTGGGTTCAGCAGCTCACCTTCATTGAAATAAAAATTAGGTATGTTGAAAGTTTCGTACATGAACAGTGAATAATATAAGTTAATTTATTTAATATTTTAATATGGTCAAATTATTAATCTCAAACTATGCACTATTGCCATAACTTTTACGCAAGAACCCCGATTCACGCGCGGTTTTTTCAGTTGGACTCGTGAGGGAATTTCGGACAATATGGCACTGGTTTGGGTGATTTTGGAAACTATTGAATCTAGCGCCTTGGTGCCAAGTTGATAGTTGTCGTGTGTCGCAATCTTGTCTCTCTTGCTTTTGTTAGGTATTCTAGTGTGCTAAAATCAAAGGTGAGTGTTAAAACTCACGAAATACTAAAATTTCTATTGCAAGTTAAACCGAGTCATGATGTGATGAATTTTATTGATTTGTCATTTGGAAATTTAAATTGACATTGAAATTGAATACCATTGCTAGTGAACACCACGTTTTGTGATAATTCATATTGTTGTGATATATATTTAATTGTTCAATTTGGATGTTGATTGCATCTGTATGTAGTTGCTACGGGATGATATGATGTCATATGGATGATATTATTGATTGTGGTATATCCTTGATACCACCCTATATATTATTATAATTGTATAAATTGTCATATGAATTATTTGAGCATTGAATACCCGAACTAAGAAATAGGTTGAAATGATATATACCTATGGCATTTAAGTATGGGTTGAAATGATATACACCCATGTAGAAATTTAAAATAAAATGATCATTTGGCCCTAGTGTAGAAAATTAAACAATAAACACCGAATTTGGTTAAATGAAATGGTTTTAAAATTCAAATTTGAATTAGTTTAAATGAAATAGTTTTAAAGAATTTGATTTGAACTAATTAATTTTAGATCTTAAAGTTGAATTTGAAATTTAAATTGAATTTATTAATTTTAAATCTTAAAGTTTGAAATTGAAATTCAGTTCGAATTTATCGAGGTTGAATTATTTTAAAGGTTTAATTTTGAAATTTGAATTTAAGATTTAAAATTGTTTCAAATTAAAGTCTGTTTTAAATAGGAATTTAAATTTAAGATTTGAAATCATTTTAGATTAATGTTGTTTTAAATTGAAATTTGAAATTTGAATTTGTTTTAAATTGAAATTTGAAATTTTAATTTGTCTTGAATTGAAAAGTGAAATTTGAAGTTGTTGAATTTGAAATTTGGACTTGAGTTTAAATTTGTTTGAAAAGAAAAAAAAACTATTTTAAATTTAGAACTATTTTATTTTAAATTCAAAACTGTTTTAAATTCAAACTAATTTATTTTACATTCAAAACTATTTTATTTTAAGTTCAAAACTAATTTATTTTAAAATTAAAACTATTTTATTTTTATTTTCAATTATTTTAAATTCAAACTATTTTAAATTCGAAACTTTTTTAAATCTAATTTGTATAATATAAGTAATGATATTTTGATATGAAAATAGATATGTTTTCTTAAAACTTAAAATGACCAAACTATGTGTAAAATGAACGATTGGTTATTAAAGAGACGGGGTCGGATATTCGCTGCTCTCTATCAACACCAGAACCACTTTAATAACAATGTACGCGAAGGATGTTCCAAAATGAAGTGGTTGGATTGGCGAATGTTTACTGGAATGAAGTAAGAGAATGATAATGGATGGCCCCGACACTTGTGTCAATTTGAAATTAGTAAAACAGGAGCCCTATGAACCAGCCAAGGGGTTAGCTACCTTTAGCGGACATCCTTCCCTCGTATTACTATCTTGATTTTGTACTCGGTTGGTGCGCCTTTAATTTTGGAGGGATGGACACGGTCGGCCATTAGGGGTTACAACCAGCCGAGAAGGGTAAACAAGTAGAATCCTACCTTGGGCATTACCTCACGTGCCTTGTCATATGATTATCCTTATACGAGACCACTATGATTTTTTTTAGTGTTGTTCTATCACGGCGCCTCCTGGATACCAATGTTACTGGTTGTGTTATAAGGCAAATTATAGAATAATGCTTAAAAATATGTTAAGGGGGATTAATGTAAAGCCTTAACGCTAAGAAAATTATTTACTTTACTGATAAACACTACATATATAAGGGGTCTTACTACATATAGATAGTTTAATGGATCCTTGGGAGATGGAAAACCCTGTAACAACTCTTAAGTCATTTGCACCCATATTTCACATGGTATTGGGTTAACTTACATAAGAATTTTTAGTTCCGACTCGAGTGTATTGTTTTCCTTTACGCTCGGGTCAGCCTAAGTATTTCAGTGATTCGAAGACGTTGTTCTTGAAGATGAAGATGGAGTTTGGATGATAGTATTTACTAGTATTATTCCGCGGCATTATTTTGGTATGTCTGTTAAATGTATAACTTTGATTATATTGTAAAAATGAAACCAAACGTATATTATAAAATAGTTCATTCACTATTATGTAATTATTATATTTTGCCATTTCGATGTGAGATTCTATTTATTTTTTTCTTCTATATCTTATTTCTTTAAATCAAAACCCCATTAATAATCCGTCTTTTGGACTGTTTGAGTTAGACATGTGTGGTTTATTATCGACTTAAGTAGTTCAAAATGGCGCGTCGGCACACTTTTGGTTATTTTATCAAGCAAATTATTGGCTTAAATGTTAAAGACTCAAAACACTGAAAGCTGGTGATACATCTCATTCAGCAAACTCAAATGGAAAAGTACATACGATACTTTCGAGGTAACATACGTTCAAATACATATTTATTTACAATCTAATACATTATGTGCAAAGTGGCAGGTAGAAAATATAGACAAAAAAGGACATGTTCAAAGAAATTCTTTGCTAAAGTTCAAGACTATGTGCTATCTTGTCCAAATCCTTAGCAATTAAAGGATCACTAATATGACAAATGACCACGTCCAAAAGTTCTTTGGATTTCTTTTCCTTTCTTCAAATAGTATCATAATAATCAACTGAATCAATTTGAATTTTCAAAGCATGTTAGAGAGTCTTATTCGCTCCTCTTAAAGTTTGAACCATGCTCTTTAGTTCTTCAATCTCCTGTTGAGGATATGCTTCTCGTGCCCAAGCTTTTCAACTTGATTTTCGTAGTCATTAAGACATTGAGATACTTTCTCATTCCATTTCTTACTAAAAAATTGCATGCGCTCAAATTTAACTTGTCTACTCCATTTGGAGATTTCTTCTTTGCTTAGACTAGGAGGTGGGTTTAACAAAGTAGAAAATTCTTGATTAACTAAAGATCTAGATCTAGTCGTTTTACCAGGAGTAGGAGTGGGAAAGCTGGAGTCACCTTCACTTGCAATGAGTTCCATGGATTGGCATGATACTTGACTCTTCATTAACTCCACTTCGAGATCTTTTATTCATTGGTACAATTTAGCCATTTTGGCATCAACCTTAACTACAGGTCTAAACTCTAAGAACGAGTCTATCTTTTCTTTCAACTCTTGAATTCCTTTATCCTTCTCCTCAATCTTCTCTTCTAAGCCAGAGGTTTGTTCCTTTAGACCTCTAAAGATCTGTCTTAATTGAAAATATTTCATGTGCCATTCTTGTGCTTTTGGATTATTTGGAAACCGTAAAGATGAAGCTTCTTGGAAAGACCACCTCTTTTCAACATCAACTATTATCTATCTTTAATCTCGATCGCTTGCGAGAAAAAATCTAAAGGATCAGACATAAGTGCTAGTTGGATTTCCTAACCAAATTAAATAAAAGAATAGTTAGTACTTGAAAAATGTGTTCTTTCATTAACCACAACAAAATTTATAAACGATAAGAGAATTCAAATTATATCATAGTTCTATTTTGAAACATTCAATTAACATTTAAAGTTTTAAAATAGCAGTTTTGGCCTTTTCAAATTGCCCAACAGACAAGGTAAAAGTGGAATCAAAAGAAGTCTTAATCCCTTCTGGGGTATTAACCGGAGGTAATCAATGATATTCTCATTTCCCAACCAGAGGGCTAACATGACCACACAGCAAGTTGGCGTGATAAGTGCGGATTTCACTAAGAAATTTATCTTTCTCATCGCCCAAGAAGTCGAAATGAAGTTGAGAAAATCGTGTGTAAACCTCCTGTAAATCTCTAAGTAAACAATGTTTTGCTAACTGAGAAGTTCTGAGAATTAGAGGCTTCTCCTTAAAGTCTCGCTTTAGCTTGATAAACTTATTTAAAAATTTCGTAGGAACAAGATAATTTCGGGATTCCCTAATTTGTATATTAATGAAAAGTTATAATAAACACAGGAGAAACAAAAATGAAAAAGTTCATGAGCTACTTGAGTTACATAGTACAATTATACAATCATTTGGTTCATAAAAATCGATTTCTTATATAGTTTAGAAATAAATCTCTTCCTATTGTATTTGAGTTTTTAGGGGGAAAAAGTGAAAAGAAAGAGGAATAGAAGCAACTCTTGGAAGATTCCAACATGCCCCGGGATGAGGATCAGAACCATGTTCATCTAAGTATCTACCATGGAAGCGCCTAAGCAAACCCCCGTAATCGCCTAAATAGGAGAAGTCGACGAATTTACCCCTAGAGTAAACTCTATAGAGAAACTCCTCCAAGGAATTCCTGCCATCAATCAACATCCAAAAAGGGTCATTAGCTCTGCATTCTCTGCCCAAAGTCTCTCCCGATGAAGGTGCTCTTTCTTCATCCATGGAGCAACCTGCCTTTTTTAAAAAAATTAGTTTTGGTGCACTAGTAGCAAGACTCTTATATTTCTCAGATAATCCATCATACTCCTTCAATTGTTTATCCAATTCCATATTCAATCGATTTATTTCCATTTATCTCTTTTCAAGCATAACTTCATAATGATATTTCGATTTTCATCCTGACAAAAATAATTAATGAATTAACTAAGAATTGCTTGATAACTTAAGACATTTAAGTAAAGAGTCCATAACTGAGAGAGAGGAATTGAAGATGAAGGAATCTGCTCTTTCCCTTTGGATTTGTGGCTTTGAGGAGCACTATCTCTTTTATAGGAATCTTTAAGTGAGGAACGGGAATTTCAGTGACATCCATTCCTTGGGTCGCTAAGTCAAGGTTAGCGCCTCCTCATTTTTCCTTCTCCTTTGACGGTCCAAAAGGATCTTTTCCATCACCACCACCACTGTTTTCATTGCCATCATAATTATCGTCATCACCATCATCATCATGATCATCGTCACCTTTGTGCCCATCATCATCCTCCCCCTCATCATCAGATTATGTATCTTCATCTACTAGAGGGTCATCAAAAGTCAGCAGTGTCTTTGCATCAATCTCCTCCTCCTCTTTAGAGGATTCTTCTCCTGCTGTCTGGGCTTTCTTCAACATAGTTTTGAATTTCTTCTTAAACTCTTCATTCCAAACTGGAGGGAGAGGGGGAAGCACGGATCTGGGCATTGCTGGATGTAGTTGGCATATGTTATATTAAGGGTTTTTTTGGTAAGATTTCTCGATAATAGTATCGAGAGTTGTGTCAAGGAATTGAGACACCTTTTGCTTTGCATCTCTGATTATGCTAGTGGATTTGTCTAGGAGATTTCTTTTCCTTCTTAGTTTCTCCTTTAAAAATTCATTCTCCACCACAAGTCGGGCCTCCCTCATACCGGCCTTCTCAGGGCTTGTCTCTAAAGTTCTCACTTTATCTTTTAAAGCCTGTTTGGCACTTCTTTCCTCCTTAAGAGAGGTTCCTTTTGAATTAAGAGAGGTGGCAAGTTTTCTTTCTCCTTTATAGCCTCATCCTTCGCTGTTGAGATGTCAATTATACGATCATTGAGCAAAGAAACTTGCTCCTTAAGTTTAGACATTTCACTAGAGGATCCTATAGCATCCTCTTGAAGAAGAAACATATATTTAGTAGCCTAAAATGAGTAAAAGGTATGAATCAGAATGTCATTTAATGATTAAGAGCCTAAAACAACTAAACAGAAAAAATACATACCATCAAGTACTGCTTAAGGATAGTAAATCGATGGTCTTGAGAATTAGACAAGGACTGTGGTGGCTTAAGAGTGGCAAATGACGGATACTAGATGACCAATTGGAAAAGGTCATCAGCATTGCTAACAGGGGTTGGAATGAGACTTGGAGGGGAGAGGATCCTCTAAAGTAAGACACAAACTAAGCTCTTTGCATAAACGATTCAGACCCCCAGGAGTGTCCGAAAGAGAAATGCAAAGAAGTGAATCTTGAAAATGCCCCGCTTCAGTTGGTTGTTGAACTTTTTACCCAAAGGGGTTAAGATGTAAGACCTTGGGGATTGGATCAATATTCACAAATGGATCTTCATCTACAACAACAGGGGTGTGCATCCCCCGACCTTGGAATTCCTTACTAGAGGTTATGACAGTCGTGGAACCATTGCTTGGTTTCCTTTCTAAAGAATTAAATGAACTAGCAATGATAGTCCTTGAAAGATTAAGATTCAGGGGCCGGAGCCGAGGTAGAAGCACCATCTTTACTCTTCTTTTCTTTGGGACCATCACTTATGGTCTCATTCTTTGAAGAAACAGCTACTAAGGTAGATGAACCTGAATTGAAAGGAAAAATTTATAGGAGGACATCACAAGAGGCCTTGTATAGAATGCAATGATACCTTATCAAGAGTCTAAGGTTGAACTGGAGAATTAGAAGTAAAAGATTTTAAATTGCCTATTACCAACGATCGTTTTCCTTGAGTATTGCCTTTGACCATCGGAGGCTCCCTCAAGATCTTATGGTGATCCAAAATGATAGAGTACTGGAGAAGATTTGTTGGAGTTAACAGTTTAAGCCTATTCCCCATATTCTATGCTGCTCGAGTTAGGGACTGTATAGTTTCTTAGTTAGTGGGGCTTAGCTTTTTGGGAGCAGGATCTGAAAGAAAACACTTATCAGTAAAGAATAACGAATGAATATGAATAATTAAAGATAGAAACTTACTGGCAGTAGAGAATGTCCCTTTAATGTGGGAGTAGAATTTGACGTAAGAGAACTGTGTCTCCCATCCTCTTGTCTTATTAACACCTTCCGAAATTAAGTTTTTTTGGGAGAGGATGAATCTGATACAAGGGTTGGTCTTGTTGCCCACCAATCTTAGTAGGACCAGCTATTGAATGGAGAATCTCAGCATTTAGAGAAGGAAGTTCCATCTCCTGAGCCAAGACTTCTAGACAAGTCAAATATGTATATGAATTTTGGGAGAATAGGATTGGGGCAATGTTCAAGCACTCCCAGTATCTCAAAATGAAGTTGGAAAAAGGAAGATAACCCGTGTGCCAGATGTGTATCAGGGTAAAAGCAAAATGCCCTTCTAGTGGATTATAAATGTTGTCTAAAGGACCAGCTGGAATAGCTACAATGCCAGAAATTCCAAATTTCTCCAAGATGGAGTCAACTTTAGCTTGAATAATAATGTATGATGGATTCAGGTGGTGATCTCCCTTCTTACTTGTGGAAGGTAAGGTCTTGGAGCCTATGCTAATCTTTTTGATGGACTTCTCGGTTTCCTTCTGACCTTCCATTTCCCTGCCAGGTGGTATTATTCTCAATTTAAGAAATGCTAATGCTTGTTAAATGGGTTATTATTAAAAGACATCCAAGTGATTCACCTTTTCTGCAGGCTATGATATCGAAATACTAAAAAATATAAAGTCTAGCAACATGTTAATTGAGAAGTCAAATATTGGAATTTAAATCAAAGATGCAAATAACTGTTAAATTTGTGATAACAAAGTAAATTATAGGAAATTTCATGAAATTTGAATATAAGCTAACTCAAAGATACCATAGGAACAATGCAACATCAATAGACCCATATCGAATGGATACATCAATGTCGAATGTTGCATAGGTTATATTATCAAACAATAGTGAATGTCGCAGTTATAACCAATGTCGGAGTAATAAGGTTTTTGACATTAATGAATAATGACGACATAGATCAATAATGTAATAATTGTTTAAGTAACTTATAAGGTTCTGAAATGGCAGTGTCGTAAGTAACAATGTCAAAGGAGGCATAATTTATAATATTAAAGAGTAAGGCCGCCGGTATCAAACCATACCCATAAGCCAATATCGAAAATAAATGACATCATTCATACCGAACTAAATAATGCTGCATCTAACTGGTATAGATTCCCTTATACCAGTGAAAGTGGATTACAGCACATCAATTTAGTAATTAATGATATGAAAGTCTCACGCCATAGTTTTACTAAAAATCGATGTCGAATGTCAGAATAATGGAATAGTAGGAAAACTAAAGTAATGCCAAGTATCACATGGATATCGAAAAATATCAATGTCGACATAAAAATAAATCAATATCGAACATTATAACAATGTCGTATGGCATTAGTATCGATATGAGGCAAAACAGTATCGGGTGTAGGGACTAATAAATCATCTTCTTCGTCATTAAGATAAGAACACGTCAGTTTTCATCGATTAACTTAAAATCCATTTGTGCGACTTAGGAATTCAACGCTAATCTAACCTCAAATCACAATCGATTATAAACCT
This sequence comes from Allium fistulosum, assembly GCA_030737815.1. Lineage (NCBI taxonomy): Eukaryota > Viridiplantae > Streptophyta > Magnoliopsida > Asparagales > Amaryllidaceae > Allium > Allium fistulosum. The sequence continues at coordinate 300,564,909 of CM060905.1, read as the reverse complement.
AGTTAATAATATAAGCATCGAGGCCCCATAATCAAGCCCAAATGTCAACTTAAAATCGAGGGAACCCAAACCAAACCCAAGCAGCGATTTCTACACTAAATCACCTAATTCAATCCACTAATTTAATTGATATAAAGCGGAAATTGTACCTAAATATTGATACAAACGCTTGAAAGTTAAAAGTTTTGAATTTCTTTAGGAATTTTGATTTCTTTCTTGAGCTTTCAATTGTAGGTAAAAGAGAAATGAAAGAGAAGTTCGCTATTTCTAGAAGAGAAAGAGGATGAACACGCACCATCGATTTATTTTGAATAGATGGCTGGATTTGCATGGAATATTGAAAGGCGGCAAAGTTTATTGCCAAGACTATTGACTTGAAAAATAAATGCTTCCACTGTACAAGTGGTGAAAATGTTATTACTATTATTATTTTCGAAGATATGCGACATGCAATATAGTTGTGACACAGCACCAATAATCAATGTTGAAGGAATGGGAGTGAAACAACGCCGACAATATGAAAGACTATGATGCCGCATCTCATCAATGAAAGATCATATGAAACATCGCATGTCATTAGCAAAGCTAAGGATACATGACGCCAACAATTCTGCATATCATCTATAAGGTGGTTAATACCAAGTCTTTTATGTCGCTGAACAATTCCAAATGGAATCGATAGCGAAATTCATTAGGGAAACGGTGATGTCCAGTTTAATCGATATCGTATGCCATCAATGTCGCCTCCCATTGGTGCCATATCCTATCTACACCGCCATTCACCTATGGAGATAAAATAGATGACACAACTCAACAGTACCGCACTTTATCAATATCGCTCGTCACTGATGTCATCTATCATTAAGGCCACTATACACCGATGTCGCCTGCCATTACTATCGAAGCCATCTTACTACCAATGCTACTCCACTAGTATTGAATCAATGACCCCTATTATTGATACCACAGGCACATCTTGTTGATGGCACATTTCATCAATCTTTAGAGGACGCCGCACATTTGTGAATGCGGTATTAATGCCGAAAGCCATCAATATCCATGGAAATTGTTATGCTGCTTCTTCTCGATGTTGCTCCATCTCAATGTCTCTCTTCACTAATGCTTCCTCATATTGATGTCGCTGCATGCTAATTCCGTCTATTATCAATGAAGAGTGTCGAAAGTCATCTAAAGTAAGGAATGTAGCCTAGTGCCATTAAGGTTGCCAAGGGTTATGCATGTCGAAGATGGAGCATGGCGAATGCGGGGCCGAGCAGTTGTGCCGAACCCCATACCGCTATAAATACGAACCTAGAGGCATGGAGTAGGAGGCGAACAATTCTTTCCTCAATCTCTTACATTTTAAACTTTGTAACTTTAAATTGATTTGGGGATTTTAGTACCAAGAGGGAAATTGCACATAAGACTTTGTACGTTCAACATTATACGAAACAAAATAAGGTTTCTTGAATTATGACTTACTTTCGAATTCCAAAGCACTTGTGATTTCTTAATCATAGTTTTCTTCGAATTCCAAAAGTACTCATATTCTTGATTTGTATTTTTTGCATACTATTGTCTACATAGATCAACTTCAAGAATATATGACTTCGAATGACTATGCATATGACTCCTACATGGACCTAAGCCTGCTTATTCACTCCTCTTAAGCCTTAACTCAACCAAGTGTCGCTTTTTGCCAACACTTGTTGAGGTTTAATCTAGACTCTCCAATTTCCTTAATTAGCCAAGGTCCCCTTCCTTGCACTTTTTGGGATTTACAAAGAAATTAGTTAACAGAAGAAGAGAAAAGTTAGTAAGTGTATCAATCATGGTACTGATCAATAGATGAATCGGTAGTGATCCTTCAAAACGAACAATTCTTAGTGAACTTGTGTGAAAGTTTGACTTTGGGACATGAAGGAATGCTGATGCACGAAGTAGCATTGGATTTATCGATGAATTGAAGAAAATACACTCCAATCAACAGTAAAAGGGATCTAAACTTTGTTATTTTACATCATAAGGGAGGTGTTGCCATTTTTAATCTCAATTTTTGCATTGAATTCGAGATTATAATTGTATTTACCTTTGAGACTACAATAAAATAGTAATAAAAATCATTCAAAGTAGACGTGGGCCGAACATGTAAAAATCTTGTCAGCTTGCTTTTCCATTATCTTTTCTTCATGGTATTTCATATTATGTAAGAACTACTTATCAACATAAATTAGAGGCTAAAATCTTCATAGAATCGTAACCAAGCAATACTTTCAAGGTTGTTGGTTCTACATAGTAACATTGTGGGTGTTACAAAAAAATTGGCTATCATTTATTTGGTGTTTTTACCGAGAACTTAAACATCAGACTAGATCTCTTAAGTTAGTTAGATCTGAATTACATCTACCAAGAGATCATATCAAATGGGTCCTAAGAAGAATTTGGTATAACAAATTAAAGGGGTTGAAGGTGAAGGTAGAACTAAAAATTAAAGTGCAAGAGATGAATCTACATGGCTACTACATGACCATGTCACTAGGGTGGAATTAGAAGGAATTATAACTAGAGTCAATCAACAGATGGAGGAAATGATATAGGAATTGATGAAAGAGATGGCTAGGCAATTTAGTATGATGAGTTAGCCCTTCAAGGAGAAGACTCTCATGCTAGAGATTCCAAAGAAAGAAGGAATTAACCAATTGGATCTACTAAAGAAAACTCTGCAGCAAGGTATAAAAAAGTCAAAATAGAGATGAGAGAACGAAAAGGCATAGAGGAAATGATGGAGCTGGATAAAATGCTCTAGGAGCATCAATCAATAGCTATTCACCATCAATCACTGTCAATCGATCAAGAAGCAACGCCAAATGCCACAGAGCACATGGAAGGAATGCATATGAGGGAGTTGCTCCAAAATAAGGTAAAACTAGAGAGAATACCGAGGGAAATGCTCGTAGACAAGAGCAATCCCGAGGACATAGTCGTGACAGACAACATGATAGAGATGGAATGCCAATACCAATGGCCTCCCAAAGATAGGGAAACCTTGTCGGTGTGCCACTAGTAATGAGTATTCAAGCGACGACCATCAAAGTTGCTCATGGAACTAGGCACACGGTGATGCAAGTGACAACATCTATTAAGAGCAATAGGACGATAATGAAAACAAAATTAATGGTGTGATAAGGCGATTGCTCTAATTAGAATATCTTGATGATGAATGGGAGTCTGCTTCTAGTTGGAATCCGTTTATAGTGGAGATCAAGGTAGCATAATGTCCAAGAAGGTTTACGATGCCAATGACGTTGGTGTAGAATGGATTGGAGAATCCTATGCAACATATGCATAAATATGATTGGCACATGGATGGTGCTAGGGCGGATGAGATTGTGAAATATAGGTGTTTCCCATTGTTTCTAGAGGGATTGGCGACCATGAGGTTCTACAGACTTAAGCCAGATGCCATCGGGTCTTATCATAAATTTGTTAGTAAATTCTGAAGTCAATTCCAATTACATATGGTGCAACCAATGGATTTTATTTCACTAGCAAATGTGACATTATAAAGAGAAGAGTCATTAAAAAATTTCTTCAAGAGATTTAATGCTATTGTCATAGAGCTAAGGAATCTATAAGATATTATATGGTGAAGGCTCTGGTAGGGGCTTCAATAAAGGCACGGAGTTTGGATATGGGTTGTTGATGAAGAAACCAACTACACCAAAGGATTCCTACAAAAAGGAAAATAAATATCTATGCTTAGAAGAGGCTAGACTGAAGATATATTGAACATGGTAAGATCGAGGGAACCGATCAGTTCAATAGTGAAGAGTAATGAAGTTGTGAAGAATGATGGTAGTAGAGGTAACTAGTAATAACAATGACAATAAAAGTAATAAGAGGAATGACAATCAGGCTTTAGTGTCATGAGAAATACACTAATTTGACTGACTCCCTGGAAAATATTTATCTAGCAACTTAAAATACACGTAATGAGAAATACACTAATTTGACCGACTCCCTGAAAAATATTTATCTAGCAACTTAAAACACACAGAATGAGAAATATGCTAATTTGACTAACTCCTTGGAAAATATTTATCTTGCAACTTGAAACACAATTGGGTACCGAAAGTCGGCTCCGAAGTAGGCAACAGAGGGAAAGAGAAGGTTTGGGAAATATTATCTCTTTCATCAGACACATGGGTATAAATGAATGCAAACATTTGAAAGACATGATCGAGGAGTTGATAAGGAAGAAACAACTACTTGAATATCGAAAGAATGTAACACCCATAATTTTTAGTAACATTATTTAGGACATTTAATTAGTAAAATTAAATGAAATAATGTAAAATGGTTAAGGGATTGGGGTTTGTGAAATTTGAAGGTAGCCGTGCCTATTAAACAAATGAACTAAGGGAAATGAAATAAAAAAAATTAGGGTAGATGACAAGGGCAATATAGGAATTAGTAACAATCTTATACCCTAAACCCTCATGCATTCTCATTTCATACGTTCATAAGTAAAACCATATTAGAAAAGAGGCCGGTCACCATTAATAGAAAGCAAGTAGAAGAAAAGCTAAAATCAAGGGGAAGAAGCTAATCAACTTAATCCAAGATCAAATCTCAACTCCTTAACAACAAACCTAAGGTGAATAATAGGTTACATCTCATATTTTTGATATTTTTGTTTTCTATATCAGATCCGAATATTTTGCAATTATTTTGCCATGGTTTTTATTGTTAAATTGGATATATATGCTTGTTTTTTATTTATGTAATTCATATGAATTTTGTGATATGTTTTAATGTGAAAACCATATTAAATGACATCCAAATGTCTTGCGATTTTGAAATAAGGTCAGAAATAATATTTGGAAATGGGTTTCAAATTTCATAATTTTTTGAATTAATGTGGATTTATTATGAATTTTCTAGTGAAGAAAATAGTTATTCTGGGTTTAAATTAATTAGACTATTTTATGATGATTTTGGATCAGAAATTAATATGTGTTAGAAAACATATTAAAAGTGATTTATGGAAATTTTTATAAAATTTTCCTAAGTGTTTCAATAGATATATAAAAATTATTTAAGGTATGGGACTTAAATGTTTTATATATTTATAAAAGGAGAAGGGGTATTTGGTAAATGTTTTAAATTGTTACTTTTGAAATTTCGGCAGCACTTTTAGAAAAGAATTTGGAAAAGAAATTAGCAACCAATCATTTGTTGACAAATAAGGCAGGTTAGTTGAAAAGAATTACCTTTTAAAGTAAAAATGCAGTTTTACCTTACTTTACCTGTTTCGCCACTTTCGGCACCCAGTTTTCGACTAAGTTCTTTCGCCTCCATCACCATCGAAACCAATGCGCATGGTATCAAAGACTTGGAACGTAGTGAATTGGACATAGGCGAAAGGTATGTAGTCGAAACATGGGGTTCCGAAGGGGTCGAAGCTTTCCTTTGTTTTAAAAGAAAATGCACCTACTTTGCTTTCGAAAGGAATGCTTTCGATTTAGTTAGCTTTTGACTTGGTTAAATGGTTTTAAGGAATGGTTCTGAAAGAGGTTGCGCCTTTTGTTTTGTAAAGAAGCTTTTGACGGGGTCGAAATCCCTTGCTGCCGCATCTTACCTTTCGAAGTAATGCCTTCGAAAGGGTTTCTTTGTTTTAAAACCCAATCCGCTTCTCCAATGCTTTCGAAGGGAATGGTTTCTACACTATCCACTTCTTTTACTTAGGAAATAGCTTTCGAAAGTGTTACTTTCGACTTTCTTCTTTTAAGACACTTTTCCGATTTTGAAAGGTAAACTCAAAGGTTTCGAAAGGTACAGTTTTGAATGGTTTCGAAAGGTTATTCCACGTGTTTTACTTGAACCCAAATGCTTTTGAAAGGTTTGGTTTTATGAAAAGGATTTAGTACTTTCGAAAGGTTTAAGATAAAGGTTTCAAAAGTTTTAAATTGAAGCTTTTAATGTTTTCGAAAGGTTTATTAAGAATGGTTTCGAAAGGTATGTTTTGGCTTTTCGGCCTAAGGTTGTAAAGCAAAGTAGTTACTTGGTTTCGAAAGGGGTACTTTCAATGGTTTCGAAAGGGGTACTTTAAAAGGTTTAAATGTTTCCATCAACAAAGTTTTATGTAAAGTATATTTAACATGGCAAGGTGATTTGAGTAAAACATAGAGTATAATTTCCTTGTTTAAAGTATGATATAAAGGTTTAAATCAATTTGAGAGAAAATGTTTTCAAGGAAAATTTTATGGGTAGATGACCCTAAGTAAAATGACTTGAATATCAGAATATCAGATGGGACTGGTATGGGGTCGCACTCTATACTTTAGCTAGTAGTCCCTAGCTAATATAAGTCCAAAATTCCAATGTAGGGCTTTGTCACAGGTAAGACTAAAATGACATTACACATTGAAAGGAATCTATAGAGGAGAGATAGGTTATTGGTGAGCCTGCAAAACCATTAGGATCAGTTGACCCTGGGAGAACTAAGTTATGGACAGACCATCCAGAATTGAAGTATCTAACAGAAGTTAGATTTTATTTTTTCTGGTAGGCCCGAGTCAGCCAAAGGTTAGTAGTTAGCCAAACAAAACTATAGTGTTCGGACAGATAGTCCATTTGTTACCTGATTAGTATGCATACATGATATTGCTTTATTGTTTTAACCAGTTTTTGATGCAGAATTAAGATTTGCAAAAGATATGTTTTAAAAGGATATTAGTGAGGGGAAACCCATTTCGCTAAGCTGCGTGGTCTCACTTAATATCAAATAACCGAGATGTATAGTATTATTCACACTAGGCTTTACGTCTGACTCGAAGTTTATGTTTTTCCCTTAAACTCTCGGGTGCTAAAAATTGATTTTAGTAGGCCGAGGTTTGATGATTTTCAGGTTCTAGTAGGTGGATGAATAAAGCTCCTGGAGACGAGCGGGAGGCTGATGCTAGCTATATTTAGGAGTTGTTTTTTTTTATTTTTGCTATGTTGTATTAAGTCAGTTATGACTATTTAGTACTCTGGTCATCCAAGGGGGCATCTTCATATGTCACTCTTGGCATATTTATGTAATAATTGTATTTGATATGAACTTGGGAAACGAACTGGATTATGTAACTTGGATGTGAAAGGTTCTTTGGAAATGTAATCAAAAAAGTGTTTTAATCTGTAATGATTTTATTTCATATTCAAGCACTTCTGATATTATGGATACCGCTAACATTACGTATTTGGTCACTGGAAGTTAATACTATGGACTATTGCAACATCTGTAGCACTTAGCTTTGGGCCTCCAAATTGGGGATGTTACAACTTGGTATCGGAGCATAGGTTTATGAAAAACTTTAAACTAAAATGATTTTTGAAAACATAATCCTAATGAATTAGAGAAAAGATCGAGGTATGGGATAATGCTATAATAACGTACTTGTATTTGCTATATATAAGTATACGCTATATCTCTTTTCTTCTATCTCTCTTAGGCCATTCTTATGTATCTTACAAGGCTTGAATACAGATATGAATGCTAGAAGTGGAAGAGTTAACCTTGGAAGAGGAAGCACCACTACAAATGAAATGCCAGACCAAATACCAGGAGAAACCCAGGTCAGGCATAAGCTGGAAATGTGGGTGCTGGAGTCCCGCAAGTTAACATTGGAGCAATGTATCAGTTATTTGTCAACATGATGCAGGTAGGTGTTGCTGCTAGATTAGTTGGAAGAAATGCTGGAGGAGGAGTTCAGGGAGCTCCAGTAGTCAACAACTATGCTATTCTAAGTAGGGATTATGCTCAGTTGGGAGGAAACCCATTTATCGGTACTGAAGACGCAATCGAAGTAGAGAATTGGCTGCTTCATCGCGAGAGGATTTTCGCTGATCTAGGGATCAATGATGAGCAGAAGAGAATGATTGCTTCTAGGCAGCTTTAGGGAGCAGTGCTATATTGGTGGAACAACGTCATAGTTGGAGTTAATGAGGAGACAATGACAAGGGTTGAGTTCTAGAGGAGGTTTGGAGAGATATTTATATCGGAGATTGCTAAGTCTGCTCTACTCAGAAAAAGTTTGCTGAGTTAGAGCAGGGGGAGATGATTGTGCTGGAGTATGCTACATGGTTTGAGAAGCTAGCAATGTATGGCTATGCTACTGTTGATAAGAGGAATGAGAAGTTCATCAGGAGGTTGAAGCCTGAGCTTGCTAGGGCAATGTTACCGCATATCAGGTGACCGCATATCAGGTGATGTTGTAGTGGAAATAGCTTTGAGGAATGAAGAGATGCTTGCATTTCTAGAAAGGAATAAGGCTAAGGAGGTTCAAGTAGTGCAGAGTCAGAAAAGAAAGTTTTTCCACAAGAAAGGAGCTTAGAAGGGTGGAGCTACTAAGAAGGGAAAAGTAGAAGTTGTTTGTTATAAGTGTGACAAGAAAGGGCATTTTGCAAATGAACGTCGCTCAGGTGATGGGAAGTAGGTGATCGAGAAGAAGAATATCAGATGTTGCAACTGCGATCAAATTGCACACTATAAGAACCAGTGCAAGGAGCCTGCTAAGGATGGGAAGGGCAAAGTATATGCATTGGAGCCAGCTACCTTGAGGCCAACGGCAGAGGAAAAGGGAAAAGCTGTGTTGTGAGGCACACTTCTGATTCATGGTATGTCAGTTAGCGTTCTGTTTGATACTAGTGCATTGCATTCTTTTGTGTCTCTTTGTTTGGTAGATAAGCTTAACCTAGAACCCTCATATTTAGTTACTTCCTTAAGGGTTGCAAATCCGATAGGAGGGTATGCGACACTTGGGATGAAGTGTGACCACTTAGAGTTTGATTTGTTAGGTCATACCTTTGTTTGCAGTTTGCATGTGTTTGATTTCGTAGGGTTTCAAATTATTTTGGGTATGGATTGGTTATGTAAGTGTGATGCTTGGATATTTTTCCATGATAGAAAAATATTGCTTAGACATCCTAACTGTAGTGATCGGATTATATACTCCGTAGAAAACCTAACTATGAGGTGAATGCTTTGTTGGGTGTTGTGGAGGAAGAAGACGAGTTAAATCGAGTTTTCGTGGTTAGAGAATTCACGAATGTTTTTGAACCGGTAGTAGGATTGTAGTCGAAACGAGCCATTGAGTTTCGGATAAATTTGTTGCCCGGAGTAGAACCAGTGATTAGATCGCCAAGCAGGATGACACCTCTAGAGATGAGGGAGTTGAAGGTGCAGTTGGTGGATTTGGAAGGAAAGAATTTTATCAGACCAAGTAGTTCACCTTGGGGAGAAACCGTAGTGTTTGCTAAGAAGCCGGATGGATCATTAAGGTTATGTATCAATTATCGTAAGTTGAATGAGAAGACGATAAAGAACCAATATCTGTTGCCTAGAATTGATGATTTGTTCGATCAGTTGAGTGGAGCCAAGGTATTTTCTCAGTTGGATTTAGCTACATGTTTCCATTAGCTTAGAGTAGCAGAGGATAGTATTCCTTTGACGGCGTTTAGAACTAGATATGGATCGTACGAATGGTTAGTGATGTCGGTCGGACTAACTAATGTGCTAGCATTCTTTGTGGATTTGATGAATCGAGTTTTCTAAGAGCACTTGGATATGTTTGTGTTGGTATTTATAGATGATATTTTGATAAACTCTAAGGATGAAAGAGAGCATGAAGTTTATCTTAGAGTGGTGCTTGAGACACTGAGGCAGCATCAGCTGAAGGCGAAGTTTTCGAAGTGTCATTTCTAGAAGAGGGAAGTGAAGTTTCTTGGTCATGTAGTCTCAGAGAAAGGGTTGTCTGTAGACCTGACTAAGATTGAAGCGGTGAATAATTGGAAGAGACCCGAGAAAGTGACTGAGATAAAGAGTTTTCTTGGATTAGCTGGGTATTATCGGAGGTTCATAAAGGATTTCTCGTGAATAGCAGCACCGATGACCAAGCTTACGCGAAAAGATGTGAAGTTTGTTTGGACCGATAAGTGTGAGTGGGCATTCCAGAAGTTGTAACACTTATTGACTAATGCACCTATGTTAGTTGTTCCGAAAGGGAATCAGGATTTAGTAGTGTATATATAGATGCTTGTGGAACTGGGTTAGGAGCTGTGTTAATGCAAAGAGGTAAAGTGATTGCCTATGCATCTCGACAGCTTAGACCGCATGAGGTGAGATACGCGACGCATGATTTGGAATTAGCTGCTGTGATTTTGCATTGAAGGTATGGAGACATTATCTTTTGGGAGAAAGATTCGAGTTATGTACTGATTATAAGTCATTGAAGTATTTATTCTTTCAAGAGGAGTTGAATATGAGACAGCAGAGATGGTTGGAATTTATAGCTTCTTATGACTTTGGAATTGAGTACACACCAGGAAAAGGCAACAAGGTTGCAAATGCACATAGCAGAAAACATCAGAATGCAGCGTTGGCAATGATAGCTGAGTGGAGAGATTTGGAAGCATTGACGACATGTTGAGTACAGTGGAGATCTGAAGTAGGATCTAGTGGAGAAACGGTAGTGTTATCATGTTTAGAAGTTCGACCGATGATGGTCGAAAAGATTGCTTCTAAACAGATGGAGGATCCAGTATTAGTTGAACGGATGAGGAAGTTAAGGGATGGAACCAAGAGCGATGACCTGAACGATTTTAGTCTTGACCAGAATGGGTGGTTGAGAAAAAATGAAGGTTGTGTGTTCCGGATGTGGGAGATATTAGGAAGGAAGTTTTAGAAGAATGTCATCGTTCGAAGTTCACTATTCATCCGGGAGGAACTTAGATGAATCAGGACATGAAGAGGAGTTTTTTCTAGGAAGGAATGAAGAGGGATGTAGGCTTATGGGTAAAGCAGTGTCTGAACTGCCAACAGGTAAAGGCCGAACATCAGAAGCCAAGTGGGTTACTTCAGCCATTAGATATTCCAGTGTGGAAGTGAGATTCTATTTCTATGGATTTTATAGATGGATTGCCAAGATCAAATAGAGAAAATGAGAATATATGGGTCATAGTGGACAGGTTAACCAAGAGTGCCCATTTCATTCCAGTTAAGTCAACCAGGACGGCACCTGTTTTAGCTAAGTTATTCATGAAGAATATAGTTAGACTTCATGGAATTCCTAGTGGTATAGTTAGTGACAGAGATTCATTATTCACTAGTGAGTTCTGGAGAAGTCTACAAGAAATTTTAGGAACCAAGCTCAAGATGAGTACCGCTTACCATTCACAAACTGATGGGCAAACAGAAAGAGTTAACAAAGTCTTGAAAGATTTGTTATGAGCTTGTGTGTTAGATTTTGGAGGATCATGGGAAGACCATCTACACTTGGTTGAGTTTTCATATAACAACAGTTATCAGGCTAGTATACGGATGACACCATTTGAAGCTTTGTGTGGAAGGCCATGCAAATCTTCCGTTTGTTGGTTAGAGATCGGGGTGATGTGCATGTAAATGTGCATATTTTTACCACCATATTTAATCTATTTAAATTAAATAAATGATCATATTGGGTATTTTAACTTGTTTAAACCGAAATTCAAATTATTTTCAAATCTTCATATATTCATCTTCATATAAGGGTATTATGGTTATTTTTGTGCATATATTAATTTTCTAAAATTTAATTGAAAATTTCTATGTTGTTTTGTAGGAATTTGGCTTCATATACAAGTGGTTTCATGAAGATATATGCATGCACAAAGAAGATATAAAGGAATGGAGATGGAAATAATTAACTTCATGGATCATGGAGGACCCCACTTACCCACCTACATTCATGTACAAATTAGAAGCAAATCCACATGCTAATGGCCATTACACTTTCATGCACACTTAATGAGTGATTATTGAAGCTAATGATTACTTGGTGGCCACACTACTTCAAGGGTATTTTGGGCATTCCCCAAAAAAATGAATTAGGGTTTCTAACTTGTATAAATACCCAATATCTTCATGTAACCCTCCTCTTCCTCTAGTTAGTTTTAGGCTCAAAATAAAACACAAGCTCTCTTCTTTCTTTTCATGGCTACTTAGCCATTTCTTTCATGTAACTTTCATTTTTTTATGCAATGTTAATTAGTGCTTTCTTTTCATTCACATGCTTCTCTTCTTATGTTAGTAATGTAGTTTATTATTCATGCAAGTAGATTAGTGTTTACTTCTTTTTACTTAGCTTTTCTTTTCATTTTGCTCTCTTTTTACTCTTGTTTTATTTCAAGTTGCAAGCTACAAGTGTTGATATGATAACACAAATGAGAGGCTAATCCCTTCAATTTAGGGGTAATGAAGCCTCTAATCATGTAGCTTCAACATTTTGATAATTAATGCTCTCTTTTGTGCTTAAATGAATGTTGATGTGATTTATTGTTTCATGATGAATTTGATAGTCTATGTTGTTCATAACAAATAGGCTATGCTTAAACAATCACAAACAAAAATTGCCTCTTCATCTAAATATGATTATGGCAAAGAAGTGAATGTTGAAATTGAAATTTGATGGTCTATATTTCTAATTAATAGTTAATAGACCATACTTAAAATAGATTTTGCTTTCAACTTGTTGTCATTTTTCATGAGAGTTGAAAAATAGTTTAAATGGTGTGTTATAGTTTGATGGCTTATGTTGAGCTAATTAATAGCAAAAATGGGCCATACTTATGATAAGCACATCAATTAAACTTACTAATGACTAAAAAAGAGAGATAATGATTTCTTGTTTTGTTGAACTATATGATAGAGAGAGTGGAATTATCTCTAAATTGTCATTTATTCTCATATTTTTCTCACTTTCTTTTTGACATTTTTCTACATTTTTAGCTTAACACTCTCTAAATCTTTGGTTAATTTGATTGAATAGATTTTTAAAATCAACAATTCCCTGCAGATCGACCCGTACTCACTACGTACTATGATAGTACGTCGTGCGCTTGTGGTATAAATTTAATTCAAAATTTGTCGGCGGTTTTCTAATCCGATAGAAATTCCGTCGTTAAACACGGAGATAGGTTGGTTCTTGGTATGGATTTAGCTAGAGAAGTTGCAAAGAAGATTGAGTTGATTCGAGCTAGGATGAAGGAAGCTCTGTCGAGGCGGAAGAGTTCTCTGTTGGAGACCATGTTTTCATTAAGGTATCACCGATGAAAGGTGTAATTCGATTCGGGAAGTCAGGGAAATTGGCACCGAGATTTGTAGAACCATTTCCTATTATAGAAAGGATTGTGAAACTCGCATATAGAGTAGAGTTACCAAACAGTTTGGCAGGAGTCCACGATGTTTTTCACATTTCTCATCTAAGAAAGTATATTAGAGACCCGGAGACTACTATAGCACCGACTATGTTAGAGGACTTAGTAGTAGAGCCGAATTTGACTATAGTTAGAAAGCCAGTTCATATAGTCATGAGAGACGAGAAGACGCTAAGGAATAAGACAGTCAGATTAGTTAAGGTCCAGTAGAGCGACGACGAGAGAGACTGTACTTGGGAAACTGCGAGCAAGATTAGAGAAGCTTATCCTGATTTGTTGGATGGTATGTTTTACCTTTATGATTGATTTGTATGTGTAGCTTATTGTAATTTCAAGGACAAATTCTTTAAGGATTGGAGTCTGTAACACCCCAAATTTTTAGTAACATTATTCATTTAATTAGTAAAATTAAATGAAATAATGTAAAATGGTTAAGGGATTGAGGTTTGTGAAATTTGAAGGTAGTCGTGCCTATTAAACCAATGAACTAAGGGAAATGAAATAAAATAAGTTAGGGTAGATGACAAGGGAAATATAGGAATAAGTAACAATCTTATGCCCTAAACCCTCATGCATTCTCATTTCATACGTTCATAAGTAAAACCATATTAGAAAAGAGGCAGGTCACCATTAAGAGAAAGCAAGTAGAAGAAAAGCTAAAATCAATGGGAAGAAGCTAATCAACTTAATCCAAGATCAAATCTCAACTCCTTAACAACAAAGCTAAGGTGAATAATAGGTTACATCTCATATTTTTGATGTTTTGATTTCTAGATCAGATCCGAATATTTTGCAAAGTACTTTGCCATGTCTTTGATTGTTAAATTGGATATATATATATATATATGCTTGTTGATGATTTATGCTAATTCATATGAATTTTATGGTATAATTTAATGTAAAAAACCTATTAAATGACATTCAAATGTCTTGCGATTTTGAGATAAGGTCATAAATAATATTTTGGAAATGGTTTTCAAATTTCATAATTTTCTAAATTAATATGGATTTATTATGAATTTTCTAGTGAAGAAAATAGTTATTTTGGGTTTAAATTAATTACGGCTATTTTATGATGATTTTGGGTCAGAAATTAATATATGTTAGAAAACATATTAAAAGTGATTTATGGAAATTTTTATAAAATTTTCCTAAGTGTTTTAATAGATATATAAAAATTATTTAAGATATGGGACTTAAATGTTTTATATATTTATAAAAGGAGAATGGGTATTTTGTAAAATGTTTTAAATTGTTACTTCTAAAATTTCAGCAGCACATTTAGAAAAGAATTTGGAAAAGAAATTAGCAAACAATCATTTGTTGACAAATAAGGCAGGTTAGTTGAAAAGAATTACTTTTTAAAGTAAAAATGCAGTTTTACCTTACTTTACCTGTTTCACCACTTTCGGCACCCAGCTTTCGACTAAGTTCTTCCGCCTTCATCACCATCAGAACCAACGCGCATGGTATCAAAGACTTGGTATGCAGCGAACTGGACATAGGCGAAAGGTATGTAGTCGAAACATGGGGTTCCGAAGGGGTAGAAGCTTTGCTTTGTTTTAAAAGAAAATGCGCCTGCTTTGCTTTCGAAAGGAATGCTTTCGATTTAGTTAGCTTTTGACTTGGTTAAATGGTTTTAAGGAATGGTTCTGAAAGAGATTTCGCCTTTTATTATAAAGAAGCTTTTGACGGGGTCGAAACCGCTTGCTGTCGCATCTTACCTTTCGAAGTAATGCCTTTGAAAGGGTTTCATTGTTTTAAAACCCAAGCCGCTTCTCCAATTCTTTCGAAGGGATTGGTTTCGACACCATCCACTTTTTTTACTTAGGAAATAGCTTTTGAAAGTGTTACTTTCGACTTTCTTCTTTTAAGACCCTTTTGAGATTTTAAAAGATAAACCCAAAGGTTTCGAAAGGTACAGTTTTGAATGGTTTCGAAAGGTTATTCCACATGTTTTACTTGAACCCTAATACTTTCGAAAGGTTTGGTTTTATGAAAAGGATTTAGTACTTTCGAAAGGTTTAAGATAAAGGTTTCGAAGGGGTGATTCCCAATGGTTTTGAAAGGTTTTAAATGGAAGCTTTCAATGTTTTCGAAAGGTTTATTAAGAATGGTTTCGAAAGGTATGTTTTGGCCTTTCGGCCTAAGGTTGTAAAGCAAAGTAGTTACTTGGTTTTGAAAAGGGTACTTTCAATGGTTTCGAAAGGGGTAATTTCAAAGGTTTAAATGTTTCCATCAACAAAGTTTTGTGTAAAGTATATTTAACATGGCAATGTGATTTGAGTAAAGCATAAATCATGGAGTATAATTTCCTTGTTTATAGTATGATTTAAAAGTTTAAATCAATTTGAGAGAAAATGTTTTCAAGGAAAATTTTATGGGTAGATGACCCTAAGTAAAATGACTCAGATATTAAAATACCAGATGAGACTGGTATGGGGTCGCACCCTATACTTTAGCTAGTAGCCCCTAGCTAATATAAGTGCCAAATTCCAGTGTGTAGGGCTTTGTCACAGGTAAGACTAAACTGATGTTACACATAGAAAGGAATCTATAGTGGAGAGATAGGTTATTGGTGAGCCCGAAAAACCATTAGGATCAGTTGACCATGGGAGAACGAAGATAGGGACTGACCGTCTAGAAGAGGAGTATCTAGCAGAAATTAGATTATTCGTTTATTTTGTCTGGTAGGCCCGAGTCATCCAAATGTTAGTAGTTAGCTAAACAAAACTATAGTGTTCGGACATATAGTCCATTTGTTACCTGATTAGTATGCATACATGATATTGCTTTATTATTTTAACCAGTTTTGGATGCAGGATTAAGATTTGCAAAAGATATCTTTTAAAAGGATATTAGTGAAGGGAAACCCATTCCGCTAAGCGGTGTGGTCTCACTTAATATCAAATAACTGAGATGTATAGTATTATTCACACCATGTTTTATGTCTGACTCAAAGTTTATGTTTTTCCTCTTAAACTCTCGGGTGCTCAAAATTGATTTGAGTAGGCCGAGGGTTGAGGATTTTCAGGTTTTAGTAGGTGGACGAATAAAGCTTCCGGAGACGAGCAGGATGCTGATGCTAGCTATATTTAGGAGTTGTTTTGTTTTATTTCTGCTGTGATGGATTAAGTCTGTTATGACTACTTAGTACTCTAGTCATCCAAGGGGGCATCTTCATATGTCGCTCTTGGCGTATTTATGTAATAATTAAATTTGATCTGTACCTAGGAAACAAATGGGATTATGTAAGTTGGATGTGAAAGGTTGTTTTGAAATGTAATTAGAAAAGTGTTTTAATCTATAATGATTTTATTTCATATTCAAGTGCTTCTGATATTATGGATACCACTAACATTACCGTATTTGGTCACCGGAAGTTAATACTATGGATGACTGTGGCATTTGTAGCGCTTAGCTTCGTCCTCTAGATAGGGGATGTTACAAAGAATCCTCCAGAGGGCGTACAAAGAAATAATCAACCTTATAGGTCACCACATCGAGGTGACAGAGAATGCATGAGCGGGGCTAGTCCCCATTCAACTATGGATGAATTAGTAATCAACTTCATACAGGAGGTATGCATCCCGTTGAAATAAGTTGCAATGAGATGGATAAGTATGATAGTTATTTGAAGAATGTCCCGTAAGAGGCATGCTACACAATAGAGGAAAATTCTCTAGCAAAACAATCAAAGAGGATGGATGTTGAAAACATTTTTAAGAATAGGTATGCAAATGGTATCGAAGCTCCTACACTTGGTCAAATGGTGATAATGACAATATTGGTTGGACTATGGTTCATTTAGTGCTGGTTGACAACAGGAGCTCGGTAAACATTATATTCAAACACGCTTACAAGGAAATAAGGTTGAGTGCAAAGGACTTGCTATCGTGTAACTCCTGCTTATAGGGGTTCAATCGAGAGGCAAGATCTCCAACTTACTGTATCAATTTAACAATGCAATTAGGAGATAAACCCTACAACGCTGTGTAGGTCGAGAAATTTGTCATGGTTGACGATTACAACGTGTATGATGCATTCTTCGATCGATCGAACCTAGTTAATTTTTGAATTGCTTTGGATCAATGGTTTTTTACTATGAAGTTTCCAACCGATAAAGGTGCTGAAGTTGTTCAAGGAAACTAGCATACTGGGAGAGAGTGCTACGTCGCTGAGCTCAAAGGAGTCAAGCATAGAGATAAGGGAAAGAATATAGAGAAGGCTCTCTATAAAAAATCACAAACTTCATAGAAACTACTTCCTAAGCCTCGGCTCAGATCAAATAGCGATAAATATGAAGTTGTGGATCTGCGTAAAGAACCAGATGAGGAGAGGGCTGGACTTGTAAAGTTAATGGATGAAATCCATATGCATAAAGATGACTCTACCAAGGTAGTCAAGATTGATTCTCAGCTTGTTCTAAGGATGAAAAAGAAATTTTGGGATTTTTTAGGGTGATCCATGATGTGTTAGCATGGACTCACTCTGATATATGCAGTATTTCGCTTGAAGTTGCATGTCACGCATTGAATAGAAACCCAACTTTTCTTTTGATGAAGCAAAAAAGGCGTAATATGGATCTAGAGAGATCTATTGCATTGAAGAAAGAAGTGGATATGTTAATGACAAACAACTTTATTAGTGGATCATTCTACCGTAATTGGGTTGCAAATCCCTTGATGGTTGGGAAGCCAAACTGAAAGTGGCGGGCATGCATCGATTATTCCAACTTGAACAAAGCGTTCTTGAAAGACTGCTTTATACTTATGTGGATAAACCTACCTATGAATGGAATGGTCAGAGATGAATTACTTTCACTTATAGACACTTATTCTGGTTATAATCATATTGCAATGCACATTCCCGATCATGATTATATGAGTTTTATTACATATTTGAGGTTGTATTGCTATAAGGTGATGTCGTTCGGTTTGAAGAATGCTAGTGCTACTTACTAGCGACTTGTTAACAAGATATTCTCAAAACAGATTGGATGGATTATGGAGGTGTACGTGGATGATACAATAACAATATCAAGGAGATCAATGGATTAACCTATCAGAGATGTTTAATGTGCTTTGAAAGAATGAGATGAAGTTGAATCCATTGAGTGTTCCTTCAAAGTAGCAACAAAAATGTTTTTAGGGTGCACAGTGAACTTTAGGGGTATAAAACCCAACTTATAGTACATTGACTCAATGGTGCAAGTTATAGCCCAAGGCTAGGAGGGAAATGCAAAGCTGGAACGATAAGGTTGCTGCTTTGAGTATGTTCAACTCGAATGCCCCAATGGATAGACGAATGTGAAGCTGCATTTCGGTAATTGTTGGAACATCTTCAAAAACCACCTTCGTTATCAAAGTCTTTGGAAGGGGTAACTTTTTATATCTATTTTGGCAGTATCTAATCATGCTGTGACGACCTACATTTTCGGACCAGTCAAAACGTCGAAAAATCCATCCGTTCTAAAACTACGAATGAAAACTACTAACATAATACACAATATTTGATAAATATTTAACACTATTAAATGTGTAGGATACAATTTCAATTGTACAAGTTATCAGAGTAATCAATTTAATCTACTAGGTGTACTTTAATACATACCAAATACAAATATCTAACGTTGCACAACTCTTATGAGAGAGACAGCAATAGTCATTCCTGCAAACACAATAAACATGTTAAATGCGGAATAAAATAGTAAGCAGGAAAGATACAACAACACAAGACAATTAGTAAATAATAACAGGAAAAAGATATATTATTATTGGGGTTGCGTCACTACCACTTGTGACTGCCTACGTACCCCTATCTAACTGGGTACCCAATTAGATACAGTATCAAGCCAACGTAGTTCTCCTATTCACAAATAGGACTCAAGGAGCCTATGATGCACAATCAAACAAATATGCAATTCCCAAACTACCCCTTTGGCTTAATGTTTACATTTGGATTTATGAAATCTGATTAACTTTAATATTTTCCAAAATAATCTCTTTTGAAAATAATTATTCGAAAACAACCTCTCCGAACTAAATTCCCAGTTTCATTTCAAATCCTTTTGAAATAATAACATATATATATCTTTTATATCAAATCATATTTTTCTTCGAGATTTAATTCAAAACCGGTATCAATTACTCTGTATAATAATACAGTGGTGTATTTGATATATTTATTCGAAAATCCAAAAATACTCTACTATAAAAGTATATCAAAATATATGCAACCAGATCGGGAGGTTTCTCCCAATAACAAGGCAACTGGGTCCCAGCCTTCACAAGATAAATAAACAAAGTATATCCCTCTATACAAAGAGTAGGCTATACTAGGGGTTAAACCACCTTTTTGCCTACTTTTATGTTACAGGTTACCCGAATCATTGTTAACATAACAAATCATTTTGTTCCCCGAAGTGACAAATCATTTTGCACTAATAATCACAAATACTTTCAAAGATAGTATTGTTTATTTCCTCAAAATCTTTTCAAAATCAATTTCAAGCCACCGGGATTTAAGTTCTCCAAATTATCTTTATTTATAAAACACATTTTATAAACATCTTTATATATAAATCACTTTTATATAAAATCACTTTCAAAATATTGATTTCCAAATATTACATAAACACCTTTATATAAAACCACTTCAAAGTATTTACTTCAAAATATTTCTATTTCTTTTAAAGGAACCATTTCATTTAAAAGGTAAACATCTTTAAAATATTAATAAACATCTTTTATTATAACAGTTACTTAATCAAATATTTTCATCGTACACCTTATGTCAAACTGTGAAATTCTAATCACAAGGTGTTTGTATCTACCCAACCCATGCATATAGCTTTTAATTGCTCATAAACTGGCGAAGCGCAATTCAAATAGTCAAACAAACAATAACAATACATTATTATCAACAGTTCAACATGATAGAGTTAGGGGTATGCCCTAGGGGCAATTATGTAATTTGTTACATATATCTAACTCGTTGACCAATCTTGTTCGAAATAAAAGGTATTTTCTTCCTATTACATACTTGATATAATGCGATTATATTAATTAATTAACTTAATTAAAAGTATATTTAATATAAAAATCCATAAATGGTATATTTTGCGATAGTAGTTACAAAGTGTTGTAACCGTGAGTAATTTATCACAACGAAACAAATATACCATTTTAAATGTTCCTAGTCAAGATGCATCGAGACTGGATATCAATGTATCCGTTGAGACTGGAGTACGTAAAGCTCTCCAAATGTTGGGCAGTGTATTACTCATGACTGCTGGGGGAACCTAGGGGTTACGTTCTAATAGTTATTGGATAACTATGAAATGACTCACTCGATAGTTTTCTGTTGGTTAATATAACTAAGGTCAAATAGAAAATATTGATGTGACTGATTTACACAGTTCTCTCGACTTGATACTACTGTGGATCTTTAATAAGAAAGCTCCACTTTGATTATAGCCAAATCATGGCATGGCTTCCATCGAGTGACTATAGTTGGGTCGAGTGGAAGTATTGGAAGTGAAGCACTATTCAAGAGAGGATTCGTTTCCTCGGTTATATGCGGTTAGTATCACAGTCAACTCAAGTCAAAGTCTCTGGTCAGAGCATTTCGGTTAATAATAATTGTTATTATTGAACCAAGGACTTTGTATTTGGACTATAAAGTTGAATGTGGATGAGGTTGGAATTTTGACCGTTACCAAATTCCATAAGTCCAAAGTGATATAGTTTTGACGAAGAGAATTGGTGTAAACAAATGTCACAACCGGGCAACGCTTATTAATCCAAAATTGGATTTTACCGAAAATGAGTAAGCGATAAATTTGGTCATAATGTCACACCACCGGCTATGTGATGTGTGAACGTTAACAATAGAATAGTTCGATGTTAATCGCTGACCAAATTTACACCCAAGAGTTACACAGCCGAAATGATGAATTCCCTTTAAGACCGAACGATTTAATTAGTTTATAACTGTTATAAATTAATTAAATTAATTAATATTTATGAAATATTAATTATAAAATTTGAATATGATTTGAGAAATAAATAATGTTATATTTATAATAGTTATAAATATATCGATCGATATACAATATCGACAAGCGATTAAATTAGATTTAATTGCATAGTATTTTGGCTTGGGCTTAGATGGGTTTAAGGCCCATCATTAGGGCTGAAAATTTCGGTTTTTGGAAGGTCTAGGGGTGGCTAAAACATGGGGAATTGGCTTGGAGATAATGGGTTGAGGTCAAGTGAGAATGGGTAAAAAGGTTTTCCTTGTTTCTCTCTAATACAACCCAATATATATATATATATATATATATATATGGACACACACACACACACACAGATATATATATATATATCTAAAATAATGACTAACCCTTTTTGGCCGCCATTACCTTCTACATTGTTAGTTAAAACATAGCTCTTAATCCACTCCAAAATTCTCAAATATATTTCAAATTTAAATAATATTATTCGATAGTTAGAGGTCGGTGATTCTGGACTTGCAATCTGACGAATCAAGAATAGTAAAAGGAAGGGAAGTCATTGCTTCAACGTGGATTCAAAGGCATCATTAAATTGGTAATTTTAGTTCATATTACAGTAATTAAATTATATTCTATGATCCTATAATGAGCAATTTCATATCTATTTAAGTATTTGCTACTATATATTTAGTTATGTGAGATTTTGTAAGTAGATGTAGTTGTCACAAATCAATTTGATTATGTGCTTATTTGTTCATTATAATATTTGATTTATGTATAGACAAATTTTGTTTACTGTACACAATCAATTTTTATCATTAATAATTGTTTTATATATATTTATTAATAAATTCATATATATATATATATTAGTGTATATTTCTCTCTCATAATAGCATATATGCATATATAAGATATATATATATATATATATATGATTTAAAAAATTTAATACACTTATTTATATATAATATGAATTTAAAAATTCTAAAATTAATTATCATACATATATTCATATTTTTAAATTAACATTTGTTGAATGTGGAATTGTTTATTATATATAAAATAATTATTACATTTAAAATTCAATTTTATATTTTTTAAAAGTATTATATCATTCCAGAAACGTATATAAAAAATTTAGGATTTTTTCAATAAATTTTATTATTTTTAATAATTAATATTATTTTGGAAAAACTATTTATGATTTATTAAAAATAATAATTTAATTGAAAAATTCTTTAAAATTTTTCTTAACCTTTCATTCATGATTCTAGAATTTCTAAAATTTTAAATTTTGAATTTTTAATAAAATATTATTTTATATTAAATAATTATTGCCGAAATCAATGTATTTATTTTTCAAAATAATATTTCAACTCTGAAAAATCTTCAGATTTTTTCTAAACTCTATTTTATGATCCAAGATTTTCTAAAATTGTAAAATTTGAGTTTTCATCAATAAATTATTTTATGTTAATTATTTATGGATGAAAACATTATTTTATTCATAATATATACAAACTAAAATACTAAAATTATTATGTTTGCAAAACTCAGTTAATTTTGAATTATAAATAATTTTTAATAATTGTTCTCTCTCTTTCTATATATATTTATCTATATATAAATGTTTTATGTTCATATATTATATATAATATATTTATACATATGTGTGTGTGTTGTAACACATATACATGCACATATTTGGACAACATACATGACATAAAAAATGAGCTAATATGTTTGTTGCGATGTAAATCCCAACATCTACATATGAGCATATTATACATTTCACGGATTATTATATTACACATGCACTCACACATATATGTATATGATACATTTATGTATAAACTAAATCAAATAAAATTAATTTCATATCTTAATATATTTGAATTTAAATCAAATAAATGATTTTATTTAAATGAAATTTAGAAATGTTCTAATTCAGTTAGACTTCATAGGCCGAATAAAAGATCCAATAGGGTAAAAATTTTGAAATTCACCCATAACTTTCGCTGCGGGCCAGTTCAGTTCCAACAATGGTATCGTAGCCCAATAGCCTATGCGGTCTAAATTAGTCATATTAGGACTAATTAATTAAGCTTGCCCACTTAGTACGGTGTCTAGAAAGGTAATGTCTAGAATTGGAATTGGGTAAAAAAGTACTCTGTCCTACCTGGTTACCGGCTTGGCTCAAAAGGTGAAGTGAGCCCAAAGGTTGCTCCTAATAGTAAAGGCCCAACTTAATTTGGGCCTTGGGCTAATTTTCAAAATCATTTTGAAAATTAATGTTAAAGATTTTAAATTTAAAAGTTAAATTTAAAATAAAACATTTTTATTATAAAAATTATAATACTACATAAGTTTTCAAAATGTTTGAAAGGATAATGATATTTTCAAAACGTTTGAAAATATTTATATAATAATTTCAAATTTTAAATTTATTAATAAGATTAATAAAATAAATTAATTAAATATGTTAATTAATTAATGCATATATTATATATGTTGATATATGTTATGTTATTTTAAAATGTTTAAGATAACATAGTATACATATATGTATACAAGATAAATTTTGAAATTAAATGTAACAACCCGCATATTTGTCGATTTTATATTTAAATATTTTATTTAAATATTTTATCATCAGTCGGATTTTAGTCCGAAAAGCTACTTTTTGCAAACAGTCAAATTAGGACTCGAGACCACCTCCATTGAGTTCAAAATGTTGTTTGCGATCTTTTTGAGTATAAACTTTGATATGTTTGGAGCTAGTCAAAAATTTGATCATTTTCACATTTGGGTTTGGGTTTGGTTCAGCCCTATGTTTTAACTTAACACTCCAAACTGAAACCCCCTCTTCATTCACTCCCTCCCCCTCTTCATTTCAGTTCTAAAGAGATTAATGGTGAGTGGAATGGGAAATTAAAACTCCAAAACCCTAGTTTTCATTTGCAAATCCAAGTTTAGCTCCAAATTCAAAGAGAAGCTATTGGTAAGTATCTCCATCTTCTTCTCCAACTCAACCTCTCTTTAAATTCAGAAATTTCCTAAACCTAACTTTGGAAATGTTCTTCTTTTGAGCTTAGATTCAAACTCCTAGAGTTGAGGTTGAAGTGTGGTTGATTCTCCTTTGTTTTCAAGCTTCTTCTTCATTGTTTTTGGGTTCAAAGGTGAGATTTCTATCTCACATCTTAATCTATATTTATCTTCGATTGTTAGGTATGAATTCCTAACACTTATTCTTGTGCAATTGCTTTTGGTTTGGATTGATTTGGTGAATATTCCAATTTTTAGTGTTTTGAGTTCAATTCTTTAAAAATCCAAACTTTGATCTTCGATCATGATTTTTGTGATGCATTGAAGAGCATACAGGGCCGGGTAGTCGATTGGCATAAACCCTTAGCGCCGTTGCTCGAGCGGTTGCAAATTGGTCGAGATTGGCCATTGTATTAGGTAGGCTGGGAAGGGCTGGAAACAGGGTCCGGCCGACCGAGCTCTGAAGCCGGTCGACCGACCTGCTTCCAAAGTGCAAAGCACTTCTCTGTTTTCTGGTCCGGTCGACCGACTACAGATTCCGGTCGACCGACCTACTTCCCGAACTATTTTCCAGGACAGGGTCCGGTCGACCGAGCTCTAAATCCGACCGACCGACCTACTGCTATTTTGCCTATTTTGCCTATCTAGTTTGAATTTCCAACTTTAATCGATTCGTGTTGTCTCCTATTTGTTGTTATCATTTCTTAAGACTTTGATGACTCCTCTTTCGGGATGGTACCTCGTTAGGTCGCTCGACTGTAACGACCCAGAATTTTGGACCATTCGCATCCATTATAAGTGTATAGGCAGACACTCATGCCGGAATTGAATTGCTCAAAATACCGCGTTGTTAATTTAAATTGGCAAAACTGAACATATACAGTAAATAAAATAATCACAGAACACAGACATAGAGTAATAATTTGCAGCGGAAATAAAAGAGATAGTAGTTCATGAAGCTACTATATGAATATAAAATACATCAGAGTTTACAACAGAAGAGTAATACGATACATCAGAGTCAAACCAGATACAACGGAAGAGTAACACGATGCATCAGATACAAATCAGAATACATCATTGGAATCATCGAATACTGAAAGCAGAATAGATGGCTGGATCTTCAAGCAAAGCTCCAACTTCAAAGGTGAGTCTTGGATACTGGTACACTCAGTCTGACCTGAGAGTAAAGCAAAAACACAAGACACTCGAGTCAGGATTAACATTCTTATATTAATAAATCCAACTCAAGTGAAATAGCAATTGAAATACAAGTAACTCAAAGGATGTTTGGAATAACCATCCTTTAAGAATCCGTTAAACTATCTACTAGGTAGTAATATACGCTAAGTAGATAATGTCTATCAGTAATATAAAGATATCAAAATAGTGTTAAGTCATGGCCCATTCCACCCTTAACACATTTTTATTCCCAAAAGCATATACAAGACCGTAGTTTCCCCAAAACCGGAAGTCACCAGAGGGCAATCCATATACTAAAGGTACAAATCAAAATCGTAGTGGTCGCGTATAAATGGAATACAAGTATGACAAGGCACATGAGGCAATACCCAAGGTAGTGATACTACCGTTCGCCTGATCCGGACTGGTGAGAACGCAACGCCGCAGCGCCCGCAACACCGTGAAACAACACTCCCAAAATCAAGGGTGCACCAATCGACAAAAAGTAATAAGTAGTTCGAAGAAGTGTGTCTACTTGAGGTAGCTAATCCTCCATTGGCCCGGCACAGCTCCTGTTTTAGTCATTTCCAATTTGACACAAGTGTCAAGGCTATCCATTATCGTTCTCTTTCTTCAGTCAACACGTACATCATTCCAACCACTTCATTCTGGATCATCACTCCGCGTATAGTTATTAAAGTGGTTTTTGGTTTAGATAGAGAGTATATCCATAACCGAATTCCGGTCTCTTTAATAACTTTCGTAATTATTACACCGATTGGTCGTTTGTTTATTTCAAAACCAAATCAATTTCAATTTCAAATAGAATTCGTAAATCAACATTTCATTTGTCTTTCGAAACCAATTTCCAATAATTTACGTTTCAAAGCTTCCAAATTATCATTTCAAAATCTTATAATTCAATTTCAAATTTTATTCAAACAATTCAAATATTGATTCAAGTCCGTAAATAAGTTTCATTTCGAAAACATTTAAAATGATTTAATCTACATTCAAATCAATTTAAGTTCATTTATCGATTTCGTTTAATATTCGTTAAGTAAATTTATCATTCAAACAATTTCTATTAAATTTCCAATTCATTAAATCCATTATTTAAATTCAACTTCATTATATCAAAACTTACAATTTGAGTTAAATTAAATTCATCAAATCAAATTCTTCAACTTTCAAGTCTTACATTAATTTCAATAAATCACATTTTATTTCTTGTTAAAGAAATTCCATTTCACTTATTTACTTTCTTAAATAATTTTCCCAAAACTTAATTTATAAAGAAACTCAATTTCAATTATTTACGAAGTAAAATTCACTTATTCAAAAATTCAATTTTACTTATTAAAAAGTTCAATTCAATTTAATCATTAAGTAATTCAATCTTATTTAATTATTAAATAATTCAAACTTAATTATTAAATAATTTCAAAGTTTAATAATTTCAAACTTAATTCAATTCCAAACTTGATTATTAAATCATTTCAAAGTTTAATAATTTCAAACTTAATTATTAAATCATTTCAAAGTTTAATAATTTCAAACTTAATTATTAAATCATTTCAAACTTAATTCAATCATTTCTCAAATTAAAACATCGTTCTTTCATCGATTACAATGTTAATATTCTGTTTTCAGATTATTAAATATTAACACTTTCCTTTCAATAAAAATTCAAATTTTCGACTTCATTTTAAAACCATAATATTTACTCAAATAAAATCTTCATTTACTTTTAAATCAAATTATTGACCAATCGGGTTTTATTTAATTTCCTATCCTAGGTCAAAGTTCAATTTGGGTATTTATCATTTCAACCTGATTCCAATTCAATTCAAAATCAAAACATAGCAAAGGGAACTTGCAGTGTGATAACTGGGATGGTGTCAAAGTAAATAAACAAGCAATAACAACAATCAATATCAATCCAATAATCAATTCAAATAATCCCGAAATAACCGTATTAATTCGCATTGTTATTTGTATGAATTAATATAATTATTTCTAGAATCTACACTATCATTTCATGTAGATTAAAGATTATTACATTACGGTTCTTCACTTGTCATCTATTTACAATTTCATACATCATCAATTTAACAACATACATCCAGTGGTTCAAAGTGTAATTAAACAAATCTTACGTGTCAATAAATTTAACAGTTTAAAGGGGTCATATTATACAAATGTTAGTTAATCAAATTTAACATTTAACTATTCTATATCAAGTTCAATTGCATACTATTTATCATTTTAACATTAACAATTTAACGTCCAATATAAACATCAACAATCAATAAATTATCAGCCAAACTGTATTATCATCGCATAAATAATTAACAGATAATGGTGTCAGATGTCACAGGTGAACCGATACAGGTAATAGCATATATAACAGTGTAATTAACTAACAGCAGCATATTTCAATTGTCGTTTCAATTGAAATCAAATTTAATAAGTAAAAGAACGTTAATCGTGAGTGAGTGCTCACCTTTCGAGGTTAAGGAGATTCACCAAATGAAGCGAGGTACGAAACGCAAGCACGAATCCCAGAGCAAAGCTGGGTTGGCTTGAAATGACGAAAAGTTGATAGATAAGAATCGATGAGGACAAGATAATTAGTTTTGATATAAACTGAAACGAAATATATATCAAAGCCAAAATTCTGATGTAGAAATACGCATTTAAAATAAATTTCCATATTATATATTATAAATCAACATTTACCATAAAACAACGCAGCTGGCTTCATTGTAGTGCCCATATAACTCGGCAGTATATATATAAACTAATAAAACTTATATCACACTTAAACAATTCATTACTGGCGTATAACCATATAACTATTGTAAGTAAAACACTTTAGAAATCAGTGCCTATACAAAGAAGCAATGCTATTCATCACTTATCTATTGTATATATTCATACAGATAAAAGCATGCAAACTAGATATAATTTACATATTATAAACACTTGTACTGCGTATATAGTGCAACAAAGATATCACATTATACTAAATAAAATCTATATATATATATATATATCTAAAATCAGGTGAACCTGTATATATATAATAACTATGTATATCTCAAAATCGCATTTCAGTTCAAACACATATACTTGTACAAATAAAACAAATTTTTATAATTTATATCTACACTGACACACAAAGCTATCATTTAAACTATAACCAAACTATAAACACAACATACCCTTATAACTGATGTCACAATTAAGATGCGCATTATATACATATCTTACATATAAAGGAGCATAACAATATAAACCACTTCGCCACTGTTTAGACCAAGTATATATGGTATATTCCTTATATTTATAAATTTAACAAAATCAAACTATATATTACTACATATATAGACTTACATACAAAATAAAATTTTTGAAAACTTTTATATATAAGACCAAAATAACATAACTTATATAATATATATATATATTTAAAGGATAGTTTTCAACCATATATATAGCTGCGACTGAAAAACACGCATACTATTACAAAGACTGCAACAAAACATAACTTAGCAAACAATATGATGTATACCACCAAATAGGTATAAACGCAGGCTATATATTATATATATAAGCCAACATTGACTTGAACTTCAAAACCAACAGAGATAACTTGATATAAATTAGAAATGGACCCATACCCTGATCAAATTATCAGCTCATGTAGCTTAAGTACATATATATATATATATATATATATATATATATATATATATAAATTACATATAGAAACAACAATATATAAACAACCAGAATCAAATTTTATAATTATCTCTACATATTATATAATAGTCGAACCCAACAGAAACGAAACACAAGACAACCGAAAAGAAAAAAAAATTACTTACAGCCAATCGGACAAAGGCTGAAAGAGAAGGAAGAGATGCACGAGTAGAGCACAGTGAAGGTTTGGGTTCGAGCAGGCTAGGCTGTTGCTTTGGTGTGGCTGATGGACTTCGGGAGGCAGGTGAGCTTAACCTGTTGTGCACGGGTCTGTAGGCTGGAACTCGGCCATGGGAAGTGAGGTTGTTGAGTGGCGACACACGTGAAACGGAGGGGAGGAGCAGACTAGGACGGAGGAAGATGGTGGTTCGGTTGATTGGTGGGAAGTGATGTGGGTCGAGAGTGGATCGGAAGGAGATTCGCGGTAGTGTGGTATGCGAGGCGAGTGGCTTTGGAGGCCAGAGATGGCTACTTGGCCGCGGCTGTTCGAATTGACAGAGAAGGAGAGAGGATGAAGTAAAGGAGAAGGCGTTGGGAAAGAGGTGGGGAGGGAAAAGATTAACAAATGAACGTGCAGAACAGGTTGTATAACTTTACTCTATTTCATTATATTGCTTGAAAGCAAGTGAACCATATTGAACCGGTAGGTATAATAAAAGTTAGATAATTAATTTTGAGAATATGAAAGACTGGCGCCTATTCGATTTCCAAGGCTGTTTGAATTTATCAGGTGATGCAAGAATGGACTTTGATAAACCAAAAGTTAGAATTTGGGTACCGGTACGATAATTCATTTTATCGATTCCGACGAGTACCAAACTTCGTAACACACAAACGGATATACTATGAGGATCAGCACGACGAGACGATCAAAATGGCTTACAGATATCAGTGGTTTGATTTGATTATCAAAATTCGAAATTTTCTACTGGCGGAAAACGCAAGAAAAACGCTGAAAATAAGATCGACGGAGCCAAAGATGTCCGAATTTGGAAAAACGACAAACTGACAATTTGCTCAGAAGATGGTTTAGAATTTTTCTATGTAAAAATATTTTGGTTTCGAAATTTTTTTATTTTCATTGCTTTTTAACTGATTAAATTGAAGTAAATTTACGCGCGAAATAAACTTTCGTATTTTCGGACGAAAATTTACCAGTTGCTATGTTTAACTAGACGTATTCCAAATATTAAATTTTTATTTCAAAATTTTATCGTTTAAAATTTCACAAAATTTTAACTAATTACGTTATTAAAACAGTTAAAATTTACGGATCGTTACACTCTCCCCCACTCAAAATTTTTCGTCCCCGAAAAGGAAGGAGGTAGGAGGATAGAAACAACCAGAAGAAAATAGATTGGAATACAAGTAATAATTAATTTAAATCATATGATTGGAATTTATATGATTTAAAATCAATTTAAATTGATTGATATTTAACAATTGATTTAATCTATTTAATTTCACTTAAGTTAAATCAATCTATTTCTAAATTCATTATCTTATTATCCAATTATGTTTTAATTAACAAATTTCTAAAATCATAAATTAGAATAGTCATTTAATAAAATCATATTTATTCAACAAATTTAATTCTTCTTTATTCCAAATTATTATTAAGTTTATTCACTAAATATATCTTATTACATATATTTAAACCATATAAATTAATTTAAACCATATAAATTTCAATTTAAATTATTTTATATTCATTAATTGATTTTAAATTCATGGTATTTCCATAAGTTGATCTAATTTCGATTTATTAATTAACCTTCAAAACACAATTTATTTTTCAATTATCTTATTATTCTATTTATCTCTATTAACATTTTATAATTAAAATTTAAGTGTATAACATTTATTATAACCACTCAAATTTTATATATAAATTCAATTTATATTATATATTATCCAATTACATATTCAACTTCTGAACGATTTGGGTAAGTTGTATTAGAATGTAGTTGAACAATATACAAATAAAATTTCCCAATTTAATTATTCAAGTTTAAATATTTATTCCAAATTTTGGTTTTATTTATAATTAAATCATCTTTTAACAACATTTAAGCATTAGATTTCCGATTAACTTTAAACAATTTAGAAATATATATAATATATTTATATCAAAGCAAATTAAATTTTAAAATAAGATACCTATATATATATATAAATCAAATTATACCGAAGAAATTCAAATCAAAACATTTTTCAAAACAAAACCGTAGCAAAACTACAGAATAGTATCTCCACTTTGAAACTCGAAAATGAATGTCGATGATGCGGCCGCCATCACCGAAATTATTTTCCAGCGACAAAGAGAAGAGCACTGATTTTAACATTTTTAAAAATTCTTTGAAAACAATTTCTATTCAAAAATACTTTCAATAATATATACTTTAAAATTTTAAAAACCAAAATTCAAAATCACTGGAAACTAAATTCTCAAATTTCTGAATTAAATTCATTTCAAATTCCAATCAATTTATAACCAAGTTTATAAACTCATTTATTTATATTATGCAATAGTAAATGGTTTACAAAACAATAAATGAAAATCAAATATTATTATTTTCAGACAACAAATTCATTAACAAATTAATTTCAGAAAACTTATATTTATATATAAGATAATCATACAAAACTTTTATTTTATTTATCAAATTTGGAAATGATATTGTATCAGTTTGCTCTGCTCAAGTGTTTTGGAAATCCTATCGATAGCGTTGATCAGACGAATCGATCGAAAACCCAAATCAACATCAACAACTCAAACAACACAATATAAAAACATTTTAAAATTAATTTATAATACACTTCCTCGCTCGACGATACAAGAATGGATTTCGAAGCAAGGATAGAGATTCAAATTTGATGTAAATCAAATCAAAGAGAGTTTTGATTCGATAATAAGTTCGAAACAATAGATTAGATAATTCAATTAACAGAATCGGGAGATGGACAAACTTATTTAATTCACGGGCAACCTTAACCGGGTCGACCGCGACTTCAAGAATAAGATCGATGTAGAATTTTGAGGCAAATCGACCTTCGATCTCGAGGAATAAAATTCAGGTATAGCAGGGAATAGATAGCATCGTAAACCGAGGATATAGAAATCTCCGGAAAATCGATGCCTATTATAAAGGAGTTTTTCTCCTTTACGAATCATTCGAAGATTGGCGTGACCGTCGATCTATTATAGATATCATTCAAAATGGAGTTATGGGGTGCTCCAGGATTGAAAGAAGACGAATAGTGAGGGACACGAATGAATTTTTTGGAACCGCAGGGAACGTTCCAAAATTCAAAGGAATCGAGTCAAAAGAAAAAGATTGAAACTCGAATGAGAGTGATTCTGTAAATACATTTACCCTATATGTTGAGTTTTTCCTAGAGCTACCAAAGCTCTGATACCAACTGTAACGACCCAGAATTTTGGACCATTCGCATCCATTATAAGTGTATAGGCAGACACTCATGCCGGAATTGAATTGCTCAAAATACCGCGTTGTTAATTTAAATTGGCAAAACTGAACATATACAGTAAATAAAATAATCACAGAACACAGACACAGAGTAATAATTTGCAGCGGAAATAAAAGAGATAGTAGTTCATGAAGCTACTATATGAATATAAAATACATCAAAGTTTACAACAGAAGAGTAATACGATACATCAGAGTCAAACCAGATACAACGGAAGAGTAACACGATGCATCAGATACAAATCAGAATACATCACTGGAATCATCGAATACTGAAAGCAGAATAGATGGCTGGATCTTCAAGCAAAGCTCCAACTTCAAAGGTGAGTCTTGGATACTGGTACACTCAGTCTGACCCGAGAGTAAAGCAAAAACACAAGACACTCGAGTCAGGATTAACATTCCTATATTAATAAATCCAACTCAAGTGAAATAGCAATTGAAATACAAGTAACTCAAAGGATGTTTGGAATAACCATCCTTTAAGGATCCGTTAAACTATCTACTAGGTAGTAATATACGCTAAGTAGATAATGTCTATCAGTAATATAAAGATATCAAAATAGTGTTAAGTCATGGCCCATTCCACCCTTAACACATTTTTATTCCCAAAAGCATATACAAGACCGTAGTTTCCCCAAAACCGGAAGTCACCAGAGGGCAATCCATATACTAAATGTACAAATCAAAATCGTAGTGGTTGCGTATAAATGGAATACAAGTATGACAAGGCACATGAGGCAATACCCAAGGTAGTGATACTACCGTTCGCCTGATCTAGACTGGTGAGAACGCAACGCCGCAACGCCCGCAACACCGTGAAACAACACTCCCAAAATCAAGGGTGCACCAATCGACAAAAAGTAATAAGTAGTTCGAAGAAGTGTGTCTACTTGAGGTAGCTAATCCTCCATTGGCCCGGCACAGCTCCTGTTTTAGTCATTTCCAATTTGACACAAGTGTCAAGGCTATCCATTATCGTTCTCTTTCTTCAGTCAACACGTACATCATTCCAACCACTTCATTCTGGATCATCACTCCGCGTATAGTTATTAAAGTGGTTTTTGGTTTAGATAGAGAGTATATCCATAACCGAATTCCGGTCTCTTTAATAACTTTCGTAATTATTACACCGATTGGTCGTTTGTTTATTTCAAAACCAAATCAATTTCAATTTCAAATAGAATTCGTAAATCAACATTTCATTTGTCTTTCAAAACCAATTTCCAATAATTTACGTTTCAAAGCTTCCAAATTATCATTTCAAAATCTTATAATTCAATTTCAAATTTTATTCAAACAATTCAAATATTGATTCAAGTCCGTAAATAAGTTTCATTTCGAAAACATTTAAAATGATTTAATCTACATTCAAATCAATTTAAGTTCATTTATCGATTTCGTTTAATATTCGTTAAGTAAATTTATCATTCAAACAATTTCTATTAAATTTCCAATTCATTAAATCCATTATTTAAATTCAACTTCATTATATCAAAACTTACAATTTAAGTTAAATTAAATTCATCAAATCAAATTCTTCAACTTTCAAGTCTTACATTAATTTCAATAAATCACATTTTATTTCTTGTTAAAGAAATTCCATTTCACTTATTTACTTTCTTAAATAATTTTCCCAAAACTTAATTTATAAAGAAACTCAATTTCAATTATTTACGAAGTAAAATTCACTTATTCAAAAATTCAATTTTACTTATTAAAAAGTTCAATTCAATTTAATCATTAAGTAATTCAATCTTATTTAATTATTAAATAATTCAAACTTAATTATTAAATAATTTCAAAGTTTAATAATTTCAAACTTAATTCAATTCCAAACTTGATTATTAAATCATTTCAAAGTTTAATAATTTCAAACTTAATTATAATTTCAAACTTAATTATTAAATCATTTCAAAGTTTAATAATTTCAAACTTAATTATTAAATCATTTCAAACTTAATTCAATCATTTCTCAAATTAAAACATCGTTCTTTCATCGATTACATTATTAATATTCTGTTTTCAGATTATTAAATATTAACACTTTCCTTTCAATAAAAATTCAAATTTTCGACTTCATTTTAAAACCATAATATTTACTCAAATAAAATCTTCGTTTACTTTTAAATCAAATTATTGACCAATCGGGTTTTATTTAATTTCCTATCCTAGGTCAAAGTTCAATTTGGGTATTTATCATTTCAACCCGATTCCAATTCAATTCAAAATCAAAACATAGCAAAGGGAACTTGCAGTGTGATAACTGGGATGGTGTCAAAGTAAATAAACAAGCAATAACAACAATCAATATCAATCCAATAATCAATTCAAATAATCCCGAAATAACCGTATTAATTCGCATTGTTATTTGTACGAATTAATATAATTATTTCTAGAATCTACACTATCATTTCATGTAGATTAAAGATTATTACATTACGGTTCTTCACTTGTCATCTATTTACAATTTCATACATCATCAATTTAACAACATACATCCAGTGGTTCAAAGTGTAATTAAACAAATCTTACGTGTCAATAAATTTAACAGTTTAAAGGGGTCATATTATACAAATGTTAGTTAATCAAATTTAACATTTAACTATTCTATATCAAGTTCAATTGCATACTATTTATCATTTTAACATTAACAATTTAACGTCCAATATAAACATCAACAATCAATAAATTATCAGCCAAACTGTATTATCATCGCATAAATAATTAACAGATAATGGTGTCAGATGTCACAGGTGAACTGATACAGGTAATAGCATATATAACAGTGTAATTAACTAACACCAGCATATTTCAATTGTCGTTTCAATTGAAATCAAATTCAATAAGTAAAAGAACGTTAATCGTGAGTGAGTGCTCACCTTTCGAGGTTAAGGAGATTCACTAAATGAAGCGAGGTACGAAACGCAAGCATGAATCCCAGAGCAAAGCTGGGTTGGCTTGAAATGACGAAAAGCTGATAGATAAGAATCGATGAGGACAAGATAATTAGTTTTGATATAAACTGAAACGAAATATATATCAAAGCCAAAATTCTGATGTAGAAATACGCATTTAAAATAAATTTCCATATTATATATTATAAATCAACATTTACCATAAAACAACGCAGCTGGCTTCATTGTAGTGCCCATATAACTCGGCAGTATATATATAAACTAATAAAACTTATATCACACTTAAACAATTCATTACTGGCGTATAACCATATAACTATTGTAAGTAAAACACTTTAGAAATCAGTGCCTATACAAAGAAGCAATGCTATTCATCACTTATCTATTGTATATATTCATACAGATAAAAGCATGCAAACTGGATATAATTTACATATTATAAACACTTGTACTGCGTATATAGTGCAACAAAGATATCACATTATACTAAATAAAATATATATATATATATATATATTTCTAAAATCAGGTGAACCTGTATATATATAATAACTATGTATATCTCAAAATCGCATTTCAGTTCAAACACATATACTTGTACAAATAAAACAAATTTTTATAATTTATATCTACACTGACACACAAAGCTATCATTTAAACTATAACCAAACTATAAACACAACATACCCTTATAACTGATGTCACAATTAAGATGCGCATTATATACATATCTTACATATAAAGGAGCATAACAATATAAACCACTTCGCCACTGTTTAGACCAAGTATATATGGTATATTCCTTATATTTATAAATTTAACAAAATCAAACTATATATTACTGCATATATAGACTTACATACAAAATAAAATTTTCGAAAACTTTTATATATAAGACCAAAATAACATAACTTATATAATATATATATATTTAAAGGATAGTTTTCAACCATATATATAGCTGCGACTGAAAAACACGCATACTATTACAAAGACTGCAACAAAACATAACTTAGCAAACAATATGATGTATACCACCAAATAGGTATACACGCAGGCTATATATTATATATATAAGCCAACATTGACTTGAACTTCAAAACCAACAGAGATAACTTGATATAAATTAGAAATGGACCCATACCCTGATCAAATTATCAGCTTATGTAGCTTAAGTACATATATATATAAATTACATATAGAAACAACAATATATAAACAACCAGAATCAAATTTTATAATTATCTCTACATATTATATAATAGTCGAACCCAACAGAAACGAAACACAAGACAACCGAAAAGAAGAAAAAAAATTACTTACAGCCAATCGGACAAAGGCTGAAAGAGAAGGAAGAGATGCACGAGTAGAGCACAGTGAAGGTTTGGGTTCGAGCAGGCTAGGCTGTTGCTTTGGTGTGGCTGATGGACTTCGGGAGGCAGGTGAGCTTAACCTGTTGTGCACGGGTCTGTAGGCTGGAACTCGGCCATGGGAAGTGAGGTTGTTGAGTGGCGACACACGTGAAACGGAGGGGAGGAGCAGACTAGGACGGAGGAAGATGGTGGTTCGGTTGATTGGTGGGAAGTGATGTGGGTCGAGAGTGGATCGGAAGGAGATGCGCGGCAGTGTGGTATGCGAGGAGAGAGGCTTTGGAGGCCAGAGATGGCTACTTGGCCGCGGCTGTTCGAATTGACAGAGAAGGAGAGAGGATGAAGTAAAGGAGAAGGCGTTGGGAAAGAGGTGGGGAGGGAAAAGATTAACAAATGAACGTGCAGAACAGGCTGTATAACTTTACTCTATTTCATTATATTGCTTGAAAGCAAGTGAACCATATTGAACCGGTAGGTATAATAAAAGTTAGATAATTAATTTTGAGAATATGAAAGACTGGCGCCTATTCGATTTCCAAGGCTGTTTGAATTTATCAAGTGATGCAAGAATGGACTTTGATAAACCAAAAGTTAGAATTTGGGTACCGGTACGATAATTCATTTTATCGATTCCGACGAGTACCAAACTTCGTAACACACAAACGGATATACTATGAGGATCAGCACGACGAGACGATCAAAATGGCATACAGATATCAGTGGTTTGATTTGATTATCAAAATTCGAAATTTTCTACTGGCGGAAAACGCAAGAAAAACGCTGAAAATAAGATCGACGGAGCCAAAGATGTCCGAATTTGGAAAAACGACAAACTGACAATTTGCTCAGAAGATGGTTTAGAATTTTTCTATGTAAAAATATTTTGGTTTCGAAAATGTTTTATTTTCATTGCTTTTTAACTGATTAAATTGAAGTAAATTTACGCGCGAAATAAACTTTCGTATTTTCGGACGAAAATTTACCAGTTGCTATGTTTAACTAGACGTATTCCAAATATTAAATTTTTATTTCAAAATTTTATCGTTTAAAATTTCACAAAATTTTAACTAATTACGTTATTAAAACAGTTGAAATTTACGGGTCGTTACACTCTTCCCCACTCAAAATTTTTCGTCCCCGAAAAGGAAGGAGGTAGGAGGATAGAAACAACCAGAAGAAAATAGATTGGAATACAAGTAATAATTAATTTAAATCATATGATTGGAATTTATATGATTTAAAATCAATTTAAATTGATTGATATTTAACAATTGATTTAATCTATTTAATTTCACTTAAGTTAAATCAATCTATTTCTAAATTCATTATCTTATTATCCAATTATGTTTTAATTAACAAATTTCTAAAATCATAAATTAGAATAGTCATTTAATAAAATCATATTTATTCAACAAATTTAATTCTTCTTTATTCCAAATTATTATTAAGTTTATTCACTAAATATATCTTATTACATATATTTAAACCATATAAATTAATTTAAACCATATAAATTTCAATTTAAATTATTTTATATTCATTAATTGATTTTAAATTCATGGTATTTCCATAAGTTGATCTAATTTCGATTTATTAATTAACCTTCAAAACACAATTTATTTTTCAATTATCTTATTATTCTATTTATCTCTATTAACATTTTATAATTAAAATTTAAGTGTATAACATTTATTATAACCACTCAAATTTTATATATAAATTCAATTTATATTATATATTATCCAATTACATATTCAACTTCTGAACGATTTGGGTAAGTTGTATTAGAATGTAGTTGAACAATATACAAATAAAATTTCCCAATTTAATTATTCAAGTTTAAATATTTATTCCAAATTTTGGTTTTATTTATAATTAAATCATCTTTTAACAACATTTAAGCATTAGATTTCCGATTAACTTTAAACAATTTAGAAATATATATAATATATTTATATCAAATCAAATTAAATTTTAAAATAAGATACCTATATATATATATATAAATCAAATTATACCGAAGAAATTCAAATCAAAATATTTTTCAAAACAAAACCGTAGCAAAACTACAGAATAGTATCTCCACTTTGAAACTCGAAAATGAATGTCGATGATGCGGCCGCCATCACCGAAATTATTTTCCAGCGACAAAGAGAAGAGCACTAATTTTAACATTTTTAAAAATTCTTTGAAAATAATTTCTATTCGAAAATACTTTCAATAATATATACTTTAAAATTTTAAAAACCAAAATTCGAAATCACCGGAAACTAAATTCTCAAATTTCTGAATTAAATTCATTTCAAATTCCAATCAATTTATAACCAAGTTTATAAACTCATTTATTTATATTATGCAATAGTAAATGGTTTACAAAACAATAAATGAAAATCAAATATTATTATTTTCAGACAACAAATTCATTAACAAATTAATTTCAGAAAACTTATATTTATATATAAGATAATCATACAAAACTTTTATTTTATTTATCAAAT
The DNA here is from genome assembly GCA_030737815.1 of Allium fistulosum. Taxonomy (NCBI): domain Eukaryota; kingdom Viridiplantae; phylum Streptophyta; class Magnoliopsida; order Asparagales; family Amaryllidaceae; genus Allium; species Allium fistulosum. Next base: position 300,525,381 of record CM060905.1, on the reverse strand, counting down.
TTGGAAATGATATTGTATCAGTTTGCTCTGCTCAAGTGTTTTGGATATCCTATCGATAGCGTTGATCAGACGAATCGATCGAAAACCCAAATCAACATCAACAACTCAAACAACACAATATAAAAACATTTTAAAATTAATTTATAATACACTTCCTCGCTCGACGATACAAGAATGGATTTCAAAGCAAGGATAGAGATTCAAATTTGATGTAAATCAAATCAAAGAGAGTTTTGATTCGATAATAAGTTCGAAACAATAGATTAGATAATTCAATTAACAGAATCGGGAGATGGACAAACTTATTTAATTCATGGGCAACCTTAACCGGGTCGACCGCGACTTCAAGAATAAGATCGATGTAGAATTTTGAGGCAAATCGACCTTCGATCTCGAGGAATAGAATTCAGGTATAGCAGGGAATAGATAGCATCGTAAACCGAGGATATAGAAATCTCCGGAAAATCGATGCCTATTATAAAGGAGTTTTGCTCCTTTACGAATCATTCGAAGATTGGCGTGACCGTCGATCTATTATAGATATCATTCAAAATGGAGTTATTGGGTGCTCCAGGATTGAAAGAAGACGAATAGTGAGGGACACGAATGAATTTTTTGGAACCGCAGGGAACGTTCCAAAATTCAAAGGAATCGAGTCAAAAGAAAAAGATTGAAACTCGAATGAGAGTGATTCTGTAAATACATTTACCCTATATGTTGAGTTTTTCCTAGAGCTACCAAAGCTCTGATACCAACTGTAACGACCCAGAATTTTGGACCATTTGCATCCATTATAAGTGTATAGGCAGACACTCATGCCGGAATTGAATTGCTCAAAATACCGCGTTGTTAATTTAAATTGGCAAAACTGAACATATACAGTAAATAAAATAATCACAGAACACAGACACAGAGTAATAATTTGCAGCGGAAATAAAAGAGATAGTAGTTTATGAAGCTACTATATGAATATATAATACATCAGAGTTTACAACAGAAGAGTAATACGATACATCAGAGTCAAACCAGATACAACGGAAGAGTAACTCGATGCATCAGATACAAATCAGAATACATCACTGGAATCATCGAATACTGAAAGCAGAATAGATGGCTGGATCTTCAAGCAAAGCTCCAACTTCAAAGGTGAGTCTTGGATACTGGTACACTCAGTCTGACCCGAGCGTAAAGAAAAAACACAAGACACTCGAGTCAGGATTAACATTCTTATATTAATAAATCCAACTCAAGTGAAATAGCAATTGAAATACAAGTAACTCAAAGGATGTTTGGAATAACCATCCTTTAAGGATCCATTAAACTATCTACTAGGTAGTAATATACGCTAAGTAGATAATGTCTATCAGTAATATAAATATATCAAAATAGTGTTAAGTCATGGCCCATTCCACCCTTAACACATTTTTATTCCCAAAAGCATATACAAGACCGTAGTTTCCCCAAAACCGGAAGTCAACAGAGGGCAATCCATATACTAAAGGTACAAATCAAAATCGTAGTGGTTGCGTATAAATGGAATACAAGTATGACAAGGCACATGAGGCAATACCCAAGGTAGTGATACTACCGTTCGCCTGATCTAGACTGGTGAGAACGCAACGCCGCAACGCCCGCAACACCGTGAAACAACACTCCCAAAATCAAGGGTGCACCAATCGACAACAAGTAATAAGTAGTTCGAAGAAGTGTGTCCACTTGAGGTAGCTAATCCTCCATTGGCCCGGCACAGCTCCTGTTTTAGTCATTTCCAATTTGACACAAGTGTCAAGGCTATCCATTATCGTTCTCTTTCTTCAGTCAACACGTACATCATTCCAACCACTTCATTCTGGATCATCACTCCATGTATAGTTATTAAAGTGGTTTTCGGTTTAGATAGAGAGTATATCCATAACCGAATTTCGGTCTCTTTAATAACTTTCGTAATTATTACACCGATTGGTCATTTGTTTATTTCAAAACCAAATCAATTTCAATTTCAAATAGAATTCGTAAATCAACATTTCATTTGTCTTTCAAAACCAATTTCCAATAATTTACGTTTCAAAGCTTCCAAATTATCATTTCAAAATCTTATAATTCAATTTCAAATTTTATTCAAACAATTCAAATATTGATTCAAGTCCGTAAATAAGTTTCATTTCGAAAACATTTAAAATGATTTAATCTACATTCAAATCAATTTAAGTTCATTTATCGATTTCGTTTAATATTCGTTAAGTAAATTTATCATTCAAACAATGTCTATTAAATTTCCAATTCATTAAATCCATTATTTAAATTCAACTTCATTATATCAAAACTTACAATTTGAGTTAAATTAAATTCATCAAATCAAATTCTTCAACTTTCAAGTCTTACATTAATTTCAATAAATCACATTTTATTTCTTGTTAAAGAAATTCCATTTCACTTATTTACTTTCTTAAATAATTTTCCCAAAACTTAATTTATAAAGAAACTCAATTTCAATTATTTACGAAGTAAAATTCACTTATTCAAAAATTCAATTTTACTTATTAAAAAGTTCAATTCAATTTAATCATTAAGTAATTCAATCTTATTTAATTATTAAATAATTCAAACTTAATTATTAAATAATTTCAAAGTTTAATAATTTCAAACTTAATTCAATTCCAAACTTGATTATTAAATCATTTCAAAGTTTAATAATTTCAAACTTAATTATAATTTCAAACTTAATTATTAAATCATTTCAAAGTTTAATAATTTCAAACTTAATTATTAAATCATTTCAAACTTAATTCAATCATTTCTCAAATTAAAATATCGTTCTTTCATCGATTACATTGTTAATATTCTGTTTTCAGATTATTAAATATTAACACTTTCCTTTCAATAAAAATTCAAATTTTCGACTTCATTTTAAAACCATAATATTTACTCAAATAAAATCTTCGTTTACTTTTAAATCAAATTATTGACCAATCGGGTTTTATTTAATTTCCTATCCTAGGTCAAAGTTCAATTTGGGTATTTATCATTTCAACCCGATTCCAATTCAATTCAAAATCAAAACATAGCAAAGGGAACTTGCAGTGTGATAACTGGGATGGTGTCAAAGTAAATAAACAAGCAATAACAACAATCAATATCAATCCAATAATCAATTCAAATAATCCCGAAATAACCGTATTAATTCGCATTGTTATTTGTACGAATTAATATAATTATTTCTAGAATCTACACTATCATTTCATGTAGATTAAAGATTATTACATTACGGTTCTTCACTTGTCATCTATTTACAATTTCATACATCGTCAATTTAACAACATACATCCAGTGGTTCAAAGTGTAATTAAACAAATCTTACGTGTCAATAAATTTAACAGTTTAAAGGGGTCATATTATACAAATGTTAGTTAATCAAATTTAACATTTAACTATTCTATATCAAGTTCAATTGCATACTATTTATCATTTTAACATTAACAATTTAACGTCCAATATAAACATCAACAATCAATAAATTATCAGCCAAACTGTATTATCATCGCATAAATAATTAACAGATAATGGTGTCAGATGTCACAGGTGAACTGATACAGGTAATAGCATATATAACAGTGTAATTAACTAACAGCAGCATATTTCAATTGTCGTTTCAATTGAAATCAAATTTAATAAGTAAAAGAACGTTAATCGTGAGTGAGTGCTCACCTTTCGAGGTTAAGGAGATTCACCAAATGAAGCGAGGTACAAAACGCAAGCACGAATCCCAGAGCAAAGCTGGGTTGGCTTGAAATGACGAAAAGCTGATAGATAAGAATCGATGAGGACAAGATAATTAGTTTTGATATAAACTGAAACAAAATATATATCAAAGCCAAAATTCTGATGTAGAAATACGCATTTAAAATAAATTTCCACATTATATATTATATATTATAAATCAACATTTACCATAAAACAACGCAGCTGGCTTCATTGTAGTGCCCATATAACTCGGCAGTATATATATAAACTAATAAAACTTATATCACACTTAAACAATTCATTACTGGCGTATAACCATATAACTGTTGTAAGTAAAACACTTTAGAAATCAGTGCCTATACAAAGAAGCAATGCTATTCATCACTTATCTATTGTATATATTCATACAGATAAAAGCATGCAAACTGGATATAATTTACATATTATAAACACTTGTACTGCGTATATAGTGCAACAAAGATATCACATTATACTAAATAAAATCTATATATATATATATATATATATATATATCTAAAATCAGGTGAACCTGTATATATATAATAACTATGTATATCTCAAAATCGCATTTCAGTTCAAACACATATACTTGTACAAATAAAACAAATTTTTATAATTTATATCTACACTGACACACAAAGCTATCATTTAAACTATAACCAAACTATAAACACAACATACCCTTATAACTGATGTCACAATTAAGATGCGCATTATATACATATCTTACATATAAAGGAGCATAACAATATAAACCACTTCGCCGCTGTTTAGACCAAGTATATATGGTATATTCCTTATATTTATAAATTTAACAAAATCAAACTATATATTACTGCATATATAGACTTACATACAAAATAAAAATTTCGAAAACTTTTATATATAAGACCAAAATAACATAACTTATATAATATATATATATATTTAAAGGATAGTTTTCAACCATATATATAGCTGCGACTGAAAAACACGCATACTATTACAAAGACTGCAACAAAACATAACTTAGCAAACAATATGATGTATACCACCAAATAGGTATACACGCAGGCTATATATTATATATATAAGCCAACATTGACTTGAACTTCAAAACCAACAGAGATAACTTGATATAAATTAGAAACGGACCCATACCCTGATCAAATTATCAGCTCATGTAGCTTAAGTACATATATATATATATATAAATTACATATAGAAACAACAATATATAAACAACCAGAATCAAATTTTATAATTATCTCTACATATTATATAATAGTCGAACCCAACAGAAACGAAACACAAGACAACCGAAAAGAAAAAAAAATTACTTACAGCCAATCGGACAAAGGCTGAAAGAGAAGGAAGAGATGCACGAGTAGAGCACAGTGAAGGTTTGGGTTCGAGCAGGCTAGGCTATTGCTTTGGTGTGGCTGATGGACTTCGGGAGGCAGGTGAGCTTAACCTGCTGTGCACGGGTCTGTAGGCTGGAACTCGGCCATGGGAAGTGAGGTTGTTGAGTGGCGACACACATGAAACGGAGGGGAGGAGCAGACTAGGACGGAGGAAGATGGTGGTTTGGTTGATTGGTGGGAAGTGATGTGGGTCGAGAGTGGATCGGAAGGAGATGCGCGGCAGTGTGGTATGCGAGGCGAGAGGCTTTGGAGGCCAGAGATGGCTACTTGGCCGCGGCTGTTCGAATTGACAGAGAAGGAGAGAGGATGAAGTAAAGGAGAAGGCGTTGGGAAAGAGGTGGGGAGGGAAAAGATTAACAAATGAACGTGCAGAACAGGCTGTATAACTTTACTCTATTTCATTATATTGCTTGAAAGCAAGTGAACCATATTGAACCGGTAGGTATAATAAAAGTTAGATAATTAATTTTGAGAATATGAAAGACTGGCGCCTATTCGATTTCCAAGGCTGTTTGAATTTATCAGGTGATGCAAGAATGGACTTTGATAAACCAAAAGTTAGAATTTGGGTACCGGTACGATAATTCATTTTATCGATTTCGACGAGTACCAAACTTCGTAACACACAAACGGATATACTATGAGGATCAGCACGACGAGACGATCAAAATGGCATACAGATATCAGTGGTTTGATTTGATTATCAAAATTCGAAATTTTCTACTGGCGGAAAAAGCAAGAAAAACGCTGAAAATAAGATCGACGGAGCCAAAGATGTCCGAATTTGGAAAAACGACAAACTGACAATTTGCTCAGAAGATGGTTTAGAATTTTTCTATGTAAAAATATTTTGGTTTCGAAAATGTTTTATTTTCATCGCTTTTTAACTGATTAAATTGAAGTAAATTTACGCGCGAAATAAACTTTCGTATTTTCGGACGAAAATTTACCAGTTGCTATGTTTAACTAGACGTATTCCAAATATTAAATTTTTATTTCAAAATTTTATCGTTTAAAATTTCACAAAATTTTAACTAATTACGTTATTAAAACAGTTGAAATTTACGGGTCGTTACATCGACCCTATCCCCCTTAGGTCGTTAGACCTCATTTTGTCTTCACTAGGTCAAACCTCGTACACCTCTGCGTAGGCGAACTTATACGAAAAACAATCAACAGAATTTCTACTATGATGGTTTTGGGATTGATTTCTTTGGCCTTTTCTCACGTCTTCGAATGTGAATTTATGTGATTCGATTTGTTTCAACAATCGTTTTGTGACTTGTCACTTTAAAGATATGAAGGTTTTAATACTAGTAGTAAATTTCAAAACTCTTTCATCAAAATGTTTTCTACTCTATTTTTAATTCCAAACTCGTTTATCAAACCGTTTTCTAATCTACTAGTATATACAAGCCTTTACTTCACTCGGATGAGAAATCGACTTAAACGACTTAGTAAAACGAGTGGTATGAAACGCTTGCGTTCACTTCGTCGGTTAGCTCTTGGACTTGTTCGATTGAACCCTTTTTGTGACAATTTCCTAGTGAAGATCTACAGTTTGTTCGTAAATATTTGAGTTAAGCAAGTGGTTATGGGACATGAAGCTAAACTCTTATATTTACTAGCTTAGTGTAATTGACACTTCTTGATGATCATGATGATCATTTTTGTGATTTAGACTAGCAACTGTGCGATGTCTCTTTGTCTGCGAGGGAGACTAAACCCCGCTTGTGTGATGTTTCACCATCACATAGAAATGGGGTAGCGACCCATGGTCTTCGGGCCGATTCGTGTGTCAAAATTTAATGGATAGCTTCCATGAGATAGCGTCTCATCTTGTGTTACACGTGTTGGTGAATTTTCATACTCCCGTCTTGTGATAGGCCTCCCCCCTTCTTGTGATTTCTGGATTTCTTGTGATGATTTCTGGAATTTTGTGTTTCACCAATTTTCGTGATTTCCATTGATAAGTTTTATCAATTTTTGTGCATTGGTGAATTTGTGTGTCATTGACTTGTTATGAATACAAGTTTAGGGTATGATACCCTATTTTATCTTTGAGAAGATTCTTGTGATATTGATTAATCTCTTGTTGATTTTCAATTACATACTTATAGTAGTATGCCATTATGGTTATTACATGTTCATGCCATGTCTTTTACTTTATACCATATCATCTGATATTTATAGCTAGACTGATCCGTGTATTATTTTCTTATAAATAATACTCGGGTCAGACCGAGATGTTACAGGTGCTTCTGCTTGACTTCCCTTCAGGATTATTCTGACTTTTGGCTAACTACTTAGATTAGTAGCTTTTGGCTGTACACATTTGAGATATAGACTCTATGTAGTGTAGTTATTCTTTTGTATAGCACGTGATGCTATTCTTTTGTATTATCGTGGATCTTTCTGACCACTACTCTGATGTACACTTTCATGTGTTATATTCATATCTATTTCCACCTTTGTGATATGAATTGTCTGTGACTGATTTGTGTTATGTTTATTTCTATATTTGTTTCCGAAGTCCATATAGCCACTGTGTAGTAGCTTTGAGTTTGTATCGGTATGTCGGATTTCCTCTTGAGATGAAAAGTTATATTTTTATCTGGCATATCGGTACTCGCACAAAGCAATTATACAGATGGTCGCTCCTCAACAGCCTTATTCTCCATGCTAGTTGACGGCATTACCTCGTAGTGTCCTTGGCTGGCGTGGGCATAGAGGTGGGGCGTCACATTAAATTTTTTTAATAAAAATTGTTTAATTGAATAAATTAATTAAAAGTTAATTAATTAAATAAAATACACATATATATGATATATGTGTGTTACACTATAAAGGTTATAGTATGCACTATAAATGTTATGGTAAATATGTCCAATATAAAAGTTATATTGGAATACTAATTTAAAATTAATTAAAGAGTTAATTGATTAAAATTAATTAGATAAGATTTAATTAATGATATATTATACGTAAGACTATCATATAAGTAATATGAAATACAAAAGTTATATAACAATAAAACTTATATGATATGTGTATAAACTAAATGTGGAACATTAAGTAAACCCAAATAGACTTGAGAAATAAAAACATATGTAAATGTACATATACAGTGATTTCTGATGTGTTTGACAGCTGAATCGCTGGGGTATTTCATAAGAAATATATTATTCTATAAGTCGATATCACTCAATATATATATATATATATATATATATATTGAAGATTATGAATCTTCAATATAATGTTGTTCTCTACCATATATATTAATAAATTACTTACATACTACTTAGTTGCTGAGCAAACCCAAGCTAGGGATGTTATGCGTAGTATTATTAATATATTGAACAGATGAGGTAAGATAACTATATGTATTTGTTGAGCAAACTCAAGGTACATATACTATACTTAGGCCATCACGATATGGTAGGTATGAGTGAATAATCTCTTTTGATTTGTTGAGCAAACTCAAGGTCGAAATGAGATTAGAACAAAGAAAAATGGGTTAGGAGTTGTATGTGATACAACCGATAAGGAGTTATCCATTGTTTGTGGGGCTATGATTTGTTGAGCAAACTCAATGTCATAATACCAAAACAAACGATTCCTAACACCCACTGGTAAAGTTGTAAGACTTCTATGTTTCATCTTAGGGTTTGGAGAAACATAAATGACTAGTGGGAGCCTTATTAGAAAAATAAAATGGTCACATTTAACCATTCTAATATTGTAAGAACATATGCTATATAATGTTATAATTATCTACAATGATAAATTTGTGCATTTAGTATGATTGATAAAACGTTTGTCAATTAACATATATAAAAAAATTGAATTGAAAGTTGACAAATAGAAATATAATATATACTTACTAATAATTCTAATTGCATGTTATATAATGTTTCTATACCCATGCAAGTGCTTAAATTCAACTACTTAATACATTCGTAAGCTGGTCACTTATATGTTTATTTGGTTTAGACCGTGTATTGCATTTTATGAGTTTTTGAACTCTAAATGCAATTCAAGACTATGGATATTTGATCCATGTACTTTCACATATAAATGTTATATGGTGAACAGTCGTAGTTTGCGGGGTACAATATTTCGATGAAGTTAGTTCATTCGAAGTAAGCCAATATACATTATTTTAAGATCATGTATTCAACTTGAATGATTTCAAAAGGATCATATTGTGTTAATGTAACACAAGACCATAAACTGCGAGATACATCCAAGAACTCGATCGTTGAAATGTCATCTTCATCGATTTACATAAAGTGCAACATATTTGATGTCTTAAATGTTAAGAATAATCGAATACGCTTTTGTAAAAGTTTGTTATGATATTGTAGTAAGGTTTTCTTTTGAATAGTTTGACCATTTGAAAGAAAAACGAATGTATAAGAATAGATGTAATTTAAGGTAAAGTTGGAATGAAGAGAATGAATAGTCACTTCTGCTTCATAGAGAAACATTGGAAACAAGAATTGTAATAATAATCAATACTTAATATTGGAATATGAAATATGATTTTTATTCCGGAATGTATTTTCATATAGATAATTGTTTTCTATAACATTTATTTCTTTGAGTTCAAGATATTTGATCAAAGAACTCTCCACTGTAAACTAGTTGCAGCATAAAAAATAAGTAAACAATATTAACAATATCAAGTGAATGGTGGACCTCTAAATTTAGTACGCTATCATAGTAATTACGGAAATAGTGGGAGCATGCCATATAGCACCTAATGATTGCATCAAATTGTGAGAATTGTTTTCTTAAAATGTACCGAATATTATTTGTGAAATAATGTTTATTTTTGGTATTGACTGAAAAATAGATATAACTATATTTCAATATGAGTAATATGAATATTCATTATGAAATAGAACTATATTATGGAATTTGTTTTCACAGTAAAACTGATGCAACAAAAATACATATGTGTCTAATATTATTTACAGTTGTTTTGGAATCATAGACTAAGCCATAGTTTTGAGAAATAATTTTACTATATGATTATGAATCATATGATACAGGTTAATTACATCTCAAACAATTAATGGCTATGCACCCGTTCAGTGGAAGCATCATAAGAGTTAATGAACTCTTTGAATTACTACATATTGATGTATGCAATCACAAGTCTATTAATACCAAAAGGATTCCACATACTTTGTTATATTCATCGATGATTTATTACCAACATGACCGTGTGTATTACATACACATGTAGTAAGTTTATGGTAAAATCATAGAATATAAAAGAAAAGTAAATAAAATAACATGAAATAGAATAAAATGATTTGATTTGGTCGAATAAGTGAGTATATTGAAAGAGTTCCAAATGTACCTAAAAATGAATATAGATTCAATCTCAAAAGTCACTCCTCCATGTGATACATAATGGTGCATCGATAAGGAGTAATCAGACATTGTTGGACAATTTACGATTAATTGTGAGTGAAGTTGAGTTATTTTCTTTCTATAAGGTCGTGTACTTAAGATTAGTAGACAAGGTTGATATTATTTCATCTAAACAACAGTTTACAAAATCATACAAGATAAGGGTTTGTAAGAAATGCCAACATATCCTAGGCCAATGAGTTGACAGGTTGTGCGAGTCGAAAGATTGCACGTAATAATTGTTCATGAGGGATCTTGTATGAATCTCCAAAATGTTTTTGGAAAGGTCTGTCATCAAATGACATATTTATGTTTTGAACATAATTTTTGTAAACCAAAATCAGTTTTATAAATAAAAAGGTTCATAAAGCATTTATGAATCTCTATTCTATTTGCACTAAGAAACAATTGTTGTTTCAATATATATCAACTTCATTGTGAAGGAATTTCTTTGAGAAATTTTTGATAGTTAAATAGAATTGGATCCGATCCATAGATAGAACTGATTATATGAGATGAAGTGAAATTAACTAACCTAAATGAACACATAGCATTAGAATGTCTAATAAGTATTCTCGTACATCGAAGAGAAACTATGAGTTTCTTATTAATGTCGAAAATATACATTACCCTCGGTTGTTCAATTAAACCATTAAGATTGTTGACTCTATATGGTATGATGCGCAAATCTGAAAGAATTCCAAGTACGCTATCAAAATATGATTTCGGTGGTCATAACCAAAGAGATGTGATCCATCGACCGAGATTGTGTCTTTATTGGAAAGACTAATGTGGTTGGAATTAAATCAACAATGTTGATAAGAATATTATCGCAAATTTCAATTGTTGAAATTAGCATAACAGATTCGGTATTCAACATGCTCAAGTTAATTCAGATCTACTCACAAAATTATCGCTCGATAAGACTTAGTGTTTGGTACTTATGTATTGAAACAAAAAATTCTAAAAAATGATTTAGAGTAAGTCGTTTACACATATTAACCAAAAATGCCTCAAAGTCAGTGGGAGCGATATTGGGTTTGTGAGTCTTTGGATATGATCCAAGAAATGATACGAATGTATCATTTTATAAGCATCAAGATTGAATAAGTATTTTGATAGAAATATCAAATAGTTTGATTTTCAATCATAGTGCAGAGGAAGCGTGTGTTCATAAAAAAGAACGTTAAAAGGTACATTGATATTTCTAAACTATAAGTAAACAACACGTTATTGATTTTAACAACATGCTTGTATTAAAATCAACTTTAGTTGTTTTAATACTCAATTTTGGATTGTAAATGATGTCTTTTACGATGAGTACAAAAGATATAGGGATTGTCCCAAAATGATATACAAGAGCACCCTATTAAAAGGGGAACATGTAAGTTGGATTCCTTATGCATTAGCAATAGGAATTATCATACAGGTTATGTTGTGTATGATATTGTGTTTTGCTGATGTATTTGATACATGGAGAAAATATAAAATTCAAATTGATATCACTAAATGGTTGTTTGAGGTGTTCTCGTGTATTTATGAAATACTAGAGAATTGTTTATAGAAACAACGAACTCGTTATGATGGAACGTTTGGACACAAACTTTTATAAGTGATATTGAGTATAACATGTCAATGATAAAATTAAAGTAAAAATCTTTAATTTGAAAATGTTTCAAAATAAAAGTGATTGTGGTTGATTCAACGAAATGTTAAGAACATTAACTTGAATAGCGCTACAATAAACCAATGTATATAGATATAAATGCACAAATTTATAATTGAGCCAAAGGTGGTTCCAAATGTTGAGAAACCCACAATATTGTTATAAGATAACAATGTCATGAAATTGGTCATGATAGAACTTAAAGCTCACTAGAAGTCGAAAGACATACTTCGAATTGTTCCACATGATAAAGGCAGTTTATCAGTGCCAAAGAGAGTTAATCGACAAAGTAGATAATTAAAACATAATAGCATACCCATTCATTAAGGGACTGACCTAATTGGTTTTGAGAAAACTAATTGAAGAAGTTGGAATTAGATTCCATAATTGACCCCAAGTGCAAGTTGGAGATTGATAGAATTAGGGGTATGCCCTAGGGGCAATTATGTAATTTGGTACATATATCTAACTCGTTGACCAATCTTGTTCGAAATAAAAGGTATTTTCTTCATATTATATACTTGATATAATGATATTATATTAATTAATTAACTTAATTAAAAGTATATTTAATAGAAAAATCCATAAATGGTATATTTTGTGATAGTAGTTACAAAGTGTTATAACCGCGAGTAATTTATCACAACGAAACAAATATACCATTTTAAATGTTCCTAGTCAAGATGCATCAAGACTGGATATCGATGTATCCGTTGAGACTGGAGTACATAACGCTCTCCAAATGTTGGGCGGTGTATTACTCATGACTGTTGGAGGCACCTAGGGGTTACGTACTAATAGTATTGGATAACTATGGAACGACTCACTCGATAGTTTTATGTTGGTTAATATAACTAAGGTCAAACATAAAATATCGATGTGACTAATTTACATAGTTCTCTCGACTTGAGAATACTGTGGATCTTCAATATGAAAGCTCCGCTTTGATTATAGCCAAATCATGGCATGACATCCATCGAGTGACTATAGTTGGGTCGAGTGGAAGTATTGGAAGTGAAGCACTATTCAAGAGAGGGTTCGTCTCCTCAGTTATATGCGGTTAGTATCACAGTCAACTCAAATTCAAAGTCTCTGGCCAGAGCATTTCGGTTAATAATAATTGTTATTATTGAACCAAGAACTTTGTATTTGGACTATAAAGTTGAATGTGGATGAGGTTGGAATTTTGACCATTACCAAATTCCATAAGTCCAAAGTGATATAGTTTTGACGAAGAGAATTGGTGTAAATAAATGTCACAACCGGGTAACGCTTATTAAACTAAAATTGGATTTTACCAAAAATGAGTAAGCGATAAATTTGGCCATAATCTCACACCACCTTCTATGTGACGTGTGAACGTTAACATTAGAATAGTTCAATGTTAATCGCTGACCAAATTTACACCCAAGAGTTACACAACCGAAATGATGAATTCCCTTAAGATCGAACGATTTAATTAGTTTATAAGTGTTATACATTAATTAATATTTATGAAATATTAATTATATAATTTGAATATGATTTGAGAAATAAATAATGCTATATATATTTATAACAGTTATAAATATATCGATCGGTATACAATATCGACAAGCGATTAAATTAGATTTAATTGCATAGTAGTTTGGCTTGGCCTTAGATGGGTTTAAGGCCCATCATTAGGGCTGCAAAATTTCGGTTTTGGGAAGATCTAGGGGTGGCTAAAACATAGGGAATTGGCTTGGAGATAATGGGTTGAGATCAAGTGAGAATGGGTAAAAAGGTTTTCCTCGTTTCTCTCTAATACAAACATATATATATATATATATATATATATATATATATATATATATATATCTAAAATAATGACTAACCCTTTTTGGCCGCCATTACCTTCTACATTGCTGGTTAAAACATGCTCTTAATCCACTCCAAAATTCTCAAATATATTTCAAATTAAAATAATACTATTCGATAGTTAGAGGTCGGTGATTCCAAACTTGCAATCTGACGAATCGAGAACAGTAAAAGGAAGGGAAGTCGTTGCTTCAACGTGAATACAAAGGCATCATTAAATTGGTAATTTTAGTTTATATTACAGTAATTAAATTATATTCTATGATCCTATAATGAGAAATTTCATATCTATTTAAGTATATCGCTACTATATGTTTAGTTATGTGAGATTTTGTAAGCAGATGTTGTTGTCACACATCAGTTTGATTATGTGCATAATTAGTTTATTATGCTATTTGATTTATGTATAGATAAATATTGTTTACTGTTCAAAATCAATTTTTTTCATTAATAATTGTTTTATATATTTATTAATAAATTCATATATATATATATATTAGTGTATATTTTGTATGCATATATAAGATATATATATATATATATGATTTAAAAATTTAAGTACACTTATTTGTATATAATATGAATTTACAAATTCTAAAATTAATTATCATACATATATTCATATTTTTAAATTAACATTTATTGAATTTTGAATTGTAATTATATATAAAATAATTATTACATTAAAAATTCCATTTTATAGTTTTAAAAAATATTATACCAGTCCAGAAACGTATAGAAAAAATTTAGGATTTTTTCAACAAAATTTATTATTTTTAATGATTAATATTATTTTGGAAAAAATGTTTATGATTTATTAAAAACAATAATTTAATTGAAAAATTCTTCAAAATTTTTCGTAACCTTTCATTCATGATCCTAGAGTTTTTAAAATTTGAATTTTTAATAATATATTATTTTATGTTAAATAATTATTGCCAAAATCAATGTATTTGTTTTTAAAAATAATATTTCAACTTTTAAAAATCTTCAGATTTTTCCTAGGCTCTATTTTATGATCCTAGATTTTCGAAAATTGTAAAATTTGAATTTTCATTAATAGATTATTTTATGTTAATTATTTATGGATGAAAACATTATTTTATTCATAATATATACAAATTAAAATACTAAAATTATTATGTTTGCAAAACTAAGTTAATTTTAAATTATAAATAATTTTTAATA
Source organism: Allium fistulosum (assembly GCA_030737815.1). Classification (NCBI taxonomy): domain Eukaryota; kingdom Viridiplantae; phylum Streptophyta; class Magnoliopsida; order Asparagales; family Amaryllidaceae; genus Allium; species Allium fistulosum. The sequence goes on along the minus strand of CM060905.1, from coordinate 300,510,096 downwards.
ATTGTTCTCTCTCTTTCTACATATATATTTATCTATATATAAATGTTTTATGTTCATATATTATATATAATATATTTATACATACATGTGTGTGTGTATTTTGTAACACATATACATGCACATATTTCTACAACATACATGACATACAAAATGCGCTAATATGTCTGTTGCGATGTAAATCCCAACATCTACATATGGGCATTTATACCTTTCACGGATTATTATGTTATACATGCACTCACACATATATGTATATGATACATTTATGTATAAACTAAATCAAATAAAATTAATTTCATATCTTAATACATTTGAATTTAAATAAATTAAATAATTTTATATAAATGAAATTTAGAAATGTTCTAATTCAGTTAGACTTCATTGGCCCAATAAAAGATCCAATAGGGTAAAAAATTTGAAATTCATGCATAACTTCCGCTACGGGCTAGTCCAGTTCCAACACAACAAACCAAATAATAACACATAAATCAAGATTAACTGGTATATGTAAAGAAATGTCCAAATTTATAGAATAGCAGAACGAGGATTTATTCTGCTAAATAGATGTCATTAATGAAGTATACTTAACTCGTTTCCGATATTTCAACTTATACTATTCATCGCTCAAAAGTGAAGCCAGGTAAGTTAGAGCACTGGTTGCATCAAAGTCTTACCTAGACACTTCATTCTTGAATCTCACAAATAGATAAGTCTACTTGTTAGCATTTAGCATTAAGCAAAGTTAATTACCTTTTTCCAAAACTTATGTAATTATTAAAAATATGTTTAAACTTGAAACCAATTTTAAAACACTCTATTATAGGTTAGAAAATAACCCTAGGAAGATTGGAGAAAAATACAAAATTTAAATATCATTCAAAAACAAATTATAGTTTCAAACAGCAAAGGTAGCATTTCTACAGATGCTACAAAATAATTCACAAAGATCAAAAGTGTTTTAGAAGCAAAGACGGCACTACAGAAGTGCTACCAAAATTCCAGGCTGTCGTTTAAGGTGAATTTGCTACAACTTTGCGCTTAGAATTCGACGTCTTAACAAATGAGTTTTAATCCATTCTTTTTACAGTAGTTACTATACTTTGGGTAGTTGAAAACCCTGAAGAAAAATCCCAAAGAATATCTCTTAATTATTTAAGAGAATTTCTCACAAATAGGGTATTTTACCAGACTACACTTATAGCGACTATTTCGCTATAACTTTTTGCCACTTCGTTCAACTAGATATCAAATGAATTAAGGCAACCACTTTAACAAATCATATGTTTTTGGAAGCGTATAATAAAAGGCTATAACTTTATGTAGTTAGTGTATATTATCATAAATAATAGCAAGCAATATTAACATGTTTATTCAACATGTATTATCAGTTTATAAATTCATTCAAAGTGAGATTAACTCACTTTTCATTAACCCAAATACTTCCTACCAACATTAAATCTATCAACTCTTCTACTATCACTTCCATATAACCCAAGAACACATCCATGGCTCAACACCATCAACATTTGCTCACGGCCCAAGGCATGTTTGCCCCCCAATGCTCACGGCCCCAAAGCCATTTCCCCATAGCTCCATCTTCCTTCGACTTTTTAAAGGCTAAAGCATGTTCTCTAAGTGATATAAGAAATTTGGTAGAGTTTGAAAGATAATGGAGTTGAATTGACATGAGTTTAAGAAAGTTAGAGAGGAGGAGGAAGAAGAAGACATTGTTTTAGAAGTGGAGTTGTGTAGAAATGAAGTGAATATGTGTGTGTATTTATAGAGTTGGGAAATGTGTGGAAAAGATCTCAAAACCCCTTCCTTAACCATGAAGTAAAAGGACTTAAGCATGTAAGGTCATACCCTTACACAAACATACCTTCCTTAAATCACTCCTTGATTTAAGGCTTGATTTAGGGGTCCTTTTGTCTCCTTAATTAAATCCTCTAACTTAATTAATTTGCTTAGGAACTAAGGTGATTTAATACATTATAATGTGTTACATGATAACATACTAGCGTACAAATATTCGAACAACTTTTATTTAACAAAAAAGTGGATTTTTAATAAAACGTTTTCCGGTCACATTTTCAGTATTTATCCAAAGTGTATATTTTTGTAAACACGGTTCAAAAATAAGTTTTCTAACATTAGTTATTAATTAAAAAGTGTTTAAAAAGTTTATAAAATCATATTTAATCATACTAAATCTTGGATACAAATATTTAAATAATTCAGATATTTAAATACGAAATGTTTGAAACTCTGGGTCGTTACATTCTTCCCCCCTTAAAAAAATTTCGTGCCCAAAATTCCAAGGATGGAAAAATATAATAAAAACCAAACAATTAACAAAAGCTAAGCACACCAAAAATAATATCACCCATAGCCCTGGTCAGAGGTACGGTGCCTTATCCCATCCATTTTTATTTTTCAAATTAAGGTAGTTTCACTTTAAAATTCCTATGTTGATTTACTAACCATAGGTGAATTTTACTTAGGAATCTAACCTATGCTCTGATACCAGCTGTGATGACCCAGATTTTCGGACCAGTCAAAACGTCAAAAATCTGTCCGTTCTAAAACTACAAATGAAAACTACCAACATAATACACAATATTTGATAAATATTCAACACTATTAAATGTATAGGATACAATTTCAATTGTACAAGTTATCAGAGTAATCAATTTAATCTACTAGGTGTACGTTAATACATACCAAATACAAATACAAATATCCAACGCTGCACGACTCTGATGAGAGAGACAGCAATAGTCATACCTACAATAAACATGTTAAATGCGGAATAAAATAGTAAGCAGGAAAGATACAACAACACAAGACAATTAGCAAATAATAACAGGAAAAAGATATATTATTACTTGGGCTGCGTCACTACCACTTGTGACTGCCTATGTACCTCTATTTAACTGGGTACCCAATTAGATACAGGATCAAGCCAACGTAGTTCTCCTATTCACAAATAGGACTCAAGGAGCCTATGATGCACAATCAAACAAATATGCAATTCCCAAACTAACCCTTTGGCTTAATCTTTACATTTAGATTTATGAAATCTGATTAACTTTATTATTTTCAAAAATAATCTCTTTTGAAAATACTTATTCGAAAATAAACTCTTCGAACTAAATTCCCAGTTTCATTTCAAATCCTTTTGAAAAAATAATATATATATATATATATTCAAATCATACTTTTCTTCGAGATTTAAGTCAAAACCTTTTCAAAACTAGTATTAATTACTCTGTATAATAATACAGTGGTGTATTTGATATATTTATTTGAAAATCCAAAAATGCTCTATTATAAAAGTATATCAAAATATATGCAACCAGATCGGGAGGTTTCTCCCAATAACAAGGAAACTGGATCCCGAACTTCACAAGATAAATAAAAAAAGTATATCCCTCTATACAAAGAGTAGACTAAACTAGGGGTTAAACCACCCTTTTGTCCACTTTTTAGTTACAAGTTACCCGAATCATTGATAACATAACAAATCATTTTGTTTCCCGAAGTGACAAATCATTTTGCACTGATAATCACAAATACTTTCAAACATAGTATTGTTTATTTCCTCAAAATCTTTTAGAAATCAATTTCAAACCACCGGGGTTTAAATTCTCCAAATTCTCTTTATTTATAAAACACATTTTATAAAGGGGCATTTCACTAGAAGGACAAACTTTGCAGTCCAATTACTTTCTAGGACACACATCCACAGAAATTAATTTCAAGGCCAAAGTCAGCAGAATAATTACTTTTAAGGACAAAGTCAACAGTCCAATTACTTTCAAGGACATAATTTCATAGGTTTTTAGGCCTTAGAAACTAATTATTTTGCATTTTGTCCTTAAAAGTAATCATTTCAGTTATATGTCCTAGAAACTAATTGCACTTGCTAAAGAGGCCCTTGTGGCTAATTTCCACTTTTATAAATATCTCTCTATATAAATCACTTTTATATAAAATCACTTCCAAAATATTGATTTCCAAATATTATATAAACACCTTTATATAAAACCACTTCAAAGTATTTACTTCAAAATATTTCTATTTATTTTAAAGGAACCATTTCATTTAAAAGATAAACATCTTTAAAATTATAATAAACATCTTTTATTATAACAGTTACTTAATCAAATATTTTCATCGAACACCTTATGTTAAACTATGAAATTCTAATCATAAGATGTTCGTATCTACCCAACCCATGCATATAGCTTTTAATTGCTCATAAATTGGTGGAGCGCAATTCAAACAGTCAAACAAACAATACATTATTATCAACAGTTCAACAAACTGAATAATAACACATAAATCAAGATTAACTAGTATATGTAAACAAATGTTCAAATTTATAGAATAGCAGAACGAGGATTTATTCTGCTAAATAGATGTTATTAATGAAGTACACTTAACCTGTTTTTGATATTTCAACTTATACAATTCATCGCCCAAAAGTGGAGCCAAGTAAGTTAGAGTACTAGTTGCATCAAAGCCTTGCCTAGACACTTCATTCTTGAATCTCACAAATAGATAAGTCTACTTGTTGGCTTTTAGCGTTAAGCAAAGTTAATTACTTTTTTAAAAAATTTATATAATTATTAAAAATATGTTTAAACTTGAACCAATTTTAAAACACTCTGTTATAAGTTAGAAAATAACCCTAGGAAGATTAGAAAAAAATACAAAATTTAAATATCATTTTAAAACAAATTATAGTTTCAAAAAGAAAAGATAGCATTTCTACAAATGCTACAAAATAATTTGCAACTGCTCGAAAGTGTTTCAGAAGCAAAGACAGCACTACAGAAGTGCTATAAAAGTCCGAGCTGTCTTTTAAGGTGAATTTGCTACAACTTTGCATTTAGATTTCGACGTCTTAATAAAAGGCTATAGCTTTAAGTAGTTAGTGTACATTATCATAAATAATAGCAAACAATATTAACATGTTTATTCAACATGTAATCATCAATTTATAAGTTCACTCAAAGTGAGATTAACTCACTTTTCATTAACCCAAATACTTCCTACCAACATTCAATCTATCAACGCTTCCACTATCACTCTCATATAACCTAAGAACACATCCATGGCTCCACTCCATCGACATTTGCTCATGGCCCAAGGCATGTTTGCCCCCCATGCTCACGGCCTCAAGGCCATTTCCCCATACTCCACCTTCCTTCGACTTTTTAGAGGCTAAAGCATGTTTTCTAAGTGATATAAGAACTTTGGTAGAGTTTGGAAGAGAATGGAGTTTAATTGACATGAGTTTGAGAAAGTTAGAGAGGAAGAAGAAGAAGAAGACATTGTTTTAGAAGTGGAGTTGTGTAGAAATGAAGTGAACGTGTGTGTGTATTTATAGAGTTAGGAAATGTGTGGAAAAGATCTCAAAACCCCTTCCTTAACCATGAAGAAAAAGGACTTAAGCACGTAAGGCCATACCCTTACACAAACATACCTTCTTTAAATCACTCCTTGATTTAAGGCTTGATTTAGGGGTCCTTTTGTCTCCTTAATTAAATCCTCTTACTTAATTAGTTTGCTAAGGAACTAAGGTGATTTAATACTTGATAATGTGTTACATGATAACATACTAGCGTACAAATATTCGAGCAACTTTTATTTAACAAAAAAGTTGATTTTTAATAAAACGTTTTCCAGTCACATTTTCAGTATTTATCCAAAGTGTATATTTTTGTAAACACATTTCAAAAATAAGTTTTCTAACATTAGTTATTAATTAAAAAGTGTTTAACAAGTTTATAAAATCATATTAAATCTTGGATACAAATATTTAAATAATTCAGATATTTAAATACGAAGTGTTTGAAACTCTGGGTCGTTACACATGCAATGACTGCAGCATTAGAGCATGTGGAAGCAAAGAACCAAAGTCTAGTATAATACATCAATAAGTGCTTTACAAGCATAAAAAGTGTTATTGCTTACTGATTGCGTCGAGGAAGTTACGACCATATTTCCAAGCTCATTCAATAATGTTGTTGATTATGGACCGTTTGGTACCAGACCGGTTTTTCTACTCGGCCAAATTTTGTTTCTTCTTCTAATTTTCTTCGAGTTAAGTCTCGATCCCCTTATCTCCTTGTTTTACCCACTTGATCATGTGATAGCAGTCTTACTATGGACCTCTCGGCTATTTTTGTTTCTCTTGACGTTTTTCTGTATATATCGTGTTGTGGGGAAAAAACCCCATGAAAGAGATAGAAGAGAAGGAGTTATGGATGGCACTATTCAAGGAGTGTTATTGAAGGAATCTCTTCCGAAGAGTAGGAATGAAATGTGTAAGCTCTTATGTACGCCGTATATTAAGTAGGGTAAAATTATATTTTGGAGGGGATTTTCATTCCCCTTGCTCAGGTATGTAGACAAACTTGAATCGAAGAAAATCCTTGAAGACATTCCTTAAGGAAGCTAAAGAGCTCACAATAAGGGGAATTTGGTAAGGAAGGTACTATGACATGGTAATTTCTGGCCCACTATCAGATGTTATGGATTTTTCCAAGTGTGATAGGTTCCAGAGATTTGTAAAGATATCAAAGATCTTTCTAATGAGATTATGTAAATGGTTAGCCTATGGTGATTTATGATATAAGGATTGGACATTATTACGGAGCTAAAGATGGCACGCAAAGGAGAAATATTTGCAATCATTGTGGTGGATCATTTTACGAAAGGAGGTTAGGTGGAGCCACTCACCATTATCACTTTAGCAAAAGTGATTAACCTTGTAGTTAAAAATATTTTGTGCAGGTTTAGAGTACCAAAAAATATCATAAATGACAACTGAACTTAATTTAAGAGCGCAAAATCCGTGAATTCTTCGCATGGTATCATATTCAAAAGAGTTTCTCGATGGTGGCTATCCACAAGCGAACGAAACAATGGAAGTGGAAAAAAAGATTATTAAATCCATCATCAAAAAGTGGTTAAAGCAAGCCAAAGGGAAATAGGTTGATGAGTTACCACTAGCACTATGGTTTTATCAAACATCCAGAAAAATGAAGTTAAACATACACCAACTGCATTGGCATACGAAATTGAAGCAATGATTCTAATTGCTATTGAAGTCCCTTCTCATTGGCATATGCATATGACCTCGAGATGAATGAAGATATATTGTTAACATCCTTTGACTTGGTGGAGGAAAAGCATGAAAAGGCAAATTTGAAGGTAGCCACTAACCAGCAAAGTGTGGCACAATAGTTTAATACCAAGGTCTGGAACCATACTTAGAGTTAGAAAACTGGTTTTGAGATGGTCTACCCAAACCCGGGGGCACTTGTTTTGAATTATAAAGGACACTCATAATAAAGCATAAGCTTGGAGATGACACTCTTATGTCATGGACAGTAGATGGTGGGCAAATTTCGTGGGCATGGAATAGAGAGCATCAACGTTGCTATTTCACCTTCTTATGCATTTTTATATTAGACATACTTAGGGTTGAATTATGTATAAATTTGTCATTCGTTATGGATATTTTAATAAAGTTCGCTTTTTGGATCAATGAATCATATTCCTTTAGTCAAACTTTGTGTTATGGGATAAGTAATGCAGACATTACACATCTCGGAGTAAACCGGATGATTAAAGGTACCCATAAATCAGTACTGATAGACTCCTTCAAATTGGGATCAATTTCTTGGACTATAATCTAATAAGGGGTAGATGGGATAATTTTCCCACATACATTCACCCCTTAACTAACACACTGGAGATAAGCAACGTACGAACGCCCAAAGATAAGCATAAACGAACAAAAATTGCCCAGCACGTGTCGTTAGACACTGATGTTCTGAGATAAGCATCAATATATACACAAATTTTGAGTGTAAATACATTCAGTAGAAAACATACTCAATAATAATTATAATGGTGCTCGTTTAAAAAATAGAGGGAAACCATTGAAATATATAATATTAAATAGTTTTATTTTATGGTTGAACATAAAAAGTTTAACTAGTGGTAAAGAAAGCTGAGTAAATAAACTGTATAATTATGGAAATCTATTTATTCGTATGACGTTGCAATAAATAAATGCGTACATAGTACCATATATACATGTAGATACAGAATAAATATTAAAACATCACTACATATATTTGAATATTTGCAGGTACAGTTATAGTAATATAGAAAAGTATAAAGACATGATTTGAAAAAAAGGCTGTCTTCTTTATTTACTTATCCTTTTTACATACAAAATGGTAATTGTACTCTTACAAAATAGTAGGACTGAAGGAAAAATACAAAAGAAATGTAAAAACAAGGGTGATCACTTCTTGATATTATGCCTTTGCCTGATCTCCTTTTGTTTCCCTAGAGTAACTCCTTTAGTGAATAGGTATCAATAGACGATGGAGTTGTCTCTGAAGTGGACTATTATGTTTGCATTTCTTTTTTTTCTCTTTCTCTCCAAGCTCCTTTAGGTCAGAGGCGGAAGGAGGAGCAGTTGATTGCCGAGCTTAAATTTAATCAATTTTTTCCTGCTTAATCTTTATGAGTGTTACTGTAACAACCTGCCATTTTCAACCCTCCGGCTTAACACAACTCACGATGTGTAAATCCTGAATTAACGTGTCATTGGAGATTGATAGCAAGAGACAAAATAGCAAATACATTCTATCTATCTCTTTCTGAACTCACAACGGAAGGTAATAACATATAACAAAATTAAATGTCATTTTATTTCAAACCAATAGATCCTGCTATATACATAAGCAATCCAGACACACATATATACAAATCAATACCAATGTTAGATGATTATTTATATAAAGAATTATATACACCGGTAACACCATCGCCATTCGCACATTCAAACGTTACTAGATACATCATATCAAATCCATCAATCTAGTGATGACGAAAAAGGGAAAACATAAAGAGGATCAAACTACAATTTGGTGAGTGATGAACATCTACTTTACCACATACTCTAATCATTCCTAAATAATACCGAGATAACCATGGAAAATGGCATACCTTAGTCCTGTTTCACCTACAACCAACTAGTTAGTCAAACAATACATCAGATATGACTATTTCATGAAACAAGGTCTTAGTCCAGCATAATTACAATGGTTAATGATATAGTCTAACCCATATTCAAAGCCAAGCCTACCTTATTGCATTAACACTTGGCTAAATCACCTAATGGACATAGTTCCATATACGTTTTATAGACCCATCTCCGTACAACACCATGCACCTTAAAAAATACTAGGATAATTAAGTGATCGTGTTGCCATGATAATCAACAGAGATCACAAATCAATAGTCAAACAACCACTAACATTAGAAAATCAACTATCCATACGTATATACCTTTACATATATCACTATATATATGTATGTATGTGTGCATGTCCAATCACTCAATTCAATCAAACTGGAAAATCACATCAAAACATAGCCTAAAATGTCATTCGAAGATCGCTGGAAGAACTCGAGTTGATCCCCCTTTAATTATATGACCTGACCCTATTGGGTCTAGGTTTATTAGACCCAACAGTCAACCACCGGTCGAACAGTGACTTCCACTGGCTAGGTTTATTCTTGAAAGGTTTATTCTTGAATTGAATTTTGTGATGACCAAAATTCCATTCAAATTAATCAAAATTATGTACAAACTCTAATATTCTTATTTGAATGAAATCAACTTAATCACAAAGTTATTTTTATTTGTGAAGGTTATTTTGACCGGAAAAGAAAATAAAAAGGATGTTGGTGTTTTCCTTCTTTTTAAATGGAAATGTAGAGGTAATAAATCCCTCCCCACACTCTGAAGTTTAACTGTATCATCACATTTGTGACATGACAATTAGGGGTAAAGGAAAAGTATATACATATTTACAAAAGAGTGTTAACATTTTCTTACTTAATGTAGTGTGGCTCATGAAGAATCATGAGCACCTCCTAATGATCACTTGGAAATTCCAAGGAAGTTTTTAAATGATGACTATTGACTTTGAAAGTCTACCCATCACTTGGGGTCTTTATTTGTATAGAACCATGAGGAAAACAATATGCACTACGTATGGTCCTTTTTTTTATATTTTAACTTCCTAGGGAATAAATGTAGGCTAGAGTAGCATAGGAGAAATTATTATTTAACACAAATGATTTTTGTAAGATTGACTCATTGCGAAACACTTTTTTCTTTTTCTTATAGATTTTATAATTTTCGTAAGTATCGTTCCTAAATACCTCTAATTCATTCATTTGTATTTTTTTGTTTTCGCCGGCATTTTTCGAATAGAAGTTCAAGTTCATTCCAAATTACTGTGTAACGACCTGTATTTTTAACTATTTTAAATTATTAAATTTAATATGATTATTGAATAAAAATGGTTAGAAATAAAAATTTAACGTTTTATTTCTGTAATTTATTTAATATGAACTTGAATAAAATTTTGAAATAACCAATTTCGAAGATTTTGGCAATAATAGGTATTGAAATGAAATTCCATATATTGACTGTGTTAATAATCAATAGCTAGAATTGAATAATAAATATTGAATTATTTAGATGGAAAATAAAATAATTGTTGATAATTAAAATTCATTTGAAATTTTATGATTTACTAATATAATTCATTGAATAATTAAATTATTTAAATTTAATATTGGAAATTATTTAAATAATTGAATCTAGAATTTAATATGAATGAAAATGATGTCGAAAGTTGTTTTAAATTTTATTGAACAAGAATGAAAATTATTTACTTTTAAAATTGAATTTAAAAGTGGGTAAACAGAAATTGAAAATTTCTTGTTTTAAATTAACGGGTGAAAATAGCCATTTTGGCCACCATCTCGGATTTCAATGAAATCAGTTTCATCGGATCCGTAATAGTGAATTATTATAGGATTTCAAGTTTCGTAATGATCGGACTTATCATTTTGCGTGCGAGCTTGAAACGCGTAGAAACCAATTTAAAGGAATTTAACTAAAATAAATTGATTTTGAAAAGCTATCTTCTGAATATGATGGATTTGGCTCCCGATACCTATTCCATTGTGTTCGAAATGGGGGTATAACATATAGAATGTCAGGCGGCACGCTTTGTTTGGAGTTTAAGAATTTCGGGCGTTAAAAGCTAGATATTTTCTAATTATAATAATATATTTACATACCATAGCTCGACACTTCGTACACCCGCGTATAATTTTGTCGCCCTCGTACATCTTCCCTCTCGTTTTCGTTTAGGGCAGAATGAACAAGGGAAAAAAAATAAAAATAATACGAACAAAGCAGCGAGAACGAACGAAGACGACGCCGAGGCGCGTCTCGACCAGGGAGGAGGGAAGCGCGCAGGGCGGCGCTTGGAGGCAGGGGGAGGCAGTCGCTGGTTTTCGACGGTGGCGCGGACAATCATTTTAGGGATTTTTGTGGGTGCATTGATTCCCGCACGCGACTGTGGAGGTTGAGTGCAACCGGAGATGGGCGCTGGCACTGGCGTACAGGCGGCGATGTCGTGAGGGTCTGGAGGCGCGATTCGTTCGAGTTTAAAAAAAATGAAGAAGAATACGTGATCGACCTGGGAAGGGATGTGCGGCCTGGAGGGTTTTAGCTGAGAGAAGGTTTTATTTATTTTATGTTTATCTTAATTTTGATAATTAAGTTTTAATTTTATTGTATATTAATAAATTGCATAACTTTTTCTTACGAGGTCCGATTCGAGCGAAACGAGTCGCGTTGGAATCGTATTGGCATCGTCTATGACATGGGTAGAAATGGAATTTATTTGAAGCTGTAAAATTTTCCATTTTAAAATAAAGGTGAGTGTTTTAAATGCTCACGATGTACTAAATATTTTTATGTTCGTTAAATTAATATCATGAAGTAATTTAATTTCATTGGCTGATGTTTGGTAAATTAATTGACATTGAATTGATATATGAATTGAACTGATAAGGATTTAAATGGACAATCAAATTTGAAATTGAAATTAAATTGCCAGTTACCTGATATTGATAACTAATTAATTGTTGTGTTATATTGATTGTTTGGATGTTGATTGTGATGGATGGCATTGGTTGATATTTGGGATGATTTGGATGTTTATTTATTTTTATATCTTCCAGTTATCACCCTGTATATTATTGACATCATATAAACTGTTATTTGAATTATTTTGAATAAATAAAAATTAGGCTAAAATGATATATACCTATGACATTTATTTTGGATTGAAATGATATATATCCATCCTTGAAATTCAAATCGAAATAACTATTCACTTGGCCATAGGATAGAAAATTATATATGGACACCGGATTAGTTAAATTAATGATTTTAAAAATTTTGGATTTGAATTTATTCAAATGATTTCGTTTTATAGAAATAAAATTTAATTGAAATATAGAAATTGAATTAATTTCAAATTTAAGTTTTGAAATGCGAAATTAAAATTTGTTAAACGAAATTGTTTAAAAATGAAATTTGAGATTTTGAAGTTATAATTGAAATACGATTTGAATTTCGAAAACTGATCTGTTATTGAAAGATCTAGACTTTTATTCGAACTTTGAAATATTGCTAAGTAAAAGTAATTTAAATGGATACTTCATATTTGGGCTCCGAGTTGAATTATTTTGAAGATTTGAACCATAAATTGAATATCGAAGTTTAAATTTGATTTAGGTGATTTAAATCAATAAATTGAAATCGAACTTGAAATCGATATAAATAAAATGGTTTAAAATAAGAATTGAATTGAAATTTAAACCATTGAATCAAATTGTGAATCAAATTTGGAGTTAAATGAACTTTTTGAAATTGAAGTTATTTCGAATGGAAATTGAAATAGAAATTAATTTGAATTGAAATCAGAATAGAAACGATTTAAATTGAAATGGAAATTGATTTGAATTAAAAGATTTGGAATTGAATCAGTTTCACTTTGAAACTATTTTCAATTAAATTATTTTAATATAAACTGTTTAAAATCTATCTTTTTTTAAATATTTAAATTATTTTGATTTTCTAAACTTTTTTCCTATATAAACCATTTTTAATATCTAAACCATTTTATCAAACTATTTTAACTTTTTAAAACTATTTAAATTCAAACTATTTTCAAAAATTCAAACTGGTTAGAGTGGAAACTGTTTATATTTAAATCATTGATTTAAATGCGAATTGGGTTAAAATGAAGTTATAACCTAAGTAGAAATTCGAAACGATTTTGGAAGTGAAATTGAGATATTGGAGTGAAAATGAATTTCAAGCGAAACTGACATATTTAAGTAAATATGATATTTTGAAGTGAAAAAGATTTTGAAGCGAATATGATATTTTGATATCAAGTATGAATCGTTTTCGAAATGTAAAAGTACCAACAGGGTGTAAAACGACGTTTGGTTGTTAAAGAGACCGGGGCCTCTTATTGGCATACCCTATGTCAATATTGAAACCACTTTAACAACTGTGTACGCAGAGGAGACTCCAGAACAAAGTGGTTGGATTTGGCGTCATTTACTGGTCTTAAAGAAAGTGAACAATGATGGATAGACCCCGGCACTGTGCCAATTTGAAATGACTAAAACAGGATGGCTTGACAAGGCCAAGCGGGCTAGCTATCCCTAGCGGACATCCATTCTTCGATTTTCTTCTTGGACTTGGTCCATGCTATTACATTTGATGTTGGTTTCAATTGGTGCACCTTGATTTTGGGATGACCTCCCTTTGACTCGATATAGGATGGATGAACGCGGTGGGCGATCGTGGCTACGATGCGTTACCACCAGCCCTATGACTCGAACCAGTAGTATCCTACCTTGGGCGTTGCTTACGTGCCTTGTCATACTTTTATCCCTATACGAGACCACTACGAGTTTGGTTTAGTGTTGTCGTATCACAGCGCATCCCTATCCCCCAACGTGCTACTAGGGCGTTATATGCAAATTGTACGACAATGCTTAAAAATGCGTTAAGGGGGGTTAATATAAAGCCTTAACGCTTGGAAAAATATTTATTTTACTGATACATATATAGCATATTCTACTATATATAATATTTTGACGGATCCTTAAGATATGGAAAATCCCGTAACATCTCTTGAGTTATTGCACGCACGTTATACACTGGATAGGAGATGTAAAACCCCATAAACATCTCTGACGCTATTACACTCATGTTATATGTGATATTGATTTGAATCACATAAGGATATTTTAGTCCCGACTCGAGTGTTTTGTTTTTTCATTATGCTCGGGTCAGCCCTGAGTTTTCAGCTCATTGAAGATTATTTTCTGGAGGACGAAGACGAAGATTGGTATATTATTATTAGTATTATTATTCCTTGCATCTTGTTGTTCTGCTACATTACTCTATTATTCCGTTGTATATATACCTCTGATAAATGTTGTATAAATTATAATCAAATGTATAGTATAAACAGCTTCATGAACTGTTTATTTGATTATTATATTTTGTCATTCCACTGCGAGATTCTGTATTTGTTTTCTTCTTCCCTTATTTTTCTTAATTAACCCCATTGAATATCTATGTTTTGGATTTTTTGAGTTGGACATGTGTGGATTATTGTTGATTTAAACCTTCCAAAATGTGGGTCATCGCAGTTGGTATCGAAGCTTTGGTTTAGCGATAAACTTAGCTTTGTGGGGTTTGACTCATTAGAGATAGGGTAGTAATACCCTAGATTGAGTTTGTTTGAGCGTGTGTGTGTGTATATATATATATATATGAGAGCGCGTACTTGTTAGTATTATAAAATGTTTTATATTGTGTTTACTTATCAATTAAGTTGTTTATGAATTCTGGTCGGTGCGTGGGATGCCATGTTATCGATAGGGGTTTCTAAACACTTAAACGAGGGAATTGACATGATATTGTTTTAAAATAGGGTAAGTGAAATAATTTTACCTAGTTATATTTTATACATATAAAATGATACTTTTTAATGAAGTTGTAGTTAGGAAATGATAATATTTAGTTATCATTGATTATTGGTTGAATTAAACTAAAACGAATGCTTTGTGAACTCTATTTCACGAAGCGTTCGATAATTAAATTTAATTGAAATCTAATTGCAATAAGAATTGTTTGCAATAACAAAGATGTAAATTAACGAAATGTTTTCATAACAAGGGAACATAATTGTATAAGTATATTTATAATATAGCTTTTAAATAGAAAGGATTTAAAAGCTGAGAATTTTAGAATTTAAATCCGGTTGCTTTCAAAATTGTTTTCAAAGCCTTCAAACATAATAATAATATTATTTGAAAGTGTTTTGACTAGAAATATATTTTGAAAGAAATAAAATCATTGAACTTGCTTTAGTCGTTGGGAATAAATTCTGGGGATGACTGCAGCATCGTCAGTATTCATTTTCGAGTTTCTGAGTGAGAATTGCTACCAAAAGATATTTATTTCTGGTTAAAACAAGTTTTGATTGCAAAAAATATTCCAAGTATGATTTGATAAATATTTGGAAATATTTTTTGAACTTATAAATTGAAAATAGTATAGATAAGAAATAAGTTTTTAACTTATGAATTTAAACAGGAAAGTAAAACCGAATTTTAAAAATGGTTGAACATTTTGGGTAAGCAAACAAGAAGAAAAATTGAATTTGAGACATGAAATAAAAGAATTAACCTAAGAAAATTTAAATAAATTGAGTTAGTGAAACGAAGTAAATAAAATGAAGTTTAAATCAAAAAAGCTTAAATGAAAGTGAATTTTATTTGAAAAGAATTAGATAAAATAATGAAATGAAATTTTAAGTGAATAAGTTTGTATAACTTATAGATTTGAGAAAAATTAAGCTAAAAACAAATTCTAAAATTTGTTGCATGTGAATGAAAAGAAAAGAAAAAAATTTAACTTAAATAAGGTTAAATAAACTGAGTAATGGATTAAATGAAATAAAGTTTAACTTAATAAAGATTAAATGAATTGAGTTGGATTTGGATGGAACTAGATGAATTAGTAAAGTGGACTAATTCCATTTAAGCTTTAAAATGAATTAATAGAATGAATACGAACTTGAGTTATAAAATGAAATGCAATTTAGTTGTAGAAGAAATTGAATGAGAATAAATGGGTGTAAGTAAAGATTTATATGAGTAATTAAATTTGATTTAAATTGGATATAAATAAATTAAATACAAATGGAATGAGTTTTAAATAAATTGAATGGTAACTAATTGAATATGAGATAAGTTAATGAAATGAATTATAAGAAGGAAGTTAACTTAAGAAAAGTTGAATGAAATTGATTATGATTAAAAGGAAAATTTATTAATATGAATTTGAATTGTAAAATAAAATTTACTTAAGTAAAGTAAATGATATGAATTAAGGAAATAAACTAATGAAGTGAATCAATGAATTAATACAAACTTAAGTTATGAAGTAATAATAAATATGAGTTGCGTTATATAAAAATGTTATAATAAACTTAATTGATTTTATGAAATGGTCTATAAATGATATTAGTATTAAAGAGAATATACTAAGTGATAATGAAATAAAATCTAACTTAAATAAGGTTGAATGAAATGATTTATAAAATGGCCCAGAAATGGATTTATATGAATGTGTTAAACAATTTTTTATAAATTGAATTGAATAAATTGAATGTAAATGAAATAGATGTGAATAATTTAGAAGTAAACCAATATAATGTCAATAAAAATGGATGTTAATAAGAAATGAAATGTATAAATTAAATATTGACATTGGAAATGTAAAATTGTGATAGTTATGAATTAATTGGGTGAATATTAATTGTTGGATGGTTTGTTTTGCTATAAATCATCGTTTTAATTGTTTTTGATTGCATATGATTGTTGCATGGTGTGTATTGGTGCTCGTGTTTATGGTTTGGATTCCAAATTCATGTTATATGGTACTATTAAACTCATACATGCTTCTATAACTTTTATAAGTGACTAATATTCAAATTTGAGTTGAGATGGGTATAAACGAAGGTCGTTTGGACGTGTACGCGGATTTAATTTTCTATTTCTTGCTTAATATGGGCGAACTCACTCGTATTAATAATAATAAGATGCATATCTTTGATTACATACCACATTTTTATATTTTTTCCTACGGGATGCCTCATCATTGAGATGAGATATATATTTGGTATATTTGTGATATATATTATATTGTAAAAAATTTACGATCGAACCACGCAAATGAGATGCTGCCGAAATTTTCCGTAAATCCGGGTGTTAGAAAATTTTTGAGGTTTTAAAATTTTATAACTTGTTTTTATATATAAGTTGTAATTTCCGTAGAACCGATCGGAGTGGCGTAGTGGAAGCGTGGTAATGGTTTTGTAAATAAGATTTTAATTTTTGTAAGTTGATGTTTTTGAATAAAATACATCGTATGTTAAATTCCTTACTTAACCCCTTTTCGAGGATGAAAAGTTTTGAGTGGGTGAGAGTGTAATAATCCGTATTTTTAACTATTTTAAATTATTAAATTTAATATGATTATTGTATAAAAATGGTTAGAAATAAAAATTTAATGTTTTATTTATGTAATTTATTTAATATGAACTTGAATAAAATTTTGAAACAACTAATTTCGAAGATTTTGGCAATAATAGGTATTGAAATGAAATTCTATGTATTGACTGTGTTTATAATCAATAACTGGAATTGAATAACAAATATTGAATTATTTAGCTGGATATAAAATAATTGTTGATAATTAAAATTCATTTGAAATTTTATGATTTAGTAATATAATTCATTGAATAATTAAACTGTTTAAATTTAATATTGGAAATTATTTAAATAATTGAATCTAGAATTTAATATGAATGAAAATGATGTCGAAAGTTGATTTAAATTTTATTGAACAAGAATGAAAAAATTTTACTTTTAAAAGTGGATAAATAGAAATTGAAAATTTCTAGTTTTAAATTAACGGGTGAAAATAGCCATTTTGACCACTATCTCGGATTCCGATGAAACCAGTTTCATCGGATCTATAATAGTGAATTATTATAGGATTTCAAGTTTCATAGCGATCAGACTTATCGTTTGGCCGTGCGAACTTGAAACACGTAGAAATCAATTAAAGGAATTTAATTAAAATAAATTTATTTTGGAAAGCTATCTTCTAAATATGATAGAATTGGCTCCCGATACCTATTCTATTGTGTTCGGAATGGATGTATAACATATAAAATGCCAAATGGCACGCTTCGTTTGAAGTTCGAGAATTTCAGACGTCAAAAGCTAGATATTTTCTTATTATAATAATATATTTACATACCATAGCTCGACACTTCATACGCCCGTGTATAATTTTGTCATCCTTGTACATCCTCCCCCTCATTTTCATTTTGGGCAGAACGAACAAGAGAAAAATATAAAATAAAAATAATACGAACAAAGCAGCACGAACGAACAAAGGGGAGGCGGAGGCGCGTCTCGACCAGGGAGGAGGGAAGCGTGCGGGGCGGCGCTTGGAGGCAGGGGGAGGAGGCCGTTGGTTTGCGATGGCGGGGCAGACAGTCATTTTAGGGGTTTTTGTGGGCGCATCGATTCCCGCGCGCGACTGCGCAGGTTGAGCGCAGGCGGAGGTGGGCGCTAGCCGTGGCGTACTGGCAGCAATGTCGTGAGGGTCTGGGGCGCGATACGTTCAAGTTTTAAAAAAAACGAAGAAGAATACGCAATCGACCTAGGAAGGGATGTGCGGCCTGAAGGGTTTGAGCTGAGAGAAGTTTTATTTATTTTATGTTTATATTAATTTTATTGTATATTAATAAATTGCATAACTTTTTCTTACGAGATTCGATTCGAGCAAAATGAGTCGCGTTGAAATCGTATCAGCGTCGTCTACGACATAGGGTGGAAATGGAATTTATTTGAAGCTGGAAAAATTTTCAATTTTAAATAAAGGTGAGCATATTAAACACTCACGACGTACTAAATATTTTTATGTTCGTTAAATTAATATCATGAAGTAATTTAATTTCATTGACTGATGTTTGGTAAATTAACTTACATTAAATTGATATATATGATTTGAACTGATAAGGATTTAAATTGTCAGTTAAATTTGAAATTGAAATTAAATTGCCAGTTAGACCACCGATATTGATAACTAATTAACTGTTGTGTTATATTGACTGTTTGGATGTTGATTGTGATGGATGCTATTGGTTGATATTTTGGATGATTTGGATGTTTATTTATTTTTATATCTTCTAGTTATCACCCTGTATATTATTGACATCATATAAACTATTATTTGAATTATTTCGAATAAATACTGAAATGATATATACCTATGACATTGATTTTGGATTGAAATGATATATATCCATCCCTGAAATTAAAATCAAAATAACTATTCACTTGGTCATAGGATAGAAAATTATATACGGACACCGGATTAGTTAAATTAACTGATTTTAAAAATTTTGGATTTGAATTTATTCAAATGATTTCGTTTTATAAAAATAAAATTTAATTGAAATATAGAAATTGGATTAATTTCTAATTTGAGTTTTGAAATGCGAAATTAAAATTTGTTAAACGAAATTGTTTAAAAATGAAATTTAAGAATTTGAAGTTATAATTGAAATATGATTTAAATTTCGGAAATTGATGTGTTTTTGAAAGATCTGGACTTTTATTCGAACTTTTGAAATATTGCTAAGTAAAAGTAATTTAAATGGATATTTCATATTTGGGCTCGGAGTTGAATTATTTTAAAGATTTGAACCTTAAATTGAATGTCGAAGTTTAAATTTGATTTACGCGACTTAAATCAATAAATTGAAATTGAACTTGAAATCGATATAAATAGAAATGGTTTAAAATAAAAATTGAATTGAAATTTAAACCATTGAATCGAATTGTGAATCAAATTTGAAGTTAAATGAACATTTTGAAATTGAAGTTATTTCGAATGGAAATTGAAATGGAAATTAATTCGAATTTAAATCGGAATTGGATCGATTTAAATTGAAATGGAAATTGATTTGAATTGAAAGATTAGGGGTTTTTATGGGCGCATCGATTCCCGTGTGTGACTGCGGTGGTTGAGCGCAGGCAGAGGTGGGCACTGGCGGTGGCGTACAGGCGGCGATTTCGTGAGGGTCTAGAGGTGCAATTCCTTCGAGTTTAAAAAAACGAAGAAGAATATGCGATCGACCTTGGAAGGGATGTGCGGCCTGGAGGGTTTGAGCTGAGAGAAGGTTTTTTTTATGTTTATCTTAATTTTGTTAATTAAGTTTTAATTTTATTGTATATTAATAAATTGCATAACTTTTTCTTACAAGATCTAATTCGAGCGAAACGAGTCGCGTTAGAATCGTATCGTCGTCGTCAACGACATGGGGTAGAAATGGAATTTATTTGAAGCTGGAAAATTTTCAGTTTCAAATAAAGGTGAGTGTTTTAAATGCTCACAATGTACTAAATATTTTTATGTTGGTTAAATTAATATCATGAAGTAATTTAATTTCATTGACTGATGTTTTGGTAAATTAATTGACATTGAATTGATATATGAATTGAACTGATAAGGATTTAAATGGACAGTTAAATTTGAAATTGAAATTAAATTGCAAGTTAGACACCCGATATTGATAACTAATTAACTGTTTTGTTATATTGAATGTTTGGATGTTGATTGTGATGGATGCTAATGGTTGATATTTTGGATGATTTGGATGTTTATTTATTTTTATATCTTCCAGTTATTACCCTGTATATTATTGACATCATATAAACTGTTATTTGAATTATTTCGAATAAATAAAAAATAGGTTGAAATGATATATACCTATGACATTTATTTTGGATTGAAATGATATATATCCATCCCTAAAATTAAAATCGAAATAACTATTCACTTGGCCATAGGATAGAAAATTATATACGGATACCGGATTGGTTAAATTAAATGATTTTAAAAAATTTGGATTTGAATTTATTCAAATGATTTCGTTTTATAGAAATAAAATTTAATTGAAATATAGAAATTGAATTAATTTCGAATTTGAGTTTTGAAATGCGAAATTAAAATTTGTTAAACGAAATTGTTTAAAAATGAAATTTGGGATTTTGAAGTTATAACTAAAATATGATTTGAATTTTGGAAATTGATTTGTTTTTGAAAGACCTGGACTTTTATTCGAACTTTGAAATATCGCTAAGTAAAAGTAATTTAAATGGATATATCATATTTGGGCTCGGAGATGAATTATTTTGAAGATTTGAACCTTAAATTGAATATCGAGGTTTACATTTGATTTAAGTGATTTAAATCAATAAATTGAAATTGAACTTGAAATCAATATAAATAGAAATGGTATAAAATAAGAATTGAATTGAAATTTAAACCATTGAATCGAATTGTGAATCAAATTTGAAGTTAAATGGACGTTTTGAAATTGAAGTTATTTCGAATGGAAATTGAAATGGAAATTAATTTGAACTGAAATCGGAATTGAATCGATTTAAATTCAAATGAAAATTGAAAATGATTTGAATTGAAAGATTTGGAATTGAATCAGTTTGACTTTGAAACTATTTTCAATTAAATTATTTTGATATAAACTGTTTAAAATCTATCTTTTTTAAAATATTCAAATTATTTTGATTTTCCAAACTATTTTCCGATATAAACCATTTTTAATATCTAAACCATTTTATCAAACTATTTTAACTTTTTAAAACTATTTAAATTCAAACTATTTTCAAAAATTCAAACTGGTCTGAGTGGGAACTGTTTATATTTAAATCATTGATTTAAATGCGAATTGAGTTAAAATGAAGTTATAACCTAAGTTGAAATTCGAAACGATTTTGGAAGTGAAATTGAGATATTGGAGTGAAAATAATTTCAAGCGAAACTGACATATTTAAGTAAATATGATATTTTGAAGTGAAAAAGATTTTAGAAGCGAATATGATATTTTGATATCAAGTATGAATCATTTTCGAAATGTAAAAGTACCAACCGGTGGGTAAAACGACGTTTGGTTGTTAAAGAGACCAGGGCCTCTTATTAGCATACTCTTTGTCAATATTGGAACCACTTTAACAACTGTGTATGCGGAGAATACTCCAGAACGAAGTGGTTGGATTTGGCTTTGTTTGCTTGATTTGAAGAAAGAGAATGATGATGGATAGTGTGACGCCCCACCTCTATGCTCATAATAACAAAGAGTATTAAAGGAAATACCGTCTATTATTACGAAGAATAAGGCTGGATAGGAGCGACCATCCGTAATTGGCCTTACACTAATATTGGTTATCTCGATAGGAGTGGTACATACTTTTTATTTTTCCTCTATTATTTATTTACTCCCATCAACACACCCAATACTAGTATAAAACGAACTACGACGGTTCATAATAGTTTAGGACATTAGATATAACAATAACACAGATAATATAAATGCGGAACACAGATAAAAACAAAAGTCTCATATATATATAACTGATGTCAGTTAATACATAGTTGACACAATACATATGATACAACTACAACTGTCGACTCTAGAAGTTATATATACAAGTACATTATCGACTAATATACATGAATACATATCGTTCTATACAATGACATGACTACTACAAAATGACATTGACAACTTCAGAAGATGTGAAAAGTCTTCATATCCTGAACAGCAACTCAAAGAAGAAAATCTACAACCTGAAATAACTCGGGTCTGACCCGAGTATTACATTCAAAAGAAAATAATACACGGGTCAGTCTAATTCAAACTCAGTTATTAGTGCATAGAAGCAATAATAATCAAATACGAATAGACGACAGTCACAGAAATCTCGTATATCCGACTCCTCGATAAAGGAATCGGATAACGGCAGATATAACACTAAACAGTGTTAAACAACAATCAGCAATCCAAAACAATTTAAACAATTGAAATGTCAATTTAAAAACAACAATGCTGATTGGCTGCAGTACACGCTAACGTGTACTGCCTCGCCAATACAGTCTATGAAATACTCAGAAGATCAATGAATCCAAACGCCAACGAATCCAACTCAAATCAAAATGAACCATTTCAAAATACAACTTCAAAATATTGAATTTATCCAACTAAACAATTTAACAATCGAACTATCAACTAAATCTGTCAATCCTGCTAGGGCTGTAGTACACGCACGCGTGTACTGCCTCGCCACTACGATAATGCAAACAAACTCGACTAACAGACCAGAGAACTGCAAGGGTAAAACTGCACCCAAATACAACTGGCAAAAGTAAAGACCAGACAACATGGCTCAGGTGGAACTGCACATACAAACAGATGCAGCCACCATGACAACAAGTACGACAGGGATGAGCAGATGCAAGCAACAATGACACATGAATATGCAGTGTATAACCAAGTCGAGTCCTGAGATATATAAACAGTGGCAACACGTCACAGTAAAGATCAACATGAAATGATGTTTGTATGCCAAAAGGTCAGAGGCAAGGCAAACACAAATATCGATTAATGCAAACTGTCTCGAACCATTAACCAAGTCAGGTAGATAACTAATGCAACAGCTTAGGTCAGTGAACACTTCCTATATGCAGACCATAATCATAAGACTCAAGTACCATCAAAGGCACAATGACATGCAAACATTTCAAGATCACAATTTTCACAGAACAACTCATGTGTATGCAACGGTGAAACGAAGTGGACAATGCCTCAACACTAAACAGAAGAATACAATATCCACAGTAAACAACATGTACAGGATAGTGAAGAACAGTTCGAACAAGGTCGAAAGTGCTACCAGGGTTCATCAAGCAATACAACACAGTGAGTATTCAGGAATGAATATCACATAACCGAAGACAATTCTCAAAGCCAATATAAATTCAAATCAACAATGAACGACTACCCAGTCAAGTGATAATGAACCTGTCAGGTCAGAGCAGTGGTACTCAAAGTAGCAAAAGAACACAAATAAGTCAAAAGGATCAAAGCCGAAGCTATAAATTGAAACAAGTCAAATTCAAGTGATAACAACAAGTATGCAAAGAGCAACATGAAGACTGGAATGAAGGACCCAATTTGTTCGACTACACAGTTGTAATGTCAACAAAGTAAACAAGGAAGTCAAATGTAAAACTGCAACTACAAAAGAATGCAACTACCAATGTAGGCTAACAGATATTATACCCTGTAACCAGAAGTATATATGAGGGCAAAACTCACTAAACAAGTGCAAACTATATGTATAAGAACAAGACCCCAATGATAATATGCTGCAGTCTCATCCAGATGATGAGCTCGATGTCAAGGCATAAGCAAACGAGCAACCATCCAAATTCAAAATCAGTAATACTATGAAACCCCAAATCAAGTTCGATTCAAAAAGGAAAAAGCAGCAGTAAATGGCATGTGGCCTGATTTGCAAATTGCCACAACACACTACGGATATCACTGGAGTTCAACTCAAAGGGATAGTCGAACAGCAGCTACATAAGTCAGA
The DNA here is from genome assembly GCA_030737815.1 of Allium fistulosum. Classification (NCBI taxonomy): domain Eukaryota; kingdom Viridiplantae; phylum Streptophyta; class Magnoliopsida; order Asparagales; family Amaryllidaceae; genus Allium; species Allium fistulosum. The sequence continues at coordinate 300,485,562 of CM060905.1, read as the reverse complement.
ACAACATAAACAACAGGTAGTGGTAAACATACAAGAACCAGATAAAGAAACTTCAACATCAAATATACTTGAATCCGGACCAATAGGCAAAACCAAAAGGCTATTAAGCCAAAAGCCAGAAGGGATTTAAAGAGCAGTTTTAAATTAAAACCAACACTCTGATCAGCTGAAAGCAACAACACGAATCAAACCAATCACATAAACAGTTCTCAACCAAGTTAGTAATTTCAAAGCTGTGGCGAACAAGTCAGAAAAGTGACAGAAGTCACGAATTTATATACCAGAAAATCGATACCAGGGTGACTACAAAAACCCTAAATGAGCAAATAATCATCGGCTACAACCATTTAAAACCCAAGACACAAAACAGAGCGATAGAATTAGATGTGAGCGAAATAATTCACTCACCTTCTTTCACGAAACAAGGATCGAAGGTTGCGAGGGCCAGAGAAACGAAGATTGAAGGAGTTGCAGTCGAGGCCAACCAGGAATCCACCGATTTCAGGGAAGATTCGCAAGCCCTAATTTTCTTTTTGGAGATGGGGAACGAACGAGATTGAAGTCGCCTCCATTTTTTTTCTTCTCGTTTCGTTTTGTGGTTGCCAAAAGAATGAATCAGGGGGAAAACAATTATGCCCTAGGTGATAATCATGGTCAAAACAAACAAACAAAATGGACCCATTTACATCTAAAGGCCCATACAATTCTTTTAACAAATTTTCAAATGGATTTAAACTTGATTCAAATCTGCATTAGCAGTTAAAAATGATTTAATCGTCATTTATAAACTGATGCGAAAAACCGGGTTGTTACAGACTCCCCTTCTTAAAGAAATTGCGTCCACGCAATCATAGGGAATAAATGGATAAAAGGTAACAACCAAAAGAGCATGGCAATGTCGAATGTATAAGCAAAGCAAGTGTCAGCGGGGAGGTATTAGATAAGAAATCGAAAGGTTCGACTGCTTCAAATCAAAAGAATCAACATCGTGGGAATCAGGGATCAAAATCAGACGACTAACAAAAGCAAGAACAATCGAGTTCCAGCAACTAAAAGAGAAGGAAAAACAGAGCAGAAATCCCATACAGAGCACGAATTGAATGTGAGTAAATCAAATTACTCACCTGAATCATCAGAGAAAAAGACAAAGCTCAAATCTCAAAAATCGCAAATATTCAATCATCAAAAACGATAATTGAATTTTCAAATCGCAAATATTTACTTATCTCAAACGATAATCAGAAGACAAATCAAATATCTGATTATCTCAAACGATAGTCAGAAAACAAATATTCAATTATAAAAAACGATAATCAAATTTCTCAAATCAACAAATATTCGATTATCACAAGCGATAATCAAATTCCAAATTCAACAAATATTCAATTATTAAAAGCGATAATTAAATCTCAAACCAGCAAATATTTAATTATCAAAAGCGATAATTAAATCTCATATCAACAAATATTTAATTATCTAAAGCGATAATTAAATCTCAAATCAGCAAATATTTAATTATCAAAAGCGATAATTAAATCTCATATCAACAAATATTTAATTATCTAAAGCGATAATTAAATCTCAAATCAACAAATATTTAATAATCTAACAGCGATAATTAAATTTAAAATCAACAAATATTTAATTATCAAAGACGATAATTAAATCTCAAATTAACAAATATTTAATTATCTAACAGCGATAATTAAATCTAAAATCAACAAATATTTAATTATCTAACAGCGATAATTAAATCTAAAATCAACAAATATTTAATTATCAAAGACGATAATTAAATCTCAAATCAACAAATATTTAATTATCTAACAGCGATAATTAAATCTAAAATCAACAAATATTTAATTATCAAAGACGATAATTAAATCTCAAACCAACAAATATTTAATTATCTAACAGCGATAATTAAATCTAAAATCAACAAATATTTAATTATCTAACAGCGATAATTAAATCTAAAATCAACAAATATTTAATTATCAAAGACGATAATTAAATCTCAAATCAACAAATATTTAATTATCTAACAGCGATAATTAAATCTAAAATCAACAAATATTTAATTATCAAAGACGATAATTAAATCTCAAACCAACAAATATTTAATTATCTAACAGCGATAATTAAATCTAAAATCAACAAATATTTAATTATCTAACAGCGATAATTAAATCTAAAATCAACAAATATTTAATTATCAAAGACGATAATTAAATCTCAAACCAGCAAATATTTAATTATCTAACAGCGATAATTAAATCTAAAATCAACAAATATTTAATTATCTAACAGCGATAATTAAATCTAAAATCAACAAATATTTAATTATCAAAGACGATAATTAAATCTCAAATCAACAAATATTTAATTATCTCAAGCGATAATTAAATCTAAAATCAACAAATATCTAACTATCACAAGCGATAATTAGAAACAACAAATATCTAATTATCAAAAACGATAATCAGAACTCATATCAACAAATATCTAATTATCACAAGCGATAATTAGAAACAACAAATATCTGATTATCAAAAATGATAATCAGAACTCATATCAACAAATTTCCAATTACCTGCAGATAATTGGAAGCAACAAATATCTAGAAATCAATTAAGAAGACTAGAAAATCAACATAAAAGCTTGGATCGATCCCATCAGATGGCGAGTTTTTAATTCGCCGCACGTGCAACAACATATGGCCGAAGCCTACCAAGTACTCAACATAATTTTGGCGCCCATTAGATTGACCCGAAGGTCCGCAGAGTGACCCGAAGGTCTAGTACTGGTATTTGACCCGAAAGTCCGTAGAGTGGCCCGAAAGCCCAACAAATGACCCGAAGGTCCAACAAATGACCCGAAGGTCCTCATAGTGGCTCGAAAGCACACGAAAGCATCAAAATGTTTCAATTAACGAGTCCGGAATTAACCGAAATAGCAAACGCACATGTCCCATACCACGTGTTTTACTAAATCGTTTGATTCTCTTCATCGTTTCCTTGAAAGTGTGAAATCATCAAATTCATCAAAACAACAGATATTCAATTAACGAGTCCGGAATTAACCGAAATAGTAAAAGTGTGGTTCCATACTCCGCACTTTTGCTAAATCGTTTAAATCACTTCATCGTTTCCTTGAAAGTGCAAAATTGTGTATTTTGTAAAAATACACTTTACATTCTCAAACGGACAAGTCCGGAATTAAGCAAATCAGTAAAAGAAAGGGGTCATAATCCTCGATTTTGCTGAAACGTTTAAATCGCTTTCTCATTCTTTTGAAATCGCAAACTGTAAAATTTTTGAAAACAATTTTTTTTTTTTATATAAAATAACAATTCACATCCTCAACTGAACAAGTCCGGAGTTAAGCGAAACAGTAAAAGAAAGGGGTCATAATCCTCGATTTTGCTGAATCGTTTAAGTCGCTTTCTCATTCTTTTGAAAACGCAAACTGCTAAAATTTTATAAAACAATTTTCATTTTAAAACGATTTTCCAACCATGTGATTAAAACAGCAAATCAGTAACAATTTTCGATAAGGAAATTGTACTTCTCAAAATACCGTAAAAACGGTCACAAAACAGCATTGCGGAATAACCGCTAGAAAATCCACTTTTAAAACTTGACGGTTACTGAAGCCAAAGCAGCAGAAATTTTTTTTTTTTTTAACGTCAAAATCTCATCAAAATAATTTACATCAAAATGTAATATCAGTGAATTTTCATTCATCAGAAATGCCACAAAACACCGTGCTTCAAAATAGCACTGGTGTAAAAATCCCGTTATAAAAATAACGGCAACAAAATACGTTTCATAACCAAGCATTGGTTCAACGTAAAATAAATGCAATAACGTGCAATTCAAATTTTTGCACGTACTACAAAATGAACAAAGAGATCATTCGAAGGTATCTTCAATGAAGATAATTCAAAACGGCAAAAATCTAATCAATATATGATTAGCCTAAAAGAAAACCAGCAAAGATCTCAATAAAAATCACATAACTGCAATTGGTTCGAATCCTCAATTCGGATTCGAAATTCTCAAAGAAACAAAATAATTATAGCTATGTAAACAACAAATGAAATTCATATCAATTTCGTATTTTGATTTTTAAATCAAAACGATTATCAGTTGTACTCAGCGAAGACAGTTTCACTGTTTCCGCTGCGCACTCTGATAAATAGAACACAAATCAATCAAATCATCAGAACACAATTTCATCAAGACAACAAAACACAATTCCACTTTTATTTTTAAATAAAGATATTTAAAAATTTCATCAAAATTTCAAAACTTTAGTTTTGACTCAAATCACAGATAAAACATCGACCAATAGTTGTAACATATGTTCCATCCAAGTTATGTTTTATATTATGTCCATAAACCCCAAGCTCTGATACCAACTGTGACGCCCCACCTCTATGCTCATAATAACAAAGAGTATTAAAGGAAATACTGTCTATTATTACGAAGAATAAGGCTGGATAGGAGCGACCATCCGTAATTGGCCTTACACTAATATTGGTTATCTCGATAGGAGTGGTACATACTTTTTATTTTTCTTCTATTATTTATTTACTCCCATCAACACACCCAATACTAGTATAAAACGAACTACGACGGTTCATAATAGTTTAGGACATTAGATATAATAATAACACAGATAATATAAATGCGGAACACAGATAAAAACAAAAGTCTCATATATATATAACTGATGTCAGTTAATACATAGTTGACACAATACATATGATACAACTACAACTGTCGACTCTAGAAGTTATATATACAAGTAGATTATCGACTAATATACATGAATACATATCGTTCTATACAATGACATGACTACTACAAAATGACATTGACAACTTCAGAAGATGTGAAAAGTCTTCATATCCTGAACAGCAACTCAAAGAAGAAAATCTACAACCTGAAATAACTCGGGTCTGACCCGAGTATTACATTCAAAAGAAAATAATACACGGGTCAGTCTAATTCAAACTCAGTTATTACTGCATAGAAGCAATAATAATCAAATACGAATAGACGACAGTCACAGAAATCTCGTATATCCGACTCCTCGATAAAGGAATCGGATAACGGCAGATATAACACTAAACAGTGTTAAACAACAATCAGCAATCCAAAACAATTTAAACAATTGAAATGTCAATTTAAAAACAACAATGCTGATTGGCTGTAGTACACGCTAACGTGTACTGCCTCGCCAATACAGTCTATGAAATACTCAGAAGATCAATGAATCCAAACGCCAACGGATCCAACTCAAATCAAAATGAACCATTTCAAAATACAACTTCAAAATATTGAATTTATCCAACTAAACAATTTAACAATCGAACTATCAACTAAATCTGTCAATCCTGCTAGGGCTGCAGTACACGCACGCGTGTACTGCCTCGCCACTACGATAATGCAAACAAACTCGACTAACAGACCAGAGAACTGCAAGGGTAAAACTGCACCCAAATACAACTGGCAAAAGTAAAGACCAGACAACATGGCTCAGGTGGAACTGCACATACAAACAGATGCAGCCACCATGACAACAAGTACGACAGGGATGAGCAGATGCAAGCAACAATGACACATGAATATGCAGTGTATAACCAAGTCGAGGCCTGAGATATATAAACAGTGGCAACACGTCACAGTAAAGATCAACATGAAATGATGTTTGTATGCCAAAAGGTCAGAGGCAAGGCAAACACAAATATCGATTAATGCAAACTGTCTCGAACCATTAACCAAGTCAGGTAGATAACTAATGCACAGCTTAGGTCAGTGAACACTTCCTATATGCAGACCATAATCACAAGACTCAAGTACCATCAAAGGCACAATGACATGCAAACATTTCAAGATCACAATTTTCACAGAACAACTCACGTGTATGCAACGGTGAAACGAAGTGGACAATGCCTTAACACTAAACAGAAGAATACAATATCCACAGTAAACAACATGTACAGGATAGTGAAGAACAGTTCGAACAAGGTCGAAAGTGCTACCAGGGTTCATCAAGCAATACAACACAGTGAGTGTTCAGGAATGAATATCACATAACCGAAGACAATTCTCAAAGCCAATATAAATTCAAATCAACAATGAACGACTATCCAGTCAAGTGATAATGAACCTGTCAGGTCAGAGCAGTGGTACTCAAAGTAGCAAAAGAACACAAATAAGTCAAAAGGATCAAAGCCGAAGCTATAAATTGAAACAAGTCAAATTCAAGTGATAACAACAAGTATGCAAAGAGCAACATGAAGACTGGAATGAAGGACCCAATTTGTTCGACTACACAGTTGCAATGTCAACAAAGTAAACAAGGAAGTCAAATGTAAAACTGCAACTACAAAAGAATGCAACTACCAATGTAGGCTAACAGATATTATACCCTGTAACCAGAAGTATATATGAGGGCAAAACTCACTAAACAAGTGCAAACTATATGTATAAGAACAAGACCCCAATGATAACAAGCTGCAGTCTCATCCAGATGATGAGCTCGATGTCAAGGCATAAGCAAACGAGCAACCATCCAAATTCAAAATCAGTAATACTATGAAACCCCAAATCAAGTTCGATTCAAAAAGGAAAAAGCAGCAGTAAATGGCATGTGGCCTGATTTGCAAATTGCCACAACACACTACGGATATCACTAGAGTTCAACTCAAAGGGATAGTCGAACAGCAGCTACATAAGTCAGAACAACATAAACAACAGGTAGTGGTAAACATACAAGAACCAGATAAAGAAACTTCAACATCAAATATACTTGAATCCGGACCAATAGGCAAAACCAAAAGGCTATTAAGCCAAAAGCCAGAGGGGATTTAAAGAGCAGTTTTAAATTAAAACCAACACTCTGATCAGCTGAAAGCAACAACACGAATCAAACCAATCACATAAACAGTTCTCAACCAAGTTAGTAATTTCAAAGCTGTGACGAACAAGTCAGAAAAGTGACAGAAGTCACGAATTTATATACCAGAAAATCGATACCAGGGTGACTACAAAAACCCTAAATGAGCAAATAATCATCGGCTGCAACCATTTAAAACCCAAGACACAAAACAGAGCGATAGAATTAGATGTGAGCGAAACAATTCACTCACCTTCTTTCACGAAACAAGGATCGAAGGTTGCGAGGGCCAGAGAAACGAAGATTGAAGGAGTTGCAGTCGAGGCCAACAAGGAATCCACCGATTTCAGGGAAGATTCGCAAGCCCTAATTTTCTTTTTGGAGATGGGGAACGAACGAGATTGAAGTCGCCTCCATTTTTTTTTCTTCTATTTTCGTTTTGTGGTTGCCAAAAGAATGAATCAGGGGGAAAACAATTATGTCCTAGGTGATAATCACAGTCAAAACAAACAAACAAAATGGACCCATTTACATCTAAAGGCCCATACAATTCTTTTAACAAATTTTCAAATGGATTTAAACTTGATTCAAATCTGCATTAGCAGTTAAAAATGATTTAATCGTCATTTATAAACTGACGCGAAAAACCGGGTTGTTACAGATAGACCCCGACACTTGTGCCAATTTGAAATGACTAAAACATGACGGCTTGATAGGGCCAAGCAGGCTTGCTTCCCCTAGCGGACATCCGTTCATTGATTTTCTTTTTGGACTTGGTCTATACTATTACATTTGATGTTGGTTTCGATTGGTGCACCTTGATTTTGGGATGACCTCCCTTTGACTCGATATAGGATTGATGTACGTGGTGGGCGATCGTGGCTACGATGCATTACCACCAGTCCTACGACCTAAACTGATAGTATCCTACCTTGGGCATTACCTCAAGTGCCTTGTCATACTTTTATCCCTATACGAGACCACTATGAGTTTGGTTTAGTGTTGTCGTATCATGGGCATCCATATCCCCCGACGTGCTACTAGGGCGTTATATGCAAACTGTACGACAATGCTTAAAAATGCGTTAAGGGGGATTAATGTAAAGCCTTAACGCTAAGAAAAATATTTATTTTACTGATACATATATAGTGTATTCTACTATGTATAATATTTTAACGGATCCTTAAGAGATGGAAAATCACGTAACATCTTTTGAGTTATTGCACGCATGTTATACACTGGATATGAGATGTAAAACCCCATAAACATCTCTGACGCTATTACACTCATATTATATATGATATTGATTTGACTCACATAAGGATATTTTAGTCCTGACTCGAGTGTTTTGTCTTTTCATTACGCTCGGGCCAGCCCTGAGTTTTCAGCGCATTGAATATTATTTTTTGGAGGACGAAGACGAAGATTGGTATATTATTATTACTAGTATTATTCCATGCATCGTGTTGTTCTGCTGCATTACTTTGTTATTCCATTGTATATATACCTCTGATAAATGTTGTATAAATTATAATCAAATGTATAGTATAAACAGCTTCATGGACTGTTTATTTGATTATTATATTTTGTCATTCCGCTGCGAGTTTCTGTATTTGTTTTCTTCTTTCCTTATTTTTCTTAATTAACCCCATTGATTATCCGTGTTTCGGATTGTTTGAGTTGGACATGTGTGGATTATTGTCGATTTAAACCTTCCGAAATATGGGTCGTCACATATTTAAAATTAATAAGTTCTCTTCTTAAACCAAGTGTCACTCGTGTTGTAAGAAAAGGTTCAAGTCCATCATCGCCCATAATGCTTTGTGCTCAAGTTCTACTCACATATGACATGCTTTACTGTATACTAATGTCTAATTCTCTAAAAAGGATCAATTGATATCCTTTAATTGTTTAGGCGAGACCAAAAAATTTCCTTGGAAAATCAATAAAGACTTCTACCACAAAGAGGGGTTCTGAACCTATAAGGAGACATCTCAAGATTAGTTTTAAAAGTAGTTCTATACACCCAATGTGCATCAATCAACTTTTGGACCAATCTTTTCGATTGTATTAATGCATTTCTCCAAAATTTGTTTAATTTGTCTATTTAATACTTCAACTTGACCACAAGTTTGTGGATGATAAGGAGTAGATAACTTCAAATCATTGCGTATTTCTTTATTAAAATTTTGAAAGATCGATTACAAAAAGTGTTCTGTTATCACTAATTATCGTGCAATGTGTTCCTAACCTAGAAAATATGTATTCTTTTATGAATTTCACAATAACTATATTGTCGTTTGTTTTACAAGGAATGATGTGACGCCCCACCTCTATACCCACGCTAGCCAAGAACACTATGGAGTAATGCCGTCAACTAGCACGGAGAATAAGGCTGCTGAGGAGCGACCATCTGTATAATTGCTTTGTGCGAGTATCGATATGCCAGATAAAAATATAACAGAGGAAATCCGACATACCGATACAAACTCAAAGCTACTACACAGTGGCTATATGGACCTCGGAAACAAATATAGAAGTAAACATAACACAAATCAGTCACAGACAATTCATATCACAAAGGCGGAAATAGATATGAATATAACACATGAAAGTGTACATCAGAGTAGTGGTCAAATAAGATCCACAATAACACAAAAGAATAGATACAAGTGCAATACATTAGAATATGTATACATCAAGGAGTCTAATCTCAAATGTATACAACAAAAACTACTAAGCTAGAGTAGTTAGCCAAAAGTCAGATGATGGTTCCAGATAGGAAGTCATGAGGAAGCACCTGTAAGATCTCAGTCTGACCCGAGTATTATTTAAGAAGAAAATAATAAACGGATCAGTCTAGCTATAATTATCAGATAAAATGAGATATAAGAAGAGATATAATAATAAAACGTATGATAACAAAAAGATGTCATACTATGATAAGTATACATTAGAAAACCCACAAAAGTCATACAATATCTCAAGAATCTCAAAACACAGAAAAGAACGTCATATTCTTAATTTAATTCACCAAGCCACAAATAATGACATACATATCAATGCCCATCGTAAATGCTGATGAAACATAAATTCCAGAAATCAATATCCAGAAATCACAAAAGTTAACGACACACTAATTCTAGAAATCATTAACAAGAAATCCATAAAACACAAGAAAGAGGATGGCCAATCCCATAAACTGAACATCGACGCACCTAGAAAGATTCGCCCCATGTAAAGTCTAGCATCGATATACCTAGAAAGATGAACCCCATGCAAAGTCGAACATCGACGCACCTAGAAAGATACGACCCATGTTCTAGCATCGACGCACCTAGAAAGATATGCCCCATGCATAAATAAACATCGACGCACCTAGAAAGATACGCCTCATGTAATGTCTAACAATCGATGCACCTAGAAAGATACACCCCATGCAAAGTCGAACATCGACGCACCTAGAAAGATACGACCCATGCATAGACGAACATCGACGCACCTAAATAGATACGCCCCATGCCCCGACTTATTGAGCCGATTTCCCCACGAAGTAAATAAACATCGACGCACCTAAATAGGTACGACCCATGCGAGAAATAAACATCGACGCACCTAAATAGGTACGACCCATGCGAGAAGTGAGACGAAACTCAATAAAACGAGGAACAGTCCTCCACGTGGACAAAGAGACATCGGACATTGCTAGTCTAAACCATAAAATGATCATCATCGATCATGAAGAAGTGTCAATTACAATAAGCTAGTAAATATACGAGTTTAGCTTCATGTCCCATAACCACTTGCTTAACTTAAATATTTGCGAACAAATTGTAGATCTCCACTAGAAAATTGTCACAAAAGGTTCAATCGAACAAGTCCAAAAATTAACCGACGAAGTAAACGCAAGCGTTTCATACCACTTGTTTTACTAAGCCGTTTAATTAGATTTCTCATACGAATAAGGTAAAGGTTTGTATATACTAGTAGATTGGAAAACGGTTTAAGAAACGAGCTTTGTAATAAAATAGTGTTGAAATCGTTTTGATAAATGAGTTTTGATATTTACTACTAGAATAGAAAACCTTTATATTTTTAAAGTGACAAATCATAGAAATGATTGTAGAAACAATCAATCATAAAAATTCACATTCGAAGATGTGAAGCAAATCCATAGAAATCGATACTGAATCCATCAAAGTGGATATTCCCTAAAATCCCGAAGAAGAAGTCATCAAAGTCAATAAAAATGATAACAACTAATCGGATCAATCAAAATCGATAAACAGTGGAAATTCAATCAAGAAAAGCCTAAACAGGCAAAATTGCACGCTTCCAAACGTCTGATTTGGAATCCAGACGTCTGGATTTGTTTTCTGGAAATAGTTCAGAAAACCACCCAGACGTCTGGAATAGCATATCAGACGTCTGAGCCATTGCCAGACGTCTGGTTTTGAATCCAGACGTCTGGTTTCATTCTCTGGAAATTCTCCGGAGAAACCCCAGACGTTTGAAACTTCAAGTCAGACGTCTGAGACTCATCCAGACGTCTGATCTTGAATTCCAGACGTCTGAAATCAGTCTTTGGCATTTTTTTAATAAAATGCGTGCATACACTTTTCTCTTCAGGTCCAAACCAGACGTCTGGACTTGGTCTCCAGACGTCTGGTCACCTGGTCTGGGCAACATTTTGCCTAGGCCAAAGTGGCCAAAACGTATCGGAAGCGATCGGATGAGCAACGACGACTAAGGATTTACGCCCAGCGACAACCCGGCCTTAAAGGCTCCTCGATACACTCCGAATATCAATGTCCAAATGTCCATAGAAGGATTTTCATAAAATTGGACCAAAACACCAAAATTGAAGAATTCGCAAAAACCAATTCAAATCACAACAAGTGAACACGAAATAGATGATAGGAATTCATACCTAACAACAAAGATAGTTATAGGCATAGATGTGAGATAAAAATCTCACCTTTTACACAAAAACAATGAAGAGGAAGCTATAGAGCAAGGCAAGGACAATCACTCTTCAATTCCAACTCAACAAGCTTGAATCTAAGCTTAAAAGAGAATTATTTCCTAAAGTTAGGTTTAGGAATTTCTGAGATTGAAAGGAGAAAGAGTTGGAGAAGAAGAAGAGGATGCTTACCAATAGCTTCTCTTTGAATTTGGAGCTAGAACTTGATTTGCAAATGGAAACTAGGGCTTGGGAATTCTAATTTCCAATCTTTTCCCCCATTATTCTCTATAGAGCTGAAAGTATTAGGAAAAGAAAGTGAATGAAGGGAGAGGGGTTCAGTTTGGATATTAGAAGGTTGATGGGCTGAAACACAAACCCAAACCCAAAGTGAAAAAGTAGCAAAATTCTACTAACTCCAAACATATCGAAGTTTATACTCAAAAAGGTCGCAAACGTCATTTTGAACTCAATGGGGGTGGTCTCGAGTCCTAATTCGTCTGTTTGCAAAAAGTAGCTTTTCGGACTATAATCCGACTAACGATGAAATATTTAAATATAAAATCGATACATATGTGGGTTGTTACAAATGATTTCGATGCATTTTAAAACATAATTGACGATAAGAAGAATATTAAGATTACCAAAAGAGTTAGGAAATGGCCCAATAAAGTCGATTCCCCAAACATCAAATACTTTGATTGTTAGGATTAGGGTCAAAGGCATCATATTTCTTTTCATGATTTTTCCAAACATTTAATAATGATCATAAACTTAAAAAATCTCAAAGGCGTCTTTGAAAAGAGTTGGTCAATAAAAGCTACACTAGTGAGCCTTTTTAGCAGTTTCTTAGAATTGAAATTACCTCCATGGGGTTGTTCATGACAAATGAAAGAACACTCATGATTTCAATGTCTAAGACACACCATCTAAAAATTTGGTTGGGTCGATACTTAAACATGAATGGATCATCCCAATAAAAATAATTCACCAAGGATATAAATTTGTATTTATCCTATTTATACCAGAATGAAGGTGTTTCTTTAGTAACTAAATAGTTCACTATGTAAGCAAACCATGGATCGATGGATACCAAAAAGAGTTATTTATCATGAATGTTCTCGTTGATGGGTAAATAATATGGTGCATTTGGGAGGTGAGATAAGTGATCGACTATGACATTATCCAATTCTTTTTTATTTTTGATTGTAAGTTCGAATTCTTGGAGTAAAAGGATCCAACGAATGAATTAAGTGTTGGATTAGGTGCATCAAGCAGTAAGGTAAAAGTGGAAAATTTCAAAAAAAAATTCTTTTATTCATTATGCATTAGTTTTTTAGTTTATATTATATATTTAATGTTGTTTTGATATGTGTTATCCAGCCTTTTGACCCGGCTATATCCAGACTGATTGGACAAGTTAGACTCGAAGATAGACAACGCAAGCAGCCCAGAGAAGCGATCATGGAGTCCAAATATCAAGCACAAACAATGGTATAAAGCAACGAGTAAGAGAGATCAAGATACAGGCTCTCCGGAATGTTATAAGTATGGATTAGTGCCTCCCCTAGGTAGAAGACCGGTACCTATCCCTTCTCCTATGCAGGGGATCGAACCATATCACTATGGCTATGAACAATTTGAATCAGTAGTCCAACTCAATGAGAATCAATCAATATCTCTTAAAAACTGAAAGCAACTATGCAAACAACTTTGGAAACATGAAGCTAGAAAAGAGGGGGACCCACCTGACCAATTCGCCACATGGCTAGGAAGATCGATCGGCCTCGATCGCTAGATATTGGGAATTGGGCTACGAGATTTTTTGAGTGACCTCATTTGCATTTGGAGATTTTGTTGGTGAATTTTCAGGAAGATATTCGGTCGTCTATGCCTTTAAATACAGGGTTCATAACTCATTTGAAGGATCTTTACGCTATTGTTTTCTTTATGCTCTATTATAATTACGAAATCCGATCTGATCCCTCTTGTACTCAGAAATTCGAGTGATTGATAAAGCTATTTCATCAAAGTGGACATAGGCATTCAACGCCGAACCACTATAAATCTGTTTGTCATCATTTTTTACTTATTTTCTCTATTTTAATTTGGATTTATTCATTTATTTTTCTACAAATAATCTATTGGGTGTTTATACCAACTTTTGGTGCAAACATTTTGGTGCTTTCATTGAGAGTTGAATTCTCAGCCTGATTAGATCTCATCATCTACTGGTGGATTCCTGTATCCACGAGATAGATCTAGATTTCTGCCAACAAGTTCTGTTTCTACTTATACTTGAGAAAGATCTAAAAGGAAGTTATTAGATATGGCCAAAGGAAAGTCTACTACTTCCCATGCCATTGAAGGCAATGACGATATTAGCGTTCAACAAGTTGATTAAAATGTACAACTGATGGCTGTCAATGCCCAGAATCTAGCAGAATACATCACCAAAGCTGATTTTGAACTTTTAATGAAGGAACTGATGGATTGCCATCAGCGGCTCAATCAGCAAATCCAGGCTAACATAGACCTGATGAACCAGTTGAAAGATCAACGTGGAAAGACTAGGAGTTAGCCTACTCCATATTTAGGATCGGAAAATTCCTCCTCGTCTGACGACTATCACCAAAGCAGACACCGCAAAACGGATGCATATGCATCTGGAACATCAGGACGGGATCAGGCGATCATCCATGGCTGATCGGTACTGAACCCCCTAGGGGGATCGACACTGAACCCTCTAATCAAGGGGGGATCCAGATGCAGGTGGAGGTGCTTACTCTAGAGGTGCCGCGATCAATCAAAGTGCTGGAGCTCAGGTGAATGTGGTTGAACCGCAACTGAGAGGCGACAATAGAACTGCCACTTAGGAAATGGATCAAGAGCAAGAGGAGCCAAGGCAACGTGGCACTGCCCGGAGGCATGGATCGGGTCATTTATGTGAGTTAGAACATAACTACCGCTTGGCACCAACTTTCCAAACAGCAAACTTAACGGCTATGGTGAGGCAACCAGTGGAAGAAAGTCAAGGTTTGACTAATGACGATTAGGGACTCTCCAGAATTCATACTCCATTCACCGACAACATTCTATATGTATAATATCTGTGGAGGTTTCATATGCCTATTGTGCCCGCCTATGCAGGAAAAACCGACCCCATGCAGCATCTCTTGAAGTATGAATGGAACATGGACTCCGCTCGAGCCATTGATGCAGTCATGTACAAGTGTTTTCCCCTTTTTTTAATAAGTTGTTGCAACCATGTGGTTCACCAACCTACCACCATGGTCAATCTCATCGTTTGAAGAGTTAGCAAAGAAGTTCCTGGAGCAATTCCACATGCATATGACTCGTCCCATGGGTGTAATGTCACTCTCCAGCTTGGTCCAGGCTCCAAAGGAGTCGCTAAAAGATTTTCTAGAGAGGTTTAATATAGTTATACAAAAGTCAGTAATCTTAATGATGATGCAATATTCATGGCACTAACTAGGGGAGTCTACCCCGATTTCGAGTTTGGCGATTGGTTAGGGGGAAAGCCTCCTTCTACATTGGATCATTTCTTTGTAAAGGCAGCTCAGTTTCTAAGGAAGGAGGAGGAAAAGCAAACCAAGAAGAGAGATGTTGTAGGCCCAAGCCCCAAGGGAGTATAAAGTAATATGGTTGTAAAGTAGTCCGGTGATAGTTTTGGAATAGTTCAGATCAAATTTCAGAAAAAACCAAATGACTAGAAGAAAAAGGTGATAGAAACTGCGACCGAGGATAGGATTCCAAGAGTGGGAAGCTAAGGATCCCATTGTTTAATACATACACCCCATTGAATACATCGCTAGAGAATGTTTATCTATCAACATGTAATACTATGAAGTACAGGAAACCACCTCTGAAGGAACTGACGGAGAAGCAGAGATAGTCCGAAAAGTACTGTAGATTTCATGAAAGTTGTGGACATACCACAAACGAATGTCGCCACCTCCGTGATGTTATTAAGAAGTTAATTCGAGAAAGAAAGCTATAGCAATTGGTTAAAGCCCCGTAGGATAGCGGGCAAGGGACATTCGACTTCAATCGAGGACAAGCTCCGCCCAGTGCTGAGAAACCTCGACGGACAGTAGGGAGATTATTTATAAATACCATTGTTGGAGGATCACATTCGGCCGATAAAAGCTGGAATGACTTCGAGCATTACGTGCACTACAACAAAAAGTGTCTTTTATAGCGGCATATAGCCGCTATTAATCACAACCATAGCGGTTTGATAAGCGCTGTATATCGACATGTTATAAAAAACTGTTGAATATTTATAACACAAAATATGCCGCTATGGTTGAGCTTAGTTTTATAACGCAAATTCGCCGCTATGGTACGTTAATTCAATAGCTTATTATAGCCGCTATAATACAGCTAAATCTCAACGGAACTGGAAATCTTTATAATACCATTTTGCTGCTATAAAATATTTATTCAATAGCTCATTATAGCCGCTATAATACAGCTAAATCTCAACGGAATTGGAAATCTTTATTGACAAATCATATATCTGCTTACATTTTCAGAGGAAACATCAATTCAGATAAATGTTTCTCAAAATCACAATCTCAAATATGATGAACATGACAATACATTATCCAAAAAATTCATTAACATAATAAGGTTATAAAAGGTCGTCACAAATGTCCAACCATTAAAAGAATAAGGTCAAGAATAAACCATCTTTTTAATATTTTACAAGAGCTTATGTAACCCCCTGCAAACAAGGAATAATGATAATCTGCAAAATTTTATTGCTTTCATCTGAAGCACCATCTCTGAGTTGCTGAAGTAGCAGAATTCAAGAAAAGGGCATATTCGACCTATCTTGTTCCACACGCTCTGATGATAACCGGCAGTTGGTGGTACATGGTACATAAGCTTCAGCAACTGAATAACATTTACAGGAAAGGTGAATATTAGATTGTTGGTTTGAATTTGATATTTTACTCGAGTCAAACAAGAAAATACAAACTAAGTATTGATTTGTAAAAACTTGTGATAAAAACTTACTGCGATTATGTCAACTTCTCCATCTCCAATTTTAGAAATGCGATTCTCTGTGCAAATCAATTTGGAAATGCAAATCGATGAGACTACCCGCAATTGAGGAATCCTGTGAGCTGCAAATTTGAACCAAAAATAAAAAAAAATAAAAAAAAATCAATACTGCTGATAATTGAGGAATTAGGCGATATAGAATTTTGAAAGTGCCACCTGAGAAGATTTTAGTTCTTGCTTTTATGCTTACGTTATAGATTACAGAATGCATCATGCTATTTTTTAGGTGCTTGGATAGCACCAGTACGTAGAAATATAAGAAGCAAAAGCTAAATTGATGTTATCCGCAATTACCTGACGACCGACCGGTTGCAACCCATGCATGTGGCGTGTGCAAGATGTGTAAAAAAAATTAAATTTGATGTTCATATATATTTAGTATCTGACATTACTAGGCTAAGGCAACACATAAGTGTACGCACTTCATGTTGATGTGCAGTTTGCATTTTATGACTTTAAGACTTCAATATTTTTAGGAGATAGTTTAAGAGCAATGCACTCTTTGTTTGTAAAGGTGACAGCTACAAATTTCATGCTGTAGTGAGACAAGATATTGATGTATTACATAATTTAACCTCTATTTTTTATAGAATAAGGAATTTCTAATTCATAAGCTTTTCTTTTTCAGGTTCGTATGTTAGCATCTGGTCGTCCATTTCTTACTGAAGTTTTGAATGATCGTTGCCTTTCAACGGTGATTATATGTGTGTACTTATATGTATGAGCAAGTCTGTGTAGTCTAATTTTTTATATAGTTTTCAAAATGAAAAATATAAAGTCATCTATGATAAATAAGTAAACACACACATACATATGCGAGCCCAGGTGTTTGAACATGAGTGTACGCAACAGTATATGTTGACCATAAAAAGGATTGCAAATATGAAAGTTATTAATTATTAGGGAATAAAATTTGTGAAATTTTGTTTTAAAAAATGTAAAGTTATTATGAAAAATATTTGTACATTTGAAATATTTTATATAAGATAAAGTGTTTTGAATTAATGATTTGAAATTTAGTTTGAAGTAAAGTTATTTTGATGAATTTTTTTCGATCAAAGTTTAAGTGAAGATAGAGTATTGTGTGATTGGTTTTAATGATTATTGGGGTGCATTTAAATATAATCGGTAATGGAATTATTAATTTCGCTTAAAATTTGTACATAAAATGAAGATGGCGGTATTAGCCTAGCTAAACCTCAATTTGGTATAGCCGTCTTGCTTCAAACAAGCATGTGGCGTGTGTAAGAAATAATATACAGTGTTGAATCATATGACAATCAAGTTCTTAAATGTTGGTCCACCAATGGTAATTATTATATTATTCGTTTTCATACGCCTAATGGACCATGATTACAAATTGTTTATTAGATAACTTGAGTATTTGACTACAACTTATGATAAAGCTAGCAGGTCAACGATGATAAGTTTTTTTTATGAGTACATAATAAGATAATTAAGATCGACATTTCATAGGCAATTAAGAACACAAGTCATAAACATTACCATTAAAAAATTCCATAATACTGTTAGAAAGAATCAACCCTTCCGATTCTGCAACCTATGAACAAAAAAAATTCTCTGGTTATCAGTGTGTTTCTAGTATAAATAATTCTTCAACACTAAAACTTTTGCTTTAGTAGTTAAGCTATCTTAGCACTACATTTCAATAATAGGTATAATTATTCTTTAATCGCATTATGTGGGTTGTGATGATTCTGTAGATTTAAAGTAATCTTTGCCTGAGGTCTATGTGGAATTTATTGTACCGTTCATAGGAATACTCTACTACTTGGTTCATAATTCATAATATATGCATATAAAATGGGAAGCAATGTGTAGCAAAAAAAAATTAGTGGGAAAAATAATTGATACGTTTACACTTATTATCCCACTTTAAATTTTTTTACTTCTAACATTATTGTGAGCCTAATCTGGAATATGTCCTTGTTAACCTCTTTATAACAGTGGAGTCAAAAGAACAGTAGTTTAACTATAGAAGTCATGGAGTATAAATTTCGAAGTCAACTCCTACATTTCAGTACAACGGTACAAGAACTAAAAGGGGATATACATAAATATAAATATTGAGAAATAAAGCGATATCAGTTGTACTGAACATGAACAAAGATGCATATACGGTGTTGTCGAACGAAAATATCAAACAAACATGGAACCCCACAAAATTATTGGCTAAATATAACTAAGAAAATCTATGCATGTGACTTGTGATGTGCAGGTTCAAAACGAATTATTCAAATTTATAAATTTTGGTACATTGGAATCAAATGAAAAGGAGATGCTTTGATGAATTTGAAAGTGCTGAAGCTAGTGGATTAGCAGCTTTATTTGATGATGGTTTAAAACTTGGTGAGGGTATAAAAGAATTAATGTATTAGACTGAAATGCTTTTCAGATGTTTTTCTACGGTTCTTTTCCTAGCATAATGAGACTAGCAACATATGGACAAAAGTAAGATTACTCATTTCTTGATTTATGTTTTTTTGTTTATGCAAATCATCTTACCTAACAAACAAAGAACTAGGCCTATCAACGGATGCTTTCAAATGTCTAGCCTCGCAGGGACTGCTTTTTTTCTCCACATTGCTTCTAAAATCTAAATCTTTACCATGGAGTTCGACAGTCGCTTTGAATGCTCCTATGTATTTTGATTAAAATTCAGAAAGATAACAATTAATCAACTAAAACTTTTTTTAATAGGTTCTTTTAAAAATTGGGACCCCAAGTGCTATCTCTTTCTTGCATATACACTGAGTATTGAGAAAGGAAGTGAATTACCAGTAATATCATGATCCCCATAACATGGCATTACTTTATATCTTGGTAGCATCCAGTTATTCCTATGGCAAATATCATCCAGTTCCTGAGTACGCAGAACAAGTTTATCAATTTATTAAGCTTTAGCAACCATTTGCTTCCTCTTTGAACAAGTTCAGATCCTTCAGCTCTTTGTTTATAATTTCCTATTATTATTTTCTCTAGGGATAATATTGGTTACCTCATGATAACACATATTTTCACCCTTTCTTAAAAACTACATAAAAAATTGGTAGGTTGTCTTTTTAAATTTTTTTCTCTTTCTTTCAAAAGTCGGTAATTGATGTCCGGAGGTATGAAAGGCCTCAAGGTATCGATGTTCCAACATAGGAAATTTCAAATGCAGATATTCATATAGATCAAATTTTACTATTATAATTCATGTGAGTCATATCTTCAAGCATAACATATCCAAAGCAAATTAGGTGTTATTAACCCCATCAATCACTCGTATGGAAAGAAGCTAAATCGAGTCAAATGGAATACAGGAGCATGGTTTAAGCTCAGAAAGGGGAATGATACATGATCATGATGATTTATTTCATTTATAATGTGCATGTAATAAATGAATATCTTGAACTACATATACATCACTTGCCTGACAATAATTTCTTGAACTGAGAACTGCCTTCGGTACCTTCCTCCTTTTAATACTTAGAGAAGCGTTCCTCTCTTCTGAAGAAGAATCCAAATTGTTTTGCATTTGTTTAGAGCAAAGACTAGCACCACCTACCACTATTTCAAACACTAAAGTTCCACTATTCTCCCCTTCTGAAAAGAATTAGGCAATGATAATTTGATTTCATAAACATATTATTTGGAAAACCAATACTTACAACATGCAAACTCGTTGTATAATAATCAAAATATTATGATGAGGTTCTAACAATATTTGCTCATTGACAAATCAAAAATCATGAAGTTAAGCCAAATAGAGTTTTGATTTGTGAAACGACCAACAAGTTATTCCATTGTTATGATATTAATTATTTCACTAGGGCATATACCTGTTGAATTTCATTACCGACCTACCTCCAAAGTTAAGCAAATGGAAATTTTCTTTTCAATAAAGGCAATGTATAGGTTGAATGACTCCAATTATAAACCTTCATATCCATTCATTCTAAGACTTATAAACCATGAAGCATCATTTCCAGTTTGGGCTCCCAAATACATGTCGTTAGACGACAAATTATTTATAGACCATCAATACTTGTAGGAACAACCCGAAAATAAAATAAGATGAACAAACAAATTAGGATTTTGTGCAATTTTTGGGCTTAATATAGAGGACTAAGTCATAATTGATAAATCGTTATATCTCTTATCAAAGAGAATCAACATAGCTGTATGTCATTGTCGAGAATATACAAGATTATACAACAGTAACACAAAAGTTGGAACAAATGAAAAAATAAAAAGACATACATTGATTTTAGCAGGAGGGATATAAGAGATGGAAAGGTCAACGGAGACCCCAAGATTCCAATCAACTGTTTTTATGGTGACCGCTCCAAGTCCATCAATTAGTGCAGCGATTGCTCCCGTCGCCCAATTCCCCTCTTCATCCTACACTATACCAATTAATCCCAATAATCCAAGTAGTATTGGGTAGGACTAGGAACAGAATTACTCACAGTTAGATGAGGCGGCATAATAAATGAGCAGATGATGCGCACGTAAAGCCCTAGCTTTGACAGATCGGAGCTACATGCAAAGCCCTAGCTTCGAAATCGAAGGAGTTTGCTTTCTTCGACAAAACTTGAGAGGGTTTCTGCTTTCTTCGAATCGCTAACGTAATTTGGAGGAGGGAGCTGCGCGCGTTTTGGAGTCATCGAATCGCTAACGTAATTTGGAGAGGGAGATGCGCGCGTTTTGGAGGGAGAGGGAAAATAATTTGGGAAGTTGGAGGGAGATGTTTTGGGGCAGCGTTACACGTGAAGGGGAAGGGAGATGCGCGTGTTACACCTGTAGGAAGAACAAAAATCAACTGGTAACTAGATAATTAAGGGTCAATAATAACGCTTCAGAATAACGCGTTATTAAATAGCGTTATTAATATCATATTTTGTTGTAGTGGTGAATGCTATTAGACATGTTGATATTGAATGTTGCTCGAACACAGAGGACGGTGCTCCAGCAAAGCAGCAGCAAACTATGACAAATGATATCGTGTTTTGGAGTAGATATGCAGACAAGATGAAGGCGCCTACGATAGACCTGATAGTAATCTCGGCCATGATCGACCCCGACTTGATGAGAAAGATTCTGATTGATTATGGAAGTTCTGTGAACATCATTTTCAAGAAGGCATATGACTAGATGTTACTATAAGCCAAGCCTGTATTCATGGCTTTAATGGTATTGCAACTGAAGCAGTAGGCTATGTCGAGCTACCGGTGGAGTTAGGATACGGCAGCCGAAAGAGAGTGCGCATACTGCCGTTTGTTGTGATAGATGTGAACTCTCTGTACAATGCTCTTCTAGGCCGACTGACCCTTGCTGAATTCAGAGCAGCAATCGGCTCTTGGTGTCTGTCCCTAAAATTCCCAACAAATAATGGTGTGGGACTTATCCATGGAAATCAGGTGACTGGGCGTGCCTGTTATGTGGCTGAGTTGAGAAACACTCAACGAAGGGAGAAACAAAAGGATGCGGAGAAGCCTCTCTGCATTAAAACCAATGAAGCTTAGTAATCAGCATTCGAGCCTTGGTTCGGGCACCACAGTCGGTTCTATAAAGATATAGGTCCGAGAGATGAAGAAGAGGAGCCCAAAGAAACCAAGGCTGTGCTTGTTGAGCTAACGATCTACATTATGGTTGGCCACGTCGAACCATCACAGGTCCTGAAGATCGGATCATAATCAGTGCAACGATGATGAAGGAATTAACTGGCTTTCTTCGAGCGAATCTTGATGTGTTTGCTTGGACTCATTCTGACATATGTGGGATCTCACCAACTATCGTGAGACATCGTTGAACATCGACCCTTGGCATGTCCTGATGAAAGAAAAACGATGCGGCATTGATCCAAAGAGATTTGCTGCACTCAAAGAGGAGGTGGACAAACTTAAAAACAATTGGTTTATCCACGACACCCTCTACCTGAAATGGGTATCCCATCCAGTACTAATGAGAAAGGCTAATGGGAAATGGTGGACATGCGTCGGCTACTCAGACCTGAACAAGGCGTGCCCGAAAGACAGCTTTCAACTACCGAGGATCGACTAGCTGGTAGACTCCACTGTTGGACATGAACTGCTTTAATTCATGGATGCATACTCAGGATACAATCACATCCTGATGCATGTCCCTGACCATGAACACACCAGCTTCATTACCGATCCAGGTTATACTGCTACGTTATGATGCCTTTTGGGCTAAAAAACGCTGGAGCAACTTACCAAAGACTGGTCAACCGGATGTTCAAAGGCCAGATCAAACAATCAATTGAAGTATACATGGATGATATGCTCATGAAGTCACGGCAGTCAAACGACCACATCGATGACTTGGTGGAGATGTTCAATGTTCTCTCGAAATATGGAATGATACTTAACCACTTGAAGTGCTCTTTCGGCATTGCATCAAGAATATTCTTGGAGTTCGTCGTCAATTGTCATGGAATTGAAGCCAATCCTAAGATGATTCAAGTGCTAAGGGATATCCAGGTGCCGAAGACAATCAAGCAGGTGCATAGTCTAAATGGGAAGGTCGTCGCCCTAAGCCGATTCATCTCCAGAGCCACCGACAAGTGCATTCCTTTCTTCGACTTAATCGGGAGAGGGAAGAGAAACTTTGAATGGACGCAGGACTGTATTGTTGCATTTTAAGCTCTGGTACATCACTTAGAGAGAACCTTCATCCTGTCCAAACCACTGGATCACGAAGTCTTGTACATTTATTTAGTGGTGTCGGTACATGCCATAAGTGTCGTACTGCTGCGCGAAGAGAATCGAATCCAGAGGCCAATGTATTATGTTAGAAAGTGGTAGACAGGTGCTGAAAGGAACTTCCCGAAACTGGAGAAGTTCGCATACCGCCTGTTGATTGCGTCAAGGAAGCTCCGCCCTTATTTCCAAGTTCATCCCATTAATGGAAGATGTACAAGACCTATAGTAAGCTCACGACCTGAAATGTCTGGAAGGTTACTCAAATGGAACATCGAATTGAGCCAGTTCGATATCACTTATCTCCCTCGAAGAGCTATCCAGGGGCAAGCACTGGGGGACTTTAATCGAATTCACTGCACAAGATGACTCTCTGGAGGATAGTGGAGAACCTACCATCCAATGGAAGATGTATAGGGATGGAGCATCCAACGATCGATGTTCTAGCACCGGAGTCATACTGGTAACTTTTGAGGAACGCTCGATCTACTATGCCCTAAAAATTGACTTTCCTACAACGAATAATGAAGCTGAATATGAAGCCTTGATCGCAGGACTTAAAACTGGCTAGAGAGCTTGGGGTAAAAGCTTTGCAAAATTTCTATGATTCCCAGTTAGTGGTGTATCAAGTTAGAGGAGAATATCAGGCCAAAGGAGCATGACTTGCTCCTTACCTCAACCGGGTCCACGAGCTGCTAGCCGATTTCTAGCATTACACTATTACACACATCCCTAGAGAATAGAATGAGCCGACTCACTAGCCAAGCTAGCCAGTTCCGGGGATGCACTGCAAATAGGCTTGGTCCCAATTGAAATACTCAATGCTCCAAGCATTAATCAGATGGAGATAGATTGGGCCTTAGAAATGGAGCCTGAAAAGGAGTCATGGATGATTCCGATTAAAGACTATTTGCAAAGGGGAATCATTTCTCAATGGAGGAATGAAAAATGACAGATTCTTCATAAAGCTTCACGATACATCCTTCAAGAAGGAGTCATGTATAGAAAGGGTTTCTCTATCCCCCTGCTTCGATGTATCACCAACGATGAAATCAAGTGGGTATTAAGAGAAGTCCATGAAGAAGAATATGGCGATCACACTAGGGGGAAAACCCTGGAGAAAAAGATACTTCGCTATGGTTATTTCTAGCTAATTATTAATCGAGACGCTGTTGATTACGCTAGATGATGTGACAAGTGCCAGATGTTTACATTGATTCCGAGAGCCCTGCCGACGAAAATCACTCAGATGGTCAGTTCATGGCCGTTTATCACTTGGGGTATTAACATCATCGGCTCCTTGCTAATTTTCAAAGGTGGTGCAAAGTACGCCATTGTAGCAGTTGATTACTTCACTACATGGGTTGAAGCCGAACCTTTGGCTATGATCATTATGAAGAAAGTAATCAATTTTGTTGTTCGAAACATCATCTATCATTTTGGTCTTCCCCGAATAATCATTACCGACAACGGGACCCAATTCGATACTGCTGTTAAAGACTTTTGTCATCGACATCATATCAAGTAAATATTTGCAACAGTTGCTCACCCTTAAGCTAATGGACAGGTTGAAGCTATCAACAAAATCATAAAGTCCATTCTGAACGAGCATTTGGAAAAGGCTAGAGGCAAGTAGGTTGATGAACTCCCGTCAGCATTATGAGCATACAAAACTACCTACAAGTCCGCGACTGGTCATACTCCATTCGCCCTTGATTACGGCTCCGAAGCCATGATTCCTATAAAACTTGAAGTCCCTTCTCATCGAGTGACTTACTATGACCCTAGAACTAACAAAGATCTCCTTTTGGAATCTCTAGACATGGTTGATAAGAAGTGTGAAGAAGTTTATTTGAGGGCAGCTACGCACCGACACCGAGTTGCCCGATATTATAATGTTAAAGTCCGATCTAGGACCTTTGAAATTGGCGATCTTGTCATGAAACAGATCTTTCCTAACTCCACAAACATGGGTCCGAGATGGAAAGGACCGTATGTCATCAATTAAAATCTTAGGGATGGAACTTTCAAGCTAACGGCTGCTGATGGAATCACACTTCCTAGAGCATGGAATAGCAAGCATTTACGATGCTATAGCATGGCATCACACCTCCTCAGGAGTGGAACCGCCCGGTAGTATAATATGAAGCAGAGTAATGTCCACTTTGGAACTCTTCTTCTTGGCTTGCAACTCTAGCTCCTCATTTTCAATGCGCTCATTCATGCTAAATTTACTAGTTTGTTCGAAGGCATAGGCCACTACGACGTCCTCTGCTTAATCCTAGCCCTGGTGGTCATCAGTCATTTCTTCATCTATAGCCCCTATTCAGCATCCGAGGCGGGAGTCTCAACAGGTTGATTGGTAGGAGCCACCTGTACAGTGACGGTCGTAGTGGACCCTATGGTCAACGCCTACTGCCATGGGGAAACATCATCATCGGGAGCATGGACAGATACAGACGAACCTGCAATTTCATGAAGACCAATGGGTAAGTCCATGACTATTGGATGCGATATGTAAACCTTCTCGAGCGTCGGAGTAGTAAGAGATATACCTTCAACATATTGGCCTTCGGTCGTAGTTGAAGTGCTGCCTTCCAAAATCAAAGATAGCCCAAAAGTTTTATGCATCCCTGGATGATTTGGATCATAGCCCGCATCCTTTTCCGGGGCATGAAAAATTGAAGCTCCAGTTGCTTGAGTAGTAGGTGGGTAATCGGTGGATCACTGAGTAAACTAAGCCGAGCAGCCTCGAGTTCATTGGGCTCTTCATCGCGCAATATTTTGTGCATGAGCTGCTCTTCATCCACTTTAACACCACCGAAGAACTTCTTTTTCAGGTCTACAATATGGTCCCAGGCTTCGACAAGTGACTCAGGATACCCCTTTCCAAGTAAGCGGAGATTGCGATTCATGAGGACGCGTGCATTGTAATATATCAGCAGCTGATTGAACTCGTCCTTTATCTCTTTCCGACTCGCCTCCCTAGCCTCTTCCTTAAGGGTCCCTATCTGTGCAAGTTGATTATCGGCCTCTATTTTAGCTTTGCCAGCCTCGATGATCTCCTTGTAGTATCGTTGAGACTCCAGCTGAGCCTCAAGCTTCTCCTGCTTTTCCTTCTCAAGCTCGTCCTCAAGTTGTTTAATACGAAGGGAAAAAGCATCATTGTCTTTTTTTCAACACCTCCTTCTCCTTTTGTAAAACATCTTTTTCGAGGGCTAAAACACCACTGCGATGAACAGTAGTGTCCATTTCAGCCTGATGCACCTTTATTAAACGCTCGATGGCTTCAAAAGACTCGCTAGCATTTTTTCTCAGCAACGGCCAGCTTCGTATCCAACTGCTTGACCTCCCCGTCCAAGTACTTGGTGATGTCTTTGTCATGGACTGCCTCAAGAGTTAAGCGATCAATTTGGTGTTTCCTTTTCATTGACACCTCAGAAATTCTATCGGCACACGGAGAGTTGTACTGTGCTAGACATAGACATCATCAACATAAGAGAGCACTATGTCCTTAGCCTTTGGAAGAACTAAATGCAAAGTGGGAATAAATTTGAACTCGTCAAAGCATAACTTAGGAAACATGGCCTTAAGCTCAGCCATCTTCTCAGCAGTAGTGGCATCAAGAGTAGTCAGGGTTGAGAAGGCCCGTCTGTCGTGCTTGCGGGATGAAGTATCAGGACCTTCTGCACTAGACTGGCGTTTCGAAGATTGATGGGCGTCGGAAGAACCCGAATGTTGCTCGGGCGCAGTAGCCGAAGTGGAAGCATGAGGCAGTGGCTTACCACTACTATCTGTAGTGGGGTATTGACCGGTACCATTATGGCGAGTATACTGAGATTTTGATTTATGTTTGGACGACGAGTCCTTAGATATATTGGTGGCTTCGGTCTTGGTTTTCTCTTCCTTCATACCCTTCTCTGTCTTGACTGGTGTCCGGACCTCGATTGGGCCCAAAATAAAACGACCGAGAGTATGCTGATCTCTTCAAGCGATCATAGTTACAGGGGCATCCCATCGAGCCTGCAAATAAAATGAAAGTGTATAAGAATTACTGGAGTTAAAGGTGAATAAGTGTCGTGTAGTGCAGTGCATGTGATTGTGAGTGTCCTAGTGTCGCCCCGACAGACCATTTGCTGGAGCTTTGTTCATTGGAGTAATCTCTCATATACTGGTGGGAGGAATGTCAACACCAAATCGAATAGAAGATTTAGACCCCTTGAGGCTTAAATTGGCGAAGTCATAGTTTCCGAAAATGTCCAGGAGTGGGATGCCTGACGACCCCTTGAATAGATTTTCTAGAGGCAAAGAGCTAGATTAATCTATAGCAGCAGAGGTTGACTTGGATTTCTTGGAGACCTGCCTTTTGCGAAGCTTGTAAACGAGCCTTTTCCCTTTCACTTTGCCGAGGCGGGGAGCCATGGGCCATGGAAGGATCTGAACGTAGGCTTATGGCTTGGGCTCACAGTGCCATGACAGAAATCATTAGCATTGCCCCTCACCTCGCCTTCCTCGGCGACATCCTGAGCCCCTTCGACTAGGGGCATAACAAGACCAACTTTGTCACCTCCTTGCCCAATGGCGCCTCTTCTCTCCACAAATTCCTCCTTGGTGTTTCTAAGCAGTCTCGTGCTACGGCCTTCTTCTAGTAAGCCGAAGACAAAAAAGTGCTCATCGGTGAGAAGAGATCTGATATCTCTATCCGCCGTAGGTATGTTTTTAAGCGCTGAAACCTCCTCCGAGTATATGTCGCTGGTGGGACGTGGATGGCTACCTGCAATGTTCAATAAAAAAACTACTTAATTCAGGATACGACTTGAATAAAAGCACTTTAGGTTATGTTTGCAATGACACTTACGACCTTCCAGCCATCGTCCTGCAAAACCAGGTGGGCAGCGCACGTAGAACCATTCATTCTTAAAAGCACTCAGTTTTTTCCAAGCGCCGGTTATGACCTAACAATTTTAGCTGACTCGAGGAAAGTGTACGAGAGGCTGTGGTTGAAAATGAATCTGATGTCTTCTGGAATCAGCTCACAATATAAGAATTCAAGGAATATCATGTATGTGTAGTGCATAAATGCGTAGTTGTTCGTATGCAGCTGAGCCGGTGCCAATCTTAAATAATGCAACACTTTTCGAATGAATGGATTGAAAGGCAGAACGCAACCAGTCCAGCACATAAACTTGTTGCAAGCAGTATACCCCTCCGGGGGCGAGTGAGCCCTATCCTTATGGGACTGGACTCACACATCCTTGTACGGAATCCTATGTTTAATGCATAGCCTGCAGAGAGGGGCTTCATTGATCTTTGAGGCCATCAAATCTTCTAGATCACTTAGAAATATGGCATCTTCTAGAGTGTCAGGAGCTGGCTCGATCTCTTCTTCTAAGTTCGAAGGAATTGCTGGCACCTGTTGTGAACTTTCAGGTTGTCCAGATTGATAGCCTGGAGAGGCTCGAGTGGATTTGCAGAACTTGACTCAGTATCGGAATTGTTGTGAGAATTAGTTTGTTCGGTACCCATAGCAGCTAAATGCTCCAAGCGTCTATAACCCATAGCTATCAAACTCAGCAGATAGAAATCGTTAGAGAAATTAACCTGTTTCCCCCGTGTAAAGTGTAAACTAGTACAGTGTGATGCAATGTTGTGCAATGCAGTGATAAACGATTCAGAATTAAAAACAACAGCAGTGACGAGATTCTGGGATTCAACCAGAGTAACCGTCATCGCTGACCATGCGAACCGGCTTTCACGCTAATGGTTGTTGATTTTTTGTCTAAGCTCCGGGATCAGTTATCGGCACAATGGAGCATGGTATTTGCATCCAAGTTCTTTTGAGCCCATGTGTTACACTTGTTCTTGTTCAAGTTCCGATGATCAAGTTATGTGTGTTCAAAGTCCAAATGTTCGGGTCCAAAGTCATGTGCAATCCATGTTTAAGTTCAAGGCAGATGTCCATGTTCAAGTTCGAATTCATATGGCTTCATATCCAAGCGTTCATGTTCAAGTCTATTTCAAATGCTTATGTTTGAGTGGATTCAAGTATTCAAATTCGAATGTACATGTCCAACTCGAGAAAAAAACAACTAAGTCCCCGTAGAGGGAGGGATCGTATTCGATCCCTCACTTAGGCAACCTAGCCTTAGGCCACTTTAAGTTCTACAAACCCATAACCGATCTCCTTTAACCGATCGCTCCCTCAACCATACTCCACAGCCGATCCCTTCTACTTTCAAATTCCATTTCATCTCATAAATCTACACCGATCGCTCCATGCAAGCTCGTTGTAACAACCCAAAAATTTTAACAAAAATTTTAAATTTAAGTTATTTGAAACTTTGATTTTTAAAACATTTTTAAATTGAATTTTGGGATTTTCCAATGCAATTTTGGATTTTGTTTATATTTTATTTTCCAAATATAATTAAATATTGATTTTCTAGAAATTTATATTTTGGTCAACTTTGGTCAAACTTTGACTTTCAGTTGAAATTTTTAAATTTGAATTTTATTTTTCTAATCTTTTTCTTTGAAACTGTATTTGATTCTGATATTCGTCTTGCTTTTCGTTTCGTCAAATTCTGTTTTAAACTTTTAAAATTTGATAAAAAATTCAGCGTTTTACACGCAACTTTTCTCTATACTTTCATTGTTCATTTTTCTATTTTATTTTCATCTTTTATTTTGTTTGGACTTTCTTTATTTTATTTGTTGATTTAAATTTGTTTTGAAATGGGCTTGTGATTTTGGGCTTGGAAATGCAAAAGACTTAAGTTATTTTCTATATTTGCCTCTTCACTTTCTTCCTAGCCATTTACCTTTCTTTGCCATACAAAACTTCTCCTCTTCCTCACTTTATTTTTTACCTACATCACTTCATTTCTCACGTTTCATTTCATTCACCTGAAGAAAATTTTTGGCAGTAAGTTCCATTGCTTTTCCTCCTTCTTTTTTTCTCTTTTCTTTTGTTTGTTCCTCCTTTTATGCTCGGCCTCACCATCATCCACCCCCTTGCCGACCACCAATTCACCACCACCCATGACCGGCCTCCATCATCATCCCCACCATCCCCTTGCTGCCGTGACCATAGATCCAAACCCACCTCCTATTTGCCGTGCAAACCATAGCCGAACTCCACACCATCATCTCCTTGCTAGCCTCGGCCTCCACTGCCACCTCCTCTAGCACATGAGACGACCTGACATGACCTGACATAACACCGGCCGCCACTTTTGACCTAACCTGACCATGCTTGAACCCAGACCGAGCCACTTTAGCATAGGGCCGAACCACTTGACCCACTTGACCTTCCATCTCCTTTGACCTTTTGCCTTCTACATGAGTTTACCTTGCCATCCCTTCACATACCATTGCCCATAGCCGTGCCTTGTGACCCATAGCCGAGCCTACATGCCACAAATCCAATCATGGTCGAGCCATTGTGATGGTGAACAAGTCTATCCCCTTTGAGGCCGAGCCCACTTGTTTGGTCAAGCCATTTGTTCCACTTTTGTTCATATTTTTCTTTGTTTTGATTCATATTCTTTTGTGTAATTATATTTACTTATATATGTTTTGTAATTGTTTGTTTACAAGATTTTGGATCTTGGCTCTTCATCCACTCAAATCTATTCGTGCTTTGTCATGCTTTTCGGAGTCTGTTGTTGTGTCTTGAATTGTCATCTCTAGCTTTAGAAGGTGAGTTTATCACTCTCGACAAATCGTACTTATATAAATGTGAAACAATGTCATTTGAATTGTAGTAGTTGATATGCCATGTTATATGCTCACTTCTGCATGTTACCTGACATTATATGATGATAATTACCTGTTTATATACCTGTTACATCACCTAACATTATATGATATGTTTAACTGTTATTTATTTTCTGTTTCTCACACTGCAAGTTCCCTGTTAGTATCACTATGGGTTGAAATGATACATACCCGAACGGACTTTAGAGTAGGGAAAAGTCGTTACGAGCTGAAATGATAGGCTCGAACGATTTTTATTTGACTTGGGATTGTGGGTTTGAAATGATAAAACCCGGAATGTTAACTAATTACGGATTGAAATGATATATTATTTGTATCGCTTGACCTAGGTTAGAAAATATTATACAGACACGTGGTTAAGTTTTAAAATGATTTTTCTAAAATTTTTGAGTATTTTAAATTTTAAAAATATGGATTTTTAACTTAAATTGGATTTAAATAGTGATTTTCTATAAGTTAAAATTTTATAAGCTGATAAATGGTTTAAATTGTAATTCAAAATTTTGATTTAACTTAATAATTGAAATTTGATTAAAAATGGGATTTTAGAAATTATTAAGTATTTTTAAATGTAAAAATGTGAAATTTTGACTTAAATTGGATTTAAATGATTTAAACAGTGATTTCCTAAAAGTTAAAATTTTATAAGTTGATAAATGGTTTAACTTGTAATTTAAAATTTGATTTAACTTAATAATTGAATTTGAGTTGAAATGGAAATTTTAAGCTTAACTTAGTAATTAAAATATTTATTTATGAAATGGATACCTTTTTAAAGTAAAAGAAAATATCAAGTTATTTGTTACAATAAAGGTTAAGCAACTTATAGTGAATTTTGACTTAATGTAAATGAATTATAATTTAATTGGATATTTATTAATAAAATGTTATTTTATTAAATTTATAAGTTAAATGATATCCTGATAAATAATTTGGAAAGTGGAATAAGTTTGATAAGTTAAAAATGATAAAAGTGGAAGATATATTGTTTAAAAATGCCATAGTACAACTTCATAGAAATTGTAGCATTCCAGAAATGCTGTGGTTTCAGTGTATTGTTTTTCAAATCTACTACTATCTCTACAGCAGCAGTTTATAAGTACTGTTGTTTCCAACAATGAACTGTTTTCAAATTACCACTGTATCTACAGCAGCAGTTTATAAGTGCGACTGTTTCTGAATTGTGTTGTTTTCCAATTTTACCACTATACTTACAGCAGCATTTTCTAAGTGCTGCGAATGCTGAAAATACAATGTTTTGGATTATTACAATTGAATAAACGAGCTTCGAAAAATGTTGAAATTTTGGGAATTGAATATTTGATTTGAAAGTATAATGACTTCATTTTTATGGTTTAAATGAATTGTTTTGATTTGAAATATAAACCATTTTGAAATTTATAACCACGGGTTATAATAACGGTTGGATGTTATAAAGTGTGTCTAGAGGTGGGCAATTGCTGCAGCTTTGCATTACCCCAGTCACATTAACATTATTATTTTGCATGGTTGCTTTACTTTAGACATTACTATGATAGCGTTCATTACTACATAGTAGATGGTTTAACGGATCCTTAAAGGATGGACGATCCCAAGCATCTTTAAAGTTACTTGTGTATTTCTATTACAGTTCACTTGAGTTAGTTTACATTGTATAAGTATGTATGTCCTGACTCGAGTGTTTTTTGTTTTGCTTTACGCTCGGGTCAGCCTGAGTATCACAGCTTTGATTCATCTTCTGGAGCTAGAGATTTGCTGGAGCTTATTTATCTATCTGTCATCTATTTCCATTTCAGTTATTTCCTATTCATCCTTTGCTGGTGTATTAGTGACTTATGTATTCAGACTTCTGTTGTATCTGTTTACTATGATATTTTGTATATGTTTTGAGATTATTTATGTAGTAGCTTCATGAACTACTATGGTATTTTATTTCCGCTGTGAGTTATTCTGATATTCTGTGTCTGTGATTCTATGTTTGATTTTATTTGCTCCAAATTTTCTTAACAATCCACTGTTTTGAAGTATTCGAGTCCGACATGTGTGGATTTACTGTTGATTTGAATGGTCCAAAATAGTGGGATGTTACACTCGTGCCAATCGATCCTTCAAATTCCACCCTTCACTTCATCTTCACTACCGCATGACCGATCCCTCCATTCATGTATCAACACGCTATCACTGATCCCCCAAGTCTGCAATTTCATTAGCTCAATACTTACAACCGATCGTGTGTCATTGGCTGATCGGTCCACCTTCGCCACTTCACTTATTCTAATCCACTACCGAACCCTACGCCTACAACCACCGACATAACAACTAGACCATCTCGTCATACAACCCCATTCCTAAATCGTATGCAAGTTAAATCATGACCCACCTATGTAATCAAATGGTTAAAGTCGACTGCAAGGAGTGAAAGAAGGGTGGGGTTCGATTCGAGTTACGGATTGGGTGTTGGGATTGGAGTAACGAAGATGGCGAACTGATTGGTGGTAATGGTGAACAATACTAGGGAGGTGGGGGTTCGGATTGATGGAGGTTAGTGATTCAAGGTGAAGAATCTCAAGCTTGAACTCGTTAATGGCGAGTGTGAAGAGGAAAGGGGTTCAAATGGCTATGGAATAAATGAAACAAGTGGAACGAGGGAAGCTAAGTACTTAAGCTTATATATGGGATCGGGCCACTATCACATAGCATCAAATTGGCTAAGTCTTTTTAAGTGGACCGCTCCTTTTGAGCTCGAAAAAGGACTAAGTCCATAAAGGGGATCGGGTATGATCCCTTAACTAGGGGATCAAAACCCATCCCTTCCCGATGCTTTTTGAAAAAAAAATGAAAATGAAAATGATGATGAATGAATGAAAATGATAAGAAATTGCAATGCACTTGTGCTTCAACTATATGATATCGGTGACGACCCATAAGCATACAAGCATGTTTAGGAGCCGATTACCATGATGTGTACTTAACCAGGCATGCACACCCGACATTAGATTTCTTGAATCGACAAAAAATGAATTCTCACCCAGATTTCTCAGAAAAGAAGTTATTGCCGATAGCCAAGGCCTGCTAACTCGATCGATTATCTCAATGGAACCGAGTGTAGATAAAGACTAAGGATTACATCTCAGATTTATACTGACTAATATCGACCAAGCGTCACAACAAATAGGGAGAGATACGACTCTTTGAAAAGAAAATTCGACGGAAGGATAAGGATGGTCAGGAAATTGAATGGAATCCTTTCCGACAACTCTAACTTGCTTCGATTCAAAGCACACCATGTTTGAAACAAGATGTACTTTGAGGGGCAAGTGTTATTCGGCCTTTTGACTCGGCAATATCCAGACTAATTGGACAAGTTAGACTCATAGATAGACAAGGCAAGTAGCCTAGAAAGGCGACCTTGGAGTCCGGAGGTCAGACATAGACAATGGTATGAAGCAACGAGCAAGCAAGATCAAGAGACAGGCTCTCTGGAATGTTCTAAGTATGGATTAGTTTCTCCCCTATGCAGGGGATCAGTACCTATCCCTTCTCCTATGTAGGTGATCAAATTATATCACTATGGTTATGAAAAGCTTGAATCAACAGTTCAACTCAATGAGAATCGATCCATATCTCTTAAAACCTGAAAGCAACTATACAAACAACTTTGGAAACATGAAGCTAGCATAGATGGGGACCCACCTGACCAATTGCAGCTCGCCACATGGCCAGGAAGACCAATCAGCCTCGATCGCTAATTATTGGGAATTGGCCCACGAGATTTATTGTGTGACCTCGTCTGCATCTGGAGATTATGCCGACGAATTTTCAAGAAGTTATTCGATCGTCTACGCCTATAAATACATGGTTCATAGCTCATTTGAAGGATCTTTACACTGTTGTTTTCTTTGTACTCCATTGTAATTACAGATTCCGATCCGATCCCTCTAGGACTTAGAAATTCAAGTGATTAATAAAGCTATTTCATCAAAGTTGATGTAGGCAATCAACGCCGAACCACTATAAATTTATTTTTCATCGTTTTTTTACTTATTTTCTGCTTATTTCCTCTATTTTAATTTTAATTTCCTTATTTATTTCTCTATAAATAATCTATTGGGTATTGTGCCAACTTTTGGTGCAAACAATAAATAAATAATTCTAAAATTCGAATTTTATTGTATATTTAAATCAAATGATAAATTTTAGTTTATATGTTGATTATATATTTATATATATTTACATGCAAATAAAATATCATATGTTCTACGATATCTAAATTAATACACTAAATATATACATATACAGAAGCATAAAGATTGTTCAATAATAATTTTTATGACTTCTAAATAGTATATATAATTTATGATTTATTCTAGTTCGAATGCAATTTATTAGATGTAAACGAATGATATCATAATATATTAATTTCCTAAATCACAATGTCAATGTCTATAGGTATAATAATAATATCAATACTATAATGTCTAATATACAACGTTAGAAATAACCATATAAATTACTGTTAACCAATACCATTGTGTTTAGAGTTTTAACAGAATCTAATGGCATAGATTGCACATGAAATAGAGTTCATAAGTGAGGTTTATAAGGGTTTCAAATAATAGGGGCTAAATTGAAAATACTAAAATTAGAGGGGATAGTATATAAAATAAAAATAAATGTACATCTTTCTTCCCTAATATTAACCCTAGCTGCCTCGTAACAATACTCAACGGAGATCATCGCGACCTTTAGAGCTTCACTAACTAGCATTCATGTTCCTGTTGCCAACCGCACTAATCATCGCCTTTTTGAGAATCTGACCAATAGTCTGCAATGTACTAGCTCAAAGCGAATCTGATTTGGCTGCTGTGATAGATGAACCACTAAAGATGATCCCGAATGATCTCAGCCGACCCTACGGATCTCATATTAGAGTAGCTTGGTTAGTGCACAATAGGAGATGATACAGGGTTGCACTATATATATATATGTGTGTGTGTGTGTGTGTGTGTGTGTGTGTGTTGTGTTTTATTATAACAGTTTACAAAAACAAAAGCCAATTTCCTTCTAAATAATTTAAATTTAAAACTTCTCGATAATTCACCCGATCGATAACACCTTGAACTGTCAAGTAAGTCTTAGAGAGCATTTCTAAAACTTGATGATGGAGTTGCAAACTCCACCATTAAGTAATAATTTGTCAATGGAGAGAAACTTTTTTATGTGTTTTTAAATGAGGCCATTATGTATATTTGTAACATCAATATACTATATAAAATTTATTACCCAAATCCACTATTCAAGGTATGACCCATTTAAAGTGAGATATTATCTCACTTAAATAATAAACACATTTAATTAGTTCGTACCCACCCATATTTTGGCCCGCTTTATTTTGAAACAATTTTAAAAAAAGTCGGCTACCAAAATAATAAATAAATAAATTATTTTTTATGTTTAAATGATTATATTAGCCCAAAAGATAATTAAATAAATACATGAGGATTATATATTTTATTAATTAATTTTAGGCCCTCTAATAATATTGAAAACAATACTAAGTAACTAATACAACCATTACATTAATTTATTCATAGTAATAATTTATAACTTTCACAAATTATTTCATTAAATTATTTTCAATTAAAAGTTGGAAGCTCCAGTCATGTGGCTCCCGGTTGTGAACTTAGCCGTCAGTAATATTTAAATAATTTAAATATAATAGTCTGTGTAGACTTTGCTGAAGCATAATAGTAGACAAGAGTTCAATTGCTTAAATTTTATCTTGATGAAATTCAATTTCTTATCTTTTAAATTAACACCCTTAGGAAATAGTATATTGTGCACGTTTTCACTTTGTCATCACTATACCACTTAGATATCTAGAGCTTGGTCAATGGTCAAAACTCTAATAATATATGTATTTAATTGCAAAGTCCAACATTAAAGTCATGGTTCAATCGAGGCCAAAGACTTTAATTTTAAGTTGACTACCAATTACAATGACAATAACTTTCTATTCGAAATAGACTAGTCTTCTTTTGAATAATGTTTCACTTGATGTGATTCAACTTATACTCAACTATGGCATTAACATGATCTGTGCAGTTAAAGCCCCACTAAAACCTTACAAAATCCCTACTATAGCGTATAGCACTTTTCGACCGCTACGCTATTTCAATTTAGCGCTATTAAACAGTAGATCCGCTTTAAGCCCCACTATTATTCGCTATGTCCGCTAAATCAAGCCTTTTTAGCACCTGCTTTAGCAATATTAATATACAAAGACTAATTTGACTAGTCCTCTTTTAAACCAAATCAAAAATTTAAGGTAAGGACCTATTTTAAGACAAATATGCTCAATATAAGTTAGAAATCTATTGTAATCACCAAATCTAGTTCGCATAAATCATGGTATTCTTCGGTTTTGTTATATAAGATTAAACAATATTTCTTTTTCCTACACAAGTGATATGGAAATGAGAATAAATTAAATTAAAATATTTGATTTTATATTTAATGAAGCTTTTTGCACCTCCGTTATTTTCCGCTATATCCCTGCTTTATCCCAGTTGTAACTTTTTGTACCTTCAATGCTATAGAATCGCTAAGCGCTTTAACTGCACAGAACATGATAATCATTGTCGTGCGATTGGACCATAATCAAAGTATAGTTTAGATAATTGATTAAAATCTATAGTATTCTCAAATCAAAAAAATACCGCATGTCATGAGATGAGATCTTCTATTTGACTTTTAACCTATAGAAGAATCTCAATGAGTCATTTTCTAATTGTTCCAAATAACCATACGTACGTATTCCCTTGGTGCCCCCAACTACCAAGTGTAATTCACCATGCATCAAATGTAGAGTGTTGCGTATGCTAGTCTCAATAGATATATCGATATTCCGTTCACGATACATCTTGACTAGGAAAATTTCAAGACAATCGTCTATTTTGTACAATTCAATACCCATGGTTATGAACACATGCGTAACTGTAATCAATTAAATATATTTATTAAGTATTTTTTACTTGTATATATTTAATGTATTAAAACCATTATTTACATCCTAATAAAATTATATATATGGTATAAAATAAAATCAAAACCTTACTTATTTCGAACAAGATTCATTATAAAAGTTAAGTTACATAATCAAATTACATAATTGCCCCTAGGGCACATCCTTCACTCTGTCAATCCCCCACTTACACTTGGTGTCAATTATGGTGACTCATAATCATACTCTCGATCAGTTTTCCTAAAGTAATGTGAAAAAGGGCCTTAGCGAGTGGATTTGTAATATTATTATTTTTTATCTTCATTTCGATTATACTTCTCCATCACTGATAAACAATTTTATCATGTGGTGGTTACGGAGTACATATCTCGACCTCTTAAGCTGTCGATTCATTTTGCAATCTATATTGCACCATTAGTACCACAATACATTATTGGATTTTCAATGGTGGGAACAATTCCTAACTTTCTCATAAATTTGTGCATATATATTGCTTTCACATCGACACCATTCAAGGCAATGTACTCAACCCTTATAATTGAATATGCCAAAACCGCTTATTTGGAATCTTTCCAACCTAAATCCCCTTTATTAAGGGTAAACGTGATTTGAGATTGACTTACTATTTTCGATGTCACTTATGAAGCATGAGTTCAAACACTCATTCATAAGGAGTTTATTCTTTCCATAAACAGTTCTCTAGTATTTCATAAATATTCGAGAATACTCTAAATTACCATCTAGTGAATTTAACTATGATTTGATATTCTCTCACCGCATAAGCGAATTCTGATCTAGTACATAACATATCATACATGATGGTTCCTACTGTTGATGCATAAAGAATATATCTTGTATGCTCCATATTAAACATTTTAATATGATGTATGTGTATATTAATTATTTGTACATTGATTGGGACACTCTCGACATTCTATTATATTAAGTATAAAGGGCGCCTCTTTCGAATCCTTCATCGAGAATTAAAAAATCAAGCTTTAACTGATTTTAACACATGTACATCATTGCCAATCAGTAGCATATTGTTCGCTTATAATATTAGAAATGCATTAGCACCTTCTATTTTACTTTTTATATGCACATATTTCCTCTGCATTTTGACAAACCGAAGTAAAAAATACTTGCTCAACCTTGGAATGCTTATTTAGGATCACGTACTATCACAAAAAGTACACAAGCTTTATATCACTCCTATCGACTTCGGGATACTAGTGTACTTTATATTTTATATTTTACATACACAAGATCACATACTTTATATATTATGACTAAATTTTATTTACCAATATTACGAGTGCCAATGTACTCAATAGTGTATAAGGAGTTTTATGCATATATAATATTATGCTAGTTTCTAGGTGATATATGTGTGTGTATGTAAATGCATAGGTATTGAGATCTATAACTATACATATGCATATGTTCGTAGCATTTATATATACATATATGTTTGGTATTAAATATGTATGCATATTATTATGAATATAAATATATACACATATCATATTTTATGTATACATTTTAGCCGTATCATAATATATATTGGAATTTGTCCGCTTAAAATTCAAATTTTAGTATTATATAATAAATTAAATTCAAAATCCTATAATATAGGATTTTGATACTAATCTTTATTAATAGTTGTAATAGCTTTGGTGTCACACTTTTTTGGTATCAACGTGAACTACCAAAAACGCCCCTCTATATATTACCAAATCTTAATAACTTAAAAATTGGATCTAATATTAAACTTCTTTTACAAATTCAAACTCCCTAAAAAGTAGGATCCAATAGTTAAACATGCTTTACAGATTCAAATCGGTTCTAAAAATAGAATATTATATTAAACTTCCTTTATAAATTCAAAATACTTCTTTATAAATATATAAATCTTAATATCACTTGAAAATAAAAAATTATTATTTTTGACTGATTTAAACATATACAATTTATAAGAAAAACAATTCACGCACGAAGCGCGTGCCGTGACACTCGTATTGAATAATAAAAATTCATTGTTATTTTTTTTATCTGTGGACTTCTTTTTTAGTTTGAAAATAATTTATTATTGGTTTAAAACAAGAAGATCCTAAATACTAGGATTAATATTTTGTTTAAACTTAAATTAAACAAGACATTTTAACTGGTTAACATCTTTAATAATAGTTGTAAAACCTTTCGTGCCACACTTTTTTGATATCAACGTGAACTATCAAAAAATGCCCCTCTATAAATATTATTAAATATTAATATCACTTAAAAATAGGATCTAACAAATAAGTTTCTTTTACTGATTTAAAACGCCCCTCTACGGATATTATCGAAATCTTAATATCACTTAAAAATAGGATCCAACAATAATAATTTTTTTCAAAGTCGTTCTTTATTAATTAATAACAGAAATAAAAATTCAAACTAATAAAAAATTTAATTCATTCTTTATTAATTAATAATAGAAATAAAAATTAAAACTAAGAAAAAAATTAGATGTTGCAATTTAAAAAGAAAAAATAAAACTAACTGCATATCGTTTCAACGTAAAAATATGATCAAATATTTGTGCAAATCATATTATTTCGAACGAGTTAAACATATGCAATTTGTAAAAAAACAATTTACGCGCGAAGTGCGTGCCATCGTCACGCGCGAAGTGCGTGTTATCGTTACGCGCGAAGCGCGTGCCATAACGCTCGTGTTCCAAAATGCAAATGTTAATCCTTCTAATTTTTGGCCTTAACATTAAAGGAAACTTTTTTGTTTAATTTAATTTTCTAATTATTTAAAACATATATTGAATTAGTATTAGAACTAACCGGTATGTATGGCACATCCGTTGGACGTGTTCAAAGACAATCGTGAATTAACTTCTTTTTAATGTAACATACAAAACATGCCTTGTCCTACAGCTGCATCAGCTTACCGATTCAGATTGCATACTCATACTATCATTTTGCTGCTATTCCTGCATGACTATATTGTTGCGGTTTGTTGACGTGAACGAAGAAAAATGTCACCATTTGTTCATAAAATGTTTTCTCTCCTCCTTTATCCGGGCTTGAGACCGGCATCAGTAAGTAATAGGTGATGGCGGAGTTAAAAACATTTTTTTAGGGATCATTTTATGTAATACATGTTCCTATAATGATCATAAAAATTTAAAATTATTGTTGTTATATATTTGATGTAAACGAAAGTTTCAAAGTTGAGCATAAATTAATACATGGTTAAGAAAAGTAACTGAAATATAAGTGAAATAATGAAGTCCCTTTGGTAAATGTAGAATGACATTACTCAGTGATATTATGAAAATGAATAATGTATATTAAAAAAGTTTGGCAGAAAAGATACTCTTAATTCTAATTAGTTTAAGTTTTGATTACACGATAATAAAACATCTTTGTACACAACATTTCTAGTGTGAGTTCCCTTATTACGTGGAATTTTTCCTTTGTGTACTAAAATCTTTGTTGAGTTTCGTGCAACTCCTCTGGATAACGCCACATATAATTGACCATGACTAAAAACGTGCTCTGGAAGATAAATTCCAACATGAGGAATGGTTTGTTCTTGTGATTTATTAATTGTTAAAGCAAATGATAATTTAATTGGGAATTGTTTGCGAATTAAATTAAAAGGCATGTTAATATTTTTAGAAGGCTTTAGGAGGATACGTGGAATAAATACCCTTGTACCACGATAATGACCAACTGTAATTTCAGCATCAATGAGATTTCTATGGAAGATACGACATATTAATCTTGTTCCATTACATAATCCAATTTTTGGGTCTATATTTCTAAGTAACATTATTGGTGATCCTACTTTAAGTGTTAGTTTATGCGGTGGCAAGCCACCTAAAGCAAGCGAGTTTAGAAATTTCGGCCGATACAAATTAGTAGTATCATCTTCAACTCTATCAA
Source organism: Allium fistulosum (assembly GCA_030737815.1). Lineage (NCBI taxonomy): Eukaryota > Viridiplantae > Streptophyta > Magnoliopsida > Asparagales > Amaryllidaceae > Allium > Allium fistulosum. The sequence continues at coordinate 300,443,124 of CM060905.1, read as the reverse complement.
AAGAATAATAAACATGTTCTTCTCCTGGAAACATATGTATGATTGTATTATTTATCTCATCTGTTGTTTCATTTCTTGGTGTTGATATTGCTCTATTCATTATATAATCAGTGTTACCTAAATTTTCATGGAGTGTAGGGAAGACTTCCTCAACTAAACGACATAGAGAACTTGCATTGGTGTTTGGTATAACAATATCATCTGGGAGTTTAATAAGATCATCTTGTACATAAGGTTCTGTTCCATTTCCAATACGTAAAAGTAATTCGGCATATGAATGATCGTTTATCGCTCGCATATTTTGTGTTAAATGAATTACATGTACACTTGTCCACAAATATGATCATACTATACATGAATCGACTATTTGAGCTCTAGTACCTTTTACGACAATGGGTAGTACTTGTCGAAAATCACCACCTAATATAATAATCTTCCCACCAAATGGTGTATTTATACCTATTAGGTCCCTTAACGTTCTGTCTAAGGCTTCAAATGCATAACGATGAGCCATTGTTGCTTCATCCCATAGTATAATAGTGGCCAAACACAATAGTTTTGCATTATCAAATTGTTTAGGAATGTGACATGTTGACGAAGAATCCAATTTGATAGGAATTTTAAATCTAGAGTGCGTAGTTCGACCTCCAGGCAACGCTAGAGAAGCAATTCCAGAGGTAGCAACCGCAATAGCAATAAGGCCTTGGATTCGTATATGGTCTAAAATTGCTTTATAAAGATACGTTTTTCCTGTACCTCCTGGACCATCTATGAAATATATTGAGTTATTTTTTTCTTTTACTGAATGCATGATCAGTTGAAATGCTTCATTTTGTTCTGTGTTTAAGTTATTTATAGAATCTATATCGGTTTGTGGTATCTCTGTAGATTGTTCTTCTAAAATAATGGTTGAACTATTGTAGTGGTGGGAAAAATCTAGATTGTTATGAGGGATGTCGTAGTCAAAAATAGTTTTGTTATATTGTTTTAGGAGGTTATTAAGGTCGTAAAGACATCGGTTTATTAAATATATATTATTTTGGTTAATGGTATGCGTAGAAGGATAATCTTCAATTAAATATGGTAAAAACTCATCCCATAGTTCTCGCACCATGCAAGGCTCACAATACACTAAAATTGTGACGAACAATCTTCTTAAAGTGGTGGGCATGTGTGTGTTTGAAGCATCTTGTAAACATTCCTTTATATTATTATCATTTTCGAGCAAACCTCTATGTTTTGCGGCTTCTTTAAAGGTGTTATACTGAGTTCCATTAACTGTAAGTAAGTGCCTAAAAGATGTCGGACCTCTAACATGGTTTAAAAGTAATCGTAAATAAAATCGATCACCTTCTGTAGGAGATACTGTATAAATTCGACCAATTACCTTACGATTGTTTCGTATGTGTATCCATTCTTTACGTTTATATTCCCACCAATATTTTTCAGGAAATTCGTAGTATAAGTATTGACGTGCATTTACATCGTTAATATTCTTAGTGAAAAATTCAGTAAGCATTGTTTTAGATCTATGTTCATCACTCAAAATAGTTTCTAGGTTTTCGTTTGCACTAAATTGTAGTTGTTGTCTAAGATGTATTTGTAGTCCTATAACAAAAGGAGAAATAGAAGTTAGTGGAAATTTAAATATTCGCCATATTGACTCAGGTGCACAAATCCATGTAGCGTTAACAAACTGAGAAATTTCGTCCTCATCGTTTGTGTTAGAAGATACGTTTACAGAAACACGATCCGACCCTTTATAAACATATTTATATAAATATTTCACAGATGCAATACTTGAGCAAATTTCAACATTTATATGACAATCATATTTTAATAGTAAATAAGGATTATAAGGAACGACCCAGGGATTGTCAATTATTTGTCCACCTCTTTGTACTTTTATTCCATTATCACGTCTTCTATAAATCGGATACGAATCACTTCCTTGTAAAGTTATAGGTGCAAAAGACTTTGGAAATCCTTTCTTACATTGATTATTTTTCATGCACGTGGCATTAGCGTTGAAACGACCGCATGGAGTATGAACCATTTGTTTTATAACCGCAGCATGTAATTTTGGTTCTAAATCTTTATTTGGGATTTCAGCCCTCACTAAAGCGTTATAATCGTCAGGGTTGTTAATCTTATCATTTTCATGTAGAATAATTAATATATGTGAATGAGGTAGACCTCTCTTTTGAAACTCAATGACGTGCACATGCGCAATGACTTTACCTGATATGCCTTTTTCATGTAAGTCGTGTTTTAGTTGTTCTAATTTTGCATGAAATATCTTTGTTGTTAAATCGGGTCTATCTTGTGCTTGTTGACCGGGTAGTAGTTCTTGTGTAATCTCTAACCACTTAACATTACATGTGATAGTAATAAATAAATCAGGTTTTCCATACCTTCGCACTATTGCCATTGCATCTTGATATCGATTATGCATATCTCGAGGACTACCTATGTGAGATGATGGAAGAATTTTTCGAACACCAACATTTCCTAAAGGTTATAGTAAAATGAAATAAAATTACAATATATAATTTTGCATATAAAGTTAAAGAAACATAATAAATAATTGGTTATGAAGTAATACTAACCGACGGTCGTCTCTCCAGAAGTTAGAGCATCATGTAAACCTTGATATAATTCAGCTCTAATAGTATCTTGATTGTTACGGAGGTATCTTAGTCTCATAGTTTCTATTTTAACATAATTGTCAACCACATACTGCTTCAATAGGCGACCACCATGCAAAATTAGTAACATCTCCATTGGTCGTATCTAAACACATAAACAAATCAGTAATGATTATAAAAATAAAAGTAAGTGAAGGTAAATGGTATTTTATTCACGTGCAAAAGATGAGAATAATAAGCTCTACAACTTATTGTTGTGGCTCCATTGTCATGTATGTGTAGATCTCATCCATGTTCACCATATGGTAATAAAAGTGGATATTGTAATGGATCATAAAACCTTGCAGTATCTTGAACCCTTTGTAAATTTCCACTTCTTGTTTGAACTATAATATCCCTATTATTCAAATTGGTATCTTCTTCATCTCCAACAATGATACCTGCTACTTGTGACGCGCTTGGTAACTCATGAATGTGTCTATTTACTGCAAGCTCTTTTATTCTTATTCTACAATTTTGTATATCATCCCGCTGGCTCAAATGTCGAAATAATTGTACAAAAGGATTGTGGATATCTAAAATATGTGTTAATGTCAAAAGTAGGTTTAGCCTCATTGTTGCATTATCGTGTTGTCTATTTTCGATCTCGTGGTTAGTATCATAAATATTTAACTGAAAATATCTTGGTCTCATTCCATCCATAGGTAAAGAACTACCGATACTATGATATACGGAGCCTTGTGCATGATATGAATAAACTCCATTTGTTGCATTTGCTAAGCTATGATCAATGTTAGCACCCATCGATGTAAAAGCAAAAGCATTGTTATAAGACCTTATGTTACTTCTAAAATGCATACCAACTTCGGTTTGATCAATATACAAATCTAGTAGCTGTTGAGGTGTTGTTGGTCTTTGAATGGTAATTTTACCATTCTTACAGCAAATCTCTAATGTCTCATGAAAGAATATCTTTGAGCCACAAAATGGGCAGTAGGTTGGAGCATGTAGCATGTGCTTGTGAAAATACTATGTAGCAATAAAATTTCGACCACGATTATAGTTTGTCATGAAAGTGGATCGATTTATCATGTGTTCTTCATATTCAGATGATCCTAAATGATACCAACATTGGAATGATTAGAATGACAAAAATACAATTTAAATGAGAAAGTGAGTAGTTTAATTAAAGAAAATTACCTGGAACATAAGATGTTAGAATCCTTGGCCTTCTACGTGTTTGAGTTGATTGTCCTCTTTCTTCCATGATTGATTGTCCTAAAAGAAATAATAAATGTTCTATATATTTTGGATCATGTTTTTTTATATAATATGCAGTTGAAACATTAAATGAAAAATAAACTTCAACTTTGTTAACTATTAATTTATACTATTTATATTTATTTCAATTTGATTTTTGTTGCCTTGGGTCCATTATACACTCTATTATACCATATGCAGCTGAAAGTAATTAAAAAGAGAGCAAAAAATGAAGCTTTTGATATGTCTAAAATATCCTTTTTAATTTTGTTACATTATAAATGTTTTTAGCCACGTTCTTATGCAGTATCCCTAACTACATCCATGATCCATATTTTAACTTTCAACCCATTTTCTACCTCCATCACATGTTTCCTCTCCACAACCATTGTTTGTCTTGCTAGCTCCCCTCTTCTTCTAATATTTAAAAAAAATGTGTTCTCACCACATAAACAACTTCCTCACGACATCTACCCATTATCATCCTTTCTCCTTTCATTTTATATACATTCCTCGAGTCATTCCTAAAATGGATATGTTAATCAACAATGGAAAAGGGGTGGTAGTTTGTTGATTAGAAGAAAAGGGGGAGGCGGATTGTCAATTTGAGGCAACGGTTCGTCAGCTAAAGGCAACAATATAATTTGTAAGTGATAATAAGCTGTCAAATTGACAACAAATTTCCCTATTCATAAGTCATAATAATAACCATCATCACAAAATACATGTACGGTGGCGTCGTGGCGATAAGCTTGGAAAGCTTCCGACGTTTGCAACGTAAAAGGGAGTTTATTGAAAATGCTTGCATCAAAAATTTTTGAAGAAGCTGATTGTGGATAAAATAGTTTACTGGAGTTGTACAACGGCTATAGCAAAGATGCCATGATTATGGTTTACAAAGAGAAAGAGCATGCATCTTTGTTTCTTTTCAACGATAACGATCTGTTGTGTGAATATAGCTACCTATATTCTTTAAATATAATGAAATGAAGTTATATGTTTTTTCTTTTTAATTTATCCATAGCAATCAATCTAAACTTAATTTGCCGTGTCATGTTAAATGTATGTGTGTCTGGCAGTGTAATGTGAGTGCATTCTTCATGCGTATGCATAATTAATATTAATTATTTCAAATAGCATGTTGGAAGCACACGTAACTCTCTCCCTCTAATCACTATGAGTTATCAGTTTTGCGATGAATTTCTGATATGTATGTATAAGAGCGCTGTTTTTCCTGCAATATTTTAAGCAATCAAAATAAAGTATAGTATTATTTGTAGTCATTTTAGTTTGTACAGAAAATCCATTTTGATGATTATGGTAACAACAACTCTCAATTTTAGTTGAGTTAAGTTATTTTAGTACCCACAATAATTTTGATTGCATAGCCATGTATGAATGATGAACTGATACAGAATGCCATGGGTTATTGAACAATGTATTCTTTATGTGTATGCATAATTAATATTAGGACTAACATGCGTACAGTTATGGTATTTAGGTTGTAGGTAAAATTGTAACAATAAAATAAATACCTGGTTGACTCAAATGAGAGTTTTCATTTGATTGGGACCTTCTATTTGAAATAGTTTGCTCTCTTGCATGTTCACATCTAGACCGTTGGCTCTCACGTCGTCTTTCTCTTTGTATTTCAGCCATAATAATAAACAGAACAATATGAAAGCAATTCAGTAAAGTTCAATATGAGGTTGTTTGGTTAGCTTAGAAAATAATTGTATTGTTAAGATATAAAACTGAACAATTTACTTATATATAGAAAGATAATGTGTGAGTAACAGTAACATATGTGTTTGTATCAAAATTGGGCACAACACTCTTCGGAAGTTTTTGAAGAGATAAAGTGAAGAAATTAAATGGAAAAAGAGGATTATCTAACAAAAACTTCAAATTTCAGATATGAAAGTAACTAAAATGCACAGAGACACAATAATTTAGAGTGGTTCGGCGTATCGCCTACGTCCACTATGAAGTTGATTGCTTTATTGATCTTTCTTTGATGATTACAAGTGAATTCAGCGAATTACAGCAGATAATTATGATTTACAGCATGCTTTGAATGAGTAAGAGATGAGAAACTATAGGAGGTATTATTGGACTCCGTCAAAAATATGCTTTGTACCGTTAGTAATAGGTCACATCAAACATTTCAATTCAAGGGAAAGCTTTTACACAGCAGCTCTGTTCTATTCATGTACGTATGCTTGCCATTTTCATATATGTAAACCTGTAGAACAATGACATATATAGTCATGTCAATATCCATCAAAGCTGATATATTCACAATAATAAAATGCAAGTATTTGACTATGAGTTAATTTGTAAATAAATAACATCTAGAAATATGTATACTACAGTTATTGTGTGGGTACATCTATGCAATATGTATATGTGGTAGGTACATCTTCTGTTAGTTTTTTCATGCAACACATAGTTATAATGAGGACGTACACGTTACAGCTTGAAGTGAATTGGTGAATAAAAATAAGATGTTTTTATGTTTAAAAAAAGGCTACAATTTTTTGTTCTAAAAATAGATTACATTTTAGCCTCACTTTCAGTCAAACACGCGATTAAAATCTGAGCTAATCATCCAATTAAGTCATGAAAAACTGTGGCATTCAACTTTAAACAAAATTGGTAGAACTTTCTAAGAAGCAGTGCATAATTAGTAAGTTTGATATCTATTTATATATTGAGTGCATAATGACGTATATATAAATAAGTGTGCATGAAGACATGGCCTTTGCAAATGGCAAGTAATAAAACATAAGAGAATATGCAGGTCACATAATTTAGATGGTGGGTCCTAGCTTCTAGATTTTTTTAATAATATGTCTTATACACGTCAGAATATGAAATTCATAGTTTGTAATGCAATATATATGAAATTGCATTCTTCTCTTTAACAGGCTCAATCCAGAGAAATTTATATTGTTGTGGGGTGTAAAGAAACTGGTAACCTAAGCTCGAAAAGTACTATATCTTCCCCAGTGTTTCAATAATGCATCCGATTTTATCAATATGTTCAAATCGATAAACAAAAGGTCAGGTTGAATATTCAACAACCCTCACATGATTAAACATTTCATTACTTAATCATTTGTCGTATGTTACACTTGTTTGCGTTAAAGAGCCAATATATTTGGTTTAATTTAGTATATGATATAAAATCCAACAATGTGGAAAATTGCAGTGCCAATAGCATATTATTAATTAAGATACGTTGGCATCTAGTATGCCTAAACTTTATATAATTTTCTCCATACCAAAACCGTGGACCCTATAACTGCTTCGTAAATGTATAGTTTTTGCATGCAGAACAATGTATATTGGCTCTCTACACAATTGTTGCAAGCCAGGCAACTGCATGTACTATGTTTTCAACAAATAAACAGCTCTTACAAGTGGATGTTTTCCAAGAAATAAAGCGGTACACACATCATCTTGCTTTCATTTTGTAGTAATTTCACACTAACATATACAGTAACAATTACCCCATTGTTTTCTCTTTGCATACCCTCTATTATACCGTTAGGGCTTATGGACAAAGCTTTTGTTTTATTACAAAGCTTAACCATGATTAATTGATATGAAATGAAAACAAATAAACTTACAAAGCTAACTTTATTGTGCAATAATGCCTAAGGGATTGCAGAACATAAATAAATAAAAATGCATGAAAACAAAAACATCCAGCATAAATCTTTGAAAGCTACGTTGAAATATCGATCTTCACTTGTCAAATTTCTTGCAACATTCAATCTGTAAAAGATAGAATCATGAAATAAATGTATGTTATATGGATAATTAAATTAAACTGTTAGTTTGTTATTTACCACAGCATTTGCAAATGGTTCATCCCAGTCATCGACCATGGATGGTTGGTCCATAATTACTTTGGATTCTTGAACATTCATGGTTCCTTCTGATTCTTGAACAACAATAGTTTCGCTAAAAGCTCTGGCTTCATTTTCCAGTTTAACTACAGTAGGCAGGGAAGTTTCTGATGACTGATTGAATGGTTCTATTTTAACCGAGAAGGGGTTTGAATGTTGTACCAACTCATCAAGGTGTTTCTTCCCTACTCGCTTTAGCTGTTTCTTTCGAGTGCATATTGAATTATCAGTTTTGTTACCTGTAGATTTACCCTATAGTAAAACATATAATAACTAAATTTAAAAAGAGAGAAAAGCATTATACAATAAAAATAAACATAATTATCAATTACCTTAGGCATGATAACGAAGGAAAAATATATAGCTTGATATTTTGTCTAGAATGGAGAAGAGATACTGGATAGTTTATATAGACATAGATAATTAAATTATAGGAAGTGGAAGTTAGTAACATAAACGTGGACAGTAAAATAGGCTGAAATAATGAGTCAGTTGATATAACTTTTACGGATGGTTTCCTACTTACATGCCTAGATAGTAGAACTATGCTTGAATAAGTACATTTTGCTTTGTTTAAATATAATAGGCTGCTGTACATAGAAGTTTGTGAACCCGTTTAAATATAATATGCTAATGTAGCTAGAAGCTTATGGACCTGCTTTGTTTGACAGCCGGCATGATGGCTACTCTGTATTAGCTATATTCGGTCATTCAATTTTTGTGCTTTGTTTAAATATAAAAGGCTGCTGTACATAGAAGTTTGTGGACCCGTTTAAATATAATATGCTATTGTAGCTAGAAGCTTGTGGATCTGGTTGCTTTGTTTGACAACCGGCATGATGGCTACTCTTTATTAGTTGTATTCGTTCATTCAATTTTTTTTTACTGACAAAACAAAAAAGCAGATGGAAGAGTTACTCTTGTACCTACCATGCGTTACGACGCAACCCCTAGCAATGAAAACTGAGATACGTGTACGCATATAATACACACACACCTAATATACATTCACCTTCCTTGCACTGGCAACACACGCAACCCACACACTTACCCGAACACAACTGCAAATACACATACTTATGTGAATATGTATTCTCCCTCTTACAACACAGCCCTTAAACTCACAAAACCAATACATTGATACAAAATACTGCACTTAAACCCTTTTTGTAACATGAGACAGCAAGGCACAGTAGTCCCAACGAAGCTTAAATCATTTGAACTGGAAGATTATTTGTTTAAATAGCATATCTCAACCGTAACATGTAATACAGTAAAGTACAATTCGACATCAGCACTATAACATAAAGAAAACATGATTCACTGATATGCTTTTAAAGAGCAGTAGTAGTATCATTTGTATCATCTTAAAGTTGTGAGTTGACTGCATTTTGCACACCATAGTGTACAAAATGTGTTGAACCAAAAGTTATGATTGTCATTTGATGCAATTTGAATGTTATACCTTTGTATATATTTCCACTTTGTACATACTTTCAAACACCACACAACTTCTAGCCATTCCAAAGTTCATCCGTTATCTTTTTGCATGCTACTCTGCCCGTGCTAAGAAAGTGAGAACAATAACTATTGTGAGAAAGCCTCTCTTTGTGAATACATACATTCTGGTTTCCTCCTTCATTTGGCTTCCTAAACTATCGGTTGGTTCTTTAATGTATTCCTTTACATGGATATATAATCTAACCATTATGATTGAAAACCACACCATAATAAATATTAGTACAATATTCAAGAAATCTAGCAATGTATCATATCTGTCATCCTAGTAACTTCCAGATCCAACTCTGGTCTAGCAAACAGGCTCATATCTTACTTTCAAAATGAAAAAAAGACAGTACTAATCAAAAATCCTATCAAAGCATCTTTGACTTCCATCCCACTATCTTCTCCCTTTGATTTAATTATATAAAAATTTTATATTCCTAGGTGCACAGCTTGATAAAAAACCGTGAGATGGTTAAAGATCAAAGATCGCAAATGAAGAAAACCTCAAACCATATATCATTCACTATTTTCATGTATTATAAAAAATAAAATAATTGACTAAAATTGTGGGTTAGCTAAAAATATAGGCTAATATGTTAAATAATGAAAAATCTTAATATTTTTATCTTTGAATGTCAAAGTTGTTCCGGAATTGTAAACAAATTTAAAATAAATGTTTTGTGTTAATGTAGTGGTTGACGACTTTAATCAAACATAATGATTTTCTAAAAAATATATTAATTGAACACAGACAACTCGAAATTATACTAACAATAGGTTCATCTGAAAAGTGCATGGCTTTGAGTTTTCTCTAACCTACTAAATTTATTTGTATGCTCTCAAAAATAGATGAACAATCTTAATATTTTTATCTTTGAATGGCAAAGTTGTTCCTGAATTGTAAACAAATTTAAAATAAATGTTTTGTGTTAATGTAGGCTTTGAGTTTTCTCTAACCTACTAAATTTATTTGTACGCTCTCAAAAATAGGTAAAAATGAAGTTTACTACTTGATAAATGAATTGAGAAGATTTTTCAGTAATGATAACCCGATTACTGAAATTATGTCTTGGATAGGGAATCTAGGCAGCAACTTTGCGGTGGTATATGTATTAGTTGATGAATCCCTAAATCATATAGAAATCAAGGGATTAGAATAAAATAGAAAAGAATAACCCAAATAATAAAATTAAAGGTAATAACTAATTACCTTGTCCTAAAAATGATGAAAACCACATCATACGTTGCGGATATTCCGTAATTCGCGTAAACCTTTGCTTGATAAGGTGCTCAAATTGTTTCAACCCACTCTTCAAAAAGCTTGATGCCTTCGCCTGGACATACTTTGATTCAAGTGATTGTAGAGTCTCAAAAATAGGTAAAAATGAACTTTACAACTTGATAAATGAGTTGAGTCTAAAGATTTTTCATTAATGATAACCTGATTACTGAAAATATGGCTTGGATGGGGAATCTAAGCAGCAACTTTGCGGTGGTATATGTATCATTTGATGAATCCCTAAACCATATATAAATTGTAGATATTAATTAACCACGTATGCAAATGCAAACACAAAGCCAATACTCATTTTGAAAATATAATGTAAGTAAAAGCATGGAAACCAATTTCAGCAATATATCATTTCCTTTATGTAGTTTTGACTAAGCAAATTAAAACTTATACATACATAGTCTTCAGCTATGATATCCCTGACTGCATCATTCATTCCACAATCATGTTAAGATGAAGAACATATCTTTATTATTTGCTTGATGAAATGCATCCAATCTTTGAACTTGAAGACATATATGAGGCATAAACAATCTTCTTGCCCAACGAAGTTGCACTAATTCTGCCCACTTTTTAAGGTTCTCAAACTCCATTAAAACCTGCATAATAAAGATAATAAAGACGCTCATTCAAGACTTTAGATTTGTATTGAACAAAGTTATTTGTCAGTTGAAATTGGTAAAATAAACCTTTTCCATGCACTGATATCTACACATAAAAAATCTAAATGAGATATACAAACATCTAGATGGGAGCAACAAAAAAAGACATCCAAATTATGTAAAAGAAATTACAAAGGCCTAAACATAAAAATATGAGATAAAATCAGTTAAAAGCCAACTCACATCAGCTTACAGAGCTCATCAACAACAATGGACAAACTGATAAACATCAAATTTTTTTTGCTTTTCAAAATCATGACAAAAGGTGCGAGCAATCATCTTCAATAAACTAACACAATTTTATATGTGTAGAACGGTATATTATCTAGAGTAACTAACACAATTTAATCAATACCATATTGTCTTATGAGCTTACACCCTCATATGCTTGTTATTGGACATAAAGATCTACTTTCATTGTTCAATCAAAGTGATTTTTCACATGTTTGCAATCAAAAAAATGTTTGGAAAATGGTATGATTACCACTGGTGCTTTCTAGCCCTTGATTAATTATCATCTTCAATAAATTTTTAACTTTATAAAATAGGTATACCTATTTATTATTCATAATCATTGCGATGTAACGTAAGTATAAATAAAATTAGAAGTACTGAAATGGGTTCTGTGTATCTCACTCCAAAGTTATATTAACTTTAAAGTAAGTGGACCATCCTTTGAAACAACTCCTAACATAATCCCAACCCATTATCAATGAAGTTTATGTTAAGATGGATATTATGTGGTACTGGTAAGATTATATGAATTCTATAAGATGAAATTAATTTTTATTCTTTCAATAAGAAAATACTGAAAACAATTAGTTTGTAAAATCAAATTGCCTAACTTTGCAACGTACACACCTGAATGTTATATCCCCCTCTGCCTCACAGTTTTAATTGTCAATCCTCCACCAATTGGAGTTGCTACTACCTAAAAACTTCAGCATCTATGTAACCATTGAAAAATAACCTAAGAATTGCAAGCCATTATGGACTGAAATATACAACATCTAATCAGATCTGGCATTCAAAATTTGAGATTGCCCAAAAAGTTATTTAAGCAAGCCCTAAAGGTTTAAAGCTTACAAAGATGAAGAAAATTTGAAAGTGAATTTAGGGGAAAGATTAGAATCAGTACCTGAATATTTGGTTCCTCCATTTCACCTAATATTTAACATGGGTGCAGCGACGGGGATGGATAGTTGAAATCTAGCTCTGCAATTCCACAGAAAAAGCAAGCAGCTAGCCTGAGATAAAAATGGGCGATATTTGTAATGTCACTTAGAGTTTCAAATCTAACATCGCCCAATTGAATATCCTCGGCCCATATCCATCTGAAACACAAATTCAACTTAAAGATGCATAATTTGAGTAAGAAACCCTAATTTTGACGTGGAGTTAACATAAAGGTACCGAAATCAACAATTTAGAAGACTGAAAATAACCTAGATCCTTGTCTTGGGGAGGAAGGAGGTAAACCGCAATGGATAAAAGTGAGATACTGTTTTGTAATTGTTATCACGCCTTTTGGCAAGGCCGTGATACCAAGAACTTGACTAGAGACCGAAGACAGTTCGTCTAGAAAACCGGTTACACGCAGGTTCACTATGGATATCGACGAATTTTGTCCAAGTCCGGATCGAGCCAAAATTGGTAGGAAATGACAAGCTAAGCCATGAGAGCCAACGTTCCAAATCTCAAGTCAATCCGAGTTCGTATGCTCAAGTTATGAAGGATACAAGATTGGACGAAAATCAACTACTGTTCGACTCACTCCTTCGACTCGCTCCCCTCGACTCGCTCCATATCCCTCGGACATCAACTTCGACTTGCTTCGCCCAGAGGCCTTCTTCAAGTCGTTCCTGTTCGACTCGCTTCACAGCCATCTGAAGTACCTACTTCGACTCGCTTCGCCTAGAGGCCTTCTTCGAGTCGCTCCATTCGAACCACTGATCGACTCCATCAACTTCGACTCGCTCGGCGAAGCCACTGCTCAAACCTTTCAGGACGCTCCATTTCGACTCGCTCGACCAGTGCGTACTTCGACTCGCTCGACCTGGGCACGCTTCGACTCGCTCGACCAGTGTGTACTTCGACTCGTTCGACCAATGTGTGCTTCGACTCACTCGAAACAACATCAAGGGGAGAGTGAGTCGAAGGAAACAAAAGCGAGTCGAAGGGAACAAAAGCGATTCGAAGGAAACAGCCTACCGGAAAACCCATTTTGTATCGATCGTATCTCCAAATCTACAACTCCAAATGCTATGAAATTTTCACAGAAGAATGCGTGCATGCTAAAGAATGTCCACGCCAAATTTCGACTCCATTGGATGAAATCTTGATCGAGTCGAAATCTGATCGTGTCGATCACGGATCGGACAGAAACTTCACAGGCTTGGGCGTGCGGGCCTGGTCACGTGCCAGAGAGGGTCTCCCGAAATCTGAGCGAAATACCAGCCTCCTACACCTATAAATAGACCCCCAAAGCCAACAGAAAAGGGGTTCTTCTTCTTCTGGAAGGTCTCCAACGTCCAGACTCTGCCAGATCCAGATCCAAACTCCATTGCTGCTGCTACCAACGAATTCCACTACTGCAAATCATAATTATCTGCTGTAATTCATTGAATTCACTTGTAAACATCAAAGAAAGATCAATAAAGCAAACTACTTCAGAGTGGATGTAGGCAAGATCGCCGAACCACTATAAATCTTATGTCTCTACCTACTTCTTTCTGTTTTAAGTTTATTGTTCTTCATTTTTATCCTCTACAATACTTAGATTTGAGATCTGTGATTATATATTGCTGATTTGTGTTCATACACCAGTGCTTTCACGACATTTGGGGTTTGTGACCAATTTTGGGGCAAACACTTTGGTGCTTTCACTGAGAAGAACTAGCACCCGCTATACCAGATTTAAAAGCTTGAAGAATTCAGATCTATAAGAGCTATGACAAGGCAATCAAATAGAAGACAAAGGCCAGAGAGAAGTCAACATGAAGGGAGTCAAGAGGCTTCCTCAGGTGCAAATCAGACATCAATCTTCATCACCAGAGATGAGATAGAGACAATGATGAAAAGACAAGAGGAAATGATCCAGAATTTGCTTCTTCAGATTGGGCAGCTTGGAGCGCAAAATCAAGGAGCAACCAGAGTTCAGAATGGAGTAGGACCATCTAGCACAGCCCCAGAACTAGGGGGCAACAACCCAGAGCATGTTGGCCCAATCCCGGGCGGAGTACCAGATGGAACTGCGCAACGCGACATTGACAGAGAAATGAATGCTCAACCAGGAGAGCAGATTCCAGGAATCCCCCGTGAACTCAGGGGGTAAATCAGAAACAACGGACAAGGACTACAGCTTGGAGATAGTGACAGATTGGCGGAGATGGTCAGACGCGCCATGAGAGGCGGACTAGTGAATAGAGATCTGGAGGATGTGAATAGGAGTCCCTTTGCTCCTACGATCATGCAAGCCAGGAATCCACCAGAATTCAAGCTACCAACACTGGAGACGTACGATGGGAGGACGGATCCTGCAGTTCATCTGACACGGTATATGAGACATATGGAGGTATTGGGGGCATCGGAGGAGGTCATGGCCCGGTGCTTCCCACTGTACTTGGCAGACATAGCAGCATTATGGTTCAGACAACTGGAGAGCGGTTCCATTCGAACATGGACCGATTTGACTGAAAGGTTCATGAGGCAGTTCAGAGTTCACATTTCGAGACCTAAGAATGTGATGAGTTTGGCAGCAATGAAGCAAAGAACCGGGGAGTCTTTGAGGAACTTTCTGACGTGATTCAATGCAGCGGCAGCATCAGTGGATCGACCCGATCCATTGGCGGCTGTATCTGGCATAGCTGATGGCACAGTATTCGAGAATTCATTGACAAGGGATCCACCCATGGATCTGGGAGAATTTTATCACGAGGCTGAAGGATTTTTACGATTAGAGGATGCAAATGCTGAAAGAGAGGAAGGAGAAGGAGTTGCTGTTTATGCAGTCAAGAGTGAAAACCCTCCCAAAAAAGATTCAGGCGACGATAAAGGAAAACGAAAAGCTGAGGATAATGGCGATGGACCGGCACGACCACGAAAGGAACCAAGATTCACCTCTTATACGGAGTTGAATGAGACTTTGGAGCGAATCTACCAAGACACTAGGGGCAGATTCCCTATCGAAGGCCGATGAGAAGAGATCCAACCAACAATGAAAAAAGATCCGACAAGTATTGCTTATTCCACAAGCTGAATGGTCATAACATGAACGACTGCAAACACTTGAAGGATGAGGTTGATTGACATATCCGGAATGGTATGCTATCACAGTATGTAAGAAGGGGAACGACAACGGTGGAACGGGAGCGACCACCACCTACACCTACTGGGGACGGCTCAGGATCGAGGCGTCAGCTTGTCATCAATTGATTGGGGTAATGACGAATAAGTAGCAAACTCCACACCAACGTGATTAAGTCATTTACACATGTATAGGACCGCGAACGATCCTCAGGCATGCTCTGATACAACTACTAATCGCAACGATGTAGGTGTTTGCACTTTGACGTCCTTGTTTTCCTTTTATTTTCCATTTCTAATATTTGAACCTGATTTTGTTGAACATTTCTGTTGAAAAACTTGTTTTGAATAAAATCATGCCATTTGTGATACCATGACGGCTAAGCCACTTACACATGTAAGGGATCGCGAACGGTCCTCAGGCATGCTCTAAGACGGCGATAAACCGCCACCACAAACAACTCAAAAACTCACTCGAACGTGAAATCTGATGTTGTTAACACTAAGTCGCTCCCCCCCGGCACACAAAAATCGCCACGAATGGTCACAATTCGCCTCGAACGGCACCCCGACCACGAACGGTCACAAATCGCCGCGAACGACATCCGACCGCGAACGGTCACAATTCGCCTCGAATGGCACCCGACTGCGAACGGTCACAATTCGCCTCGAACGGCACCCCGACCACGAACGGTCACAAATCGCCGCGAACGGCACCCGACCACGAACGGTCACAATTCGCCTCGAACGGCACCCGACCGCGAACGGTCACCTTTCGCCGCGAACGGCATCCGATCGCGAACGGTCACATATCACCTCGAATGACATACGATCCCGAACGATCGTCATTCATGGTCAAATAAAACAATCAATTTCTTTGCAGGTCATCAACGGGATATGAACATTCAGCTTATGGCATTACAAAACACACCTTCTTATCACAAGGCATATTTTGGGGGGCAAATGTTATCCCACCTTTTGGCAAGGCCGTGACACCAAGAACTTGACTAGAGACCGAAGACAGTTCGTCTAGAAAACCGGTTACACGCAGGTTCACTATGGATATCGACGAATTTTGTCCGAGTCCGGATCGAGCCAAAATTGGTAGGACATGACAAGCTAAGCCATAAGAGCCAACGTTCCAAATCTCAAGTCAATCCGAGTTCGTATGCTCAAGTTATGAAGGATACAAGATTGGACGAAAATCAACTACTGTTCGACTCGCTCCATATCCCTCAGACATCAACTTCGACTCGCTTCGCCCAGAGGCCTTCTTCAAGTCGTTCCCGTTCGACTCGCTTCACAGCCATCTGAAGTACCTACTTCGACTCGCTTCGCCCAGAGGCCTTCTTCGAGTCGCTCCATTCAAACCACTGATCGACTCCATCAACCTTGACTCGCTCGGCGAAGCCACTGCTCAAACCTTTCAGGACGCTCTGTTTTGACTCGCTCGACCAGTGCGTACTTCGACTCGCTCGACCTGGGCACGCATCGACTCGCTCGACCAGTGTGTACTTCGACTCGCTCGACCAATGTGTGCTTCGACTCGCTCGAAACAACATCAAGGGGAGAGTGAGGTTCAAGCGCCACATCACCGAGTCGAAACAAAAGCGAGTCGAAGGGAACAAAAGCGAGTCGAAGGAAACAGCCTACCGGAAAACCCATTTCGTATCGATCGTATCTCCCAATCTACAACTCCAAATGCTATGAAATTTTCACAGAAGACTACGTGCATGCTAAAGAATGTCCACGCCAAATTTCGACTCCATTGGATGAAATCTTGATCGAGTCGAAATCTGATCGTGTCGATCACGGATCGAACCGAAACTTCACGGGCTTCGGCGTGCGGGCCTGGTCACATGCCAGAGTGGGTCTCCCGAAATCTGAGCGAAATACCAGCCTCCTACACCTATAAATAGACCCCCAAAGCCAACAGAAAAGGGGTTCTTCTTCTTCTGGAAGGTCTCCAACGTCCAGACTCTGCCAGATCCGGATCCAAACTCCATTGCTGCTGCTACCAACGAATTCCACTGCTGCAAATCATAATTATCTGCTGTAATTCATTGAATTCACTTGTAAACATCAAAGAAAGATCAATAAAGCAAACTACTTCAGAGTGGACGTAGGCAAGATCGTCGAACCACTATAAATCTTGTGTCTCTGCCTACTTCTTTCTGTTTTAAGTTTATTGTTCTTTATTTTTATCCTCTACAATACTTAGATCTGAGATCTGTGATTATATATTGCTGATTTGTGTTCATACACTGGTGCTTTCACGACATTTGAGGTTTGTGACCAATTTTGGGGCAAACAGTAATCTGGGAGAGAGGATGAGTACGGATGGTATTTATTATAGATAGGAGGAAGCAAATAGTAAATGAGTGGAAAATTTTGGCATGGTAGGATAACTGTCTCTTGTGTGTGGTGGATAAGAACGTGGATCATAGAAATTACATAAACGTCATTATCATGGTAGAAAAAACAGAAGGTTATCATAGGTATTTCAAAAGCTTTATTTGGGGGTATTCCCATTATATATAGATTAATCTAAATAAATTATTTATATAATTGTTTTCGGAAACAGTTTTTGTATAAAAGTCCATGAGCAGTAATTAACTAACATTAATTAATTATTTATATATATATATATATATAAAACTCTAATATTAAAATATGTTCCTGCCTTACCCGGACCTTCCATTAGCTGGGAGATCTAATAGAACTGCTATAGAATCATAGGAGTGAGAAGATTTCAGTATGTGGATGCGCCAATGAATGAGAATCTAGGTAGTGCCTGCCGGGAGTTGGTGCTAAGTGCCCTTAGCCCTTTATGTCCAATTCGGCGTAACATCCATAGCTAGACTTGAGGCTGGACTTAACCCTGTGATGCTTCCAGCATGATCTGTCTATAGGCTTTATATCTTCTTTTTGCAAGTGTAATTCATTTTTTAATACCTTTTTTTTATTATCATAGCTGTCATTAAACCGTGTGCATGAATTTTCATGGTGGTTCATAGGGATATATAGCAGTGCTTCTGTATACATGGTCTTTGTTCCACTTTAAGTTATATATCCTGCAAATCTATGTTCACTCTGTTGTTCCTTTCCTTTGATTTCCCTCTTTCTCTTCATTTTTTAATACTTTTTTTTTATTATCATAGCTATCATTACACCGTGTGCATGAATTTTTCATGGTGGTATGTTTTGTTATTTTCATTTATAGAAAATAAAGTTGGCTTCTACAAGATTACAATAACATGCATAATTTGATCACTATACCAAATATCATTGAATCACCACAATCTCGCGGTAGAAAATATCACCTCCTTAAAGTCCATATCAAACAAAGGAAATATCAGTTCATTATAAAAGTCCTATTCATTACCCTGTTTTATTATTTTCAAAAATAACTTAGTCTCATTTTCTTTTTGGCTAATAATTGATTTTTGTCAATGTATATACGTAAATACATGCAACATTATGTATACTTCAAATCATGCTGTAAGATCCAAAAAATCTTATAAACGGTGTTTTTAACAAAGACAAAATACGCCACTTCCTTCTTTGCACACGTCCAACGGACGTGCCACCATACTTGTATATATATATATATATATATATATATATATATATATATATATAAAACTCTAATATTAAAATATGTTCGTGATTTACCGCTCTCTTATTAGTAATGTTAAGAACCACTAGCAAATAGTAAATGGAATGACTCTTTAACCATAGGCTTTAAAAGTAACGCATTCAAATCTTCGAGACATCAAAATGATCTTAGATGTAACATGACACATACTTTATTTTTTATGGAATTGAGCACGATTTTATTCAAGTGTTTAAATGAACTGCCTAATATTTTACTGATTGGGCCTTTACATAAATAAACCAGAGATATTTAATTTGACTCAATTCTGTTTGCCATTCTCTTCCTCTCTTCTAACTCCGAGATCTCCGATAAGCAGGTATCTTTTTGTTTAGATTTTTCACTCTATCGATCGATTTGCAGCTGTTGCTTAGATCAAGAATCAAAAGGTTATAGTTCTGGATCTGAGATTTTATCCTGTGATTTGATCCTTCTATCCAGAATTGAATGATCTGACCATTTCAGTTTCTATAATCAGATTCTGACTTCTTAAATCTTTTTGATTAAGATCTAATGAGTATGGTTTTTGTTTTTGATTTGAATCGTCTGATGGTTTTATTCGTTTATTTAATAACTCGTTATTTTGAACTGAAGAGATGTTTGATCTGATTGTATTTCGTAGTTAATATGGCAGATGATTTTGTTTATTAGGGATTCAGACAGCTTAAGTTATTCAATACATCTCTACACCTACGATGTGCATATGTCACATATCACTCCCTCTGTCACGTCAACTCAGCTCTATCCTCCATCTACCTCTCTTTTATGTACTCCATTACTCTTTTTCCTCTTTTCCCACAGTCAACTCATTCAACCATTTCCTCTAAAAGGATAATATAATCTTTTCCAAAACTGTGGAATCATACAGAATGTGTTCCCTTTATACTTCTACTAGAGATTAGCGACTGTCATATAGAAAAGTAAAGATGTGTTGATAAAGGCACGATTCGTCTTGCATGAGTGCATGGAGGACTAGGTGAAGATTGAAACACAAAAATATGCTTCAAGAAATTAGCTTTTGGATTCAACAAAATAAGGACTGATGTGTATCTCTTTAATTAATCGACTTTGCCCTTTTTCTTTAGTGATTTATCTTGGGTTCATCTAGCATGTAGTACTTATTATTGGTTTTCCAAGTGTTGTTTTGGTTTTGTATGGCATAAAGTTTGAAGTCGGTTGATTCATAATTCATCATCTGCAAGAATATATGTTTATTGATTTTGGAATGAAAGATCTTAATTAGCAAGATGAAGAAAGCAATTGCATTGATCAATATTCCAAGACCGTGTATGAATATTATGTGATTATTGACTTTTTTTATTAGATATTTATTTCTCTTTAGCATATATAGAAGGACAAGAATCGGCTATAGCTCATTTCTGCTACACCTCTATTCCCCTTTGATTTCAACCATACATTCTGATTTAAATAATATACTTTCTCTCTTTTGTCACCTCATTATATTATTTAAAGCGGAATGTGTGTTTGAAATCAGGAAGGAACAGAGGTGTGGCAAGAATGAGGTGTAGCCGATCCTTGCCCTATATAGAATGTCACATTATCTTATTGTGAATCGTTCATGCATTATTGCATGTAAGTGCATAAGCTTTTGATCTAATTTAAGACTAAACCATCATACTAAGTTTTATGTTTTTACATAATCAATTCTGTGTTATTTACAAATATATTGAATCCTTTGTTGAAATTGCACGGCACGATATCAATTTGAAGAGAACTTGTGTGTTGGAATTGAGAAATCAGGAGGTGGATAAGAGGTTGCATGGAAGTGTAGGAAAAAATGCAAGCTACTGAAAATGGGAATTCAGGCACAACCAATTGCAGCCTACAATATCATGGGAACAGTGCCTATGGTTTCAAAATGGTAGAGATTCACCACTGGTTGAAAATGATTCTTCATGTAACAGTTGGCATTAGTACAGAATTGCAGGAAAGCAAGACCCGTTGCAACATACTTCTGAGTGAGACCAGTTTCGAGTTCTGCAGCAGAAATTGGAGCAAGTTTCATATTTTGGGCATCGTGAGCTGACTTGTTTTATTGGTTGTCGTCTGCATCTCTAGAACATTGGCTAGGATTTAATTAGGCTGATTTAATTACCTGATCAGTATCATTTCCAATTAATTAATTCAAGTAATCAAAAAGTGAACACCCTAATTTTGTTCATAAATCAAAATTTGCTTTTTATTTTTTTCTATTGCCTTTACTTATACTACAGTGTAAATTGTGAAAATATATCTGCCATTAACTTACATGTCTAATAATAGCGATTAATCTAATATTTGTAGGGTTTGATACACTTACGAATTCCACTAAAATGGGTGTGGACGTTGAAGCAAGTAAAGATACCATCATATTTGCGTCTGAAATGAATGGCAATGAAGTATCAAACATAGAGGAGAAACCTGAGGATTCAACCCTAATAACTGAAAAGGCAGAAAAATCAGATGATTTAGTGATTCCCGATTTGCCCAAGGATGCTGTGGTAGATTGGCCTGCTCCAAAGCAAATTCATACTTTTTTCTTTGCCAAAGTTCGCTCATACGATGATCCACAGATGAGAGCAAAGATTGAACAAGCTGACAAGGACCTTCAACGCAAGAATCAGACGCGGATTCAAATTCTGGATTCAGTGAAGGCCAAAAGGGTGTGTTATATCTTCTGCATTTTTTATATTGTTACATAAAAAAATGTCTCTGTTAAGCTATTGAGAAATCTGTATTTACATATTGACTCTGCTGATTTTACTATATAATATCATTCTTTTTATATGTTCTATAAACGCTTATTTTTAGCAGTTGAAACCAGGGATAATAGTTACCCTTAACCAGTCAGGTGGTAACTTTTAACTTATGTTTCCCTTTTTAGTTATTTGTTTACCACAAGCTGCGTCCTATGGTTTTTCTTTTTGATGTTTGACTTTGTAATATACACGCCAAATATATTGTAATATATGTACCAGATATATTCTCTTACATGCTAATTTGACTTGCAAATTATTTTAGTTAAGTGAAATTTTCATAAGATTTTAAATTTTAGCAAAAACAAAAATGTTTTTGTGTATATTGTTGTGGGAATCATACATCTCTATATGTTCAAATCTTGTTGTTCATGCAGGCAGAGAGATCAAATCTGAAATCAAAATTGCAGCCTTTTATTGCTGAGAAAAGAAAATACAATGAAGCAATGAGCGAGAAAATAAAGGAAATGGAACCACTTAGAGAGGATTTGAACAAGCTTCGTCATGCAAACATTGCTGCCAGAGAGAGAGGTGCAGGTTTGTGCACATCTGAAGAAGAGCTTAATAATCTTGTAAGATGGTTCTTCAACCTCCTATATTAAAGTAATCTGAGAACAACTGACTGAAACTTAATAGAGTAGATTGTCTTCTACACACACAAGCTCATGCGACCAAGCTACGACAAGTACATATAAAATGTGCATTCTTAAGCATAAACAGTGCATGATAAATCAACCCAAAACCAAAAAAAAAAAAAAATCTCATGTTACATGCAATTAGAGAAACTTGCGATTTAACTATTCTTCTCTTTAGCTAATACCAATATGCAACATTAAAGTTTTGATATATGTGCAAGGTGTTGAGGACAGGTGAAATGTTGCCTTGCTAATGGTTTACCATGTATGTAAAAAATTGTGTTTTCTTTCCCTCTTTAGCTGATTATAGATCATATTACATTAATTATTACCTATTTTAAGACATTTCCATAATTGTTTTACTGCTTAAAATAGGTAATAATTAATGTAATATGATGTATAATCAGCTAAAATAATTTACTAAAATTCAAAAAAGAGCGAACAAAATAATTAGAAATCAAGTAATAAGTAAATAAATCATGACCTTGCAGTCATACTGTCCATGAACAACAATTCTGAAAAACAGATTGAGTTCTTACACTTGCTGTTATTAGAAGAAAAAAAAAGAGTTGAAAAGAGATTTAACATTTAAGTGCTTGCATGGTTATCACAAATGTATGTATGGATCTAGAGCTTCCTTCACTTACTATTTGTGAACAAAAATCTCAAAAATAGATCAGAAGCTTGCACTACCAAATACAACATGAAAGCAACACATTAAATGAGGAGAAGAAGTTGCTCAAGGAGATTAAGCTGCTTGAAGCAACAAGAAGCAAGGTTATTGCAAATGCTGCTTTAAGGGGAGAAATTGAAGGTTCAAAGGATCAGAAAGCAACAATCCAAGACAAGGTTAAGGTGAGTTAATCGTATCCTTTCTAATTATCTTTACATCTTGTTGAGTACTTACTTTTTATACAAAAATGAATCTGTGTCTACCACAGATTGTTTCTTTCATTAGACCATATAAACCTGCAATTATTCTCCATCCTAACGCTTTGCTATTTTATATGGGGGTATAATTGTAAAGTTTACCGACATACCTATTATTGTGGCTTGTGACTTGCATGCCATTTACACCCATGGCATGGCTCTTGTTAGAAGGTCAGCACAATATAAGTTTTGAAAATGATGCACACCATGAAAGTTGTGCACATTTTTATTTGATTGACTATATTAAAATCAAAACTTTGTGTCCTCGTTCTTTCAAGATCGAAAGAACATTAATTTCTATTACCGTATTCTCTTTAACCAAATAAACATTGAAAAGCAACATTTTTTGTATGGAACAATTTTTAATGCAATTATTTGGATTTCATTGTTATTACCATTCTTACATTATTATGCATAGATAAACTTAGTGTAACTTATTTTATTTGCAAAAATCTAATCGATATTTCTTAGTTTGATGGGCACTGCTATACATATAAATTTATAGAAAAAGGAGTCTATACTATAGTTACTACTACTATTACAAAACAACAACAACAACTAAACCATTATTCCCAAACAAATTGGAGTCGGCTAGAGATGGAATCTAAAACTAAATGACAAAGTCAATTTAAAAACCAGATAATAATAATATAATAAAATAAAATAATTAAACAAATAATAATAAATAAATAAAATAAAAATAAAGATAAAAATAAAATAAAAAATAAAAATATATAAAGAAATTATAAAAAAAACACGATGGTAATAATAATAATAATAATAATAATAATAATAATAATACAACAACAACTAAGCCATTATTCCCAAACAAGTTAGGGTCGGCGGATCCAAGACCCCAAAAGTTTACATAGAACTCTCTGGACTCTCAATACACACTCATTTGACTAATAAATTTTTATAGTTTGTCATTAATATTGGTTTGCATGATTTTTTTTTAATAATGGAAGTTGACAATTGATGTGTAGTGGTCTCCGGATCCAAGACCGCTGAACCTAGTCCAAAGGCCTTACCACATTGCTAAAGGTCTTTGCCTATTTTGCATAATTTTTTGTCCATTCATATGACATAATTTTTCTTTCAAGCATGTTAATGTCTAAAGAAATTGACAAATGATTAGTATGGTATGGTATTAAAAGGTGTACTTCATTCTATTAAAAGGTGTACTTCATTCTCCACATCATGCACAGTGCATATCCCGATATCCGGAAGGCTCATGCCTTTGTGCACCATCAGGTGTTAATATTTACTGAGTACTGAATATGGTACCAACCCTTTCTTATATTATTACAGTTTTCTTGTCCTCTTTTATGGTATAAAAATTGCATTTTTCTTGTTAAAATTCCACCATTTGCTTTCACAATTCTCAATATATGGTAGGTCCTGCAAACTCAAAATTGTATTGTAGTTGTGTAGTTAACTAAGTCTTTTTTGAATGCTTATTGGGATTGAATTCACAATAATTGAGCACATGTAAACTTCATAATGTCTGAAACATAAATATCCTTTTCTACATTTTTATAGCTACTAGGTGGTAATATGGATGAAGTTAGGAAGGAAAGGGAAGCTGTTAAAGATAACATCAAACAGATAGATGATGAACTGAAGGTTGTAGAAAAAGATTTATCATCTTTGGAGGCAGAACTTGAAGCTGCGATTGAGAGAAGGGACAAGGCTTATGAAACACTATCTTTGTTGAGAAAAGCACGGGATGAAACGGTACATGCTCTTATTTTTGTAACTTTGGAAATTTAAAACATCACCAATATTCTTAATGCCCATCTAAATCTAAATATAATGCAAATAACATAGATACAATATTATTGTAGGTTTGTGCAATTTTGTTCAAATTGGTACACTAATTTTGAGGTTCTGAAATGTTGAATTTAGCGTCCCGAACCGTTTAATTCAATATTTCAAAATGTTGATTTCGATGTTTCAAATTTGTAGTTTGACGATTTTAAGTGCACTATGTTAATATGCATGAAGCAATATGATTTCCTATTGAAATATAAAATATCAAGTGATAATGATTTCCTATTGAAAACGTAAACAAATAACAAAGATTAATTTCAAATCAACCTTGCTAAGACTAAAAATCTTATTTCTACTTTATTTTAACTCTAATAATAATGTGAAATAACCTACATACATTTATGAATTCTCCATTTATGCTCATTTTTTTTTCTTCACATAACTACCTTTTAAATGTTCTCTTTCTCCACATGCCTTTTCAAAAATAATTAGTACATTCAAACATGGTATTTGGAAAAAAAGGAAAAACAATAATGATTTTTTTTGAAGTCTCAGAGAACCAAGAATCGCTTGTAAACTCCGAGGATGCATGCATCAAACCCGCAACACATACTTTGAGTATATTCAAAGGGATATGTAGTTGGCATTAAGAACATAATTTTGTATCAATGTATGAAAACTATTTCAACTTCAACGTTTATGCAGTAAGTAGGGTCATGATAAAAAATTATCAAAGGAAAAAACATAATGTAGCTTTGCTATAAATTTCACCTACTTGAACTATAAAAAAGAGCAGTAAAAAAAAACTAAGACTTGATGTTAGCACTTATGCAACAATATTGAACATTTTACAATTTTCTTTAGCATCAATTGATATGATTTATAAAGTACTAGCTGGAATTGAACTTTAACGGTAATGTTTATTTATACAAGAATAATTTTACTTTGTGTTCATTCATTTGTAGTGGGTAACAATATTATACAAATTTTTACATAAAGAGCGCGTTTTCATATTCCACGTTCCGGCTAAGCGTATCCCATTCCAGCTAAGCGTTCCGGTTAAGCCTACTCCCAACGTATTGCTTTCCGCAGTATGTAACGTTTTCGTTCCGCGTACTAGATCGTTCTGCGTACTGGGCAACATAGCCTAAAACTAAAAAGCATGAATTGAGATTGAATACCATCTAAACAGATTTCTAGTTTGTATTGTGTTCCGAATGTTGCATGTTGATTATAACTGCAGTAAATTAGTTCATTTGTTTTCTTTGGCAGAACGCTTGTTTCTATCAAAATAGATCTCTTTTAAACAATGCCAACGAATTTGCTGCAAAGAAAGATATATCGGGACTTGAAGCACTTTCTGTCAGTGAGGTTCGAGTTCTTTTTACATGCACTAATTTTTACTGATACTACTCTTTTTTCGTCAACATGAAACTGACATTTGTAATTACATTGTCAGATGGAGAACTTCTTTTCCAAGTGGAACAACAGCAAGGCCTTCAGAGATGATTATGGAAGACGTGTACTGAATTCTCTTAATTATAGGCAGCTAAGCGGAGATGGTCGCATGAGAAACCCTGATGAAAAGCCTATTATCACAGAAACTTCACAAACTCCCATTGCCAAAGTTGATGTTTCATCAAATAAAGTTAGTCCTAAACAAAGTGTAACGGAGTCCGTTAAACCTCCTGTATCACAAGATGCTGTGCTCGATGCTACAAGTAAAACCAAAGAGGCGAAGAAACCAACCAAGGAGGTTATCAATGAAAATGTGAAAAGCGTAGAAGTAGAGGAGATAGGAAAATCTTTAGAGGCACCAAAAACTGAAGTGATCGATCCTGAAAGATTGAAGGAAATGAGAAGAGAGGAGGAGATTGCAAAAAATAAGTTGGCCTTGGAGCGTAAGAGAAAGAATGCAGAAAAAGCAGCTGCCAAGGCTGCTGCAAAAGCACAAAAGGAGGCTGAGAAAAAACTGAAGGCGAGCATTTTTTTCCCATGTATATTTTGATATAATCTTTCTCTTCTAACCTTAGTAGATTTTGTAAGATGGAATTATGGTTATCCAATATCTGATGCATTAATCTATGCTACAATCCAAATCCTAATCCAATTCCATATAAAAATAATACGTTCTGGCAAAGTTTTCTGCTATACCCAGAAAATGCAGTTGAGAACCTTGCTGTAATACCTGATTTGAAATTGTTTAGACACCAGGTTAAAAAGAACCATTAGTTAGACTTTATCCCTTGGTAAAAGGTGAGCCAAATTTGCAAGTAAATCTCTTTAAATTATTAAATTTGCAAACAACCAAAATACCAGTTTTTATTTGTTTATTATCCAGCGGTATCTTAATACATTCATCAATAATTTGATACAATCAAATCCAGTTTCAGCTGGTTGTGTGCTTGGAGCGTTAGACAAATGATTGTTCCTATCAGTTACAAGCTAGACCAACTCTTAAGTTGGCAAATGTTATAGATTCATTTTTTTGGTATATTTGAATACTTTTGACCTTTCCTGATTGATGCACTGACACAAGCTAATTGTATGGGTTGAATTCAGTAATATATATACCTTGTGTGAGTGTTATTATTATTATTATTTATTTAGCGATAGGGTAAAGTTTAATTCTATTTCACACGTGATATTGTTGAGTATCACCACTAAATTTATAAATAATCCAGGACAGAATTGTCATTTTGTCGTTCATTCCTCTATTTACCTCTCATCTTATTTTCCCTTTTTCTATCCCTCTTATCCAATAAACCCTAATAGTCTAATCTTTTGGTAAATTCTTAAATCTTGCGCTTGAATCGATGGATTGCATGATGATAATACAAACCTAATGGAACCAGAAGATGTAAAACTTGATATTTGTTGTTTTGATTTTTATTTTTTTTTAATTTGAAAATGTACAGTTTGCTGAAGGGGTAAATTTTGAATTTTATTTTATTTTGTGATTTTGCAGGGGTGAATTTTTCTACTGTGAAATTCGTTTGTGGGCTGATTTTACTAGGGAAGGATGTTCTTGAATATCAAATTAGGTTGCAGGCTTTTAGAACATCTTGAAAGAATAACTTCACAAAAGTCTGTAGTTTATTTGCATAAATATATATGGATTAGGTGGTGTATATGAACTGAAAGATATTTCTTTCCCCTTGCGCAATGTTTTAACATGCAGCGTCCGCAGTTGATTTTTATCAAGTTTGTTATTACCAGAAAGTAGCAGTTGTCAGTTACAAGTTGGTTTCACACAATTTAAACTTCGAACTATATTTTCAGAAAGAGGAAAAGAAAGCTAAAAAGAAGGCAGGGGCAACTGAATCTGATTCAGCCACAGAACAAACTGAAGAAGAAGAAGCGGTAAAGGAGGCTGATGCAAAGCTGAAGGAAACCCCAACTCCAGAAGCAAGCGAAGAGCTGAAAGCTACTGCTGCTCGATACAGGAAACCAATTCAACCAAAAGTGAGGAATCAGCTTCCGAGAGTCATTCTGAAGAAAAAGAAGTCTCAATCTTACATGTACTGGTCAGTTCCAGCAGCAATATCAGCTGCGGTGCTTGTTGTACTGCTTGGATTATACAGCTATGGTAAAATCTAGGTAAATATGTATAAACTGTGCTAAAGAGAAGTTTTGCAGTTTGAGGAGCGTAGTAAAACTGTATGTTATATATAACTTTGGTGATATCAGGTTATGTATGTGAGGGTTTGGCTTTTGAATTTAATTTGAAGTTTGCTGTTTAATTTGTAGTTCAATCATACTTTTAATATTTGGTGAATCTATTATTTCGTTCAGATCTGTCTACTATAATCACTTTTATCTTTTTATATTTTCCCTGTTCCTGTTATTGTTATATATTTACAGGCTACGTATGTGTAGCTCTAAGTGCAATGGCTCTAACAATTTATATTTTCTAAAGCCATGTCTATTCTTAGGGTCTGTTAACACAGAGTTGGGTGATTACGGTTTTAATCTTATATCCCAAACCAGAGTCCGTGAATCATAACAATTTGTCCATGGGTTTTGGTGAGGCATTCTTAGGTTTACTTATTTGGTCTCGGAATTTCAAAATAAAGAAATAAATAAATAAACAAAGAAAAGTGTTAACATGTGCATAATGGCACAGATGGTTAATTATTCAAATACCCCTATTGCATTATACCTATTTTTTTAATGGTATTATAAAGATAAAATAGGTATTTAAAATAATCTTTTTTGTCTTTTAGCATATAACTATCATTTTTAACGTGTTCTTAGGACACAAATTAACAATACACATCAATATCCATTAAGGTGCGTTCATGGACAAATTGAAGTAGATGTTAGATGTTAAGGATCAGAGTGTTTGTGAACAACTTTTTTGATTAGAGGTTGGATATGATGTAAAAAATGTTTGTATTTTTAATGTGAAGATAATTTATTTTATTTTGTAATAATTAATATTTAAAAATTTATGAACTATAAATTAGAGATTGAAACACAACAATACATAGAATATTAACCGAAATATAATAGTAAAACAATACATAGATCAACGTCGTCTTGCAGCAATCAAAGCGTATCTAATTTCATCATATATTGCAACAATCTGTTGTGTATTTAATGAATTTGCACCATCACGGTTGTGTTGAAGATGTTCACGTCAATTTTCAGCATAATTTCGTGGAACTTTCATTAACCATTTCTTCAAAATCAAGATCTGTCCAGTTGAATTTTCTAATAAAATTATGGATAGTGCGGCTTGCAACGACAAACTGTGCTTGTTTGGCGAAACTATATGTCGGCATATCTCGTTAAATGTTGATTTTTTCCTATTGATGCCAAAAATGGATCGACATCCAAAAACCTATAGAAATATTTAAATCTAGTAGAAATGTGTGAAAAAATAGTAAGAACAACAAGATTTTTAATGTGGTTCGACAATCTCTGGCCCACATCCACTATAGATATTGATTATAGATTGAGAGTCAATAATACAAGGGATTCACCGATCTAAAGTCTAGAACAACATATAGCAGCTTTCTTGGTGACTTTAATGGAGGAGAGATAGGAGGTGAAGAAGATAATGAGCCAAAAGTCCGTTTTTAGTTGTTATGGTGTTTGTATTTATAGGGAAATCGGCCAGCAGAACCAAAGGCCCACTAAATATCAAGTCCAGATCCACTTCATGTATGTAGTAGGAGAAGCTGGACCCAAACACCAATAAAAACCGCTCGGTACCTAGTGGTTTCGATCGGTACCAACCGATTTTTATAGGGGGGTAACTTTCCTTCTTCTTCCCATTGGCTTTCCATCTTCGACCTGTTGTGTTATAACACTTTTCCTTTGAGATTCAGTTGTTTCTGATAGGTTCTGATATTGCCTGTTCTTGTCTGCTTTCTTCTAGAAAATCCTCAGAGTTGTTCGTCTATTCCTCAAGAAACGTACTTCATGACAATCACTCGAGCCAGGGCTCCATGTACAAGAATTTTGGAGGACCCACGTGCAAAAAAAGCATTCAGTACTGGGTGGCAGGACTCGGTGCTAAGTGGTCCTCTTTGCTCCAACGATTTTGGAATTTTTTGAATATGTCCTTACTTCCCTTCCAAACATGTTCCTATGTCCGTGGATCGTTTCGTCTTCATTCTGATGTTCAAATTCTAGTGAAAACTTGCTTAGTCAAAAAGCCGGACAACACTTGCCCCTCAAAGTGTGCTTTCATTGAAAATAAAGCGTGTTCTGAAACACGACAAGCATCAAATATTATCAATGTACGTCCGTTTGTTATTCATGGGTTGCTTCGAAGTGTTGTCTCATTCCGCAGATATCCTCTTAACTGCTCTTCGTAGTTGAAATTGCATCCTCCGTGCTAAGGACAAGATCTACATTTTGGAGATCGTTCCACGCCTCAGCTAGGTATGCTCTTCCTTCCCTGTGTGTGTCCTCAATTTTTGGTTGAAAAATTCAAACTCGGTATCGAGTGGTTCCTCTTGGTACGGAGTACTTTCGCTTTGCCCCGATTACTTTATGTACTTAGGACTTAGAAAATTTTATCGATTTTCTCACTTTACGCCTACTCGTGACCAATTACTCTGCTCCAATCGACCTCTTGCAAACCCGATTTCATGATCTCATCCACTCACCGTTGACCATCTAGCACTACTGTCATCTCCTCGACAACCCTTCGTTCCAGATCACCGCCTTACCCATCGCCACGTTCCTGAAGTTCTTATCCTGGACCACTCCTTCAAGTCGAGATCTAAGCTCGCATCTCCAAGGTGGGCCGTCGCGTTCTGGTAATGGGGCATGCCGCCAGCCTTGGTTTAAGGTTCACTGTAATCGATGACGACGGTGATCGCAGCTAGGGCGATTAGAGTGCTTGGCCGAGAAAATCACCTGGTTCTCCCAAGGTCGTTCTCGGGCCTAACCCGAAGTGCACTCAGGTTTTCTCAGTCCATCACTCGTCCAATCAAATGCTGCCGTTCGAATGCCAGTAGGATGGTTTCCTTGGCAGAGACCAATCATGCCAAATGTGCTCCAACACTTGAACGACTCCATTGCATAACATTTCCTACACTTTCAGTTTCCTATAAAAAGAAAACTTCCACATCGCTCCGGACACCAGTTCCATTATCAATTATACAACGATAATAGGTAATATCTGATGTATAGTTCTGTCGTGCAGTGTGGCTCATTTTTCAGTACGAGCGAGCTATTCACATATGATGGTTCATTCGTCGTGTATAGAACACGGGACTCACACCGCATAGATTAACACTTCACTTGCCCCAGTCGACATTTAGAATCTGATCAGTCAACACACGTCGACATCCGTTGCATACTGAGCGTCTATCACACGAGTTTAATATTTAAAATAAAACATGCCTAACTGTGTTGAACGCTAAGTTTTCCTGTCCAGAATGACACGCCAGTTGCCTCGTTTCTAGACCGGTGTCGGGACATCTACTCCTCCCAAAGTCGGGTCCTCCACAGCTCAAGCTTGGCTTATTGTTCAGGCTAGGCCTAGCCGTTCAATCACCACCGAGTTACAAGGGATGGTTATCCCAGTGGAGCCAATGCAAAATCTGTCTCCTCCTTTGAACGAGTATATCAGTTTAAGGGTTCTAGATGATCCGCCAGAACAAGTGCCGATAATTCTTACTCCAAAGATGCTTCAGAAAATATGTGGCCAACACGGGATCCTTGATGGAGACGTACTTCTCCCAACATAGGCTCAACGAGCACACAATCATCAATTGGGATATACGACATGCAACATATACATGTGCTTCAGTGGTGATGTGCCGCCCTTCATTCTGTTTCTCTGTATGAGTCTCTAAGAACTCTGATTGGCTCCGTCTCATGTTTATCCCAACGGGTATGCTCTCTTGAGTTCCCTATATGTGCTCTTCATAAACCAATTCCAATTGGCCGCCGACTTTCAACGAGCTTACCTATCTCTTGCCCTTCAAACAAAGGCATGACTCGCCATCTTACATGATTGTCAAGGCCTAATGTAGATGGAAGGTCATTGAAAAGCTTCACAACAAACATTCTTACTTCAAGAACAAATATTTTTTCACCCGATGCCCATTTGGCTTTAACCGACCCTGGCTCTCTGGAAGTAAGATTATTTCCTTTTCTCCCTTTTATACCTAAATTTTCATCATCTCAGTGTCTAACTTTTGACCCAATTCCTTGGTAGATAATCCTGCTCATGATACCAACAAGGAGCATGGTGATACCTTGGATGTTCTGAGGAGAGTTCCAATCCAAGATTGCTTTACTCCATACCTTCTGACAAAAACCTTCATCGTTGCAATCTTCTTCTCCCCAATCGCCTGTCCGTTCCTGGTAAAATTTCTCCAAGCAACTTTAGGATGCCTATCCAACCTTTTGCTCCTACCCGCAGCTCAGGCCAGAATCTTTAGGGGGAATTGGAGGTCTGTCGGGTATGGCACAGCTGAAGTGCCCACTAATAGAGCAGTACAAGAGTGAGCCGCTGGTGAAGTCCCAAGAAAGGAGATGGAGGAGCTAGAATGCAACCAATCCTAGAGGAGGTGAAGGTGAAGGGAGAAGAGAAGGGAATGAAGAGATAAGGGAAGAGTAAGGTGAAGAAGAAGAAGAAAGCACCGATGAAGGCAATAGCGACTATGACGTTAGTCCGGAGGGAAATGAGCCATTCGATGAAACATCTCCTAAAGGCACCGAGCTTCATGCTTCACCTCATCCAAAACACATGATTATCAAGTCTCTAAAGAAGGTCGTAGAGACCAGTGCATTGCCACCAACCAAGGTGACTCCTCCAGCCCACTCCATTGACGATATCTTTGGCTCTTTGGGAGACTTCGATGTTAAGATTGATGATCTTCTTAAGGAAGGCTCCCCAAACTTTAGCTTCTTGCCCGAGTGTATCCTGGATGAAGGTGGCAAGACTCCGTCTTTACTTCCATGCGAGCACGGTCTGTCGAGTACTTAAGAGGTCATCGACACTCTACACTTCACTAGGATCACGAACACATATCCCTGCATTAATTTGCATTTCAAAATTCCAAAATCTTACATAATCTTTTTCTCATTCTAGGTTCCATGGCTAGAGATAGATACAGAAAGCTCCAGTATAACATAGGCGAGTCCAAAGGATGAACCTTCGATCCACATCCATCTCGTTCCAACTACCGGGGGTGTCACGAGACCAAGGAAGAAAAATCTAGAAGGAAGGAACGAGAAATAGAGGATGACTGTAGAGTTGAAAGAGAAAGAAAGAAAAGGTATGCCGAAGAGAGGCTGCCCTCTGATCAAACCAAGCGACATAAGGAATCGCAAGATCGCTATGGCTCCTCTTCCGGTGCTCCTCTACCCCGTTCTAGTCCTTAAATTTTTATGCACGATAAAACTTTGACTTCTCGCTCTTTAACTACAGTCATGCCCCCCTCAATCCAAGGGAATCTCTACTCCTCCAACTTTTATGCCTAGCGCATCTCCCCACTTGCAGGCTCCCTTTCATGAACTCTTCTTGCATGGTGTCATGTTTGACCATGACATTCAAGACATTCTGAAAGAAGAAGTAAACCAGGATGTCCAGCGGATCCAAAAGCTTATTGACTAGGGCTATGAATGGAAAAAGGCTTACCTATGCCATCTCGAAGGTTAATCACATCAATTACTCTAATATCTAATCCTTCAAGTTGGAGAAAAAGACTTGTGACAACCTCATCGAGGGATATAAAGGAGACCTGGAGAAGTTGAAGGCTAAAACAGATGTTGCCTTGAAATCCAAGGCTAGTGCCAAAGCTTAACGACGAAGATGAGGACGACCCATAATGATGTAGAGCTCGTGCTGAAAGACCTGTTTAAGATTGCCCACGAGGGTGCTGCACTGAAAACTCAAATTGCCGAGAAAGACTTGGCCTCTACTACAAAAGATGAAATCGTTCGGGCCAAGTACAATACTATTGAGGAGCAGGCTATCAAGATTCAAAAGCTTCGCGCAGAGATTGGACAACTTACCAACGATCTACTACTAGTTAAAGTCGAGAAACTAGATGGTGAAGTAGAGCATATGGTCGTCGCTCAAGTACTAAAAGAGCTTAAGGAGGAAAAGACCAAGGAGAAAGAAGAGTTGAATAATACTCTCGACCACTTCTCTAAAAGCTTAACCCGATACAAGAATTTGAAGTGGTCGTGGAGCACATATGCTGGGACTCTCATCGACGCCTAGCAAGAGGTGCTACGTCATTCAAAAGCAGCAGGTGAAGGCCTCACGAAGGAAGAGCTGATGGCCAAGTACCTCGACACAGAAGATATTGCAAAACTCAAGGAGGGAAAAGCTATCTTAGATGAAGAAAATGCTGCTGTTGTAGTTGATGCTGTCGAGGCTTCCGCTGGCCCAAACGATTGAGTTAAGGGTATGTCCTAGGGACAATTATGTATTTTGTTACATCTAACTCGTTAACCAATCTTGTTCAAAATAAGATATTCGTTCTTTCTATTATATACTTGTATAATGTGTTATATATTAATTAATTAATTAATTTAATTAAAAGTATATTTAATAGAAAATTCATAAATGTTATATTTTGTGATAATAGTTACAAAGTGTTGTAACCATGAGTAATTTATCATAATGAAAATAAATATACCATATTAAATATTCCTAGTCAAGTTGTATCGAGACTGGATATCGATATATCCATTGAGACTAGAGTACGTAACGCTCTCCAAATCTTGGACAATATATTACTCATGGTTGCTTAGGGCACTAAGGGGTTACGTATTAATAGTTATTAGATACCCATGGAATGACGCACTCGATAGATTTTTGTTGGTTAATATAATTAAGGTCAAACAAAAAATATCGATGTGACTAATTTATATAGTTCTCTCAACTTGAAAATACTGTTGATCTTTAATATGGAAGCTCCACTTTGATTATAGTTAAATCGTGGCACGACGTCCATCGAACGATTATAATTGGGTCAAGTGGAAGCATTGGAAGTAAAACACTATTCAAGGGAGGATCCGTCTCCTCAATTATATGAGGTTATTATCATATTCGATCGAAGTTAACTCAAGTCAATGTCTTTGGTCACAACATTTCGGTTAATAATAATTGTTATTATTGAACCAAGGACTTTTTGTTTGGACTATAAGGTAGAATATGGACGATATTGAAATTTTGACCATTAAAAATTCCATAAGTCTAAAGTGATATAGTTTTAACAAAGAGAATTTGTATAAATAATTGTCACTACCAGGTAATGCTTAAATAAGTAAAATTGGATTTTACCAAAAGATGTATATATAAGCGAGAATTGTCATTACCAGGTAATGCTTAAATAAGTAAAATTGGATTTTACCAAAAGATGTATATATAAGCGATAAATTCAGCCAAAATGTCACACCACTAGCTAAGGTAACGTGTGAACGTTAATATTTGAATTATTTAATATTAGTCACTGACTGAATTTACACCTTTGAGTCGCAATACCAAAATGATGAATGCTCCGAGTGAATCACATGATTTAATTAATTTATGGTTGTTATAAATTAATTAATATTTATAAATTAAATTTTATTTAATTTGTTTAAATGATATTAGTATTTAATAAAGTGCATATATAAAAGTTATAAACATGCGTACAAATATACGACGACGGTAGAATGTTTAAATTAGATTTAAATAGAATACATACTAAGTGGGTTTTTTAATAAATTTTTTTTTTGAAATATTAATTATTAAAATATTATTAAATTTATTTGAATGACATTAGCATTTAATAAAGCTTGTATAAAAAAGTTACAAACGCGCGCAACAATATACGATGTCGATGGAACATTTGAATTGGATTTAAATGAGACTAACGCTAATGGGATTTTGGACATTTTGAGGGCCCATGTGGCATCATCTATGGATAGCGTGCATGTAGAGGGGAGAGAGAATTTTATTGAAATTTAGAAAGGAATCAAAAGGGGAAGGTTTTAAGGAAGGAATATGAAAGGTTTCTATCATTCTTTTTAAAAAATCTCCCTCTATTTCTTTTTGTATTTTGATTCTTTCCTGAGAACCGCTATTCCTCTTTCTCTCCCATCATCTATAGTTTAAATTTTCATGGCTTCTAAACCTTAAATTTCCAAAATAAAATATCAAACAAAATTAACAATAAAAGGTGTTCTCATCTCCCAATTCTTGCAAAATTCGAAGATCAATCCATGGAATCTAGGAGCCTTTGATTCATCAATCAAGGTGTGATTTGTTGGCAACTTCTCAAGATAAATTTCTAACTAATTCATTTACATACTCTCTATATTAATATGCTTGGATTTGTGTGATTCATTTATGTTTATATTGACTATCTTAAAACATGAGAATTGACAACCCCTTTCTTAATTAAAAATATATCTATTATGTTCATTTCATTCAGATCTACATATGTTATCTTTTACATTACATTATTTTAAATTAATTTCTACCAAATTGTATTTTATAATATTTACATACACAATCGCATATGAATTGTAATTTAATTCTTATTTAAAATTAATTTCTAGTGTTACATAGTTAATGACTAGATACAATCATTTTGAATATTTTTTATGCAAGAATGAAAGGTTTTGATCTAAAATTTTGAATGAACTTTTATGTAAATTGTATAATCGTATACATCTCTTTTCTAAATTTATATTTTTGTAAAATTTCCAAACTCTTGTTTCATTTCCAAACTAAATGTTCAATCTAAGTTGTTAATTTAGAACGAAATGTATATTGTCAAATTGAAATTTTAATTAGAAAGTTTTGGTTTAATTTCACATACATATGCATGTGTAAATATATGTGTGTGTATACATATAAACTTTAAATATTTATAGTTCAATTTGTCAAAGCCTGTTTTAAACTTTTTATTAATAATTTAAAAGTGAGGCAATTAGATATATATATATATATATGAATTACTATTTGATGTTTATATCATTGTATCATAATACCTCTTGAATGTAAAATGAATGTTGTATTAATTCAATTTGCTAAAGAATGATAGTGAATCAATCAATGATTCCACTTTTCATTTGCTTCCCTATTTGATCTTTATGTGATTGCATCTAGATTTATTCTTGTTTATTCCTATCCAATGTCAACTATCAATCTTACTTTATGTTTAGCAATTTGGTCAAAAAATTAAAGTATGAACATATTTGATATATTTACACTTTTCATATCTCACACTAACTAATTTAGATTTAAATAAATAAAGAAAAACATTCCCTCAATTAATGTAATTTAACATATTAATTATTAATATTGAAGAGGGAGAGAAATGAAAGGTTTCTCTCTCTTTAATATTGCCATATCCTCCCTTTATTAATTGCATAGTGTAAGAGAGGAAAACAAAATGTTTTATTCTCTAAATTCATTTTTACATGTTCCTTTTACATATATAAACACTATCTATATATTCACATAAATAAATGTATTTGATACATTCATTGTAATACCTATAAATTTAAGTTACATTTAAATCTCCAATAATAATTAAAAAAATGAGATTTTATTTAAAATTTTATTTGATTGGATCTAATACACATTTAGGCTACATAGGTCCAATAAAAATCTAAAAGGATTTTTTTTAAATTACCCATTTCTTCCACTATGAGCAGGCCCAATTCCAATAATGGTATCAAAGCACAATAACCTATGCGGTCTAAATTAGTCATGTTAGAGCTAACTAATTAAGCTTGCCCATTTAGTATGGTGTCTAGAAAGGTAATGTCTAGGATTGGAATTTGGTAATCAAGTACCCTGTCCTACTTAGTTACCGGCCTGGCCTAAAAGGTAAATTGACCCCAAAAGTTGCCCCTAATAGAAAAGGCCCTATATTAATTGGGCCTTGGGCTAATTTTTAAAATTGTTTTGAAAATCAAAATAATGGATTGTAAATTTAAAAGTTTAATTTAAAATAAAAACATGTTTATTATAAAAGTTATACTACATTATAAGTTTTTAAAATGTTTGAAATGGTAATGGTATTTTCAAGTTGTTTGAAAATATTTAAATACTAATTTTAAAATTTAAAATTTATTAATAAGATTAATAAAATGAATTAATTAAATAGGTTAATTAATTAATTAATACTTATATATATGTATTATATGTATTGATATATGTTATGTTATTTTAAAGTGTTTAAGATAATACAAGTATACATGTATAAAATAAAATTTTAAAATTAATATAATTTAATGAAATTTGATTGATTAAATAAATTAATTAAAAGTTAATTAAATTAATTAATTAAAGGTTAGTTAATTATATAAAAATACACATATATATGATCAATTTTACTATAAAGGTTATAGTATGTGTATATATATGATATATAAGTATTACTATAAAGGTTATACTAGACATGCCCAATATAAAAGTTGTATTGAATACTAATATAAAGTTAATTAAACAGTTAACTAAATTAAGATTAGTCAAATAAGGTTTAATTGATATAATATTATACATAAGACTATTATATAAGTAATATGAAATATAAAAGTTATATAATAATAAAACTTATATGATATAAATGTATAAACTAAATATGGAACATTGAAGAAACCCTAAATAGACTTAAGGAATAAATATATACGTAAATTTATGTATACTGTGATTTCTGATGTGTGCGATACTTGAATCATGAGGGTATTTCATAAGAAATACATTATTCCATAAGTCGATATTACTCAATATAATATATTGAAGATTATGAATCTTCAATATAATGTTGTCCTCTACCATACATACATATATATATTTAAGTAAATTACTTGCATACTCCTTAGTTGTTATGAAAACTCAAGCTAGGGATGTTATGTGTAGCATATTACTATATTGAATAGATGAGGTAAAATAACCATATCTATTTGTTGAGCAAACTCA
Source organism: Allium fistulosum (assembly GCA_030737815.1). NCBI lineage: Eukaryota > Viridiplantae > Streptophyta > Magnoliopsida > Asparagales > Amaryllidaceae > Allium > Allium fistulosum. The sequence goes on along the minus strand of CM060905.1, from coordinate 300,403,382 downwards.
AGATGCATATACTATACTTAGGCCGTCGCGATATGGTGGGTATGCGTGAATAATCGTTTTCAATTTGTTGAGCAAACTCAAGGTCAAAATGAGATTAGGACAAGGTACCAAGGTTTGGTAGTTGTATATGATACAATTGATAAGGAGTTATCCATCTTCCGTGGAGCTATGACTTATTGAGCAAACTCAAGGTCAAAATTTCAAGACGGACGAGTCCTAACACCCACTAATGAAGTCGAAAGACTTCTATGTTTTGACGTAGAGTTTGGTGAAATATAAAAGACCAGTGGGAGCATTACTAGAAAATTGAAATGATAACATTTTACCATTCTAATTTTGTGAGAACATATGCTATATAATGTTATAATAATCTACATTGATAAATTTGTGCATTAAAAATGATTGATAAAATGTTTATCCGTTAAAATAAACCAATGAACTGAATTGAAATTGACAAATAGAAATATAGCATATACTTACTAATAAATGCTTCTTGCATGCTAAAATTTTGACACCCATGCAAGTGCTTGATTTTACAACTACTTAATACGTTCATAATTGATCGCTAACGTGTTTATTCAGTTAAGACCGTGTATTACATTTTATGAGTTTCAAACTCAAAAGCAATACGAGATTATGAATATTTATATGATCACATATATAAGTGTTATATAGTGAATGCTCACCGTTCGTAATGTACGATACTTCGATGGAATTTGTTCATTCGAAGAAAACAAATAAAACATGCTGTGAGATTGAGTATTCAATCTGATTATTTACAACAAAGATCCTATTATGTCAAATTTAACACTATACCAAAACTATACAATAGATCTAAGAACTCGATCATTGAAATGTTAGTTTGATCAGTTTATGCAAAGTGCATCATATATAATGTCCTTAAATGTTAAAGATGATCGAATGCACTTAAAGAGTTCGTTATGATGTTGTAGTAAGGGTATTCATTTGAATGGTTCGACCATTTAGAAAAAAAAATGTACAAGAGTTGATGTGATTTAAGTACAGTTGGGATGAAGAGAGTGAATGGTCACTTCTACTTCATAAAGAAACATTGGAGACATGACTTGTAATGATACAGAGTGATACTTAACATTGGAATAAGAAATATGACTTCTATTCCGAAATGTATTTTCGTATAGAAAATTATTTTCTTGAGTTCAAGATATTTGATCAAAGAACTCTCCGTTGTAAACTAGTTATAGTATATTAAATAAATTATCTGTATTAAGTGAATAATGACCTCCGAATTCACTATGCTATTATAGTAATAGTGGAAATAGTAGGAGCATGCCATATAACACTTATTGATTGTGTCCAATAACGAAAATTGTTTTCGTAAAAAATAGCGAACATTATTTATGAAATAATGACTATTTTTCGGCGTAGACTAAAAAATAGACGTTGTTATGTTTTAATGTGAATATTATGAATATTCATTATGAATTAAACCTATAATGCGGTATTTGTTTTCATAACTAAAGTGGTGCAATGGAAAATACAAAAGTATCTAAAATTAATCACAATTATTTTGGAATTATAGTTTAAGCCATAGTTTTGAGAAATAATTTTTATTATATGATTGCAAATCATATGATACCGGTTAAGTATATCTCAAACAATTAAGGGCTATGCACCCATTTTGTGTGAGTATCACAAGAGTTGATGAACTCTTCAGATTGATACATATAGATGTATGCAATTGTAAGTCTATTAATTCCAAAACAGTTCAACATACTTTGTCATAATCACGATGAGTTATAACAGACATGAATATGTGTATTTGATATGCATGTATAATTCTATGATAAGCTTATAGAATATAAAATGGAAATAAGTAATATAACATGTAGAAGAATTGATTTGATTTGATCGAATGCGTAAGTATATTGGAAAGATTTCCATGTGTACCTAATATGAATAAAGATTCAGTCTCAAAGGTCACTCCTTCCTATAATACATAATGATGTATTGATAAGGAGTAATCGAGCTTTGTTTGGAAAAAGCACAATTAATGATGAGTGAAGTTGAGTTAAATTCTTTCTATAAGGTGTATACTTAAGAGTAATACACAAGATTAAAATTAATATCATCCAAAGAATAGTTTACAAATTCATATAAGATACGGGTAAAACCCTACATTTCCTAGCCCAAGGAGTTGACAGGTTGTGCGAGTCGAAAGATTGCAAGTAATAATTGTATGTAAGAGATCTTGTATGAATCGTCTTAAGAATTTTTTTGGAATGACAGTCATTAGATGACTAATTTATGCTACGAACATAAATATATTGTGAACTAATGCCAATTAGTTTTATATAAGGCAATTCATAAAATGTTTATGAATGCTTCTTTCGTTGCACTGAGAAATAACATTTGTTTCAAGAAATATTAACTTCGTAGCGAAGGAATTACTTTAAGGGATTATTGGTATAAAATAAATTTGGACATGATTGAAGCATAAAACTGATTATAAGGGATAAAATGAAATTGACCGAACCTAAATGAACACAATACATTAGAATGTTTAATGAATATTCTTGTACATTAAAGAGAAACTATGTGTTTCTTGTCATTATCAAAAATAAACAATCCTCGATTGTTTGATTAAACCATTAAGAGTATTGGCTCTACGATATGGTACGATGCGTAGATCCGAAATAAATTCTAAGTACATTATCAAAATATGATTTTGATAGTTATACCCAAAGGGATATGATCTATTAGCCGCAAATGTGTCTTTAAAAGAAATAAAAATGCAGCTAGAATACAATGAGATACATTAATAAGAATAATACCGTAAATTTCAATTGCTGAAATTAACGTAACGGATTCATCATTCGATGTGCTCAAGTTAGTTCAGATTTACTTATAAAATTATTGCTTAGTATGACTTTGTGTTTGGTACGTATGTGCTAAAATGGAAAATTCTAAATAATGATTTAGAATAGGTTGTTTGCACATAACAACCAAAGCGTCTCGAAGTCAGTGGGAGGGATATTAAGTTTGTGGTTTTTGGATATGATCCAAAAATGACAGAAAGTATCATTTTATAAGCATCAGAATTAAATAAATATTTTGATAGAAATATCAAGTAGTTTGATTATCAGTCAAAATGCCGAGGAAGCTTGTGTTTATAGGAAATAAATTTAAAAGGTACACAGGTATTTCTAAGCCAAAAGTAAACAACACATTGATGATCGTTAACGATGTACTTGAGTTGAAATCATCCTTAATTGTTTTAATACTTGACGTTGGATCTGTAAATAATGTCTTTTACTGTTAGTGTAAAAGATATTGGGAATGTCTCAAACGATATCTAAGGACACCTTATTAAAATGTTTAGTACGAAAGATGTAAGATGGATTCTTTATGTATTGGCAAAAGGAATTATCATACATGTTATGTTGTCTACGATATCATGATTTGTTTGTGTATTTGATACATGAAGCAAATATCAAATCCAAATTGATATCACTAAATGGTTGTTTGAGGTTTTCTCGTGTATTTATGAGATACTAGAGAATTGTTTATAAAAACAACAAACTCCTTATAAAGGAGTGTTGAGACACAAATTTTTATAAGTGATATTAAGTATAATATATCAATAATAAATTCAAGTTAATAATCGTTAAGTTGGAAATGTTCCAAATGAAAGACTGTGGATGATTCAATGAAAAAGGGTACGTACATCGTCTTGAATAGCGCCACAATAGAAGCAATGCATATAAATATAAATGCACAATTTATAACTGAGCCGAGGGTGATTCCAAATGTTGAGAATCTCATAACATTGTTATATGATAATAATGTTATGATATGGTTCACAACATAACTTAAAGCTCACTAGAAGTTTCGAGACCTACTCCGAATTGTTCCACATAATAAAGGTAGTTTATCAGCATTGGAGAGAGCTAATTAACAGAGTAGAAAATTGAAACATAACGCATACCCGTTCACTAAGGGATCGACCCAATTAATTTTGAGAAAACCGATTGGAGAAGTTGGAATGAGATTCCTTAATTGACCTCAAGTGCAAGTGGGAGATTGATATAGTTAGGGATATGCCCTAGGGGCAATTATGTAATTAATTACATATATCTAACTCGTTAACCAATCCTGTTCGAAATAAAAGGTGTTTTTTATATTATATACTTGTATAATGTGTTATATAGTAATTAATTAATTTAATTAAAAGTATATTTAATAGAAAATCCATAAATGGTATGTTTTATGATAATAGTTACAAAGTGCTGTAACTATGAGTAATTTATCACAATGAAAATAAATATACCATTTTAAATATTCCAATTCAGGATGTATCGAGTCAAGATATCGATATATCCATTGAGACTAGAGTATGTAACACTCTCCAAACGTTGGACAGTGTATTACTCATGGCTGCTTGGAGCACCAAGGGGTTACATACTGATAGTTATTGGATAACTATGGAATGACTCACTTGTTAGTTTTTTGTTGGTTATACTAACTAAGTTCAAATAGAAAATATAATGTGACTAATTTACATAGTTCTCTTGATTTGAGAATACTATCGATCTTCAATATGGAAGCTTTGCTTTAATTATAGTTAAATCGTGGCATGACGTCCATCGAACGACTATAGTTGGGTCAGGTGGAAGCATTGGAAGTAAACGCTATTCATGAGAGGATTCATCTCTTTAGTTATATGACGTTAGTTTCACAGTCAACTTAAGTCAACTCAATGTCAATGTATCTGGCTAAAGCTTTTCAGTTAATAATAATTGTTATTATTAAACCAAGGACTTTGTGTTTGGACTATAAAGTTGAATGTGGATGATATTGGAATTTTGATCATTACGAAATTCCATAAGTCCAAAGTGATATAGTTTTGATGAAGAGAATTGGTATAAATAATTATCACTACTATGTAACACTTAAATAAGTAAAAATGGATTTTACCAAAAGATGTGTAAGCGATAAATTCAACCAAAACATCACACTACTAGCTAAGGTGATGAGTATCACACCACTAAGTAATTTGAATTTTTTAATATTAATCGCTTACTGAATTTACACCTTTGAGTTGCAATACTAAAATGATGAATGCTCAGAGTGAACCACACGATTTAATTAATTTATAGCCATTGTAAATTAGTTAATATTATTAGAATATTAATTATTAAATTTTATTTAATTTGTTTAAATGAAGTAGTATTTAATAAAGTGCGTATATAAAAGTTATAAACGTGCGTACGATATACGATGCCGGTAGAATGTTTAAATTGGATTTAATAGAATACATACTAAGTGGGTTTTTAAACAAATTAATTTATTTTTTTGAAATATTAATTATTAAAAGCTTATTGAATTTATTTAAATGACATTAGCATTTAATAAAGCGCGTATATAAATGTTATAAATGCGCGTAGCGATATACGATGTCAGTGGAACATTTGAATTAGATTTAAATGGAACTGGTGCTGATGGGATATTAGACATTTTGAGGGCCCAAGTGGCACCATCTATCGATAGCCATGCATGTAGAAGAGGGAGAGGATTTTATTGACATTTAAAAAAGAATTAAAAGTGGAAGGTTTTAAGGAAGGAATATAAAAAGGTTCTATCATTCTTTTAAAACAAATCTCACTTTATTTCTTATTGTATTTTGATTCTTTCTTAAAAACCATTATTTCTCTTTCTCTTCCATCATCTATAGTCAAAATTTTCATGGCTTCTAAACCTTAAAATTCCAAAACATAATATCAAATAAAATTAATAACAAAAGGTTTTCATCTCTTAATTCTTATAAAATTCGGATATCGATTCACGAAATCTAGGAGCCTTTGATTCATCATTCAAGGTATGATTTGTAGCAACTTCTTAAGGTAAATTTCTAATTAATTCATTTACATATTCTCTATATTCATATGCTTGGATTTGTATGATTCATTTATGTTTATATTGACTATCTTGAAACGCGAGAATTGATAACCCTTTCTCAATTAAAAACATTTCTATTATGTTCATTTCATTAAGATATATATTTTATCTTTTGCATTATAATATTTTAAATTAATTTTAGTAAATTGTATTTCATAATATTTACATTCACAATCACATATAAATTGTAATTTAATTCTTATTTTAAAATTAATTTCTAGTGTTGCATGGTTAATGATTAGATACAATCATTTTGAAGATTGTTTATGCAAGAATGGAAGGTTTTGATCCAAAATTTTGAATGAACTTTTATGTAAATTTTAAATCATGTATATCTCTTTTCTAAATTTATACTTTTGTAAACTTCCCAAACTCTTGTTTCATTTCCAAACTAAAAGTTCAATCTAAGTTGTTAATTTAGAATGAAATGCATGTTGTCAAATTAAAATTTTAATTAGATAGTTTTGGTTTAATTTTAAATACATATGCATGTGTAAATGTACGTGTGTATATACACACAAATTTTAAATATTTATATTTCAAATTTCCAAAGCCAGATTTAAACTTTCTTTTAATAATTTAAAAGCGAGGCAATTACATATGCATATTAATTACTATTTGATGTTTATATTATTGTATCATAATACCTCTTGCATGTAAAATGAATATTGTTTTAATTAAATTTACAAAAGAGGGAAAATGAATCAATCGATGATTCCACTTTTCATCTCCTCGCGTATTTGATCCTTATATGATTGCATCTAGATTTATTTTTATCTAATGTCAACTATCAATCTTTTACTTACTTTATGTTTAGCAATTTGGTCATACAATTAAAGTATGAATTTATTTGATATATTCACACTTTTCATATCTTACAATTAATTAATTTAGATTTAAATAAATAAAGAAAAACATTTTCTCAATTAATATTATTTAACATATTAATTATTACAATTGAAGAGAGAGAGAGAGAGAAATAAAAGGTTTTTCTCTCTTCATACATTGCCATATCTTCCCTTTATTAATTGCATAGGATAAGAGAGGAAAACAAAAGGTTTCCTTCTACAAATTCATTTTTACATTATTTTTTTACATATATAAACACTATTTATATATTCATATAAATGAATGTATTTGATACATTTATTATAATACCTATAAATTTAAGTTACATTTAAATCTCCAATTTAACAATTTAAACAAAATGAGATTTTATTTAAAAATTTTATTAGATCGGATCTAATTCACATTTAGGCTACATAAGCCTAATAAGAATCCATAATTTTTGTGGAATTTCCTATTTCTTGTGCGGACTAGCCCAGTTCCAACACCAAGTGCATCGGGTCCAGCGGAATCGTCCGTTCCAAAATCCAAAGAGCCTACGACAGATATTCCTAAGATTGAGGCGGCCATCTCTAAGGACACTCGGACCATTCCGGCATCAACAACGACTTCTTTTATTGAGCCGTACGTTCCTCCCCTCGTTGACCAACCGATCTAGCACTCTCCTAAAGTTGGCAAAGTTTCTAAGTCTCATGCTTCACAGTCAACTCCAGGTGAAGGTATATATCTTGTTTCACTAGTTTTAAAGAAACTGTAATTCTCACACGAGTCCATTTCTAACCTCTACCATCCTATTTACCAACTTTTATATCATCCACATCTTCCTCCTCCACCACCAGCTACTCGGGGATTGGGTTCTATAACTATTTTCATCACGTCGACCTCTGTCTCCATGGGCCTAATCACTTATGTTCCTCCTCCGAGTTCTGACCCATGGCCTAATTTTGACAAAATAACCGCCCTGGAGAATTTAAAGGATGTGTCCTTTTCCCTGGAGGGAGACGTCGCTATCACCAGTGCAATAGACCCAACTAATCAGATTACTATGTTGGAGCGGCTGAAAATCAACGTTTCCAAATTTAAAATTTAGAAGGAGCCCGGTACCGAAAAATCTGTCAGCTCTATGCCTATACACCCTACTACCAAGTTTCCCCCGATTAAGCTAAATCCCCTCAAAATAAAATCATTCGAGACCTCTGCTGAGAAGAATACCGATCCCTATGCTGCAACCAAAGGAGAAACTACCCAATCCTAGGGTGACTCTCTCGAAGAAGGTAAATCCAAAGTGGACAAAAGCACAGGAGGTGACCCGACAGCTCTGGCCATAAGGGTGGCAAGAAAGGGAAAGCTAAGTAAGATGTTCCTAAGACTTGCGAGTTAGATGGACCTTTTCGCTGCATGTTTTGTTTTCCTTTTTGTTGTATACAGGCAAGTTTCACTACAGCAAAACATGCAATTCCTAACACTTATAAGTGTTACAAATAATTTCAGTAACACTTTTTAAGTGTTACCAATGGCATGTGAACTCAAGCTAAAAACTAACCAGGCTTTTGTTCGTTGTATAAGAGTTTTCGACTCAGTGCGGTGCAATGAGTTTTTGACTCAATGCAGTGTACTGAGTCAAACAAATCAGTGTAGTTTTGACTTAGTGCAGTGCGCTGAGTCAAAAAAACTTAATGCAGCTGCACTAAGTCTTCGACTCAATGGTGCTGCTGCACTGGGTCGAAGATTTAGTGCTTCTACACTAAGTTTTAGACTCAGTTTAGGAGCACCGAGTCTTCGAACCACTGCAGCAGCATTGAGTTAATAAAAAACTCAGCGCAATTGCATGGTGTCGAAGGAGCACTACTTCTTCAACTCAGTGCAATTGCACTAAGTCAAACGAGCACTGTACCAAGTTGAATGCAAGTGTAAGTGAACGGATAAATCCTATCCTTAGATATACTCAGCGCAATGTTAAAGTTTTATGAAGCAAAACATATCCAACTATTTTATCGTGCATAACTCTATCATAGAACGAAATACAGTTACAACTAGGTGAAAAAGTGTATGGCTTGTACAGATCTTGAAAATTTGCGTCATTGTTGTCAATGTATGTAAGGTCCATTTATTTGTGAAACTAAAATAGTTGAGAAAAATAATATAATTTGGCTATTTGGGTGAAAATATAGTCCAGTAATCAAAACAGGAATCAAATGGTTCAATATGTCCCTATTAGACATCAAAAGCCAAAGACAGAACAGATAATGAACTAAAAATACCAATAATGTTTGAGCTCACTAATATTCACAAACTATAGTGACGAAAAGCAATCAAGCCACTCATTGAACCAAAGAATATTGGTATATAACACAACAGCTTTAGTTATCATTAAAAAACAAATACATAGTTAAAGCATGATGATCATATACATGTTTCAATAATTTAACATCAAATAAGCTATATAGTAAATTATAAAATATGGATAAACACACACTCAAAGTGGAAACTTAGCTATAGAGTTCAACTTAAGTATACAATTTCATACAACACAAATATTGTCTGACTCTCAAATATTACATGACCATCTATAACATACTGAGCACCAGCTATTGGTAAGAAATTCTCCTATCATTCCCATATATCTATCCCATAACCTAGAACCTTTGTTCAGTTATTTATTCACATGTTCTTTTTATATTATAGTCCCATCAAAATAAAATCGAACTGGTTTTATATGTCCATACACTACGCTAAATTCAGTAAATTTCCAAAATTATGTTAGGAAAATTATACTGACTAAATTAAGTAAGTTTGAAATAGATTTTGATCAAAATATAAAAGTATAAATTAAGCATAGAAATAGATTACTACATTGTCAATTATTAGAGTATTGTTTATTCAAATAGATTTCAGTCAAATTTAGTATAAAATTATTCAACCGGGTGGGGAAGAACAACGATTGGAGTATTATTAAAGTGAACAACACAAATTCTGTTCTAAAGTTTGAGTTGATTAATCATCTAAACAAAGTCCAAAATTCCCAAAATGAAATCATTGTTTATAAATATTATACCTGATGCAGAAGCAAAGATGTCTGGTCAATGTTGAGTAACTCTTGGAGAAGATGGTGGTGATGTTAGTGGCTTTTCTTGGAGAAGGACACATTGCGTGCCGATTAGAGAAGCAAAAGCTGATACCCTGCACCACTGTTGAAGCCGTCATTAGTGGATATTCGTGATGAGTGCCATCATGCTAATCATAGGTAGAGATGAGGAAACCCTAGTTGAGTGATGAAATTAGAATAAACTGCGGCCTGGATTGAAGTGGGGAGGGGCAAGCATCACAAAGGAAGATATATTGAAAAATTATGAAGAACTCCATTTGATTATGACTTATTTGGGTATTACCTGGTATTCCTAACACATTTTTATGTTACAAAGTCTGTGCAGAAAATTATTTACTTTTACTAATGCTTTTATAAGCTTCCTCATACTTTTTTACTGTTGGTAGCTTGTAACATTAAAAAGTGTTAGAAATAGAAAAATATGAAGTGTTGCAAAATCACATATTTGGTGTAGTGTTTGTGCAGTGACCTTTTGTACATAAAATTTAAAGTAATAAAAGATTGCTTTTGTTCTGTAATCTTCATTCTGCACTTTTATATATTGTACTTGCTTACAAACAATTGCCTGCATATATATAATATAGTGAATATTAGGCTCAGGTCCTTAGTAAGTTTCAAAATACACAAAAACCCCAGTAAAAACAAAGTGTGTAAATTAGGTCCCTAGAATTAAGTTACTAAGTAATTGCATATAGTTATGCAATTTTTTTGGTGAATAATTGCGGAATTTTCCGCAACTTTTTGAAAAAATTGCGTAAATTTCCGCAATTTTTTGGGTGAATAATTGCGGATTTTTCCGCAATTTTTTGGATGAATAATTGCGGAATTTTCCGCAATTTTTTGATATAATTGCATAAATGTCTGCAATTATTCACTGAATAATTGCATAAGTGTATGTCATTATTCAGTAACTTAATTCTAGGGACCTAATTTACAAACTTTATTTTATTGGGGTTTTTGTGTATTTTGAAACTTATTAGGGACCTGTGCCAAACTGTCCCTATAATATAACTGCTTGTACTGCAATTTGCCTATGTTATACATGTTTATTTCCATGCAACACTTTTATTTACTGCAACTCTATGCATATAAACAAAATTCCTGTGATTCCTTTAATTATATTCCATTAGTTTAGTCTTGTCTATAACTACCAAAGTGTTCTGTTTGGCAAAATAAAACTATAACTGAACCGACTCCATGGTTATTCCTGTTTTTGTTTGGTCGAGCTTCCTTCAACCAATCACTAACCATGAATATTCCAAGTTCATGCCGCTCATACCATCAGGAAGCAGTAGTTGGAGCGCTGATTTTCTTTTTATATAGTTTTGCCATGTTCTAAGTCCTGCTCAGGGACTTGCCATTTCAAATGCCAGAGTCCGGGCATTAGTTGGAGAGAAACATTATGTAGCAAATTATCTGATGCCCAAGTATAATTGCACTTTCCTAATCCTGGTCCTAGACAGGAAAAGTTCAATAATACCTGCTTTGGATTTTCGATGACTATTCTCACTTATCCTCGACCAAGCGTGTTCTGGTAGGCCACTAGCGCGGTCGTGAAAATCGTATTCATATACATGTTCCTGTCTCTAAAAACCAACGGGTTAGATACTTAATACACTTCGGGCTTGACATTGGCTGAAAGTACCTATAAACCATTATTGCCTATCTTTGGCTCGGCATATCATGTCGGGCCGCGAGCAGGGTCTTTAAAGTTACAACTATGCACTATTTTCACTATTTGAAAGCTAGCGCTATTAATTGTTCGATTCTAGGCAACCCTTCCTGACATTGCCTAACTTTGGGCAATGACAAATACTTGAAAGTTAGGGTCGAATTATTCATCGACCCCTGCGTGGTCATTCCTTCTTAACGTTGCCAAACTCCGACAATGGCAAATACCTGGAGGTCAGGGTTGAATTATTTAATTGACCCCTACATGGACATTCGTTCTTGATGTCGCCAAACTCTGGGAAATGGCAAATACCTAAAGGTCGGGGTTGAATTATCCGATCGATCCTTACATGGACATTCCTTCTTGATGTTGCAAAACTCTAGGCAATGACAAATACCTAAAAGTCGGGGCTGGATTATTCGATCGACCCTAAAATGGGGTCGAATTATCCGATCGACGCCTAAAATTATGCTACCCAGCCATGATCCCAGGCCCAAGGGGTTTAACTCTAATCATACTGCTAGTTGCACAGTATAGAAGTTTTGCTTATAAGAACACAGTTACATCGGTCTAAGAAGCGAATTGTGTTTATAAATGAAAAACCTGGCAAGTCCTGCCTTATTACATTGCACCCAGAATCTTTAAGTGGTTTATTAACAAAAATGAAATAAATAAAACTAAGTATAATAGTGGCATAGCAAGTCGCTATTCCATGCATGTCGAATCAGAATTCCATCGATCATAGCTAGCTTGAATGTTCCATCTCCAAGCTTTCATTTAACTGCGTAAGGACCTTTCCAATTCTGACTGAATGCCCCCGTACCTAGTAGAACTCGTTTCAGAATGAGATCCCTTACCTTGAAATTATGGTTTCAGACCTTGGTGTTGAAGTGTCATGCTACTCTTTTCTGGTGAGCAGTTGCCCTCAGTTTCGCTTCCTCCCTTTCTTATCAACCAAATCAAGAGAATCAAGTAAGATTTCCTCGTTTTCCTTTGGATCATAAAACCTTTTACAGTGAGAAGGGACTTCAGTTTTATCAGTATCATCACTTTCGATCCATAAGCCAAAGCGAACAGTGTGTGTCCAGTCATAGACTTGGTCGTCCTATAAGACCATAATGCCAGTGAAAGCTCATCGACCAGTTGCCTTTAGCTCTAATTAACTGTTTCTTCAAAGTGGACTTGATGATTTTATTTGCCTCCTCTACTTGTCCGTGTGGATGCGCTATTATTGAGAAGCTCTTCTGGATTCTATATCGGCTGCAGAAATCCTTAACTCGGTACTTTCAAACTGAGTTTCATTGTCCATGATGATCTTCTCGGGTACTCCAAACCTGAAAATAATGTTTTTCATCACGAATTTGATCACCTTTTTCGTTGTGATCGTGGTGAGCAGTTCCGCTTTAGCCTACTTCATAAAGTAATACACCGCAACTATCGCATATTTAGCTCCTCCTTTCACCATCGATAACACCTTGATAATATCAATTTTGCAAACCATGAATGGCCACAGGCTAACCATTTGTGTAAGCTTTATTTATAGGGCTCTCGGAATCTTCGAAAGTCTTTGGCAATGGTCGCACCATTTGGTGTAATCAGTTGCGTTCCCATTTACTGTTAGCCAAAGTATTCGTAGTGAAGCACCTTTTTTGCAAACGCTTGCCCCCAATGTGATTACCATAGCTACCCTCATGGATTTCCATGAGGAATTTCCTAGCCTCATCTTTGGTTACGCATCTAAGCAAGAGGGTAGAGAATCATCTTCTGTACACCACTCCTTGCATTTTAAATCACGATGCTTTTCAAAGGAGTTTCTTTTGTTCATTCCTATCTTTAGGGAGAATTCCTTTGAGCAGGTAATCCTTAATCAAGGTCATCCATGACTCCTCTTCCTCTACAGTCCCTAAGATCTAGTTGATCAATACTCAAAGTCATTAAAACCTCTAATGGAACTAAACCCATCATCTGTGCTTCCCAGAACTAGCTAGTTTAGCAAAAGAATCAGCCTTTGCATTATCCTCTCTGGGATATGTATAATCGTATAATGCTCGATGTCGTCTAATAGTTCAAGCGCTTTCGTTAAGGAGAAAGTCTAGCAACCATAGCCTGGCATTCCTCCCTAATTTAACAAACCCCCAGTTGGGTATCACTGAATATGTGCAGTGTCCTTATCCTCAGTTCTTTTGCTATCCTTAGTCCTGCTATTAGTTGTTAGTTGCGAGAAATTCTAACTTCAATGCGTAATAAATTGACCATTCTTCTGAAGTTTCAACCATTAGTCCTACAACCTAAGCTATGTTCATTTGATGCTCCATATGCGAACAACTTTCAATAGCAAAGTGTGATTGCATCGTCCTCCTCCTCACCATCTCGCATGGTAAACTCAATGATGAAATCTACAAACGTCTACCTGTTTATCGCTCCCCCGATGGTAAGTGATGTCGTATTGACTCAAATTTATGTCCCACTTCAGCAGCCTTCCCGAAGTCTTGGGTTGGTATAGTACATGCTTCAAGGGTTGATCAGTCAACACCTTGATTGGATGAGCCTAAAAATATGGTCCCAGCTTCCTCAATGCAATCAGCAAGCAGTATGCCAGTTTCTCCAACTTTGGGTAGTCCATATTAGCTCATGTAAACCGCTTGCTGATATAATAGACCAGCCTTTGAATCCTCGCCTCCTCACGTACTAATGCTGCACTTAGTGCATGAGAAGACGCTGCCAAACAAACAAACAAATCCTCCTTGTTCAGTGGTTTGGATAAGACCGGTGGTATCTCCACATGTCTCAATAATTCCTTGAAGGCGTTCTGACAATCCCGATTCTGCTCAAAATCCTTCTTACACACGTTGAGAGCATCAAAGAAGGGTATGCATTTGTCCATTGCCTTTGAGGTGAACCGACTTAAGGCATCGATCTTCCCATTCAAACTCTATAGTTCTTTCTTTGTAGTTGGGGCGGTCATGTTCCTCAAGGCATTAATCTACTCCGGATTAGCCTCAATGCCCCTTGCATTAACAATAAATCCAGGAAATTTTCCCAATGCCACCCTGAAAGAACACTTCAATGGATTTAGCTTCATTTCGTACTTCCATAAAACCTCGAACATCTCCGAAAGGTCATCCAAATGGTTCTGTGACACTCATGACTTCACGATCATGTCATTTTTGTACACCTCCATTATTCTTTCGATCTGATTCTTGAATATAGAATTTAACAATCTCTGGTACGTGGCTCCATCATTCTTCAAACCGAACAACATTACTCGATAGTATTTTAATCCTAAATCCGTTATAAAGCTGGTATTCTCATGTCCGGTATATGCATCGGGATTTGGTTATAACCTGAATAAGCATCCATGACTGAGAGTAACTCATGCTCTACGGTCACATCTACTAGTTGGTCTATCCTGGAAAGGGAAAACTGTCCTTTGGGCATGCCTTATTCAAATCCAAATAGTCAATACATGTCCGCCATTTTCTGTTTGATTTCTTGACCAATACGGGGTTGGATACCCATTCAGGGTATAAAGCTTCATGGATAAAACTGTTTTCTATCAGCTTATCTACTTCTTCCTTCAACGCAGAGCATCACACTGGACCCAGACTACGCCTTTTCTGCTTCACTGGTGTAAATTTTGGATCAATAGTCAGTGCGTGACACGCTATCTCCGACGATATCCCTTACAAATTCGAGTGCGTCCAAGCAAACATGTCCAAATTCCCTTGGAGGAAGTTAACCAATTCCTTCCTCAAGTTAATGCTAAGTTGAGATCAAATCTTTAGAACCCGTGTAGGATTGTCCATATCGATTGGAACATTCATCATCAGCTCAGCGAGTGCTGCTCGCCTTTCCATTGACTTCTTCCTGAGATCCATAGACTTTTCAAACCTACATGGTTCTAGAGCCAGGGCTCGGGTTTTAATTACTATGCTTGTGGATTTCGAATGCATAGAGTCTTCTCTACATTATTGCTTTTCTCCCGTCGCTTCGCTCTTTGCTCCGAAACATAACACTCTCTCCCTGCACTCTGATTTCCTCTTGCTGATTTGACCTCATTCTCCATAAGGAACTTCATCATTAGGTACCAAGGAGCCGGTGCTAATCTAAAACCAGCTAAAGTCAGCTACCTCATAAAGGCATTATATGCCAAGTATTCATCCACAATAACAAATTTCTGAATCTAGACTATCCTACGATCTTCTTCACTCAACTCCACAGGCAGATCGATCGTCTCGATTGGTTGTTTCGCTTTACTTGTAAAACTTTGGATCTTGGTTCTGCAAGTTGTAACCTCCTTCATGTTAATATTCATTTGATCGGGCGTTCTTCTGAACATTATGTTCATAGAATTCCAGTATCCACTAATGCACTATTGCCGGTCCAATACATGCAGTTATCACCATGGGATCAAAGTTTGTGCTTTGACTCCATCGGCATCTCTATTTTTGAATATGACATCATCTACTATAATCCTTTGCTGCTTAGTCGGAGCTTCATCTTCCACGGCAAAGCAATCCTCCTACGATACATGCTTTAGTGATCTCACATAATGTTTCATTTCCCTTTAGCTTTTCTCTACTGGATAAGACCATCCAGTTGTGGTATTGATCATCAACTTTCCATCAGTCCGCCTGGGTCCTTCTCCACTAGGTCCAAGCTGATTCTCTTAGAAAGATGGCACTTGGGGTCTTTTGGTTTGACCACTTCTTGGGCTCTCTAAGAATGTTTTCTACGAACGGGGTTCTGCTTGGTGCAGAACCCCAATCCTCATTCTTTCCACATTTTCTTTCCTTTACCAGCCATTTAACTATATATGTTATAAATTCTTTGCCGGTGTGGTACTCTGAAGGTCGACTATAAGGGTTGCGCCGAGTGTTTGGCTCTGCAAATTATCTTGGTTTTCCCGTTGACATCTAGGTTGTCCAATCTTTAGGAGAACCACTCCTCTGGTCTTCCGTTGATGCCCTGTTGGTTCCGTTGCAACTATTTGAACTCCAGTGCCATTAATTCCAACATCCAGCTCGTAATTGTCACCGTCATGCTGTAGATCATCCTCTGAGTCAGATAAGTCCACAGCCTCGGTTCCATGTCCCCTCAATCCTTCAAGATTCCTTTCGGTACCAATGCAATTCTTGTTGGTATCGAGTTGGATCCTTCTAGAGGAGCACTCGGGCTTCCTCCAACAAATCCTTTTGCTTGCCTAGCAACTCCTTCCTTATGTTTTCGCTTATCATTCAGCTTATTCTGACCATAAATAGATAAGTTCTCTTCCTTATAACCGACAGGAGAAATTCCCTCCTACTACTCTTGGTCATTTGTGGTTGCTGGATCAACAGTGCTATGCTTGCATCCATCTTTTCCATCAAAGCCTTCTGACTATCAATCAAATTCTGATTCATCTCCTACATCATCTTGTCAAACCTAACCCTAGTAACCATCTCATGTTGGGCAGATGGTCCCGGTACTACCTGCTAGTTACTGACTTCCATTTGATGAGCTTTTCCTTCATCACCACCAGCTACCACTCCTTTATACCAGCAACTGTACTAGTTGATCTTCTAGGTTTTCTAGGTCCCATTGATTCCTATTAGCAAGTTTCCAATTTCCATAAAACAAATCTTCTGGATCTAACCACTGGATCTCTCAAAACCCAAAATAGTAAGCTAGATCTAATCCTTAGAATTGACCTTCTCAATAGAAGCACCAAAATGTCGATGCTAAAAATGATCAACACCCAAAGACCTATAGAATTATTTAGACCTAGCAGAAGGTGTGTGAAAAAAAAAGAACAACAAGTTTTTTAAAGTTGTTCGGCAATCCCTGGCTTTCGACCACTATAGATTTTATTGATTATAGATTGAGAGTCACTAGTATAAGAGATTTACCGATCTAAAGCCTAGAATAGCATATAGTAGCTACATTAGTGACTTTAATGGAGGAGAAATAGAAGATGAAGAAGATAATGAGCCAAAGGTTATTTTTCAGTTGTTATAGGGTCTATATTTGTAGGGAAATCATCTAGTAGAACGGATGCCCACTAAATATCAGGCAGATCCACTTCCAAGTATGCAGGAGGGGAAGCTAGGCCCAAACACTAGTGAAAACCACTCGGTACTGGCTAGTTGTAATGGAGGGATAACTCCCCTTCTTATTCCCATTGGCTTTCCATCTTCGACCCATTGTGTTCAAAACACTTTTCATTTGAGATTGAATTGTTCCTGATAAGTTCTGATATTGCTTGTTCTTGTTCGCTTTCTTTGCTAATTTCTTCCAGGAAATCTTTAGAGTTGTTCATCTATTCCTTGAGAAATGTACTTCATGACAATCACTCTATAGTTCCATGTAGAATTTTGGAGGACCCATGTACAATACAAAGCACTCGGTACCTAGTGGTAGGTCTCGGTGTCGAGTGGTCCTCTTTGCTCTAATTCTTTTGGAATTTTTTGAGTGTGTCCCTATTGCCCTCCCAAGAATGTTCCTAAGTCCATGGATTGTTTCATCTTCATTTTGACATTCAAATTCCAGTGAAAACTTGCTTGGTCAAAAAGCCGGACAACATTTTCCTAATACCAAATGTTCTTTCCACCTCCATGTGCAAACCAGAATGATAAAAATTGATAATTTCATTATTCGATTTTCGAACATTCTACCTTTGTTGAAAGTCTGGAACATGGTAGCGTTTATTAGATAAAGTGGTAAATACCAATTTCTAAGATTGTATCCCGAATCTATAAGGTAATACTTACGAGGTGGAAGACGTTGAAATGTTTCAACTTCTTTAATAACATGATTTAACAACCTACTATACGGGGTAGAGACTTCCCAACCGGACATTACGAAACTAAAATTTAAAAATTAATAGCATGATGAATATTTTGTGTTTGAAACTTTTTGCTACATATAAACGCTGATAATTCTACTTTACTAACCCTCGTAGGAATATGTGTTCTGCCTATAGCTCCAACAACATTAAAAAAGGATAGTATCGTGTAACATACCTAATTTCATCAGGAATCTCGTTGAAATCCATTGGTTTAATATTATCTTTGGCCCAAAGTAAGATACTGCGCAAAACCCTAGAAACACATAAACTAATGGTGCCGATGGATCGATTAAAATTTTCACCTACCAACCTTTGTGATGCTCAAGGACTTATCATGTAACAAAACATTCCAATCATTTAAAAAATGCCTACTTTTGAGTTGAAATTAAGTCATACCTATTAACTTGAACGTCACAAAGGTGCATGAAAGTACCACTTTTTATTCGAAAAAGATCTTAACTTTTGTTTTCATGAGCATTAAGTACATCATCAACCCACATTTGACCAGTGTAAGAAGAAGTATGATGTGGAGTAGGCATTAGCTGAGTATGATTTACCGTCATTCTAGCAATAGAAGCGAGATCCTGATCATACTCATTTGAATCATCAGAATAAGATATTATTGCTACTAATTGAGTTATACGAATTTTTCGAATCATTTTCAGAATTATTATATGCAAAATATGTTAGGGAAAATTTGGAATAAAACCCCAAATGCAGCGGAAATAATAGGATCGTGTTGATGGTGAGGTAGAACAAACTGAAACTAGTACCCAAAAAAAGCAATCACATATCATAGATACACAAACAGAAAAGAAAATTACATACACGATTTCTAATGGTTCCACTATCGCGAGATAGTGTACATTCACTTTGAGGACAGGAGATTTTATTGCTTTTTGAGAACAGAAAAATATAAAATTGATAATAGAGGCTAAGAAGAAGAATATGGAGAAATACAACCTGAGAGGATTCTACTCGTACAAATCTCTAAAGGATGATTGCCTTTATATAGAGATTATTACTTAACGTTGAAGTATTTGATTTACGGTAATAAATCAATGCCTTATCAATTCTCCTACTCATATGGGAAACATTTATCTATTTAATTTTTTAGTTTCCTCTAATATGCATGTGTCTGATAAAATGCCCCCTTTAATTAGCTGATTAGGGAATTGATTAATTACTACAATCTCTCAAAATAACTCCTTCTCATTTAGATAATTTTTTGCCTTCTTTAATGTATTAAAAGAGACAAAAATTTTGACTCACAACTCCACCTTGACTCAAATATCTCCTAAATCTTCTTTAATATGGAATATTGTATCACCGAAATCTAACAATCTCCACCTTGATACTATATTTCCATCCATGCCCACGAACTCCACCTACATCCTCTTACTCCAAGCAATTCTCGGACAAGACACTATGGATACTTCCCCAACGAGCTTCTCCATGGCCATCACCCATTGCACTTTGTCAACGAACTTCGGTAATGCCGCCGCCCACCAACAAAATGTTGAAAGTACCCTCGCCATACAGAACCTATCAATCTCCAGAATGAAAACAAATGTCTTCACTGGTTCACTCTCCCAATGTCCCACCAAATGGCACCTAGCATTTCAGCAAGCGAATCAAGTTCAAGCAATGCTCGAACTTTGCAACAGAAAAGGACTTAGTGAACATGTCTGCTGCATTCTCCTCCGTGTGAATTTTATGTATATATTCTTTCTGTGTCAATCTCAACACCTTTAGCTTTCTTTATCTCTGGATTTTCGTCCTTAAAATCTTCTTTGCTTCTACAAGATCTTTCATCTTGAATTCTGCCTTTAACTTTAATTTTAGCTTTGTCCTTGGAAGTAATAAGCATATCGTCCATATACAAGTGTAAATATATCTAGTTATCATAATCCATATGCTTAAAATAAATGCAAACGTCTTTAGCACTTCTATCAAAACCAAGAGTAAGCATAAAAGAGTCAACCCTTTGTACCATTGTCTAGGCGACTGCTTTAAACCATATAGAAACTTCTTCAGCTTGCAAACTCATTCCTTCTTCCCATATTCTGCAAATTGTTCCAATAGCTTCATATAGATGGTCTTCTCTAAATCTCTGTGTAAGAAAGTGGTCTTCACATCAAGTTGCTCCAACTCCAATTCATGAGTAGCAACTATGGCAAACAAAATCCGGATGAAGGTATGTCTCACTACAGGAGCAAACAACTCATAATACTCCATCTCCTTCCTCTGTGAAAACCCCTTTGCAACAAGTCTAACCTCATATCTCCTATCTCCCTTTACTTTAAACTCACATTGCAACCTATGGCTCGGCTTCCCTGAGGAGGTGGTACCAAATCCCAAGTCTTGTTCTTCTTCAATGACTCTAACTCCTCTTCCATAGCACAAATCCACTTCGAGCTATCACTTGACTTCATGGCTTCCTCAAGATCAAATGGCTCATCATAAACCACATGTAGGGCATAGTCAAACTGATTATCAAGGCCGAGGTTTGCAAATTTCCACTATGCATACCTCTCGGGTGGCCTAACAGTCCTACAACTAGCTAGAGTAGGTACAACATCGCCTAAACTCCTTTCAGCTCCACCCTTAACTGAACTTATTCTAGCTTAATGCACATCACCAACACTACTTGAAGGCACCCATGAACTACTCTTTGATGTCTCATTAATTGCCCGTCTTTACTTCTATCAACACCAACTACAATTCTACTACTAGACTAAAATGTGGGAACTACTTCCACCTCTTTAGGCCTTTCAGAAACAACTGATATGGTGGATAACTCTTCCTTAGGCTTGAACATTGCAGACTCATCAAATGTAACGTGTTTGTAATGTACAATCTTCCTATCAACCAGGTTCCAAATGTGATATCCTTTGACTCCGTCTGTGTATCCCATAAATATGCCATTACTTGCTCTAGCCTCCAACTTATCATCACCTAAATGGTGCACATACACAAGGCAACCAAAAATATGAAAATAACTAAGACACGCTGCTTTACACCTCTACTTTTCTTTTGGAATCTTCCCATCTATGGCTGAGCACAAAATTCAATTTATAAAATGCGCTATAGTCGACAAAGCTTCAACCCAAAAACCTCTGCATAAGCCCACAGTCAATCTCAAGCAGCGGGACTTCTCAAGTAGAGTAAGATTTATCCTCTCGGCAAATCCATTAGATTGCGAATCACCAGATGTAGTGAAATGTCTCTAAATACCATGCTGCTTACAGAAATCGGGGAACTCCCTAGAGACAAACTCACCACCATTATCAGACCTATGCACATTCAACTTGCAACCAGACTGCTTCTAAACTAGCGCCTTCAAAGCTTTAAATTTCTCAAACTTCATGATTTGGCCTTCATCACATACATCAAAACTTTTCAAGAAAAGTCATCAATGAATGAAATAAAATACATTGATCCTCCAATGGAAGCGTAGCTACTGGTCCACATACATCTATATGTACATAAGCAAATGCTCTCTCCGATCTATGAAGTCCAACTCAAAAAGATACCTTCATCTGCTTTCCTAACACATACTCCTGACAGAAATCTAACTTGTCGATCCTTTCTCCTTTGATCTTCTTTCGTCTATGAAGCGACTCCAAGAGCTTTTTTGAAATATGACCCAATCTAAAATGCATAAGTCTAGTAGCATCCAAAGCACGAGAACTACCTACTCTAACACAAGACTCTCCAAGCATGGTGGTTCCTTTTAGTGGATATAGATTCCGACCACATCACACTTCATCAAAAATAGCATGTTCAAACTATCCTTCTCTATAGTCACCTTCCATCAAATGGATGCCAACTGCCTCAAAGAGATCAATGACTTTCTAAGACCTGGAACATAGCGAACACCTGTTAAAGTGCGAATCACTTGTCAAACTTGTGAATCCATACTGTACCCTCTCCTATGGCTCTACAACAAGGATCATTTCTCATAAGAATTGCACTTACCTCCTTTCCAACAAAAGAGATGAAGTAATCCCTATTTGGCATCATGTGGAAAGATGCCCCTAAATCAAGCGCCCAATGGTCTGATTCATCCGATGCTGCTATAGTTAATACATCACCGGATACAACCTTCTCCACTGCAATCAATGCAGATCCTGAATGAACCATATCTATGGTGTTTTGACGATAACAACTAAACAACAATTCTACTTACAATTTCATCAAGTATATTACAGATTTAGTAAACAATCATTGAAAGAGACGAAAATAAAAGCACGTATCAGAGAATACCTTGCTTCAAAACATTAATAATGATGTTAACAAACTACTGCGATGCATCAAAGCCAAAAGATATACACCGAAGAACTCAAAAAAAATTATAAAGGATAAGTCAATAGAAATATGAAGGACCAGTTGACTGAATCCTAATCCAGTCGACTGAACTAGTTGACAAAATGACATTTTAGTCTTCTGAATTTTGATTTGGTTCCGGGCATGAATTTTACACTAGGTCATTCGACTGAAAATAAATCCAGCTGTTGGGAGTGTTTTCGCCTACTACCGGACCAAACTCCCCTCTTATGCATGGCCGAACCAGCCTCTGCTTCACTGCCTACCGAACCAACTACAAGGTGCCTCTACCGGACCAACCCCTAAGACCAAGGATGCCGAACCAGCCCTCTACCGGTCCAGAGCTACCGAACCAAAGCAGCCGAACCAGCCTCCCTCAGGCCTCACCGGACCAGCCATCCACCGAACCAACTCCATCCACTCACAACCGGACCAAGGCGTACCGGATCAACACTGCCAGGCCAGATCGCATCAGCCCAGGCCCACCAGCAGCTATATACATCCAAGACCCCTACCCCCAGCCTCACTCTATAAATAGAGGGGCAGGGGTACGACAATGGGGGACAAGTTCTTAAGAGCTCAAGCACGGAGAGAACTTTCAAACAACTTTCTTTTACTTGTATCAAAGCTTTGTACTTGTAATCTAAACAAGAGAAGAGAAATAACATATAAAGTGGACGTAGGCACATTCTGGCTGAACCACTATAAATCTGCGTGTCTTTTTACATTTTAGCCCCTGCTTTTCATATATTTGCATAAATCACCCAAATCACTAAGAACAACATAAAATCTATTAAATCATACGACTTTGAGGTGTTTGTCCATTTTTTGTGCAAACATTTTTGGTGCTTTCATTGAGAGCTAGAAGCTCGAAGCTTCAGCTTCATCCACTTAACAGTTTTCCTAACAGCATCGTTCGCCACTTGGAAAACATGCCTCCCAAACAGAGAAAAGATGTTAACAAAGGAAAAAACATCGCATCCAGCAGTCTTCGAGGTCCAGCTGTCACGAATCAAGTAAATCGTCCTCCTCCAGCAGCAGTAACAAATGAAGGACAGGCTAATCCAACCACTCCTGCCACAGAACAGCCCGTAGCAATTACTAGGGCAGATTTAGACAGGGTTGTGGTTGAAGTAACTAACCGCTTCACGTCCCAGCAGGAAGCCTTGGTGGACCATCTCATGTCACGCTTAAGGGATGCTGAAGAGTCCAATCGCAACACCGAATCATGGGGCAAGTCCCAGTCTGGAGGATCTCAGAGACAACAAAGATCTTCCTTCTTCGAAGGAGCTAACGGCAGAAGTAACCATGGTAGGAGCCGAGATCGAGCACAGCCCGAAGTTAGGCCTGAGGAAACATTTGGAACCGAACCCAACGGGGGAGGTACCGGGCGAAGGTCAACTGTAGCTGAGCCTGTCATACTGCCTAACCATGGAAACACCAGTGAACGGGGCCGAGCTAGAGTCCAGCCCGAAGTTGGACCCGAGGAAGTTCTTAGATCAGAACCCAGTAGGGGAAGATCAAGGCAAGGGCCAACTGTAGCTGACCCTAGCATGCTCCCAGAAGACCAAAGGCAGCCACTAGAAAATATGAGGAATGATAGACGATACCATCCCTACAGGTCATCTGAATGGAATCAATCCCACAGAACAGAACCAAACTCGTTTCTATCTGCTCCAAATTCTGATGAAAGGATGGCACGCTTATTCAAAGAGTGCGTCCAACGGGAGCAAAGAGATCGAGGGATAGGCGCTAGGGTAACCAGCCCTTTCGCCCGCAACATTGAAATTGCTATCACCTCCCGAGAATGGAAGATGCCAACAATGGAACCTTACAAAGGAACCTCCGACCCCGTTGTACACTTACAGAGATACACACAACATATGCTCATGAGTGGAGCAACAGAGGGAGTATTGTGCAAATGCTTTCCGCTCTTCTTAGTAGATCTCGCTACCTCCTGGTTCTGTCATCTACCCCAGGGATCCATCAGCTCGTGGGAAATGTTGAAAGAAAAATTTATCAGCCAGTTCCACATTCATGTGGAGCAACCTAAGGACGCTTATTCCTTATCCAGCGTCAAACAGAAACCTGGAGAGAAACTGCAGCAATACCTAACCCGATTCAACGCCGCAGTAGCCACAGTCCAAGATGCCGATGAGAAGCTTATCCTAATGGCCCTCTGTAGTGGTGTGCATCCGGACACTAAATTTGCTAGAAGGTTGACAAAAGAAAAACCAGCTACTTTACCCGATTTCTTCCATGAAGCCGGGAAATATATGAGGCTCGAGGATGCTGCCGTTGAGGGGCATTCAGGACAGCAAAATAAGGCAACTCACAGCAACGCCCCTGCTGTGGCAAGGGATGTTCGAAGAAATGATCCCAGAGACAATGCTGGGGGCAAGAAGGGAGAAAAGCGCCTATATCGGCCAGGACCGAGATTCGACACTTACACTCCTTTGAACGAGACTGTCGAAAATATCTTCCTTACCACCCAAGGCGAAGTTAGATACAAACGCCCACCATACAAGAAGGAACCAGATAACGCGCAGAAGTCTGGAAAGTTCTGCCGTTTCCACAAATCTCATGGGCATGATACCAATGAATGCCATCATCTCCGAGACTTGATTGAGGAACACATCAGAGGAAGAAACTGGAACGTTATGTAAAAGGTCAGGACAGGACTCCAGCTCCTGCCACTGAGAACCCAAGGCCATCCTCACTGGAGATCGGCAGAGGAAACCGCAACACTAACAACTTTAGTCAAGAGAAGATAGTGGTCCATACCATCTCGGGAGGACCGCACATCGCAGACAGAAGCTGGAAAGAGATGGAAAGATATGGAAAGTCGCTCAGTGAAAATAAAGACTGTGTCAATTCGGTTATAGAAGAGCGCCACCCGAAGCGGAAAGAAAGTGATGACATCACATTCGGTAAGCGTGACCTAGAAGGAAGGCAATACCCTCACATGGATCCCATGGTTATCTCTGCCAGGCTTGGTCCCGCCGAAGTTTACCGAATCCTAGTAGACACTGGAAGCTCAGTAAACATCCTGTTCAAACATGCATTCGACAAAATGAAATTATCAATGAAGGATGTGTCTCCCTGCGATAAACCACTACACGGTTTCACTGGAGATGCGAAGATGCCCCTCGGGCAACTGGACCTCTTTGTTGAGATTGGAAGCCATCCCCGCTCCGTTGTACGGAAACAAACGTTTGTGCTAATAGAAAACCATTCGGCCTACAACGCCTTCTTAGGAAGGCCAGCCCTGTCTGACTTCCAAATTGTCCTAGCCCCATGGTGCCTAAAGATGAAATTTCCAACGGACAATGGAGTAGGGGAAGTAGAAGGAGACCAGGACGTTGCTCGAGACTGCTATGTGACTGAACTTCGCAACAACCACAGGAAGGATAAAGGGAAGGGTGTAGAGGTTGCCCTCTGCACGAAAAGTCTAGAAGCATAGCAACTAAAGAAAGCCCCTCCTCTTCGATATACCAACGACCCTTTCAATGAATTAGACCCCAGGGACAGAGAGGAGGAGGCCACCGCCGAGCCTGCAGAGGCTATGGAGTTTGTATCTGTAGACAAGCACGACTCGAGTAGACTATTGAAAATTGGATCCCAACTAAAGGCAGAGTTGAAGGAGCAACTCATCGACTTTCTCCGCCACAACTTGGATGTATTCGCATGGTCACACGCTGACATGACCGGAATCTCCCCCGACGTAGCATGCCACGTACTAAACATTGATCCTACCAAGGCGCCCGTAAAACAAAGAAAGAGAAGCATGGGGGCAGAGCGATCAGCAGCCCTCGATGAAGAAGTAAAGAATCTACTCGCCAACGACTTCATACGAGAAGCCATCTACCCGAAATGGATTGCTAACCCGGTGCTGTTAAAGAAGGCTAATGGGAAGTGGCGAACATGCATTGACTTCTCCAACCTAAACGACGCCTACCCAAAGGATTGCTTCCCACTTCCCCGAATCAACCAACTTGTAGACAGCACAGCCGGGCACGAGCTCTTATCTTTTATGGACGCATACTCAGGGTATAACCAAATTCCTAGCATGCTCCCGACCAAGACCACACTAGTTTCATCACCGACCGGGGTTTATACTGCTATAAGGTAATGCCCTTCGGACTTAAAAATGCAGGAGCCACCTACCAACGCCTCGTCAACAAGATGTTTGCAGGGCTAATAGGGCAAACTATGGAAGTATATGTGGATGACATGCTGGTAAAGTCAAGGAAAGCCAAAGATCACATAAGCCACCTAGGCGAGATGTTTCAAATACTTCGCCAGTATGGAATGAAGTTGAATCCTCTAAAATGCTCCTTCGGAGTATCATCAGGAAAGTTCTTGGGATTCATCGTCCATGCCAGAGGGATTGAAGAAAACCCTGAACAAGTCCGAGCGCTAAGGGATATCAAGATACCTTCCACTCGGAAGGAAATGCAAAGTTTGAATGGAAAAGTGGCCGCCCTAAGCCGATTCATCTCCAAGGCAACGGATAAGTGCGTCCCCTTTTTTCGAAGCTCTAAAGAAAGACAAAGGAAAGTTCGAGTGGACTGACGAATGCTTAACCGCTTTCCTTAACTTAATCGAACACCTCTAGAAACCACCGGTACTCTGGACTCCAAGTGAAGGCGAAGAATTATACCTATACCTTGCTGTGTCATCTCACACCCTGAGTGCCGCCTTGGTAAGGGAAGACAACCGCACGCAGCGGCCAGTTTACTTCGTCAGTAAGAGGTTTACGGGGGCATAAGTCAGATATCCTAAACTCGAGAAGCTAGCATACTGTCTACTAATCACATCACGGAAATTGCGTCACTACTTCCAGTCCCATTCCATCAAAGTTCTGACCGATCAACCACTGAGGCAGGTACTCCATCGTCCCGACACTTCTGGGCGACTACTTAAATGGTGCATTGAACTAAGTTAGTATGATGTCACCTATCACCCTCGCACCGCCATCAAGGGACAAGCCATGGCTGATTTCATTGCAGAATTCACTACCAACGAAGAAAAGAAGCAATTGGAAATAGCAGAAGACATCAAGTGGAATCTCTTTGTGGATGGTGCATCGAACGAACAAGGCTCGGGGGCAGGTGTGGTAATAATCACTCCCAGGGGAAACAAACTGCACTATGCTATAAGGTTGGAGTTCGCTGCCACCAACAACGATGCAGAATATGAAGCAGTGATAGCCGGACTAGAACTTGCCGTAGAAATCGGAGCCAATTCTTTGTGTCTTCACAGCGATTCTCAACTTATTGTTAATCAAATACTAGGAGAATTCCAAGCTCGAGAAGAACGACTCATAGCATATTTAAAGAAGACCAAGTTACTTCTCAGCCGATTGGACCACTACTTAGTCAAACACATTCCTCGGGAAGAGAACCAAGAGGCCGACGAATTGGCAAAGCAAGCAAGTGTGAGAGACAGCGCCATCTTCGGGGCAGTAACCATCTCAAAGCAACTGACCCCAAGTTTTGAGCAAGTGAATCTGATAGCTGCAACCAAAGAGGCAACTTGGATGACTCCCATCCGAGACTACTTACAAAACGGCACACTACCCAACGGGCGTAACGAAGTCAAGAAAATCTTGCAAAAAACTTCCCGCTACACAATACAAGAAGACGTCCTCTATCGACGCGGATTCTCTAACCCATTATTAAGGTGTGTCGCTGGGAGGGAAGCCAGGGAAATCTTATCCAACATTCATCAAGGAAGCTGCGGAGATCACACCGGAGGACAAACATTAGCAAAAAAGACGCTCCGATATGGATACTTCTGGCCCACCTTAAGCAAGGACGCCTTGGATTTCGTCAAAAAAGTGTGACAGATGCCAGAAGTTTGCTAAGATTCCGCGGCTACCAACGACTAAGATTACTCAAATGACTAGCCCTTGGCCCTTTGCAGTATGGGGAATTGACTTAATCGGCGAACTACCAATGGGCCGAGGCGGGGCCAAATACGCTGTAGTGGCAGTCGACTACTTCACCAAATGGGTGGAAGCGGAACCTCTGAATAAAGTATCTTCAGCAAAAGTTATTAACTTCTTGATCAAAAATGTTCTGTGCAGGTACGGAGTCCCACTCAAAATCATATCAGACAATGGACTTCAGTTTGACAGCGAGGAATTCGCCAACTGGTGCCAAGAGCACGGAATTCACAAAAGCTTCTCATCCGTAGCGTATCCCCAGGCAAACGGACAAGTTGAAGCCATCAACAAAATTATGAAAACTCTAATAAAAAAGAAGCTCGAAAAGTCAAAGGGCGCTTGGGTGGATGAACTTCCTACGGCACTATGGGCCTATCGCACATCTTTCAGAACATCAACGGGGCACACTCCTTTCTCTTTGGCATACAGATCGGAGGCTATGCTCCCTGTTGAAACCATTGTGCCTTCCCACCGTAGGATCCACTATAACCCAGAAGAGAACGAAGAACTCCTTCACATGTCTTTGGATCTAGTTGAGGAGAGAAGAAATGATGCAGTCCTTAAAGCAGCAGCCCACAAGCAAAAAGTGGCAGCACAATACAATTCCAAAGTCAAGCATCGTACCTTACGAGAAGGGGATCTTGTCCTCAAGCGAATCTTCCCTCGCCCCGGAGCACTAGATCCAATCTGGGATGGTGTAATTCATAAAGATCTCCACAATGGAGCTTATATTTTGTCAAAAGTGGACAGGGAGGTGTTCCAGAGGGCATGGAACATCCAACACCTTCGTCGATACTTTTCTTAACTTGTACTGCCCATATGAAGTGAATTAACAAAGAGAATCAGTGGACGTAGGCATTTTCGTGCCGAACCACTTTAAAAAAAACTTGTCTCTTTTTAACTTGTTCCTTCATATCTTGGCTGCTTGTTAACTTTATCCTTTTCTGTCGAACAAAATCCTATGCAAATAGCATTTTCATTCAAGGCGCTCCACAGCGCGACTTCTCCTGGACAAGACCTAACAGGTACTATACGAATCTATGCCCTCGCCAATGAGACACTTTTGCTCCGGCATCCCTCTGCTGCGGGTTAACTCATTGCTCGCGACGGCCCTCAAAGCCAACTGTAATGAGCCGATTATAAGCCACCGAGAAGGCCGACTATAGCCGAGGCAGCTCATTACGGCGTTCGGCTCGCCGGCAACTGTGAATCGATTATAAACCCCAACATAAGGTGTGGCCAGCCAGGGGTAGTTCACGGTTGACGATCGGCACCCACGCTAGCCGACCACAGTAAATCGAATAATACCCACGATTATGGTCCATAATGGCCCGGGTAGTTACTGTGCGCGATCTCGGCTCCGATGTGTCTTAAGTGCGGCTGTGGTAAAAAAGAATTAACTCCTTGTGGAGGCGTAAGATGGGTGACAAATGTCTCCAAGACCCACAGCTAGGGAAAGTGACTACAAAGCCCGTTTGCCATGAACTTAAGCACATCGAAGGCCTTCCGTGATTGGAAGTTTTACTATTTCACATATTTCAATTCTATTTAAAGAACTTTTCTCCTATCCTCTATAACAATCCCTGAAGTACAGGACACAGAGTAGAAGATACTCACCAGCGGGAATGGGAATTCACGGTTGGATAGCAGGACATTCAACTGAGCTCCATCCTCGGTCGTACTAAAATATTCAAAACTGCCATCTACAATTAGAACATGAAAGGCGGTATTTTCTTCTTTTATACAAATTCCTGACTATAATTTATTCATACATCACACTAGCATTATAAGGCATGAAATTATGCTTTAAGCAAGAACTTGGCATTAAACACAACTGAATTACAAGCATATGCATAGCTATATTTCTCATACAACATGTAAAAATAACAAAAGCATTCAAAAAACGACGGAATCAGCTTAAGTTAAAAAATTACACGTCAAGAATAGTGTTGTTTATTACAAGTAGCATAATTACAACCTAAGAGTTACGTTACTGTTTTGAGACTAACGTATACAACAATGTCAAGCCCACCAAAAGATATCCAGGTCCAATCAAGGAGCCGGCCGCGTCGGAGTTTTATCCTTGCCTTGTTGCCCACCTGTCCGGTCAAAGAAAGAATTCATTAGTGATAAGCAACCAAGTTAATAGAAAGACCAGAAAGGAAGACTTACCAGCACCTGCTTCTTGACCATCCTGGTCCTCATCCTCTACTTGTACACCTGCCTCCCCCGGCAACAGCATGCGCGCTCTATCAATCCCAAAGGAGCGGGAGATAACATCAAGCTGCTCGCCTTTGAGAAAGCTTGGGAAACAGTCGGGAGGTGAGTTTAGAAGCTCCTGAGGGTCGTACCCATCCACTAGTGACCTCGGGGTAGGCCCATGACGTCCAGGTTCTGACTGAGCTGGGGGCACTGCGGAAGGATCGTCTCTATCTTGGGATTTCCTCTTTTCTGATCGGGTTTCAACTTTACAAGACATTTATCTGCAAACACAAAGAAGTGCGTCGTTAGAATAAAGGAAGTAAACAAGCGAGTATGTGCAGTTTGGAATTTCACTCATAATTCAAGTCATAAAAGTGCATTCGGTAGTTCAAGGCCAAAAGGTCATTCGGTATTCAAACCATCAATCTCATTCGGCAATCATACTCCTCATGGTCATTCGGCATTTCAAGCACGAAGTTCATTCGGCAAAGAATGTCTCACCTAGTTCGGCAATCAGAAACCGGTTCGGCACATAATCGATTCGTCAGTCAATAATTTGGTTCGGTTATTTCAAAAGGTAAGGGACAACGAAAGCCTCAAGCCCATACTTATAGGCAAGCACCAAATAGCCGGACCAGATAATTCGGCATCCAAAACCGGATGGGGGCGTCCAGATAAACAAAGCGCGCCATACGCAAGCATATGCCCCACTTTGGGGGGCAAATGTTGGGAGTGTTTTCGCCTACTACCGGACCAAACTCCCCTCTTATGCATGGCCGAACCAGCCTCTGCTTCACTGCCTATCGAACCAACTACAAGGTGCCTCTACCGGACCAACCCCTAAGACCAAGGATGCCGAACCAGCCCTCTACCGGTCCATAGCTACCGAACCAAAGCAGCCGAACCAGCCTCCCTCAGGCCTCACCGGACCAGCCATCCACCGAACCAACTCCTTCCACTCCTCCCACCGAACCAACTCCATCCACTCACAACCGGACCAAGGCGTACCGGATCAATACTGCCAGGCCAGATCGCATCAGCCCAGGCCCACCAGCAGCTATATACATCCAAGACCCCTACCCCCAGCCTCACTCTATAAATAGAGGGGCAGGGGTACGACAATGGGGGACAAGTTCTTGAGAGCTCAAGCACGGAGAGAACTTTCAAACAACTTTCTTTTACTTGTATCAAAGCTTTGTACTTGTAATCTAAACAAGAGAAGAGAAATAACATATAAAGTGGACGTAGGCACATTCTGGCTGAACCACTATAAATCTGCGTGTCTTTTTACAGTTTAGCCCCTGCTTTTTATATATTTGCATAAATCACCCAAATCACTAAGAACAACATAAAATCTATTAAATCATACGACTTTGAGGTGTTTGTCCATTTTTTGTGCAAACACCAGCCGACTGAACCTTGTCAACTAAAAACACTGCCATGTCTTCTATTTTTGATAGTTGTCTCGGGCTTGAATTTTATGCTAATTAAGTCGACAAAAGCTATCTCTCAATCTATTGAAATTGGTCGACTGAAACAGCTATGTTCCTGAAGTGGTTTCTTTGCATCTCTTCGCTCCTCCAGTTGGTTCTCTTCATCAATGGTAAATTTAAAAGGTTGCACCCCTACTTTAACATCCCTACAATACCTATAAAATACCTAAACCATCCCTGAATCGCTACATACCATATAATAAAATTCTATGCCATGCTTTGATTCTCTCTCAATCCTAAAGAGCAAAAGTTTGAACTTCAAGAGATTTATCCGATTCGGAGAATATTGAATAGTGTGCTTCATCTCGCATCCCATATTCTAGTCGAATAAACTCCTTAGCCTCTACACTCCACTCAATATAGTTTGGTCTGGTTATAGAAGTCATTGTACATCAAAGAGACATTCTGTACATTAAGATACGTTATGTCAGAAAGTAACATTTGTTACGTTACTTGTAATAGTTCTTGAAGTCCTGTTCGGTTATTCAGGCGAAGTCTATAAGCCTATTAACTAAGGGTGTTTGGTT
The DNA here is from genome assembly GCA_030737815.1 of Allium fistulosum. Taxonomy (NCBI): domain Eukaryota; kingdom Viridiplantae; phylum Streptophyta; class Magnoliopsida; order Asparagales; family Amaryllidaceae; genus Allium; species Allium fistulosum. The sequence goes on along the minus strand of CM060905.1, from coordinate 300,370,494 downwards.
AGTGAATTCCGAAAGGGAGCTTTAGGACTGGACGTAGGATGGGAGGTCCAAACCAGTATAAAATCGACTATGCGATCTACTATACTATTTCGCTGTATTTAGACTGTTTATCACTATTGGCCATCCTCCATCCAATGCATAGAGATTAACAGGTGGTATCAGAGCCTGATGTTTTACTAATCGTAAAAATATCCTACAACAATGGCCAGAAAGAGAAGATCCGGTCAGAGCTCAAAGATAGTTAAGAAAAAGCAAAATGTTGAAAGCAAGCAACAGTCAATAGAATCAAGGTACATGTGTTGCGTGGTTAATTCGGATCAAAATCGATATGCTTAGATTCTTTGTATAGTGATCTTTTACAAATGCATGAAAACTTATTAAATGATTTTAAAGCATTACATAATGTTAATTCTATTGCTTTAGCTAAACCAGATAATTATGAGTGTAAATTTAGTATTCTAATGGAAGAAAATGATTTTTTTAGTAAAACAGACTGAAGTTTTTGGAAATAATTTGAAAGAACTTATTGTACAAAAGGATTTCCTATTAAATGATAATGAGCATTTAAGTGATAAAAATATTGATTTTTTGAAGGAATTTGAAGTTTAGCAAAATAAAATTATATTTTTGGAAAATTTTTTAAATGGATCTAATTCTAAACTTTTATCCCTTGAAAAAGAGAATGGTGCTTTGAATGCTTGAAATTTAGACTTAATTAAAGAACACAAGCTTTTAAAGCTACAAATATCAACAAAGGAAAAGATCATTTATCGTCTTTAATATTAAATATTAAAGCTGACAATAATAAAAGCGGTTTAGGCTATAAAGAAGATAATTATAGAAATAGTACTAGACATGTATTCATGGATACACGTTTTAATGCTAGTACTAAAAATAGAGATAGTTCTGAAACCACTTCTTCTCATGATAGTATTTTGCTTAGAATTAGAAACAATTCTTTGAATACGAAATTAATGACTATTAATATATGGGTTCCTGCTAATCTAACAAATCATGATAGACAAATATACACTAGAAAATATTACAACACTGTGATTAATAATGAAAACTATATTTTTAAGTGATCAACCACATCCAACTGGATATGGTTTCCTAAATCGTAAACTCTATGTTTTTAGAAAAATGAGTATCGTTTTGCTTACACTTGACATATCTATTGGATACTCATCACTTTGCATTACTGTTATTATTTTTAGTTTTTCTATGATACTTTCTATCTCTTTTATAAAGGGGGAGAAAAGTACATAAATGTATTTCTTAAAAAAATATTATATTTAGGGGGAGTTTTCAAAATATAATATGCATATGCTTTCATTCCTTTGTGTTGATAACAAAGGAGGAGAAGAACACGTGCCTTACATATTTTATATTGGAATTTTATAAAATTGAAAGAAATAAACTTTTTATATGCATAACATATATTTTTGGGGAGCTATTATTTTACATTATAAAGTTGTGTATTTGTCATCATCAAAAAGGAGAAGAACATGTGCCTTACATATCTATGGTGTTTTGATGATCAGAACCAAACAATGCTAGCAACAATTTCATCAAGTATATTATAGATTTATTAAGCAGTCATTGGAAAAGACAAGAGTAAAAGTACGTATTAGAGAATACCTTGCTTTAAAAAATTACATGAGCTTCAGAACACTAACAATGGTGTTAACAAACTACTACAACACATCAAAGCCAAAAGATATACACCAAAGAACTCAAACAAAACTATGAAGGATAATTATACAAAAATATAAAGGATGAGTGGACTGAATCCTAATCCAGTTGACTGAACCAGTTACAAAATGGCATTTCAGTTTTCTGAATTTGGTTTCGGTCATGAATTTTACACTAGGTCAGTCGACTAAAAATAAATCCAGTCGACTAAACCTAGTCAATTGAAAACATTGCCCTGTCTTCTTTTTGTGGTAGCCGTCTCGGGCTTGAATTTTACACTAGTTCAGTTGACTATAGCAATCTCTTAGTCGATTGAAATGGCTATATTCCTAAAGTGGTGTCTTCGCATCTCTTCGCTCCTGCAGTTGCTTCTCTTCGTCAATGGTGAATTTGAAAGGTTGCACCCCTACTTTAGCATCCCTACAACACCTACAAAATCCCCTAACCATCATTGAATCACTACACATTACCATACAACAAAATTCTACTCCATGCTTTGATTTTCTCTCAATCCCAAAAAGCAAAAGTCCAAACTTTAAGAGAATTATGTGATTCAGAGAATGTTGACTACTGTGTTTCATCTCGACATCCCATATTTTAGTCAGATAAACTCCTTAGCCTCTACATCTTAACTCAATATAGTTTGGTTTGGTTATAGGAGTCACTGTACATCAAAGAGACATTTTGTATATCAAGATACAGTGTGTCAGAAAGTAACATTTGTTACACTACTTGTAATAGTTGTTGAACTCCTATTCGATTGTTCAAGCGGAGTCTGTAACCCTATTCCTCCAGGCTAAGTGAGAGTGTTTGGTTAATGAATTCCGAAGGGGAGCTTAGGGACTGGACATAGGATGGGAGGTCCGATCAAGTATAAAATCGACTGTGTGACCTACTATATCATTCTGCTGCATCTCTTCTCTCAGCGCTTTGGACCGTTCGGGTGCTAGGCCGCGTCTCTTCTGCTTCACTGGTGTATGCTTGGGATCAATATTAAGTGCATGGCATGCAATCTTCGGCGAAACTCCACACATACCGAAATGTGTCCAAGCGAATACATCCAGTTGGCATGAAGGAATTTGACGAGTTCCAGTCGCATCTTGTTTCCCAGATGGGATCCAATCTTTAGGACCCGTGTTGGGTCATCCATATCGACTAGAACAGACACCGTCAATTCTACCGGTGCTGCCCGTTCCTCCCCTGAACTCTTCTTTCTAGGTCCAAAGCCTTATTGAATTGGCTATGGTCCCCAAGCCAAGGGCGGCTCTGTAGTTGTTATTCGGCAGGTTCACAAATGTGGAAAGTTCTCCCCACATTCTTCCCTTTTCTTTTCTTCTAGACTCGTGTAGTTCCACGATGTAGCACTCTCTAGCGGCACTTTGGTCTCCTTTGATCACCCCAACTATATTCTTTATCGTAAATTTCATGGTTAGACCATTGAGCTAAACAATCCTGAAATCTGCCAAAGCGGGTCAACCCAAGAAAGCATCGTAGGTGGATATTTCATCTACAATCACAAAGATTTAGATGAGGACGACTCTTCGGCCACTTTCTCCGAGTTCTGTAAATCGATTGTTCCGACGGGCTGTTTAGGTTCACCGGTGAATCCTTAGATCTTTATTTAGCAAGCGGATACGTCTTTCATATTGATCTTCATTTAATCAAATGTGTGTTTGAAAAGGATATTCACAGAACTGCCACTATCTACCAATACTCGTCAGACCACAACTGGTCTGCTTCCTACTGTCACAACCATTGGGTCAAGGGTCGAAGCTTCTATTCCTTTGTATCTCGATTTCGGTACACAATGTCATTGTTCAAGGTCCTCTGCTTCTTGGCAGGAGTTCCGCCTTCGAGCACAAAACATGAATCTTTCGAAGCATGTCTTAGTGAGCTCGCATATCGCTCCATTTCTCCCCAACCCTTTTGCGCGGGATGAGGTCCTCCAGATAGTGTTCTGATAATAAGTCTCTGGTCAGTCTGTCTAGATCCCTCTTTGCTGGTTCCAGTTTGGTTTCCAGGTTCTCTGGGTGCTTGGAGTGCTACGGGCCAATCAGGATTTTGCGGCTTCCTCACATAGTGCTGAATCTTGTTTTCTCGAATTAGTTCTTCAATCAGGTTCTTCAAGTGACAGCACTCATTCGTGTTATGACCATGTGTTTCATGGAAATGGCAATACTTTCTAGATCACTTTTACTGTTCAGTCGCATCCTTTTTAGGCGGCTTCTTATACTCCTCCGTCCCTTGTGTCACCAGGTAGACGTTCTTTGGAGTATCATTAAGCGGGGTGTAGTCTTCGGGCTTGAAGTCTTTAAGTCGCTTGCTACTTCCATTTCTCTTGTTGGAATTCTAATTTTTCCTTTTCTGATTCCCGTCCTTTCCCGCATTTCCTGCGGCAGCCTTGGAGGTATTTGCGTCTTGGTTTTCTGCCATACCATCTTACCCAATGTTGGTTGGTTGTAGGTTAGCGGGTCTTCCTTCTAGCTCTTCTGCTTCTTCCATTCTCAAGTACTGGCTCGCCTTTTGATTAAAGTCCTTCCTAGTGGTAGATTGCTTCATTTTTGTCCACTTTTCGAACTCAGTGTTGGGATGGATGGCGCAGATTAGAGCCATGGAGACCATATCTTCGTTTGGATTACTTACTTCAGTGACCGTGGTGTTAAACCAACTCATGAAGGATTTCAAAGATTCATTTCGTCCCTGGAATAGGTTCAATAAAGACATCATGTCTTTTGGTTGTGCCGTGTGAAGCCTAAATTGATCGAAGAACCTCGTTGCTAATTCACCGAAAGTGGAGATGGTTTTAGGTGGGAGCCTGGTGAACCACATGGAGGCGATTCCCTCCAGAAAAATTGGAAAAAATCTACACCAAACAGCATTTTGAAGTATTCTCTCCATCCATGTACCAGCTGTACTTATACAAGTACGGTTTTGGCTTCCCAGTTCCATCATAGGATGGGATTGTTGGCATGGTGAACTTTTTAGGATATCGTTCATTTAGAATATCATCAGTGAAGGGAGTCCGGCTTGGGGCGGATCCCCATTCATCATCTCTCCTATTCTTACTTTTGTCCATTAGGCGCTTGGCCATGTTCGTGATATACGCCTCGGATGTTCGGTAATCCATGGGTTGGCTGTCAATGACTGTACCGAGTGTTTGATTTTGCAAACTGTTTTGGTTATTGGGCTGAAGCTTAGGCTCTCCTATCTTCGGGAGAGCCACTCCTTTGGAGTTACGTTGGCCTGCGGTTGGTCGTACAGGGTAGTTTGGACCTCTCTGCCGGTATTTAGTACGTTAGTGTTCTCTTTCAACTCGTCGTCATCAAGTTGTTCTCTATCTTCAGAGTCCGAGAGATCCAATGCTATAGCTTCCTGTGGGGTTTTCGTCCCCAGATTCAAATTTACAGTGGGCTGCTTTGCCGTTGGTGGAGTGCCTGTATTTCCTTTTATGGCGATTCCCACAGCTCCACCTACTACTCCATTTTGCTGCTGCTTTTTGTTTCTCCTATTTAGGCCAGAAACGGAAGAGTTTTCCTGCTCTATGGCAACCGTGGGTTCTTGCATGGTTCTCGGAGAGGCAACCGATTGCAAGGTCAGGAGGGCATTTAATTTTTCCATAAGTGCTTTTTGGCTCTTCTCCAACTTTTGATTGATTTCATCAACCATCTTGTTTAACTCGCCTTTAGTGACAACTTCATGCTGGATAGAAGATCCCGGCATCTGATCCCTTATGTTGGCGCCAGAATTTGCTTTGGCTAATGGGTTGTTGGCGTTGTTGACTTCAACTTGCCGAGGATTGGTTTCCTCTACAGCTATTACTGCTCCTACGGATCTTCCGAAAGCAGTTCTCTTTCTTCCTCATGCCATTGATTCTCAACAGCAAATTCTCTAAGCAAAGGGTTAGGGATCTAACTTTTGAACCTATTTGATCCAAAGTAGGTAGCTAGATCTAAGCCTGAGTTGGGTTCTTAGTGAAAGCACCAAAATGCTTACCCAAAAATGGATCAATGTCCTGGGTTGAGCGTGAATGCACCAGCCCTGTTCTTGCAAAGCAATAATATAGAAAATAGATGTAAAAAGAGCAGAAGTTGTAAAAGACAAGAAGATTTTTATAGTGGTTCGGCTATTAATGAAGCCTACGTCCACTTTTTAACTTTCTATTAACTGACTGTTGTTACAAGTTGAATCGGATTACGATATGAATGAATCTCCTAAGTTAGATCAAGTCACTAGTGCAATAGTTCACTGGAGAATCACAGTGAACCCTGGATGACTGTTATGAGGGAGGAAAAGAGTGAAGAATAGTTCTTGTAGAGTTCCAGCAGCCAGTTCATTAGATCCCCTTTATGTTGCAGGTTGGATTGTATTTATAAGGGTTGGAGAGCTATTGGGCTAGGCCGCTTTGCTAAAAGCTTGCATTTGAAGGTACGAAGATAATCCCAAAGTTTCATAGCGAGACGACCTAATATGATGGATCGCTAGTGATCCATGCAGTTAGGTTATTTTCAGCTCTTTTCAATTGGATCTTGTTCCTTGCCTTATGTAGGTACTTTCCATTCAATTTCATGACTAGATGCCTTGTTTTGATGATGATTCATGTACAGATTGCATTGAACTATTACTGGAATCAGATGAATGCCCACTTCCTGAACTAGCTTGCTTGGAATATCATGAAACTTGGTAGACAACCCTAGAAAACATATTAGATCACGATGCAAGAAGAATGATTGTCCCATGAGTGATATTCGTGGATCGCTAGCAATCCATGGGTGATGGATCGCTAGTAATCCATCCACTTAAACTATTTTTGCTTTTTGTCTCTTGAGCCTTTCTTGGTTCCTTCTCCTGGTTCTTTTGGTTGATTCTTTAGTTGTTTCATCCTACCGTAGATGTTCTATTTCCCTTTGAATTACACTGGATTAAAAACTCGGTTAACAATGTCTGAAGAGATTTCCATGCAATGTCAGCTAGATAGGTACCTGTGAGGAGTCCAGCTTGAGAATAGGTATTAACTGATGTGGGCCTACCTCGACTACACCAAACAGTCCATTTTGTAACACTTTTCCGCTTTCAACTTGTAACGTTTATAACTGTTACTAATTTCTAACGGTTATTTCCGTTACTAACATTTATCACGTTATTATCGTTACCAAATCTAGTAATTTCGTAAATAATTAAATGTAATATGGATAGGATTGTAATTTTATCTTCTGTAATTACCTAACCTATTTCTAACAGGAAATTATTGTCAAGGACAAAATTTCTTAGCGTTTTAGCCTCAAGGACAGACCTTTGGTATTTTAGCCTGAAGGACAACTTTCTTTAGGTATCAGTTTTTAGTTATTGATAACAGTTTTTAGGTATCAGTTTGTAGTTATCGGTAGCAGTTTTTAGGTATCATTTTTTGGTTCGGTAGCAGTTTTGGAAGAATGTTTGTCCTTATGAATAATTTTGGAAGAATGTTTATCCTTATGAATAATTTTTAGGAGAATGTTTGTCCTTGTGGTTAAAATATTGAGGTCGTGTCCTTAAGGCTAAAAATATACAAATTTTTGTTCTTTAAATTAATTCCCCCAATAATTAAATGCAATATGTATAGGATTGTAATTTTATCTTCTGTAATTGCCTAACCTATTTCTAACGAATAACGTTTTTCCTCTTTGGTTCGTTTTAGGTTTATCGCCAATTTGTTCTACCACCTTCTCCGCCGTCTACCACCTTCTCCGCCGTCTACACCTTCTTCGCCGTCATCCACCACCTCCGCCATCTTCCACCACATCCGCTGTCTGCCACCACCGTTGCCTTTTGTTCTACCAATTTGACGAAGATGAAGGAGGATTAGGGTTGCATTCTATTTAGGCAATCGACCGCAAACAAATTTTCATATTCAAATCAGGTAATCAGTTTAACTTTAATTTATTTTTTAAAATTAGGTTTTGTGCTAAATTAGGATTTAAAGTAGTTATGTAAAGATTTTGAGGTTAAGTGTTCAATTCTGATGTTGGGTTTTCCTTTGCGATTGTGCAAATATATGCGCAATTTCGATATTACTACTTTAGAAATTAATTACAGAAATATATTACTGGAATGAAATTGTGTTTGGTAATGCACTAAGAAATTGTGATCTGTAATCTGCATTTATATGGTACGTAGTACTCTAGATGAATTATTCATTATTCAACTTCCATATTTGAAAAAATAATGGTATATAAATGCTTACCTTGGAGGATCGAAATTTGAGTAGTATTACACTTGGATATATTGAGTCTGCAGTCATTTCAGTCTGTAGCTTTAGCAGAAGTCGAAACCAAAATGTTTTTTATCTAATGTAAAATTTGTAGTTAGGATAGGTTTGAAACAAACATAAATAATGAGATTTTCATTCATTTTTGATATTTTTTTATCCAGTTTAAAATAGCATAATAGTAAATAAAATTGATAATCAACATTTAATTTATGTTTCGAAATTGAATTTTAAACGAAATTTCCAGATTCACGTATTAAAAATTACTTTTGTACTAATAAATTTGAGTTCTAATATAATCACAATATAGGCTTGGCATAGTCACTTTCTGAACCACCACTTGGGGATTGTACTCAGTTTAGTGTTAGTTATTAAATTTAATTTTATACAATAATTTTGGTGCCAACAATCAGCTTTCATATACAATAAGACATAATTGTGTATAAGTAGCAAAACGTGCAAAGATTACGCCATAAATATATGTGCTTACTACTTACCATCATGAATCATATGCTGAATTTAATATAAAGAGTGGGGTGCGCATGTCTTGAACAACATATTGTGGGAAGAAACACTGCATGTGTGAATATTTATGTGTTAGATATGTTGTGCAATATATGTTAGTCTTTGAATCCAGAATTTTGAATTGCATACCAGGTTCGGATCAGATAATTTTGAAGTGCAAGAAGAGGGAAGATTGTTCGCTGAACCCTATAAAAAATGTATATTAAATTTTATACTTCAAAAAAATTCTTATAAAGAATGAAAATACAAACACACTTACATGAAGAGCTACAACCGCAGAGTAGTAGTTGTAAATTCATTCTGCTCCAGTAATATCTTTCCTGTAATTAAAAGTCGTAAGCTTAACCTCAAAATATGTGCAACTTGCTAATTCTGATGTTAGGTTTTCCTTTGAGGTTAAGTGTTATGTTTTTATCATCTTGGTAATTTCGATAGCAATTTCTCAATATATGTGCAACTGTTCAACTTTAGATATTGAACATACAGAAAAACCAACTCTCTGAAAATGGTACGTCTTTAGATGCATTGAAACTGAATTCCATTGGTAGCTAAAAAATAATTCCAAAAAATTTCAATCCAGCAACACTCTAGAGTGGTTCAACTCTCTAAAACCCACAATGAAACTTTGTGATACCCACTTTGGGCACACACACCATTTCCTATACCACTTTGTGGTATCCACCTCTTCGCACATAATTAGCATGCATATGATCAATTTTTTGTGAAATAAATGTAGGGGCCTGAGTGAAGGAAAATATTACTTCAAGGAAAGTCACATGCATCAAAACAAGATTTCATTACTACATTTATGATTCTCCGTTCATAATAAAAAACTTTGGACTATGTAACTGATTTTATTAATTGAACTCTAGCAGCAAATGATATTTTATTTTTTTCAACCCTCCAATTTAGGCTTGATCTCTAGTGTTGTCTCCTATCTCAATTATATTCCAAATTAACAATATCCATTCTTTGTTTTTTGCACTTGGGTAGGGTTTACTCTTGCACATGCATTTGTTTGTTGATTGCACATGTACATTTGACATGAAATTTGTCGTTCTTATCCTGATCTATTTGCGCTTTTGTAGAAGATGGTAGAAATCTTATGTACATGTACTGAAACATGTTGTTATGTAAGCCTGAATAAACTTAAAGGAACATGCTACCTTCAAACTCTTTTAAAGAGTGTGATGATTTACATTCTATTTAATTTATGTATACGGATATGTTATATGTATAAACTCTTTTAACCGTGATGACGGCATTGATCATCATCTATCAATTTGTAATTGCGATGTCTTTGAAGATGAATAATTTTGTTTCTTTTGTCCTTATGTAGGATAATCAATTCTTTAATAGATCGGTGCATCTTCAGCTTTTCTGCTCAAATTATGATAATAGACTATTGATCATTAAGTTCTATCTTACATTTTTCATAGAATAGTAATTCAGACAAATATATACATATACATATATACATATACATATACACAGATACATATACATATACATCTATATAACAAATTCCCTTGGTTTTAACGGAAAGACAAAGAATGGACATGATTTAAAGTTGGGAAAGACATCAAATGAATATAATTCATCCACCTAAGCAAAAAAATGTTTTATGTATTAACTCGGTTAATGTCTCTGTTAATTATTTAAATCTATCTTTAAAATTTGAGGCCGTTTCTACTCAAATCTTCCTCCTTCTCGATCGCCCCCACTCCCCCATCATCTTTTCAACCAAAAGATCGTGCACAGGTTCTGTTTTCGTGCCCTTCATTTGGTTTTCATCTCCCTAACATAATTCTCTATCTGCTCAAATTTGTTTCTCCTCCCTCTATGACCTCCAACCCACATCGCCTCTTCTCATCGACTTTTCTACTACCACAAAACCATGTCGAAACCCTAAATTAGTTCTCACACATTAATATAACAATGTTTCTCCGCTCCCTCGATGATCATTAGTCATCTAGAGTTTCTAATCACAAATCCATCTACTGTCAAGCACTTTAGCTTCCCAGGTATATTCAGATTTCTAATTTGATAGTTTTTTTATTTCATAGATTTTGCAATTTTATTTCATATTTTTCAGATATATTCTTATTTAATGTATCTTACCTATCCACATTTTAGTTAATTATCGAATATATTGCTTAGTTCCTTATCTTATTCCTCAATTTTTCATTCCTGCACTTTTTGAAAAACCTAAAACCGCTCCGTATAATTAACAGAGTCATTTCTAGACATTGGTTTTATCCCATATGGTATTGTTATTTACACTAATTATGGTTTGTGGTTTTTCGAATTTGCGTTATTCATCTAAACAAATTGATTCATATTTTATTGGATTTACTTTTCTGAATTTTGGGCCGATTATAATATTATTTTCCTTTTGTATTACATGTTCAACCATATATGCCTAAATTTAAATTTTTTACTTTAAGTCACAGTATTTATAAAGATAATACAAGGATGAAGTATCCTCAGTGCAATGTTATTGTTCCCACTTTGAACTAAACCATTTTGACTGGTAAGTTTGATGTTGTAATTTATAATTTACCATACCTATTTGCATATGCTCAACTATCTGCCTTTTTTGAGCAGAAAATATACTAGAAATTAATGCGCAAAATTCAAAAAGAGTTTTTATACAACCTACCAGTATTACACTAAACATGCTCACTGATATTTTACATATGGAAATAAATAGTTGAAATGGTAGGATAGGGTAAGTTTGATGTTGTAATGCATGATCACTAAACTATTTATTTATTTATTTGGTTTGAAACATGCACCTTATATCAATAAGTTCATATGCTACTAAACAACTAGATTTAAAACATGGATTTGATATAAATAGTCTCATATGCAGCCAATTTTGAATGTAATTTATTTCAAGTGCATACCTTCTTCATTGTTGGTTATGCCATGCTTAAAATTGTATTAATAATAGTGCAAGTGAGTTTTATTAATATTTTACATTTTAATACGACGTGTGTATGTTTTAAATATTTTTCATATAAAAATTAGTTTTATTAATATTTTACACAGACAACTTACTTCGGTCTTATTAGCCCAAGTTTATTTTTTATCTTCTTTTATACTTATTTCAGTATAATAATTTTATTGGTTGGTAGTCATAAAGGTCATGTGTATTCCCATTCGAAAAACTGGAATTCAATTGGACATTCTTGATGGATATTATATTACAGGAAAATGGCACTCAACCCAACTGCAGTATGACTATTTTGTTGAATTCTTTTTATTTTATATATTTTGAGTTTTCTTTATAATTTTATGTTTTAATTTTTATTTCAGTTTTTTTGAAAGTTAATGTGCTGTTATGATTTTTAGTATTTAAACATATAGAATCATCATTCTATATTTAAAATAGTGTTTTACATGTAATTTTGGTGACAAATTTGAGTTAGAATGTATTGATATGTGTTTTACATGGGCAAGCATTAACTATTTTGGCAGTTTGATGGCAATGAAAATCTATTTCTTGGAATCAATCGGGTCATTTTTAACGGGATCTGGATGCGTTTTCAGATCTAAAAAAGCAGTTTGATGCTTGGAGAAGCACTGCATTGTAGAAGATGAGTGTTGGGATGTGTGAATAGGAATGTTGCGTATTGTTTGTGGCAGCTATTGCAATATTGACTGGAGTGGTGAATGAAGTTAATTTTACATCGGCACCAATAGGTATGGTCCCGCTATGGTTTTATTTAGTGGGGACTCACTTGCTAAGAAGGTTGCAGTTAGGCATCATAAAACACAAGTAATTTTCAAATCTCCTTTCCCTTTACTGACCCACCCATATTTCTACCACATTGCAAATATTGAATATATATTGACGTACTACTGACTACTATATTATCATACTATTTAACTTTCATGGTTCAACTCCCAAGGAGAGTTGAAATTGAGAGAGAACCCCATATTAGTTAACAATTTGGGCAGTGGCGGTTAAGGTTTGAGAATCCATTCTTATGCTCTGTTACTTTATTTTAGGGAAACTAGCATCTGACACATATGTTTGTGCGCTCATGTTCATTATATTTGTTTTTGAATATTATTACGAAGAACACATACTCACATAGTTTGCATTCCTTAAACTATGAATTACATCTTCGTGTTTACCGCTGCCAAATATAAAAATATATCTTTCATGCTGACTACCAACGAAGAAAACATGTTCCAGTTAACTACTGCAAAAATAAAAAAATAAAAAAAATCTTGCATGTTAATTTACTGCAATTTGAAGAAGTTGGCTTATTAGACTAATTTGTTGATTTTGCAGTAAGCATCATGGCAATATTTTGCAGTTTTTAAACATGGTTCTACTATTACCAGACTAGGTAATTTTTGAAACATAACATAGAAGGTTGTGACAAATTTCATTAACTTTCCCCTTAGAGG